>CM042151.1:103152125-103203390 GCA_023376005.1 Doryteuthis pealeii
TTAATTGGTCCGTGATTGACATATTTTTGAAAACAAAATCATGTCCACATTTGTACATTGAATTTTTACCTCCTCTCACTCTTTTAATGTTAACGTGAGTTATGATTGTCAATTACAACAAATGTACAAAGACAATATTGTGTCGTTGGTACTAGACCAACCGCAATACACTAAGAGATGATAAAATTTAATATTCAATCATGTAAATATATTTAACTTTAAAATTATTTCGATTTGGAAGAGGAAATATAAATGATGTCGTAATTTTTCTGCTGCATTATCTGAGTCTATATAATGTGTAATGTTTGAATTAATGTTTTTTATCTTCCACAGATTTTCTGGACATAGCAAAATTATTTAGAATCAGAAATCTACAGAAAACTTCACTGTGAAACAAAAGCAAAGCACACTGGTGAGACACTTCTTCCTTTGCACATAAGAAAACCTTGGTGCAACACGAGGACACACATAGGGGAGAACCTTATTGTTGTGAATCATTTGAATCTTCCTTTGAATTAAACATAGATTGTATATGACATATACAGACACAGATGGCAGATAAACCTTATTCTTGTGAAACATGTGGGTCTTCCTTTGCACTAAAGGGAAACTTGGTAAAACATATACAAACACAACACTGATGAGAACCCATATTACTGTGAAGTGTGTAGTGCTTTTTCGCACAGAAGGCGATATCTGGTACAACATATGCAGACACATACCGTTGAGAAAGCTTATTCTTGTGAAATCTGTGGATCTTCATTTGCACAAAAACCAACTTGATGCGGCATATGAGGACTCACAGAGAAGAGAAACCTTATTCTTGTGGAATATGTGGATCTTCCTTTGCACGGAACACAGGCTTAGTGGAACATATAAGGACACACACAGGAGAGAAACCTTATTCTTGTGAAACATGTGGATGTTCCTTTGCACAAAAGACAAATTTGGTGAAACATATTCGGATACACACTGGTGAGAGACCTTATTCTTGTGAAACCTGTGGATCTTCCTTTGCACAAAAGGGAAACTTGGTGCAACATATGCAGACAACACAGGAGAGAAACCTTATTCTTGTGAAATATGTGGATCTTCCTTTGCATTAAAGAGTAACTTGGTGATACATATGAAGACACACACAGGTGAGAAACCTTATTCTTGTGAAACATGTGGTTCGTCCTTTTCACTAAAGGGAAACTTGCTGCGACATATTCAGACACACACAGGTGAAAAACCTTATTTTGTGGAACCTGTGGATCTTCCTTTGTACAAGAACAAGCTTGGTTCAACATATGCAGACACACACCGTTGAGAAACCATATTATCTGTGAGATGTGTAGTGCTTCTTTCACCCAGAAGCGACATCTGGTACACATATGCGGATACATACGGGAGAAAAACCTTATTCCTGTGAAACATGCGAATCTTCCTTTAGATTAAAGACAGAATTGGTGCGGCATGTGCGGACACACACTGGTGAGAAACCTTATTCTTGTGAAACATGTGGGTTTTGCTTTGCACTAAAGGGAAACTTGGTAAAACATATACAAACACACACTAATGAGAAACCATATTACTGTGAAGTGTGTAGTGCTTCTTTCGCACAGAAGCGATATCTGGTACAACATATGCAGACACATACTGTTGAGAAAGCTTATTCTTGTGAAATCTGTGGATCTTCATTTGCACAAAAACCAACCTTGATGCGGCATATGAGGACTCACAGAGAAGAGAAACCTTATTCTTGTGAAACATGTGGATCTTCCTTGCACGGAACACAGGCTTAGTGGAACATATGAGGACACACACGGGAGAGAAACCTTATTCTTTGTGAAACATGTGGATGTTCCTTGGCACAAAAGACAAATTTGGTGAAACATATTCGGATACACACTGGTGAGAGACCTTATTCTTGTGAAACATGTGGATTTCCTTTGCCAAAAGGAAAACTTGGTGCAACATATGCAGACACACACAGGGGAGAAACCTTATTCTTGTGAAATAGTGGTTATTCCTTTGCATTAAAGAGTAACTTGGTGATACATATGAAGACACACACAGGTGAGAAACCTTATTCTTGTGAAACATGTGGTTCGTCCTTTTCACTAAAGGGAAACTTGCTGCGACATATTCAGACACACACAGGTGAAAAAGATTATTCTTGTGGACCTGTGGATCTTCCTTTGTACAAAGAACAAGCTTGGTTCAACATATGCAGACACACACGGTTGAGAAACCATATCACTGTGAGATGTGTAGTGCTTCTTTCACCCAGAAGCGATATCTGGTACAACATATGCGGATACATACGGGAAAAAACCTTATTCCTGTGAAACATGAGGATCTTCCTTTGTAGTAAAGACAGAATTGGTGCGGCATGTGCGGACACACACAGCTAAGAAACCTTATTCTTGTGAAATATGTAGCTTTTCCTTTGCGCAAAAGGGAAACTTGGTTCAGCATATGCAGGCACACACTGGTGAGAAAATCTTATTCTTGTAAAACATGTGGGTCCTCCTTTGCACAAAAGACAACCTTGGTGCGGCATACGCGGAATATACTGGTGAGAAACTGTATTCTTGTGAAATATGCGGATTTTACTTTGCTTGAAAGAGAGACTTGGTGCAGCACAACTGGACACACATGGGAGAGAAACCATAATCTTGTGTAACATGAGGAACATGCCTTGAACAAAAGACATCCTTGGTAGAACATATGCGGACACACACAGGAGAGAAACTGTATTCTTGAGAAATCTGCAGATCTTGCTTTAAACAAAAGAGAAGTTTGGAGCAACATAAGTGGACCAGTAGGAGAAAAACCTTATTCTTGTGGAAACTGTGGATCTTGCTCTTCACAAAAGACAAACTTTTTCTTTCTGTTAAATGTGTGGTTCTCCATTTGCAACATATACAATCTCACACTAAATTAACAATAATATTTTTTTCAAGCTGAAATAAATTCAATATATGATTATTTTTACAATTATTTTGTTTTCTTCATTTAGAATTAATTGATTTTGTTATGTCCTGTTGTGCATTGGTTATCTCTCAGTGCCATATCCGAGAATCACTGTGCTAAATGTGGGCCTACATTAGTCATGGTACTTGATGAGGATGACTTAATCTAGTCTGTGACTACTTGGATCCATAGGAGAAAAACTTTATTCTTGTGGAACTTGTGGATCTTGCTCTTCACAAAAGACAAACTTTTTCTTTCTGTTAAATGTGTGGTTTTCCATTTATAATACATACAATCTCACTAATTTACACTAAATATTTTTTCAGCTGAAATAAAATTCAATACATGATTATGTTTACAATTATTTTGTTTTATTTATTTATAATTAATTGATTTTGTTGTGGTCCTGTTGCGCAGTGGTTATCTCTCCATGCCATATCTAAGATCACTGTGCTAAATGTGGGCCTACACTAGTCATGGTACTTGATGAGGATGACTTAATCTAGTCTGTGACTACTTGGATCTCCAACTACTTGCTTTATCAATAATTCCATGCCCACATTGTTTATTAAAGAAATATGGAATTAAAAATTAACATCTTTTCAGAGTTTCCTTGTTGGATTGATCAGGTGTTACTCAAAAAGACAAGAAAAACTCTCCATAAAATTAAATTCCAAACATGACTGAGATTTTCTTTTATGGTTTTAAGTATTCCTATCTAATACCAATAATTTGCAACATCTTTTCAGAGTTTCCTTGTTGGATTGATCAGGTGTTACTCAAAAAGACAAGAAAAACTCTTCATAAATTAAATTCCAAACATGACTGTGAGATTTTCTTTATGGTTTTAAGTATTCCTATCTAATACCAATAATTTGCAACATCTTTTCAGAGTTTCCTTGTTGGATTGATCAGGTGTTACTCAAAAAGACAAGAAAAACTCTCCATAAATTAAATTCCAAACATGACTGAGATTTTCTTTTATGGTTTTAAGTATTCCTATCTAATACCAATAATTTGCAACATCTTTTCAGAGTTTCCTTGTTGGATTGATCAGGTGTTACTCAAAAAGACAAGAAAAACTCTCCATAAATTAAATTCCAAACATGACTGAGATTTTCTTTTATGGTTTTAAGTATTCCTATCTAATGCCAATAATTTGCAACATCTTTTCAGAGTTTCCTTGTTGGATTGATCAGGTGTTACTCAAAAAGACAAGAAAAACTCTCCATAAATTAAATTCCAAACATGACTCTGAGATTTTCTTTTCTTCTGAGCATTCTTTTATGGTTTTCCTGCAAACCGAACATTACCTAACAAACCCTAACTTTACCAAACTAACACATTTACAAGGAAACCTCGTTCAACCTAAAAGAAACATTAAACTCTCTACAACATTAACCTCTACGTTTCACCCTAACGTTTATATGTGTATATATGCATTTGTAGATTTTGACGTATATAAAACTCTTTTTGTCACGGTAGCTTGTCTTTTTATAGAAGGAAAAATAAGAGGGGGGGGGATAAATATTTGTTTTGTTCTGTTCATGATTAGTCTTTCGATCTCCAGTCTGTTTTAGTTTGGTTTGGTTTCTTCTCACAATTATGGGGTTTCAAGTAAATGTTTTTTGTTGGGGGGGGGGGGGCAAAAGAAGCGAGTCGAATGCCTTATGCGCAGGCTACACAACACTCGTCGTCTACCAGCAGCTGAAGTCGCAACACTGTTACTGTCGTCACCCCACTTCTACTTATACTGCCGTTTCCCTTATCATCCGGGCACATTCAGTCGACCTCGCGCCCATGCACAATTCTTGTACATTCGGATGGACGCGTGTAGGCCCCAACATCCGGGCACCTGAATTGCAACTCGCATCCATCCAGTGCCTAAATCTCATTTCTTTGCATTCCGGAGGATGCGGGTTCGATTCTGGCAGGCAAGACACTCTCATTCTTTTTCCAAATGTGTAGCGGTGTACTCGTTCTCCATCATACTTTTAAACCTTGGCCATTATCTACTCCCTGCTTCATAGGCTATTTGTTAATTTATTCCCTTCATTCTATAGGGGATCTCAAAATTCTCTGATTGATTTTTATAAATGTTTCCAGTTTTGCCAAATGGCCGATACAAGATCCGACCGATTCCAGCACCGTCTATTAGAAAGACTATTTTTTGATCTTCTACGAGAACTAATAAGTAAGGTGTAGATTTCTATGCTTTAGAATCTTAGAGTCTTCATTAGAATCTTTGAATCTTCATTAGAATCTTTCAGTCTTCATTCATTTAAACGTCTACATAACTTTTAGTATTCACACTGTCACTGAAGTGCTTATTTTCCTTTTAGTTAAAACAAGGTAATACATTTCTATTTATCTCAATCCATATTTAACTATTTGAGGGATTCTAAGATTAAGGGACTATGTTTCTTAGTGAGAATTCTAAGATAGGTCACCAAGGATCTAAGGAAAAGGGGTGGAGGTGGTGTAAAAGAATCAGTTGACTTCTTAGTGCTGACTTTTTGGTGGGTCATGGCAGCAATCACAAAACTCTCCTTTCTAACTGACCAATTCCCTAATTCTTTCTCTTTCCCCTCAGGTCACCAAGGATCTAAGGAAAAGGGGTGGAGGTGGTGTAAAAAGAATCAGTTGACTTCTTAGCTGACTTTTTGGTGGGTCATGGTGGAATCACAAAACTCTCCTTTATAACTGACCAATTCCCTAATTCTTTCTCTTTCCCCACAGGTCACCAAGGATCTAAGGAAAAGGGGTGGAGGTGGTGTAAAAGAATCAGTTGACTTCTTAGCTGACTTTTTGGTGGGTCATGGCAGCAATCACAAAACTCTCCTTTATAACTGACCATTCCCTAATTCTTTCTCTTTCCCCTCAGGTCACCAAGGATCTAAGGAAAAGGGGTGGAGGTGGTGTAAAAGAATCAGTTGAATTCTTAGCTGACTTTTTGGTGGGTCATGGTGGCAATCACAAAACTCTCCTTTATAACTGACCAATTCCCTAATTCTTTCTCTTTCCCCTCAGGTCACCAAGGATCTAAGTAAAAGGGGTGGAGGTGGTGTAAAAGAATCAGTTGACTTCTTAGCTGACTTTTTAGTGGGTCATGGTGGCAATCACAAACTCTCCTTTATAACTGACCATTCCCTAATTCTTTCTCTTTCCCCTCAGGTCACCAAGGATCTAAGGAAAAGGGGTGGAGGTGGTGTAAAAGAATCAGTTGACTTCTTAGCTGACTTTTTGGTGGTCATGGTGGCAATCACAAAACTCTCCTTTATAACTGACCAATTCCCTAATTCTTTCTCTTTCCCCTCAGGTCACCAAGGATCTAAGGAAAAGGGGTGGAGGTGGTGTAAAAGAATCAGTTGACTTCTTAGCTGACTTTTTGGTGGGTCATGGTGGCAATCACAAAACTCTCCTTTATAACTGACCAATTCCCTAATTCTTTCTCTTTCCCCTCAGGTCACCAAGGATCTAAGGAAAAGGGGTGGAGGTGGTGTAAAAGAATCAGTTGACTTCTTAGCTGACTTTTTGGTGGGTCATGGTGGCAATCACAAAACTCTCCTTTATAACTGACCAATTCCTAATTCTTTCTCTTTCCCCTCAGGTCACCAAGGATCTAAGTAAAAGGGGTGGAGGTGGTGTAAAAGAATCAGTTGACTTCTTAGCTGACTTTTTGTGGGTCATGGTGGCAATCCAAAACTCTCCTTTATAACTGACCAATTCCCTAATTCTTTCTCTTTCCCCTCAGGTCACCAAGGATCTAAGGAAAAGGGGTGGAGGTGGTGTAAAAGAATCAGTTGACTTCTTAGCTGACTTTTTGGTGGGTCATGGTGGCAATCACAAAACTCTCCTTTAATAACTGACCAATTCCCTAATTCTTTCTCTTCCCCTCAGGTCACCAAGGATCTAAGGAAAAGGGGTGGAGGTGGTGTAAAGAATCAGTTGACTTCTTAGCTGACTTTTTGGTGGGTCATGGCAGCAATCACAAAAACTCTCCTTTATAACTGACCAATTCCCTAATTCTTTCTCTTTCCCCTCAGGTCACCAAGGATCTAAGGAAAGGGGTGGAGGTGTGTAAAAGAATCAGTTGACTTCTTAGCTGACTTTTTGGTGGGTCATGGTGGCAATCACAAAACTCTCCTTTATAACTGACCAATTCCCTAATTCTTTCTCTTTCCCCTCAGGTCACCAAGGATCTAAGGAAAAGGGGTGGAGGTGGTGTAAAAGAATCAGTTGACTTCTTAGCTGACTTTTTGGTGGGTCATGGTGGCAATCACAAAACTCTCCTTTATAACTGACCAATTCCCTAATTCTTTCTCTTTCCCCTCAGGTCACCAAGGATCTAAGGAAAAGGGGTGGAGGTGGTGTAAAAGAATCAGTTGACTTCTTAGCTGACTTTTTGGTGGGTCATGGTGGCAATCACAAAACTCTCCTTTTATAACTGACCAATTCCCTAATTCTTTCTCTTTCCCCTCAGGTCACAAGGATCTAAGGAAAAGGGGTGGAGGTGGTGTAAAAGAATCAGTTGACTTCTTAGCTGACTTTTTGGTGGTCATGGTGGCAATCACAAAACTCTCCTTTATAACTGACCAATTCCCTAATTCTTTCTCTTTCCCCTCAGGTCACCAAGGATCTAAGTAAAAGGGGTGGAGGTGGTGTAAAAGAATCAGTTGACTTCTTAGCTGACTTTTTGGTGGGTCATGGTGCAATCACAAAACTCTCCTTTATAACTGACCAATTCCCTAATTCTTTCTCTTTCCCCTCAGGTCACCAAGGATCTAAGGAAAGGGGTGGAGGTGGTGTAAAAGAATCAGTTGACTTCTTAGCTGACTTTTTGGTGGGTCATGGTGGCAATCACAAAACTCTCCTTTATAACTGACCAATTCCCTAATTCTTTCTCTTTCCCCTCAGGTCACCAAGGATCTAAGGAAAAGGGGTGGAGGTGGTGTAAAAGATCAGTTGACTTCTTAGCTGACTTTTTGGTGGTCATGGTGGCAATCACAAAACTCTCCTTTATAACTGACCAATTCCCTAATTCTTTCTCTTTCCCTCAGGTCACCAAGGATCTAAGGAAAAGGGTGGAGTGGTGTAAAAGAATCAGTTGACTTCTTAGCTGACTTTTTTGGTGGTCATGTGGCAATCACAAAACTCTCCTTTTAACTGCCAATTCCCTAATTCTTTCTCTTTCCCCACAGGTCACAAAGGATCTAAGGAAAAGGGGTGGAGGTGGTGTAAAAGAATCAGTTGACTTCTTAGCTGACTTTTTGGTGGGTCATGGCAGCAATCACAAAACTCTCCTTTATAACTGACCAATTCCCTAATTCTTTCTCTTTCCCCTCAGGTCACCAAGGATCTAAGGAAAAGGGGTGGAGGTGGTATGAAAAATCAGTTGACTTCTTAGCTGACTTTTTGGTGGGTCATGGTGGCAATCACAAAACTCTCCTTTATAACTGACCAATTCCCTAATTCTTTCTCTTTCCCCACAGGCACCAAGGATCTAAGGAAAAGGGGTGGAGGTGGTAAAAGAATCAGTTGACTTCTTAGCTGACTTTTTGGTGGGTCATGGTGGCAATCACAAAACTCTCTTTATAACTGACCAATTCCCTAATTCTTTCTCTTTCCCTCAGGTCACCAAGGATCTAAGGAAAGGGGTGGAGGTGTGTGAAAGAATCAGTTGACTTCTTAGCTGACTTTTTGGTGGGTCATGGCAGCAATCACAAAACTCTCCTTTATAACTGACCAATTCCCTAATTCTTTCTCTTTCCCCTCAGTCACCAAGGATCTAAGGAAAAGGGGTGGAGGTGGTAAATAAAGAATCAGTTGACTTCTTAGCTGACTTTTTGGTGGTCATGTGCAGCAATCACAAAACTCTCCTTTATAACTGACCAATTCCCTAATTCTTTCTCTTTCCCCACAGGTCACCAAGGATCTAAGGAAAAGGGGTGGAGGTGGTGTAAAAGAATCAGTTGACTTCTTAGCTGACTTTTTGGTGGGTCATGGTGGCAATCACAAAACTCTCCTTTATAACTGACCAATTCCCTAATTCTTTCCTCTTTCCCCACAGGTCACCAAGGATCTAAGGAAAAGGGTGGAGGTGGTGTAAAGAATTAGTTGACTTCTTAGCTGACTTTTTGGTGGGTCATGGCAGCAATCACAAAACTCTCCTTTATAACTGACCAATTCCCTAATTCTTTCTCTTTCCCCACAGGTCACCAAGGATCTAAGGAAAAGGGGTGGAGGTGGTGTAAAAGAATCAGTTGACTTCTTAGCTGACTTTTTGGTGGGTCATGGTGGCAATCACAAAACTCTCCTTTATAACTGACCAATTCCCTAATTCTTTCTCTTTCCCCTCAGGTCACCAAGGATCTAAGGAAAAGGGTGGAGGTGGTGTAAAAGAATCAGTTGACTTCTTAGCTGACTTTTTGGTGGTCATGGCAGCAATCACAAAACTCTCCTTTATAACTGACCAATTCCCTAATTTCTTTTCTCTTGTCCCCAAGGTCACCAATGTAGGGAAAGAGAAAGAATTAGGGAATTGGTAGTTATAAAGGGAGTTTTGGAAATATATAGAATGCTGGCCATGAAGCCCACCAAAAAAGTCAGCTAATAAGTCAACTGATTCTTTTATACCACCTCCACCCCTTTTCCTTAAAGATCCTTGTGACCTGCTGGGGAAAGAGAAAGAATTAGGGAATTGGTCGTTTTATAAAGGAGAGTTTTTGTTGATTGGGCTGCCATGACCCACCAAAAGTCAGTAAGAAGTCAACGATTCTTTTACAGCCCCTCCACCGCCTTTTCCTAGATCCTTGGTGACCTGAGGGGAAAGGAAAGAATTAGGGAATTGGTCAGTTATAAAGGAAGTTTTGTGATTGGCCACCATGACGCCACCAAAAAGTCAGCTAAGAAGTCAACTGATTCCTTTACGACCACCTCCACTCCCTTTTCTAGATCCTTGGTGACGGCTGTGGGGAAGTATAAAAAAAAAGAAAGAATTAGTGGAAATTGGTAGTTATAAAGGAGAGTTTTGTTGAAATTGCTGCCATGACCCACCAAAAAGTCAGTCTAAGAAGTCAACTAATTCTTTACAGCCACCTCCACCCCTTTTCCTTAGATCCTGGTGAGGCTGTGGGGAAAGAGGAAGAATTAGGGATTGGTCAGTTATAGGAGAGTTTTGTGATTGGCCACCAATGACCCACCAAAAGTCAGCTCAAGAAGTAAACTGATTCTTTTAGCACCACCTCCACCCCTTTTCCCTTAGATCCTTGGTGACCTGTGGGGAAAGAGAAAGAATTAGGGAAATTGGTCAAGTTAAAGGAGAGTTTTGTGATTGGCTGGGGCCATGACCCACCAAAAAGTCCAGCTAAGAAGTCAACTGACTTCTTTTATACGCACCTCCACCGCCTTTTTCCTTAGATCCTTGGTGACCTGAGGGGAAAGGAAAGAATTAGGGAATTGGTCAGTTTATAAAGGAGAGTTTTGTCGATTGGCTGCCATGCCCACAAAAAAAGTCAGGCTGAGAAGAAAAGTCAACTGATTCTTTCACAACACCTCCACCGCCTTTTCGCTTAAGTCCTTGGTGACCTGAGGGGAGTAGAAAGAATTAGGGAATTGGTCAGTTATAAAGGAGAGTTTTGTGATTGCCACCATCGACCACCAAAAAGTCAGCTAGAAGTCAACTGATTCTTTCATAGCCACCTCCACCCCTTTTCCTTAGCAATCCTTGTGACCTGTGGGGAAGAGAAAGAATTAGGGAATTGGTCAGTTTATAAGGAGAGTTTTGTGATTGGCACCATGACCCACCAAAAAGTTCAGCTAAGAAGTCAACGATTCTTTCATAGCCAACCTTCCACCCGCTTTTCCTTAGATCCTTGGTGCGCTGAGGGGAAAGAGAAGAATTAGGGAATTGGTCAGTTATAAAAGGAGATTTTTGTGATTGCTGCCATGACGCCACAAAAGTCAGCTAAGAAGTCAACTGATTCTTTTAACAACCACCTCACCCCTTTTTCCCTTAGATCCTTGGTGAGCTGTGGGGAAGAGAAAGAATTAGGGAATTGGTCAGATTATAAAGGAAGAGTTTTGTGATTGCCACCATGACCGCACAAAAAAGTCAGCTAAGAAGTCAAACTGATTCTTTTACACCACCTCCACCCCTTTCCTTAGATCCTTGGTGACCTGGAAGGGGAAAGAGAAGAATTAGGGAATTGGTCAGGTTATAAAGAGAGAAGTTTTGTGATTGCCACATGACCCAGCCAAAAAGTCAGCTAAGAGTCCAACTGATTCTTTTACCCCACCTCCACCCCTTTTCCTTAGATCCTTGTGACCTTGAGTGGGAAAGAGAAAGAATTAGGGATTGGTCAGTTATAAAGGAGATTTTGTTGATTGCCAACCATGACCCACCAAAAAGTTCAAGCTAAGAAGTCAACTGAATTCTTTTAGCCAGCCACCTCGCAACCCCTTTTCCTTAGATCCTTGGGTGACGCTGAGGGGAAAGAGAAAGATATTAGGGAATTGGTCAGTATAAAGGAGAGTTTTGTGAATTGGCGCACCATGACCCACCAAAAAGTCAGCTAAGAAGTCAACTGATTCTTTTAACACAGGCCTCCCACCCCTTTTACTTAGATCCTTGGTGACGGACTGAAGGGGAAAGAGAAGAAATTAGGGGAATTGGTCTAGTTATAAAGAGAGTTTTTGTCGATTGCGCACCATGACCGCACAAAAAAGTTCAGCTAGAAGTCAACTGTTCTTTAGCAGCCACCTCCACCCTTTTCCCTTAAGAATCCTTGGTGACCTGAGGGGAAAGAGAAAGAATTAGGGAATTGGTCCAGTTATAAAGGAGGTTTTGTGAATTGGCCACCATGACCGCACCAAAAAGTTCAGCTAAGAAGTCACTGATTCTTTTACACCAACCTCGCACCCCTTTTGCCTGCTCCTTGGTGAGCTGAGGGGAAAGAGAAAGAATTAAGGGAATTGGTCTTATAAAGGAGAGTTTTGTGATTGCCACCATGACCCACCAAAAGTCAGCTAAGAAGTCAACTGATTCTTTTACACCAACCTCCACCCCTTTTTCCTTAGATCCTTGGTGACCTGAGGGCAAAGAGAAAGAATTAGGGAATTGGTCAGTTTATAAGGAGAGTTTTGGAATTGCCACCATGACCCCACCAAAAAGTCATCTAAGAAGTCAACTGATTCTTTTAGCACCACCTCACACCCCTTTTCCTTAGATCCTTGTGACCTGAGGGAAAGAGAAAGAATTAGGGAATTGGTCAGTTATAAAGGAGAGTTTTGTGATTGCTGCGCATGACGCCACCAAAAGATCAGCTAAGAAGTCAACTGATTCTTTACATTCAAAGAAAAAAAAAACCCACCTCCCCGCCCTTTTCCTTAGATCCTTGGTGACTGGGGGAAAGTAGAAAGAATAAAGGGAATTGGTCAGTTATAAAGGAGAAGTTTTGTGATTGCCACCATGACGCCACCAAAAAGTCAGCTAAGAAGTCAATGATTCTTTTCACCCCTCCACCCCTTTTCGGCTTAGATCCTTGGTGACCTGAGGGGAAAGAGAAAGAATAGGGAATTGGTCAGTTATAAAGGAGAGTTTGTGATTGGGCCCCATGACCGCACCAAAAAGTCAGGCCTAAGAAGTCAACTGATTCTTTTACACCAACCTCCCACCCCTTTTCTTAGATGCTTGTGACCTGAGGGAAAGAGTAAAGAATTGGCATTGGTCAGTTATAAAGGAGATGTTTTGTGATTGCCAGCCAATGACGCACAAAAGTCAGGCTAGAAGTCAACTGATTCTTTTAGCACCCTCCACCCCTTTTCCTTAGATGCCTTGGTGACGCTGAGGGGAAAGAGAAAGAATTTAGGAATTGGTCAGTTATAAAGGAGAGTTTTGTGATTGCCACCCTGACCACCAAAAGTCAGGCTAAGAAGTCAAACTGATTCTTTTTAAACACCAACCTCCACCCCTTTTCCTTAGATCCTTGGTGAGCCTGAGGGGAAAGAGAAAGAATTAGGGAAATTGGTCGTTATAAAGGAGAGTTCTTGTGATTGCCACCATGACCCCCAAAAAGTCAGCCTCAAGAAGTTTCAACTGATTATTTTTAACCACCTCCACCCCTTTTCCTTAGATCCTTGGTGACCTGAGGGGAAAGAGAAAGAATTAGGGAATTGGTCAGTTAATTAAGGATGAGTTTTGTGATTGCCACCAAATGACCCCATAAAAAGTTCAGCTAAAAGAAGTCAATCTGATTCTTTTACACCACCTTCCACCGCCTTTTACTTAGATCCTTTGTGAACCTGAGGGGAAAGAGAAAGAATTAGGAATTGGTCAGTTATAAAGGAGAGTTTTGGTGATTGCCACCTGACGCCACTCAAAAAGTCAGGGCTAAAGAATTCAACTGATTCTTTTACACGCACGCTCCACGCCCTTTTTCCTTAGATCCTTGGTGACCTGATGGGGGGGGAAAGAAGAAAGAATTTAGGGAATTGGTCAGTTATAAAGGAGAGTTTTTGTGTTGCTGCATGACCACAAAAAGTCAGGCTAAGAAGTAACTGATCTTTTTACACGCACCTCCACCCCTTTTCCTTAGATCCTTGGTGACCTGTGGGAAAGAGAAAGAATTAGGGAATTGGTCAGTTATAAAAGGAGAGTTTTGTGATTGGCCACCATGACCCACCAAAAAGTCAAGCTAAGAAGTTTCAACTGATTCCTTTTGCACCACCTCCAGCCCTTTTCCTTAGATCCTTGTGACCTGAGGGGAAAGAGAAAGAATTGGGAATTGGTTCAGTTAGAAAGGAGTAGTTTTGTTGATTGGCTGCCATGCCCACCAAAAAGTCTAGCTAGAAGTCAACTGAATTTCTTTTACACGACCTCCCCGCCTTTTCCTTAGATTCCTTGGTGACCTATCTTAGAATTGCTCACTAAAGAAACATAGTCGCCTTAATCTTAGAATTCCTCAAATAGTTAAATATGGATTGAGATAAAATAGAAATGTATTAACCTTGTTTTAACTAAAAGGAAAATAAGGCACTTCAGTGAGTGTGGACATACTAAAAGTTATTGTAGACGTATAGAATGAAATGAAGACTGAAAGATTTCTAATGAAGATTCATAAGGATTCTAATGAAGACTCTAAGATTCTAAAGCATAGAATCTAGCACCTTCTTATAGTTCGCTCGTAGAAGATCGCAAAAAAATAGTAATTTTCTAAATAGACGGGCTTGCTGGAATCGGTCGGCATCTTGTACGGCCATTATGGCAAACTGGAAAGATTACTAAAAATCAATCAGAGAATTTGAGAATCCGGCCTATAGAAATGTAAGGGAATAAATTACAAATAGCTATGAAGGCAGGTGAGTAGATAATGGCAAGGTTTAACAAGTATGATGGAGACGAGTACGCACCGTACACATTTGGAAAAGAATGAGAAAGTGTCTTTGCCTGCCAGAATCGAAGCCGCATCCTCCCGGAATGCAAAGAAATGAGATTTAGGCACTGGATGGATGGAGTTGGCAATTCAGGTGCCCGGATGTTGGGGGCCTACACGCTTTAGTCCCTCCGAATGAGCAAGAATTGTGCATGGGCGCCGAGGTTCGATGATGTGTCCGGATGATAAGGGGAACGGCAGTATAAGTAGAAGTTGGGGTGATCGACAGTAACAGTGTTGCGACTTCAGCTTCTGGTAGACGAGCGAGTGTTGTAGCCTGCGCATAAGGCATTCGACTCGCTTCTTTTTGCCCCCCCCCCCCAAACAAAAAACATTTAGCTTGAACCCCCATAATTGTGAGAAGGAAACACCAAAAGCCAAATAAAACAGACTGGAGAATCGAAAGACTAATCATGAATCAGAACAAACAAATATTTTATATTCCCGCCCCCTCTATTTTTTTCTCTTCTATAAAAAGACAAGCTAACACGTGAGCAAAGAGTTTTTATATACGTCAAAATCTACAAATGCATATATACCATATAAACGTTAGGGGTTAAAAAGAAACGTAGAGGTTATGTTTAGAGAGTTTAATGTTTCTTTTAGGTTAACGAGGTTTCCTTGTAAATGTGTTAGTTTGGTAAAAGTTAGGGTTTGTTAGGTAATGTTCCGGTTTGCAGGAAACCATAAAAGAATGCTCAGAAGAAAAGAAAATCTCAGAGTCATGTTTGGAATTTAATTTATGGAGAGTTTTTTCTTGTTCTTTTGAGTAACACCTGATCATCCAACAAGGAAACTCTGAAAAGATGTTTGCAAATTATTGGCATTTAGTGGAAATTACTTAAAACCATAAAAAATTAAGTCATGTTTGGAATTTAATTTATGGAGAGTTTTTCTTGTCTTTTTGAGTAACACCTGACAAATTCCACAAGGAAACTCCTGAAAAGATGTGCAAACTTATTGTATTAGATAGGATACTTAAACCATAAAAGAAAATCTCAGTCATGTTTGGAAATTTAAATTTAATGGAGAGTTTTTCTTGGTCTTTTTGAGTAAACACCTGATCAATCCAACAAGGAAACTCTGAAAAGATGTTCAAATTATGGTATTTAGATTAGGAATACTTAAAGTGTCTCCGTCATGTTTGGAAATTTATTTATGAGAGTTTTTCTTGTGCTTTTAATGAAGTAACACCTGATCAATCGCAACAAGAAACTCTGAAAGTGTTGGAGTTATTGGTAATTAGATAGGAATAAACTTAAAACCATAAAAGAAAATCTCAGTCATGTTTTGGAATTTAATTTATGGAGAGTTTTTCTTGTTCTTTTGAGTAACACCTGATCAATCCAACAAGGAAACTCTGAAATAAGATGTTATATTTTAATTCCATTATTTTCTTTAAAATATGTGGGCATGGAAATTTATGATAAAGGGCACAGTAGTTGGAGATCCAAGTAGTCACAGACTAGATTAAGTCATCGCTCATCAAGTACCATGACTCGGACCATTAAAAAAATGAAATTCAGTGATTTCTTCACCATTTCTTTATTTTTGGAGCAATTTTGATAGAATTTGGTATTCTTGTGTAAAATTGTATGTTCTTTCTGATTATGCTCTCAAATTGTATGTATCTCTATGCTTTAACCCATTATTTAGAGAATAAGAGATACAGATAGCAGCGATTTTGGTTTTTTTTAAAGTTTAACACCCAATTATTCAACATTTTCATTATAATACTGCATGTATATACATGTATAGTATTAAGTCAAATAAATAACATCACTTCAAAGAAAAATAAAACATTTATTGCAAAAACACAGACATAAAATGAGGGTTCAGTTTATTTTATGGTAGGAATTTACAAGGAAAAAGTTAAGGATTACTGACTTTAAAACATAGCTAAAAAAAGTTCAGAAAAAAAAAGAAAAGTAATTTCATTGTTGCAGAAATTTCCATAAAATACGATAATTATCAAACTTTTTTACGTGTGAATATTAAAATTCTCATGCCAAAAATTCATGTTAAATAAATATTTGGTAAAATCATACTCAAAATCCCATGATATTACAGGGTGACACAGAAAAAAAAACAAAAAAAAAAACCAGAACCCAAATTATTTATTTTCCCATTAAACTAACCCTAACACTCCCCTAGTTAAAATTAATAGTCTTATTACAAAATTAGTGGGTTCTGTTTTTCCTGGGTCATAGTTTGTTTTGAAATGTACGATTGTACATTTACAAATTTTGCTTTTGTTTACATTTCTCGTAATTTCAAGTTTGTTTTTCTCCAAAATTGAAACGAACGTAAAAAAATAATTCAATTGTTAAAAACACATAAAAGTTAAATATTTAGAAAGATTCTTATTTTATTTTTAAAGGTATAAATATTTTAAAAATTGGCGATAGAAATAAGCGATGAATTTAAACTTTATTGTGTGCATAACATAAACAATGCCTCGCTGTTTAACGTAAACGTTACGCGCTTATAGCCTGTCGGACAAATAAATTTGAGATTTATTTTTCAAAATACAAATTTTTGAATAAAAAGCCGAAGAACTTAACATTCTTCAAATTTTACAAATTTTATATCAAAATAATTCTGAAAGTTTCGAATGTTAAATACAAAGTGCGTCTTTTTCGCAAATTATACTCATTTTGAACAAATAGTCTTGGAGTTTGCACTATGGTAATTTTACTTCCACGGGTCCTAGAAACAAAAAAAGCTCCCTTTTGTACTTCCAGGTGTCTTCTAATTGAATGCAAAATTTCAAGAATATTGATAAAGATTAGCCACTTAGATTTTCCAAAGAAATGTAGAGTGTAAAATGTATTCTCGGAAAAAAATTCCTATCACGCATTTTCGGTTTTTTTAAGCAAAATACATTTTTAACTCGCTGTAAAAAAAATATTCAATTAATAAAAACACATACAAATTACATATTTAGAGAGATTGTTTTATTTTATTTTCAACCATATGAATATTTTTAAGATTGAACAATAAATATACGCGAAATTGTGATTTTAAATCAATAACGTCCGATTTATGACGTCAGTTGACAGGGTGTTTTTACATTCGAAAGTAACGTAAATTCGAGGTTTTTCTTCAAAATCAAAACTTTCGAATCAAATCCTGAAGCACTTCGCAATCTTTAAATTTCACAAATTTTATAGGAAAATAATTTTGAAAGTCTCTAAAATTACAGACCATGTGCGTCTTTTTTGCGTCTTTCATATTTTTAAACAAATAACCTTTAAATTTGCCCTCCCATATTTTCGTTTCCACGGATCCTAGAAACAAACAAAAAAAGCCGTTTGTACTTCCAGGTGTCTTCTATTTGAGTGCAAAATTTCAAGAATATTGATATAGATTACCTACTTTGATTTTGAAAAACAAAACAACGTGTAAAATTTATCCTAAAAAAAAACGGTCATATTTTTGTTTTCAGCTGTTCAACCGAAAATACGGTTTTAACTCGCTGTAAAAAATAATTCAATTGATGAAAACCGATAAAAGTTACATATTTAGAAAGATTACTCTCTTCTCTTTCCAACCATATAAATCTTTTTAAGATTGGTTAGGAAATACTCGAGAAATTGCAAATTGAAATGATAAAGGTCGCAAATTTGAAAATGTCAGCGTTTTTCAGCTAAATGCTTGTAATGCTAAAATTAGTTAACATACACACTCCATAAGTACACATATATATATTTAAAAAATAAATAAATAGATATATGAATAAATAAATAAAAGGAATAAAATTGAAAGGGATTGAACAACGGATATCATCCACACAAGACCGCGTCCATTTCTAAAACAGTCTCTGAAGAGGAAGTTTCTTAGAAATTAATTAGACACTGCACATTATTTTATATTTTATATGCATTGTAATTGCCTTCTTAATATAAATAATTAATAATATACTTAACAATGCTTCAATGAAATTATCAAATACTATTAAATTTATATTTTACATTCAATTTGATGTATTTATTTTATTTTATTTTATTTTTTTTTTTTTTTACTAAACTTTCACTTTTGTAGCTTAAAAACTTTTATGTAAATGTAAAATTTAGTGCATATTACAAAATTATCTTCTTTTTGTAATATGAAAAGTTATGTTAAAATTATTTATATATACAATTTTTAGATATTATGCTATAAAGTCATCCGGAATGATTTGTAAAAAATTGAAATCATTTAAAAGTTGATTTCAAAACAAAACAAAAAACTACTGAAAATTGAATGTCATGTTTTAAAATAGATTTTTTAAATATTACTTTAATTATCAATTTGAAAAATCTATAGAGTCAAGATAGCTTCTTTTTGCAATATGAAACATTATGTTAAAATTAGTTAGATATACAATTTTAAGATATTATGCTTTAGGGTCATTCTATGTCAAAACACCAGCAAAAAGGTGAAATCTGCACCCACCGACACCGAATTACTTGAAATCTGGCACAAATGTTCCACTTCACGAGTTAGGAAAGTGTGACAAATTCAGTGTTATATTATATTTAAATATCCGTGAAAAACTCGATTTGTAAACTAAAAAAAAGATTTTTAAACATTAAAAAAAACAAACAAAAGATTTCAAATCTCTAAAAAAATTAATTACATTAAAAAAGTTTTTTCTTGACAATTTAATAGAATATAGTACATATAAATTAAAAAGGAAAAAAATTTCAAATAATAATATTATGACATTTTGTAGCACTTTTTATTGCAGAACTCATGATTTTTTTCTACAAAAACTTCTGCCTTGAATATTATACAAATGTTTTGATATAGTTATTTAGACTCTTATCTTAATAGAAAAAAAAGAATCAAAATCGTTTTTTTCCAGTTCATTTTCAATATCTCATTAAATAAAATAGGTGGGGGGGGGGTAGACCTCGTAAAAAAATATTTCTCCTGATATATTTTAGGAGAAAAACTATTTCAGACATATTTACATCCAAAGGTAAATAGTTATGGAAATTTTTGTGAAAATCGGACCATTAATTGATTTTTCATAGAATTGTTTTAAAATCCTTTTGTCATAACTTGTTTTTGGCTACGTTGAATTTCAGTTGATTTAATGGTGCAAAAATGAAAACATTGTTTTTCAATCATAATTTTTATTATTCCCGTGAGTTGAAAATTATTTTTTAAATGATCAGAAGTTTTTCTAATGTTTCTTCTTTCGAAGGGAGAGAAAATTTTCAAGAGAATATTAACTTTAATGCAAGTTTCATTGTGTTAAATATAGTGTGTGTGTGTGGGGGGGGGGTACATTTCAGATGGAAATTGGTGGTAACTAGTGATTGAAATAAAATAGGAGGGGTAGACCTCGTAAAAAAATATTTCCCTAATATATTTTAGGAAAAACTATTTCAGACATATTTACAACAAAAGGTAAGTAATTATGGAATTTTCGTGAAAATTGGACCATTAATTGATTTTTCATAGATTTTTTTTTTTAAGCCGGTATTCATAACTTGTTTTTGTCTACGTTAAATTTCAATTGATTTAATAGTGCAAAAATGTAAACATTGTTTTTTGTTCATAATTTTCATTATTTCCATCAGCTGAATTTAAAAAAAAATTATCATGAGTTTTCTAACATTTCTTCTTTCAAATGGGCAAAATATTTTCAATATAATAATATTAACGTTTATGCAAGTTTCATTTTGTTAAATATAGGTAGGGACTGGCAAACGGAGCCTAAAATGCGTTTTTGACAAAATTACTTTAGCCCCCCCCCCCTGCAGAAAATAATTTACCAAAAATCAGGAAATTATCGGATTTTAATGAAATTTTCAGTGTTTATGTATCAATGAATGATCTTTATAATGCATTATTTATTTTATTTCAAAACTTTCTCATTCTTTTCAGGTCATTTAATTTTGACCCCCCTTATGTTGGGGGTGTAAAATTGTTTCGAGTTGGTCATATGTTATACTAATTACAGTATAAATAAAGAGATAAAAGACCGAAGTTATTAATAGAAACAACAACAAAAAATCTTACGGTTGCGCTTCTATGAGAAAATAAGTACCGAAAATCGAAAAATAAAATGTAGTAAAATAATAAATAATTAATTTTTTGGAGATTTCTTTTTTATTCATTTCGATAATTATTTAATTGGCTATTATTTTATGCAGTTTATTTTTAAAAGATTTAAAACTATTTGTTTTGGTCAATTTCGACGCGACCCGCCATTATGGCTGTTTTTCAATGGTTTTAGGCGCTTGTTTACAATTTTAACGTAACATTTGGGATGGAAATTTTTTTTTACCAAAAATCAGGTAATTATCCGATTTTAATGAAATTTAGATTCTAAAAATAAATATCTACTTAATGCAAACCTTATTTTAGGCGCCAAAAGTAATAAGTTTTGAGGAAAAACTCGATTGAAAATGTACCCCCTCCCCTTTTTAAGCAGAAAAAACATCGATGTATAATTTTTTCTTTTATAAAATAATAGCCAGTTAAATAATATCGAAATGAGTAAAAAAGAAATCTCCAAAAAATTAATTATTTATTATTTTTTTACGTTTTATTTTTCGATTTTCGGTACTTATCTTCTTATAGAAAAGCCACCGTAATTTTTTTTTTTGTTTCTATTCATAGGTTCGGTCTTTTATCTCTTTATTTATACTGTAATTAGTATCGAAAATGATCAACTTGCAAAACATTTTACGTCCCCAACATAAGGGGGGTCAAAATTAAGTGATCTAAAAAAATGAGAAAGTTTTGAAATAAAATAAATAATGCATTATAAAGATCATTCATTGATACATAAACACTGAAAATTTCATTAAAATCCGATAATTTCCTGATTTTTGGTAAATTATTTTCTGTAGGGAGGGCTAAAGTCATTTTGTCAAAAACGCATTTCAGGTTCCGTTTGCCAGTCCCTATTATACTGTAATTAGAAAATTATAAGACCAACTTGAAAAAAGTGTTACGCCTCTAAAGGGGGGGGGGGGGGTTCAAAATTAAGTGACCTGAAAAAAATTAGAAAGTTTTGAAATAAAATAAATAATGCATTATAAAGATCATTCATTGATAAATAAACACTGAAAATTTCATTAAAATCCGATAATTTCCTGATTTTTGGTAAATTATTTTCTGTAGGGGGTGCTAAAGTCATTTGGTCAAAAATGACTTTGAGGCTCTGTTTGCCAGTCCCTATTATTATATTATTTATTTATAGATTTGTTTATTTTAAAATTCTCGAAGATGAATTTAAACAAAACAATAAAACAAAATTGACGGAGGAAGTATCTTAACAGAGGAGGGAAAATATGACCAAAAAGAGGGGGATCAGTTTAGGAAATAAATACAATATGAATTGATCCCCCCTTTATGAAAATAAAAATGTAGTTTACACCTACGAACAGAATTTAAAGATCAACGGTTATATATTTGATTTTAAAAAGATTTATTTAAGAGAAGAAGAAAAGTGTTTGTATTTTTTAAAGGTTTCACTTCAAATAAATTGAGTTTTATTTTCTTTTTTTAATCGACCATTTTTTTTCTTTGGAGATCGGCTTAAAAGCAAATAAAGAAAATGAAATTAAAAATACATTTAAAAATATTAGGTACCACCAATTTTCTATCTGACATTTATCCCCCCCCCTCTATAAAGAAAATTAAATTAAAAAACACATTTTTTTAAAAAGTTTAACTTACATGGAAGAAGGTTTTTTGGGCGACAAAAATCTTTTAAATACAGCAATGACATACACCACGTTTTCCCGACCGTTTGACAACGTAAAACTGAAGAAATCAACAAACGGTGTTAATGATATTTTTGTCGCTTCTAATTTTTCTGACCGGAATTAATTTACAAATTATCAAGCGGTTAAAGTAGGGATATTTTTTTCTAGTTTAGGTATTTTACTAATAATCATATCGAAATTTCTTGACAATTTTTTTAAAAATCTTTAATTTTTGAATATATTAGAATTCTTATTTTTTATAAACTTGAAATTCTTTTTCAAAAAGAAAATATTTCACCTGACAATGTAAAACTGAAGAAATCAAAAAACGGTGTTAATCATAATTTTGTCGCTTCTAATTTATCAGACTGGATTACATTTTCAAAGCGGTTAAAGCAGTGATTACTTTCTTAGTTCTTTGTCTTTAAATTCTATTTCTTAGCGAACATTTTTACAATGGCCACCACTTAAGATAATTAACTCTTTGCCTAAATCGCTCAATTGGTTTCCCCGCATGACATGGCTCCCTGTCCATTGCAGACTTTTACGAGCGAGAAGAGTGGGGCAGATATTACACTAAGGGAGATAACTACTCCTGTAATCAATGAACAGCCCCATCTCAGTCAGTGATTGATGGACAATCCCCATCTCAGCCAGCAGAGCTTGGGATACATGCCTCACCACGAACCGAACCAGACTCCGCAAGCTGTCTGCACAGATCTTCCAGAAAGGTAAAACCTCCCCAACGTCTGGACTTATAGGACATAAAACAGGAGGGTCATAGCTATCAGATATACTTTCGCCGATTGAGTTTAACGACGAAGCAGCATTCTCTCCTCTTAGCAGATAATCAGTAACACTTTCGTGTTCTGACATTTTTAATGGTGTCAATTCCGTATATAGAGAAGCAGTAAGCTTCCAACATAAATATGATAAAAATAAATATGATAAAAATAGAATGGTCCATTATTTAGATGAAGTGATTACACTCATTTGCACTGTTTAATTTTTAACCAGAAGGTATTGCAGCTTCTGAGAGCTGATTTGGACTCGTTGAATTTCAGTTCCTCCTTTCTCTGTGTTATCACAGTCGAAAAGGATTTAAAATCGCTGGGTAATCCTTTTAAAATCATCGCAATCAACAAGCTGTCAGATATACTTTTGAATTTCAATTCCTCCTTTCTCTGTGTTATCACAGTCGAAAAGGGTTTAAAGTCGCTGGGTAATCCTTTCAAAATTATTGCAATCAATAAGCTGTCAGATATAGTTTCACCTACAGTATTTAATGAAGACGCGGCATTCTTCCCTTTTAGCATATAATCAGTGACATTTTCGTGTTCTGACATTTTTAATTATGTCAATTCTGTATAAAGAGAAAATATCCTGGGTTTACTGCTTCCAACATAATGTTCTCTCAATATTTTCATTGCCAATCTTCCATTATTTCTAACATCTCTAATAATTAGAGTAAGACGTCTATCATTCAGCAACTGTAACATCAGCATTTTGTCTGGGTTGATTTCGTCTGTCTCAGACTCCAAAATATGTGCCAGCTTTTGTAGTCGTAGGTAGGAGATACATTTAATTTCCTATAATTGAAATTGTTCAGGATTTCATTAATTTTTAACTAAAAATCTACAGCGTTGTACGTTATACAATTCCATTGATATAGTTATTCAGGTCTTTATAGAAAAAAGTACAAAATTTATCTTACGCGTCATTTTTTTTATCTCATAAAATAAAATATGGGAGGGGTGATAGACCTCGTAAAAGATATTTTCCCTAATCTATTTAAAAAAAAAAAAACTATTTCAAATGTATTTACATCCAATGGTAAACATTTATGGAAATTTTCGTGAAAATCAGACCATTAATTGATTTTTCATAGAATTAAAAAAAAACTTCTTATCGTAACTTGTTTTTAGCTACGTTCAATTTCAGTTGATTTAACAGTGCAAAAATGAAAATATTGTTATTCAATCATAATTTTCATTATTTCCGTAAGCTGAACATTTTTTTTTTTAAATCATCAGGAGTTTGTTTAATGTTTTTTCTTTCGAATGGAAAAAGAATTTCAAGAAAATATTTATTTTTCTGCAAGTTTCATTGTGTTAAATATAGGAGGGGGGTAAAATTGGTGGTACTTAATGTACGTTTACGATTTCTTTGAAATGTACTGGGTCATAGTTTGTTTTGAAATGTACAATGTATATCGTACATTTCAAAACAAACTATGACCCAGAAAAAACAGAACCCACAAATTTTGTAATAAAACTATCAATTTTAACTAGGGGGTTTAGCGTTAGTTTGATGCGAAAATAATAATTTGGGTTGTTTTTTCTGGGTCACCCTGTAATATAATGGGATCTTGAAGATAATTTAGCCGTTTAGCAAGTTTAGTCGTAATATCATGGGATTTTGAGTATGATTTGCAAGTTTTACCCAATATTCATTTAACATTAATTTTTGGCATGAGAATTTTCAGATTCACACGTAAAAAAATTCGATAATTATCGAATTTTATGGAAATTTCCGCAACAACGAAATTCCTTTTTTCTGAATTTTTTAGGTGTGTTTTTTATGTCTTTTAATGTTATGAAATTTCTACACACACAAAACCCTATATAAAACGTCTTTGGAGAATTTTAATCATTAAGGAAATGTAGGGTTTTTTTTCTTTTACATTATTTAATTAAAAAATAATTTAACAATGTTAAAAATTTATTTCTTATCATTATTAATTATTAAGCTTGAAAAGCTAATGTCACATTGCATTAACAATATGACATTCTGTTTAATCAAATAAAGTTTAACAAAATTGACATCATCATAGAAAGAGGGGATATATTTTTGGCCAGACAGATATGATGTGCAAAATGTAAAGGCCAAATTTATTCTAAAAATTGATTTGGTCCCAGGATGCTTAAGTTCTGGGAGATTATTTTTTATGAAAAGTTTTCTGCTATATATTTTTGAAGAAAATATATACTGAAATTTGTAATTCATTTGTATGTATTTTTTTATAAATATTTTCCCCTTTTATTTGAAGATAAATATCTATGAGATTTCTCTTAATGAAAATGTATTAATCATGTGATTTTTAAGATTTTCAAAAATAAAATATGTGTTTGACATTTAAAAAGGTATTTTTAAGTTCAAAATGGTCTTATTTATTTGAATTAATACTATACATGTATATATATATGCAGTATTATAATGAAAATGTTGAATAATTGGGTGTTAAACTTAAAAAATAAAAAGAGGCTGCTATATGTATCTCTTATTCTCTAAATAATGGGTTAAAGCATAGAGATATATACAATTTGAGTGCATAATCAGAAAGAACATACAATTTTACACAAGAATACCAAATTTTATCAAAATTGCTCCCAAAATAAAGAAACGGTGAAGAAATCACTGAATTTCTTCTTTTTTTTTTCAAATGGTCTGTGATTTGACATATTTTTGAAACAAAATCATGTCCACATTTGTACCCTCAATTTCGAGGCTTTAGATTCTCATAACTTTTGAACCACTGGGGATATTTACATAATTCAAACGGTTCTAAACTCCATTTACACAGCTCTATATAACTAAACAACAATAACCTCAAATGAAAAGAATCAACTGGGAATGCTACATTATTTGTACCAAAAAGATAGTTTGGTTTTTGCTCAGAAGCGAAGCTAAAAAAAACTTTGTTAAAATTTGTAAAAATTTCTCACTTAAATTTTTCTGAAATTTTGACCATGTGTAGACTATCTTAAAGTGCAACAATCCCCAAAATTTGAATTTCCAATTCAAAATTTGGCGGAATTGTGTTGATTTTTAATTTTTCAAATTTGTGTGGTCAGTGGTAAAAGATGGCGACTTTTTGTAATCTATTTTTGTCTGTAAAATGAGTTCTATAGCTTTCCTACTCCTGAAAATTGGTTTATAAAAGGATTTTTGTGCTAAGAATGCAAAAATGCAATCAAAAGAGTCAGAAAGTTAACCAGTTTTAAATTATTAATGATTTCTTATCGGCAAAATTTAACTGATGTTGTACCTTCGATTCTGGGTAAACACCAAACTATATTTTTGGGAAAAATAATGTTCAATATACGTAAAATAATTATAGCAAAAAAAAAATTGTCTTAGATTCAGTACCACATCAGGCTATCGATCTTGCTATAAAAAAAATGAGAAATCACCAATAACTTAAAATTGGTGTGGCTTCAGACGTTTTCGATAGCATTTCTGTATTCTTCAGGCAAAAATACGTTAATAAACCAATTTTTAGGAGTAAGGAAGCTCTAGAACTCATTTTACAGAAGAAAAAAATAGATTACAAAACGTTGCCATTTTTCACAAACCCCACCAAATTTGTAGAGCTAAAAATTGACATAACTCCGCCAATTTTTTTAATTAGAAGCTCAAATTTTGGAGAATGTTTAACTTTAACACAGCCCACACCTGTACAAGGTGGTGGGTGACACACCTGTAGAAAATGTCAGGGGGGTGAAGGTGGTGGGTGACAATTTTACATTTTTCTGGAAGATTCGACAAGGAATTGTCCACAGATGATACTGCTGCTATCCCCTAATTTGATGATTCAACGAGGAATTGTCCACAGATGATACTGCTGCTATCCTCTAATTTGATGATTCAACAAGGAATTGTCCACAGATTATACTGCTGCTATCCCCTAATTTGATGATTCAACAAGGAATTGTCCACAGATGATACTGCTGCTATCCCCTAATTTGATGATTTGACTTGTGATTGACAAGGAATTGTCCACAGATGATTCTGCTGCTATCCCTAATTTGATGATTTGACAAGGAATTGTCCACAGATGATACTGCTGCTATCCCTAATTTGATGATTCGACAAGGAATTGTCCACAGATGATACTGCTGCTATCCCTAATTTGATGATTCGACAAGGAATTGTCCAGAGAAGATACTGCTGCTATCCCCTAATTTGATGATTTGACAAGGAATTGTCCACAGATGATACTGCTGCTATCCCCTAATTTGATGATTCGACAAGGAATTGTCCACAGATGATACTGCTGCTATCCCCTAATTTGATGATTCGACAAGGAATTGTCCACAGATGATACTGCTGCTATCCTCTAATTTGATGATTCAACAAGGAATTGTCCACAGATGATACTGCTGCTATCCTCTAATTTGATGATTCAACAAGGAATTGTCCACAGATTATACTGCTGCTATCCCCTAATTTGATGATTCAACAAGGAATTGTCCACAGATGATACTGCTGCTATCCCCTAATTTGATGATTTGACAAGGAATTGTCCACATATGATACTGCTGCTATCCCCTAATTTGATGATTTGACAAGGAATTGTCCACAGATGATTCTTCTGCTATCCCCTAATTTGATGATTTGACAAGGAATTGTCCACAGATGATACTGCTGCTATCCCCTAATTTGATGATTCGACAAGGAATTGTCCAGAGAAGATAGTGCTGCTATCCCCTAATTTGATGATTTGACAAGGAATTGTCCACAGATGATACTGCTGCTATCCCTAATTTGATGATTCGACAAGGAATTGTCCACAGATGATACTGCTGCTATCCCCTAATTTGATGATTCGACAAGGAATTGTCTGATACTGCTGCTATCCCCTAATTTGATGATTCGACAAGGAATTGTCCACAGGTGATACTGCTGCTATCCCCTAATTTGATGATTCGACAAGGAATTGTCCACAGGTGATACTGCTGCTATCCCCTAATTTGATGATTCGACAAGGAATTGTCCACAGATGATACTGCTGCTATCCCCTAATTTGATGATTCGACATGGAATTGTCCACAGATGATCGACATGGAATTGTCCACAGATGATACTGCTGCTATCCCTAATTTGATGATTCGACATGGAATTGTCCACAGATGATACTGCTGCTATCCCCTAATTTGATGATTCGACATGGAATTGTCCACAGATGATACTGCTGCTATCCCCTAATTTGATGATTCGACATGGAATTGTCCACAGATGATACTGCTGCTATCCCCTAATTTGATGATTCGACATGGAATTGTCCACAGATGATACTGCTGCTATCCCCTAATTTGATGATTCGACATGAATTGTCCACAGATGATACTGCTGCTATCCCTAATTGATGATTCGACATGGAATTGTCCACAGATGATACTGCTGCTATCCCCTAATTTGATGATTCGACATGGAATTGTCCACAGATGATACTGCTGCTATCCCTAATTTGATGATTCGACATGGAATTGTCCACAGATGATACTGCTGCTATCCCTAATTTGATGATTCGACATGGAATTGTCCACAGATGAACTGCTGCTATCCCCTAATTTGATGATTCGACATGGAATTCTCCACAGGTGATACTGCTGCTATCCCCTAATTTGATGATTCGACTATACTGCTGCTATCCCCTAATTTGAGGATTCGACATGGAATTGTCCACAGATGATACTGCTGCTATCTCCTAATTTGATGATTCGACATGGAATTGTCCACAGATGATACTGCTGCTATCCCCTAATTTGATGATTCGACATGGAATTGTCCACAGATGATACTGCTGCTATCCCCTAATTTGATGATTCGACATGGAATTGTCCACAGATGATACTGCTGCTATCCACTAATTTGATGATTCGACATGGAATTGTCCACAGATGATACTGCTGCTATCCCCTAATTTGATGATTCGACAAGGAATTGTCCAAAGAGACAATTATTATCTCCTACAAGTCGAAATAATTTTGAATTTCAACATATTTACATGATTGAATATTAAATTTTAGGATCTTTTAGTGTGTTCTGGGGGTTTAGTAGCAAATATACATTTTTTATTTTACATTTATTGTAATTGACTATCATAATGAGAGTCAATTATAACAAATGTTCTTGTGAGAAAACATTTGGTGATCTTATTAACCAACTTGACCAAGACATTAAAAAACTTGTCAGAAATGCAATGTCTGTCTTGTTCAACCAAACATGGATAAAGGAAAATGCAGCCAATATATATATATATATATATATATATATAGTTTTAAACACGGTTTGTTTGGAATGGCTTTTTGCCGATAATTTTTGGGAGAATAAGTGCTTAATTGGAGTCGTACCTAATTTTGAAAATTAATTAATTAATAATGAATTAGGCGGGAATACCTATTAAATGTATGGCTAAACAAATCGAGAAAAATCAATTTCTGTATGTACATTTCGGCCTATTAGGCCTCATCAGCAGAGCTATAGATCGGAAGACCGCCCTGTGCGTGATTTGAAACCGGACTGCCAAGCTGACAGGCCAATCCTATAACCCCTACACTAAACGGACTTCTTAGATTTTACGATTTGTTTAGAGTAGGTTAATATTCCTCTTCTAGTGACTTTTATTACACGACGATATGATAAGTTGTAAACACGGTTTGTTTGGAATGGCTTTATTCGTGTTTACTTAAATGTACATACAGAGATTGATTTTTCTCGATTTGTTTAGCCATACATTTAATAGGTATTCCCGCCTAATTCATTATTAATTAATTAATTTTCAAAATTAGGTACGACTCCAATTAAGCACTTATTCTCCCAAAAATTATCGGCAAAAAAGTTAAATTTAATATTGGAATTTTCAAATCTCAGCTGTTTTCTAATGACGTAAATATCGGATGATTTTGTTACATTCCGATGGCGTACATATTTTCAATGGAATTTAAACCATTGTTTCTATTGTTGCTAAAATATTTCTAAACTCATATTTATTCGATTATTTTTTGTTTACATAATTCTAAACTATTGAGAATTCTGGAGTATGGGGGTTATCGTCCTTGTCTACGAGCCTCTGTTTCGAACGAACCAATCACGAGCCAGCAGACTTTGGCGGCAAAGCCGAATTAAGCAAACTCGCCCTTCTGATCCAGCTTTCAAAGGGAACAGACCTAAATAAGGGTTGCTCCTCTTCCTCAACAACCAGAATCGGAGTCGGACATCAAACAGAACGTCTATCATATCCGAATTATCAGAAGGCCGTAGCAAGGGCTCCGATAATACTCTATCTCAGGACTCAGATTTCGTAGGAAATAACTTTACAAAGGAGAGATGAATGTGACCAAAATATGGGGGATCCGTTTACAACATAAATACTATACGAATTGATCACCCAATTTGTGAAAATAAAAATGCTGCTTGCACCTACGAACAGAATTTAAAGAATTTAATGGTTATATATTTTATTTTAAAAAGATTTAACTAATTAAGGGAAGAAGAAAAGTGTTAGCATTTTTAAAAATTTCACTTTAAATAAAATGTATTTCGTACCGAGCAAAAGTTTTTTTAGGAAAAATTAATGAAATCGGAAATAAAAAGTGCAAAAAAGTGTCATAATATTAATATTTGAAAACTTTTTTTTGCTTATGTAATTGGTATGTACTATATTCTATTGAATTACCCTTTCGCATGTAATACGGATAGGTTTGTTTATTTTTTAAGATAACGATGTAATTTTTCCCAATCGGATAATTTGATCTTTGAATTAACTGTTTTTCTTTGTAACAATCCTGTAGGATCTTTGTTTTTTACGAGATTTTTGATAAACAGAGTTCGGAAATATCTACTTCCGTTTTATTCAAGATGGCCTAAACTGATCAATTGGTGGTCCCTAGTAATTTGTTTATAATACATTTTAAACAATTAAATTCGCCCCAAAAAGTGAAAATTTATGCAGCGGTCTAAACTAAGCACTGCCTAAGTTGCCGAAAAACCCGTGTTTTATACGGACTGGCAAAAAAATCAATTTCTATGAGTTTTAAAAGCGAATTAAAAATAATTAAATCTATCATTTAAGGTCAAACTTTCTCTAAACCGATAAGTAGTAACATAATGACCATCATTAAAAAAAGAATAATATCATTACATATGCAGTTTATTTTTAAAAGATTTAAAACTATTTGTTTTGGTCAATTTCGACGCGACCCGCCATTCTGTCTCTTTTTCAATGGTTTTAAGTACTTGTTTACAATTTCAATATAACATACTTTGTCTTAATCGATAAGTAAGTAAGTAAAGTCGTCGGGGCGGCCTAAAGTCGGTATCAGCCAGTCAGCGAGGGAGTCTATCCCCTTTTCAATAGCGCTAGACCAAGGAGATTGTATTTAGCATCTGAGGTGGAATGCTACACCTACCACCAGCTCCTTACTTTACCGCACAGATCCCTGTGCTACTCATACGCTGAGTTGGCGAGGACTGGTATCGAACTAGAAACCTTGCGGTTTCTAGCCGAACGCTCTACCGACTGAGCTAACTCAGCCCATTCTTATTAAAAAAAGAAAAATATCATTACATATGCAGTTTATTTTTAATATATATAAAGGGATTTGTTTTGGTCAATTTCGACGCAACTTGCCATTCTGTCTCTTTTTCAATGGTTTTAGGCGCTTGATTACAATTTTAACGTAACATTTGGGATGAAAAATTTTTTTACCAAAAATCAGGTAATTATCCGATTTTAATGAAATTTTCAGTATTGATTTATCAATTAATGAATTTTATAATGCATCAGTTATTTTATTTCAAAACTTTTATTTAGTATTTTTGCTATGAAAAATTAATATATAAAATTCATTTAAAATGTGAAAATCCTGATGTTAAGTTTAAAATGTTATATTTTTAGATTCTAAAAATAAATATCTATTTAATGCAAACCTTATTTCATTGCATCAAAGTATACTTTTTGAAGAAAAACTCGATTGAAAATGTACCCTGCCCCTGTTTAAGGAGAAAAAATATTGATGTATAATTTTTTTCTTTTATAAGATAATAGCCAATTAAATAATTATCGAAATGAGTAAAAAGAAATCTCCAAAAAAATTAATTATCTATTATTGTTTTACATTTCATTTTTCGATTTTTGGTACTTATTTTCTTATAGAATAGCCACAGTAAAATTTTTGTTTTGTTTCTATTCATAACTTCAGGCTTTTATCTCTTTATTTATACTGTAATTAGTACAATATAAGACCAACATGAGAAAAATGTTACGCCCCCAACATAAGTGGGGTCAAAATTAAGTGACCTGAAAAAAAAGAGAAAGTTTTGAAATAAAATAAATAATGCATTATAAAGATCATTCATTGATAAATAAACACTGAAAATTTCATTAAAATCTGATAATTCCCTGATTTTTGGTAAAACTTTTTTTAAAAACCTTTTTACCAAAACTTTTCAATCAAATTTCAGTCAAAAGTCAATTGGTGAAAGGAATTTGTGTCAAAATATGATGATAAAGATTGTGAACTCAAATAAAACATTTCATTTGAATTAGCATTGTTCAAAATATGATGACAAAAATCTCATTCATTGAGATATCAGGATATCTGGATCATAAGCAATATAATTTGGTTTATGATTTCATTTAACTCAAGAAAGAATGAAGATTCTCAAAAATATTAAATAAAATCTCAGAGTCATGTTTGGAATTTAATTTATGGAGAGTTTTTCTTGTCTTTTTGAGTAACACCTGATCAATCCAACAAGGAAACTCTGAAAAGATGTTGCAAATTATTGGTATTAGATAGGAATACTTAAAACCATAAAAGAAAATCTCACAGTCATGTTTGGAATTTAATTTATGGCAAGTTTTTCTTGTCTTTTTGAGTAACACCTGATCAATCCAACAAGGAAACTCTGAAAAGATGTTGCAAATTATTGGTATTAGATAGGAATACTTAAAACCATAAAAGAAAATCTAAGTCATGTTTGGAATTTAATTTATGGAAGTTTTTCTTGTCTTTTTGAGTAACACCTGATCAATCCAACAAGGAAACTCTGAAAAGATGTTGCAAATTATTGGTATTAGATAGGAATACTTAAAACCATAAAAGAAAATCTCAAGTCATGTTTGGAATTTAATTTATGGAGAGTTTTTCTTGTCTTTTTGAGTAACACCTGATCAATCCAACAAGGAAACTCTGAAAAGATGTTGCAAATTATTGGTATTAGATAGGAATACTTAAAACCATAAAAGAAAATCTAAGAGTCTTGTTTGGAATTTAATTTATGGAGAGTTTTTCTTGTCTTTTTGAGTAACACCTGATCAATCCAACAAGGAAACTCTGAAAAGATGTTGCAAATTATTGGTATTAGATAGGAATACTTAAAACCATAAAAGAAAATCTAAGAGTCTTGTTTGGAATTTAATTTATGGAGAGTTTTTCTTGTCTTTTTGAGTAACACCTGATCAATCCAACAAGGAAACTCTGAAAAGATGTTGCAAATTATTGGTATTAGATAGGAATACTTAAAACCATAAAAGAAAATCTAAGAGTCTTGTTTGGAATTTAATTTATGGAGAGTTTTTCTTGTCTTTTTGAGTAACACCTGATCAATCCAACAAGGAAACTCTGAAAAGATGTTGCAAATTATTGGTATTAGATAGGAATACTTAAAACCATAAAAGAAAATCTAAGAGTCATGTTTGGAATTTAATTTATGGAGAGTTTTTCTTGTCTTTTTGAGTAACACCTGATCAATCCAACAAGGAAACTCTGAAAAGATGTTGCAAATTATTGGTATTAGATAGGAATACTTAAAACCATAAAAGAAAATCTAAGTCATGTTTGGAATTTAATTTATGGAAGTTTTTCTTGTCTTTTTGAGTAACACCTGATCAATCCAACAAGGAAACTCTGAAAAGATGTTGCAAATTATTGGTATTAGATAGGAATACTTAAAACCATAAAAGAAAATCTAAGTCATGTTTGGAATTTAATTTATGGAGAGTTTTTCTTGTCTTTTTGAGTAACACCTGATCAATCCAACAAGGAAACTCTGAAAAGATGTTGCAAATTATTGGTATTAGATAGGAATACTTAAAACCATAAAAGAAAATCTAAGTCTGTTTGGAATTTAATTTATGGAGAGTTTTTGTCTTTTTGAGTAACACCTGATCAATCCAACAAGGAAACTCTGAAAAGATGTTGCAAATTATTGGTATTAGATAGGAATACTTAAAACCATAAAAGAAAATCTAAGAGTCTTGTTTGGAATTTAATTTATGGAGAGTTTTTCTTGTCTTTTTGAGTAACACCTGATCAATCCAACAAGGAAACTCTGAAAAGATGTTGCAAATTATTGGTATTAGATAGGAATACTTAAAACCATAAAAGAAAATCTAAGAGTCTTGTTTGGAATTTAATTTATGGAGAGTTTTTCTTGTCTTTTTGAGTAACACCTGATCAATCCAACAAGGAAACTCTGAAAAGATGTTGCAAATTATTGGTATTAGATAGGAATACTTAAAACCATAAAAGAAAATCTAAGAGTCTTGTTTGGAATTTAATTTATGGAGTTTTTCTTGTCTTTTTGAGTAACACCTGATCAATCCAACAAGGAAACTCTGAAAAGATGTTGCAAATTATTGGTATTAGATAGGAATACTTAAAACCATAAAAGAAAATCTCAAGTCATGTTTGGAATTTAATTTATGGAGAGTTTTTCTTGTCTTTTTGAGTAACACCTGATCAATCCAACAAGGAAACTCTGAAAAGATGTTGCAAATTATTGGTATTAGATAGGAATACTTAAAACCATAAAAGAAAATCTCAAGTCATGTTTGGAATTTAATTTATGGAGAGTTTTTCTTGTCTTTTTGAGTAACACCTGATCAATCCAACAAGGAAACTCTGAAAAGATGTTGCAAATTATTGGTATTAGATAGGAATACTTAAAACCATAAAAGAAAATCTCAAGTCATGTTTGGAATTTAATTTATGGAGAGTTTTTCTTGTCTTTTTGAGTAACACCTGATCAATCCAACAAGGAAACTCTGAAAAGATGTTGCAAATTATTGGTATTAGATAGGAATACTTAAAACCATAAAAGAAAATCTCACAGTCATGTTTGGAATTTAATTTATGGAGAGTTTTTCTTGTCTTTTTGAGTAACACTTGATCAATCCAACAAGGAAACACCAAAAAGATGTTAATTTTTAATTTCATATTTCTTTAATAAACAATGTGGGCATGGAATTATTGATAAAGCAAATAGTTGGAGATCCAAGTAGTCACAGACTAGATTAAGTCATTCTCATCAAGTACCATGACTAATGTAGGCCCACATTTAGCACAGTGATTCTTAGATATGGCATGGAGAGATAACCACTGCGCAACAGGACCACAACAAAATCAATTACTTATAAATAAATAAAACAAAATAATTGTAAACATAATCATGTATTGAATTTTATTTCAGCTTGAAAAAAATATTTATTGTTAATTTAGTGTGAGATTGTATATGTTGCAAATGGAGAACCACACATTTAACAGAAAGAAAAAGTTTGTCTTTTGTGAAGAGCAAGATCCACAGTTTCCACAAGAATAAGGTTTTTCTTCTACTGGTCCACTTATGTTGCTCCAAACTTCTCTTTTGTTTAAAGCAAGATCTGCAGATTTCTTAACAATACAGTTTCTCTCCTGTGTGTGTCCGCATATATTCTACCAAGGATGTCTTTTGTTCAAGGCAAGTTCCTCATGCTACACAAGATTATGGTTTCTCTCCCATGTGTGTCCACCTATATAGCACCAAGCTTCCCTTTTGTGTAAAGCAAAATCTACATGTTTCACAAGAATATGGATTCTCTCCAGTGTGTGTCTGGATTCTATTGTTTCTCTAAAGGAAAATCTGCATGTTTCACAGGAATAAGGTTTTTCTGCTGCATATACCTGCATATATAGTACCAGATATCACTTTTCTGAGAAAGAAGTACTAAACACTTAACAGTCATATGGTGTGTCTGCATATGTCACACCAAGTTTCCCTTTTGTGCAAACGAAGATCCACAGGTTTAACAAGAATATGGTTTCTCACCAGTGTGCGTCTGCATATGTTGCACCAATGTTTTCTTATGTGCAAAGTAAGACCCACAGGTTTCACAAGAATAAGGTTTCTCACCAGTGTGTGTCCGAATATGTTGCACCAAGTTTCCTTTTTGTGCAAAGGAAGACCCACAGGTTTCACAAGAATAAGGTTTCTCACCAGTGTGTGTCCGCATATGATACACCAAGTTTGTCTTTCTTGCAAAGGAAGATCCACAGGTTTCACAAAAATAAGGTTTCTCACCAGTGTGTGTCCTCATATGTATCAACAAAGTTGACCTTTCTGCAAAAGAAGACCCACAGGTTTCACAAGAATAAGGTTTCTCACCTGTGTGTCTCCTCATATGTCGCACCAAGCTTCTCTTTAATGCAAAAGAAGATCCACAGATTTTACAAGAATAAGGTTTCTCACCTGTGTGTGTCCGTATATGTTGCACCAAGCTTGCCTTTAGTGCAAAGGAAGATCCACAGGTTTCACAAGAATAAGGTTTCTCACCAGTGTGTGTCCGCATATGATGCATCAAGTTTCCTTTTAGTGCAAATGAAGACCCACATGTTTCACAAGAATATGGTTTCTCACCAGTGTGTGTCCTCATATGTCCTACCAAGTCTGTCTTTTTTGCAAAGGAAGATCCACAGTTTTCACAAGAATAAGGTTTCTCACCTGTGTGTGTCTGCATATGTTGCATCAAGTTTCCCTTTAGTGCAAATGAAGATCCACAGGTTTCACAAGAATAAGGTTTCTCACCTGTGTGTGTCTGCATATGTTGCACCAAGTTTGTCTTTCTTGCGAAGGAAGACCCACAGTTTTCACAAGAATAAGGTTTGTCACCTGTGTGTGTCCTCATATGTTGCCACAAGCTTGCCTTTTGTGCAAAGAAAGACCCACAGTTTTCACAAGAATACGGTTTCTCACCTGTGTGTGTCCGCATATGTTGCACCAAGATTGACTTTAGTGTAAAGGAAGATCCACATGTTTCACAAGAATAAGGTTTCTCACCTGTGTGTGTCCTCATATGTATCAACAAAGTTGACCTTTCTGCAAAAGAAGACCCACAGGTTTCACAAGAATAAGGTTTCTCACCTGTGTGTCTCCTCATATGTCGCACCAAGCTTGCCTTTAGTGCAAAGGAAGATCCACAGGTTTCACAAGAATAAGGTTTCTCACCAGTGTGTGTCCTCATATGTCCTACCAAATCTGTCTTTTTTGCAAAGGAAAATCCACAGTTTTCACAAGAATAAGGTTTCTCACCTGTGTGTGTCTGCATATGTTGCATCAAGTTTCCCTTTAGTGCAAATGAAGATCCACAGGTTTTACAAGAATAAGGTTTCTCACCTGTGTGTGTCTGCATATGTTGCGCCAAGTTTGTCTTTCTTGCAAAGGAAGACCCACAGTTTTCACAAGAATAAGGTTTGTCACCTGTGTGTGTCCTCATATGTTGCCACAAGCTTGCCTTTTGTGCAAAGAAAGACCCACAGTTTTCACAAGAATACGGTTTCTCACCTGTGTGTGTCCGCATATGTTGCACCAAGATTGACTTTAGTGCAAAGGAAGACCCACAGTTTTCACAAGAATAAGGTTTCTCACCTGTGTGTGTCTGCATATGTTGCATCAAGTTTCCCTTTTGTGCAAAGGAAGATCCACATGTTTCACAAGAATATGGTTTCTCACCAGTGTGTGTCAGAATATGTCGCACCAAGCTTGTCTTTCGTGCAAAGGAATATCCACATGTTTCACAAGAATAAGGTTTCTCCCCAATGTGTGTCTGAATATGTCGCACCAAATTTGTCTTTAGTGCAAAGGAAGATCCACATGTTTCACAAGAATAAGGTTTCTCACCAGTGTGTGTCCTTATATGTCCTACCAAGTCTGTCTTTTTTGCAAAGGAAGACCCACAGGTTTCACAAGAATAAGGTTTCTCACCTGTGTGTGTCCGAATATGTTGCACCAAGGTTTTCTTATATGCAAAGGAAGACCCACAGTTTTCACAAGAATACGGTTTCTCACCTGTGTGTGTTCGCATATGTTGCACCAAGATTGACTTTAGTGCAAAGGAAGACCCACAGTTTTCACAAGAATAAGGTTTCTCACCAGTGTGTGTCCGCATATGTTCCACCAAGTGTCCCCTTTGTGCAAAGGAAGATCCACATGTTTCACAAGAATATGGTTTCTCACCAGTGTGTGTCTGAATATGTCGCACCAAGCTTGTCTTTCGTGCAAAGGAATATCCACAGGTTTCACAAGAATAAGGTTTCTCCCCAATGTGTGTCTGAATATGTCGCACCAAATTTGTCTTTAGTGCAAAGGAAGATCCACATGTTTCACAAGAATAAGGTTTCTCACCAGTGTGTGTCCTTATATGTCCTACCAAGTCTGTCTTTTTTGCAAAGGAAGACCCACAGGTTTCACAAGAATAAGGTTTCTCACCTGTGTGTGTCCGTATATGTTGCACCAAGGTTTTCTTATATGCAAAGGAAGACCCACAGTTTTCACAAGAATAAGGTTTCTCACCTGTGTGTGTCCGCATATGATACACCAAGTTTGTCTTTTTTGCAAAGGAAGACCCACAGGTTTCACAAGAATAAGGCTTCTCACCTGTGTGTGTCCTCATATGTTGCACCAAGGTTTTCTTATATGCAAAGGAAGACCCACAGGTTTCACAAGAATAAGGTTTCTCACCTGTGTGTGTCCGCATATGTCTCACTAAGGTTGACTTTTGTGCAAAGGATGACCCACAGGCTTCACAAAAATAAGGTTTCTCACCTGTGGGTGACTGCATATGTTGCATCAAGTTTCCCTTTAGTGCAAAGGAAGATCCACAGGTTTCACAAAAATAAGGTTTCTCCCCTATGTGTGTCCTCGTGTTGCACCAAGGTTTTCTTATGTGCAAAGGAAGAAGTGTCTCACCAGTGTGTCTTTGCTTTTGTTTCACAGTGAAGTTTTCTGTAGATTTCTGATTCTAAATAATTTTGCTATGTCCAGAAAATCTGTGGAAGATAAAAAAACATTAATTCAAATATTACACATTATATAGACTCAGTTTGCTTTTCAATAGACACACATAATGCAGCAGAAAAATAAAGACATCATTTTATATTTAAATAGAAATCTTTTTCTGAGTCTAAATTTTGCATGTTAATATGTTTTGAATGAAATTGAAATTGATTGAACAACAGATATCACAACTCTTCCACGTGGTGTTATAACAACCCACAAGATACGTGTTTATAACGTCCAAAACAAAAAACACACAAGACTGCGTCCATTTCAAAAACAGTCTCTGAAGAGAAATTGGACATTATTTTATTTTTCATAAGCATTGTAATTGCCTTCTTAATATAAATAAATAATAATATACTTAACAATGCTTCAAGCAAATTATCAAATACTATTACATTTAAAAGATGTGATTTCAAAACAAAACAAAAAAAAAACTACTGAAAATTGAATATCATGTTTTAAAATAGATTTTTTAAATATTACTTTAATTATCAATTTGAAAAATCTATAGAGTCAAGATTAGCTTCTTTTTGCAATATGAAACATTATGTTAAAATCATTTAGATATACAATGTTCAAATATTATGCTTTACTGTCTTTTGGAACAATTTGTAAAAATTTGATAATATTCAAAAGGTGTAATAACAAAACAAAACAAAAATACTTTTGGATGTCATGTTGTATAATAATTGTATCATAACTTATGTTAACATTAAAAGAAATTGATGATTTTTTTAAATTTTAAATTCTTAGAAAATATGCAGCATATCATATCATATTTTTTAATTTACAATTTTTCAAAGATAAAATTCAGGGCCATCATTTGTTATATTTTCAAGTTAGTCACGGATATTGACAGACACGTAAAACTGACCTTGAAATTTTTAAGGTAGTAAACAAACTCAATTTAACTTACATAAAATAATTTTTTTTACATTAATTTAAAGAAAAATATTTTTTTTAATACTGTGAAAAAAAAAACATGCAACATTATTTATTTTTTGAGTTTTAAGAAAATAACTTTTGAAATTTAAAATCACTTTTTTAGGGAATTTATTTATATGTTTTTATATATTCTTGAGGATATGATCTTTCAAGAAAAAACTAAAAATTAGGGACAGAGAATATATATAGATATACAATTTTAAGATATTATGCTTTAGGGTCATTCTATGTCAAAACACCAGCAAAAAGTTGAAATCTGCACCCACCGACACCGAATTACTTGAAATCTGGCACAAATGTTCCCCTTCATGAGTTAGGAAAGTGTGACAAATTCAGTGTTATATTGTATTTAAATATCCGTGAAAAAACTGGATTTGTATACACAAAAAGATTTCTAAACATTAGACCCTGCAATCCATGGTGGATGCAGAAAATCCGATCTTGACGGCCAATTTTGGAAATTACGTGAGCCTTTTAGTTCAGTAGCGACCGACGAGTTATAACGCAAAATAGAAATCTTTTTCCGATGCTAAATTTTGCATGTTAATTTGTTTTTACAAAATCAAAGTAGGTAATCTTAATCAATACTCTAGAAATTGTACATTTAATTAGAAGACACCTTAAACTACAACAAGGAGCTTGTTTTATTTCTTCTCGAACCTTTGGAAGTGAAACCACTACCAATGAAATTTGACACAGGAGATAGTCTCAGAATTATTTTGATATATAATGTGTGATGATGCTTTATATGTACAATCGAATTACCAGATTTACTTTTTTTTTAATAATATGAAAAAATATGTTAAAATTATTTATATATACAATTTTCAAATATTATGCTTGAAAATTTCTGGACGGATTTTTAAAAATTTAATAACATTTAAAAGTTGAAATTATTGACATTGATATATTTTCAAATATTTTTAATTACATTAATTATTAATTTAAACTGTTTATATCATCAAAGCCAAAGGAAAAGAAAACGTAAGATAACTGTTTGATTTCTAAAACAGTCTCTGAAGAGGAAGTTTCTTAGAAATTAATTAGACACTGGATATTATTCTATTTTTTTATAAGCATTGTAATTGCCTTCTTAATATAAATAAATAATAATATACTTAACAATGCTTTTTTCTTTTATAAAATAATAACCAATTAAATAACTATTGAAATGAGTAAAAAAGAAATCTCCAAAAGATTAATTATTTATTATTTTTTTTACATTTTATTTTTCGATTTTCGGTACTTATTTTCTCATAAAACAACAACCGTAAAAAATTTTTTTGTTTGTTTCTATTCATAACTTCGATCTTTTATCTCTTTATTTATACTGTAATTAGTATAACATATGACCAACCCGAAACAATTTTATGCCCCCAGCATAAGTGGGGTCAAAATTAAGCGACCTGAAAAAAATGAGAAAGTTTTAAAATAAAATAAATAATGCATTATAAACATCGTCCATTGATAAATAAACACTGAAAATTTCATTAAAATCCGATAATTCCCTGATTTTTGGTAAATTATTTTCGGGGGTGGTGGTGGCTAAAGTCATTTTGTCAAAAACGCATTTTAGGTTCATTTTGCCAGTAGCTAATCTATTAAATTATCTTCGAAAATATAAAATTTATTTTCATACTAAAAACAAAAAATACCAAGAAATTTGTACGCGAAACAAAAACTAACGAAAAAAATAATTAGCCTTTATAATTTAAGTTCGTCTTTTATTACTTCATATAATACTAGGGATGTGGAAAACGCGGACTTTCAAAATGTCCGCTTAATTGTTAAAAATATTTTAAAACGTCAATAAAAAATGGAAAATTAACTTTTTAATGTTTTCTTTTACGTTTAATATAAAGAACAATTCCAAGTTTATGTGTTATAAAAAAGAAAAAACAAATTTCTCTTACATAAAACCTAAATTTTTGCATTTTAAAGTAAATCGCCGTAAATTCTTAATCTTTGTTGACAGTTATCGCATCTTGACGTGTGCAGCTTTTGTTAGTATGGAGGACTATATACGTATAAGAATATGTTCTAAAGCAAAAACAAATGACTAATTTAGCATTTCCTTGATGCCTCACGATTTAACTCTTAATATTATTGAAAAAGAAAGTTGGGAAAATCAGAATTAGAATGTTAGAAATTATTTATAATAAAATTTTACCTGAACGGTAATATCTGCTTTCTGGATATAAACGGGAGAATTATTTGTTTCCAAATAAAATAATAAATTTCTTCAAACACTGTTTGTTTGAGTTTTCTTCTATAGAGTATAATTATACACGCGTCACGGATTCGAACCTATTACCCAGAACACATCAGTGAAAACAACAACATTTTCCCCCAAAACCCAGAGTTTTTATTTCTCTTAGATCCATCCGTAATAAGAATGACGACAATTCTTAATTCAAACATTATTTTTTTAAATTTATAAAATAAAAACCGACGTATATTATGTCATTATTTTTAGCAAGATATTTTTTATTCAATATTTTCTTTGATTAAATAAATATGATTTTGCTGTACATTAAAGAAAAGTATTTATTTTACATTTTATAAATTTTTAAAAATCCCTGAAAAATAAAATAAAAATGTAGACAATAGGAACTTTTAATATTAAATTCTTTTGAAAAAATCTAACAATTAAAAAAAAAAAAAAAAAAAAAGATTCATATTTTTTATTTACGAGATTTTAGTTTCAATGTTTAAGATGCCCTATTTCCACAACCGATTTATTAGCGAATTATCTTTCCTTCATTAAATTGTGTTTCGAAAAATGTAAAAATTATTTATGTAAAAAAAAAAAGAAAAAAGATCTTGGTACGGGGGATCAATGCCCTAAACAAAAACTAACGAAAAAAATGATTAGCCTTTTCAATTTAGTAAACATTTATTTACAATAAAAGTTCGTCTTTTGTTACTTCATAAACCGAAAGTTTTATTAGAATCGGACAGTTTATTTTAGATGATTTTAAGAATAACTTCCCATGATCCCCCGTAGGTGCACGAAACAGAATTAAAAGATTAACGGTTATATATTTTATTTTTAAAAAGATTTATCTAATTAAGGGAAGAAGAAAAGTGTTTGCAATTTTTAAAGATTTCACTTCAAATAAATTAAGTTTCCTTTCTTTTTTTTTTTTTTGTTTAATCAACCACTTTTTCTTTTGAGATCGGCTTAAAAGCAAATAAAGAAAATTAAATTAAAAATACATTTTTTTAAGTTTAATTTACCTGGAAGAAGATTTTTAGGCTACAAAAATCTTTTAAATACAACAATGACGTAGACCACGTTTTCCCGGTCATTTGATAATGTAAAACTGAAGAAATCAAATAAATTGAGTTTCTTTTTCTATTTTTAATCGTCCATTTTTTTTTCTTTGGAGATCGGCTTAAAAGCAAATGAAATTGAAAAGCAAAATAAAATTAAATTAAAAAACACATTTAAAAAAAAAAGTTTAACTTACATGGAAGAAGGTTTTTTGGGGGCGACAAAAATCTTTTAAATACAACAATGACATACACCACGTTTTCCCGGTGATTTGAAAATGTAAAACTGAAGAAATCAACAAACGGTGTTAATTATATTTTTGTCGCTTGTAATTTTTAAGACTGGAATAAATTTACAAATCATCAAGCGGTTAAGGCTAATTTTCTTAGTTTAAGTATTTTACTAATAATAATATTGAAATTTCTTGACAAATTAAAAAAAAGTCTTTAATTTTTTAATATATTCGAATACTTATTTAAAAGTGAAATTCTTTTTCAAAAGAAAAATATTTCGCCTGACAATGTAAAAATAAAGAAATAAAAAAAACGGTGTTGATAATTTTGTCGATTGTAATTGTTATAGTATCGCACTTAATATTCACCTCTACGCACATACAAACACACCGGAAGTAAACAGTTATGTACCGCCGGTACATAACTGTACATTGTACTGGTACCCATTCAATAAAATGATTTATCATTCGCTCCGTCGTCCGGCTATTTTATTACCAGCATGTATCATAGGTACCACCAATTTTACCCTGTGAAATCCCCCCCCCCTATATTTAACACAAAGAAACTTATTGAAAAATTAATATTTTCTTAAAAACAATTTTTCCATTTGAAAGGAAAAACATTAAATGAACACCTGATGATTTTTTTTTTAATTTTCAGCTTACGGAAATAATGAAAATTATGATTGAAAAACAATGTTTTCATTTTTGCACTGTTAAATCAACTGAAATTTAACGTAGCTAAAAACAAGTTACGATAAGAAGTTTTTTTTTTAATTCTATGAAAAATCAATTAATAATCTGGTTTTCACGAAAATTTCCATAAATGTTTACCACTGGATGTAAATCTAAAATATATTAGGGGAAATATTTTTTTACCTCCCCCCCTATTTTATTTTATGAGATAAAAAAATGACGGGGGGGGATAGACCACGTAAAAAAATATTTCCCCTAATATATTTTAGAAAAAAACTATTTCAGATGTATTTACATCCAATGGTAAACATTTATGGAAATTTTCGGGAAAATCAGATTATTAATTGATTTTTCATAGAATTTTTAAAAAATCTTCTTATCGTAACTTGTTTTTAGCTACGTTAAATTTCAGTTGATTTAACAGTGCAAAAATGAAAACATTGTTTTTCAATCATAATTTTCATTATTTCTGTATGCTGAAAATTTTTTTTTTAAATGATCAGGAGTTTATTTAATGTTTTTCTTTAAAATAGAAAAAAAATTTCAAGAAAAATTTTCTGTAAGTTGCATTGTGTTAATATAGGAATAGGGGGGGGGGTAAATTTCACAGGGTCAAATTGGTGGTACCTATATTTTAATAGTAAATTGTAATATTAAAGTTTTAAAGATGTTATTCATTTTAATAGTAAATTTTGGCTAAGAAAAAATTGTCCATTACACCCAACCGTACTTAGATGCATAACCGTAAGAGGGTAATAATATGTATTTTTTCTGTCTAAATTGTGTCTGAAAATTACCCTTTCGTATGTAATATGGATAGGGTTTTATTTTTAAGATAACGATGTAATTTTCTCAATCGGATAATTTGATCTTTGAATTAAGTGTTTTTCTTTGTAACAACCCTATAGGATCTTTAATTGTTTTTTACGAGATTTTTTATAAAACAAAGTGCGGAAATATCTATATCCGTTTTATTCAAGATGGCCTAAACTGATCAATTGGTGGTCCCTAATGTACCAAGTACTAACACCGTAACACATCATGACTGAAACGTAAAAAGAACCTCATTATATAGAGACAACAACACACAGTTTGAACCAGTTTAAAAAACAATTCATAAGAAAAAGAAGAAAAACACGCACATGGTAAGCGAAACGATACCGGCGCCATACCGCTAGTTGACTACTGTGAGTAATAGGACCACCAATTTGACCCTGTGCGATTTACCCCCCCCCTTATTTTAACACAATGAAACTTGCAGAAAAATTAATATTCTCTTGAAAAATTATTTTTTCATTCGAAAAGGAAAAACATTAAACAAAACTCGTGATGATTTTTTATCAGCTTACGAAAATAATGAAAATTATGATTGAAAAACAATGTTTTCATTTTTACACTGTTAATCAACTGAAATTTAACGTAGCTAAAAACAAGTTAACGGTACCCAAATAAATGCCAATTCCCTGTCGGTAGATAGGAAATATTTTTGATTGAAAAGAAAAACAAAAATACGCCCAGAAGTCACGTCACGTCCCGTCTCTTTATACCTCACCAACGTCGTAACCCACTGAAAAAAAAAAAAAAGCTAAGATACTATGGCACATCTCATACCAGTAATGAACTGGTGCGACCCGGATCTTAGTGATGCTGTGGCGAGCCAGAAGTTCTTGCTTCAACAAACAGAAGTCGAATGACAAAAATAATAGTTTGCGCAGGGATTGCGCACCTTAATAAAATTAAAATTAAAATTTGTACAATTTCAACCAATGGGAGACGTTCGCGCCTAAGGGGAAATTTATCAAATAGACCCCTTTTTGGAGCCTATCCTGGACTATAAAAAAGCCAACTTTTCGGATCCGAACCAGAAAGATCCAACTTGCATAAGGGAATTTACGTCACCCTTTTTAAGAACATTTCGCATACACGCTGAAGGTATGAACTATCTCTCTCTTTAATAACCTATACTTTCGGAGATAAACCTTAGATTCATTCAACTTATGCCTGACTGCTGTTTTGTTGACTTTAAACTTTCACCTTTTCTTTCTCACTTAGAGATTTAATAACATCTGCTTATATTTTACGTTGAACTTTCAAAAAGCACCTTTCTACAGAACTTTGCCAAGTATGCTGTATTACCTTTTGTAAACTTCATGTTAATACAATGTTGTTTGTTTTAATTGTGAGTTCTTGTCTTTTATGCCATGTGCTTATATTAATATATTCTTATAGGTGTGATGAGTACCTTGACTAAATAATCTACAAAGTTTTTGAAAACCCTAACTATAAATTAGTTACCACTGTTGCATAAGCAAATATAGATATCTCCCGATTCACTAATTCAGCATTTCAATTCGCACACACACCGCAATAATAAAGATACATACACTCGCCAACAAAACAAACATAAGCGGAGACGCCAAATCGGAAGTATACTCCATCGTAGCCTAAAACAGAATGACCATTTTAGCACATATCTGCGCATGGGCTCCGATCGGGAGTTCCGCTTTGATAATCAATTCCTAACATTAAGGGAAAATAAAATCGTAAATTAAAATTCGCATTTTCATCCAATGAAAGCGATTCTCGGGTGAAATGAAAATTATTTCAATTGATCCGATTTTGGGCCGCGGCTTTCTATAAATAAACAGCTTTGAAAAGCCGACACACACAGAGGTCCAGGCGTCAATTCGAATACACGCCAACACGAGCGCTCGCAAGCGAAAATGTACATCACAGGCGGCGATCACCTACACCACCCACTTACCCAAACCTGACCTCACAGGCAGTCAACAACAAGCGAACATTTCCACGTCGTTCAGCGATACAAAAATATGCTAACTATCATACACGATACGACCAGCAATCGACTTCAGAATACCGAAACACAAAATTCTGCCTACAACAACAACAAAATACACCGACTGATACAAGGAACACAACCGCTAACGACGACCAAACAACGCAAGACTCAACTCACCTACCAACACCTAAACACTACCACTGGTTCTTCTGCCCACCTCTCTACCTAAACTTACAACTGATTCGGCCATCGGACACTCACTGACTTTTTATCCAAGACATAACTATCACCAAATTATCCTTTAAATTCATCTCTATCTTTTCCTCGCCTTTCATGTTCCTTTTTTTTTTCAATACAATTTGAAACTTAAATCTGTGTTTTGTTCCTTTCCTCATCACCATACGCTTGCATGCTACTAATCCTGTTTATTACACCACTTAACCCGACCATCCGCATAAAGCCATGTCACTTTCCAAACCAAAAAATGACACTGTATATCGAGGATGAAGAGATTACGGACAAAATCAAACAAGCTAGAAAATCTGCCGTGGTATAGGCGACGCCCGGTCTCAGACGCCTTAACGCCAGTGGACTCACCGAAGAACAGAAAAAGTCCCTTAGTCACTTCTGGAATTTTTTTGAAAACCAGCTCAGGGTGAATGTAAATTTTAGAATTCACAGACTCCACCTCATGCAGCACCGGCAGAAAATTAATGAAGTCCCTAGACGACTTCATCAGCCGAGCCAGGACACTCGCACTAAAATGCGACTTCACCGACGAGGAGCTAAGTGAAAGATTTATAGAACTTATCATTGTCTCCACACCTCACAACGCATTCCGCAATGAACGTTACGGTAAACCAAAAGGGGGGGGGCACAGCATAGCCAACGTGCTCACTGAAGGAAGGAGAGACGAAGCCATTACTGCATGAAACGACCAGCTCACCCAACTTGGTATGCCTAAAGCTACGTATGTGCAAAACACGCTCTTTTAATACGCACGAAGATTGTTAAAAATATTTTAAAGCGTCAATAAAAAATGGAAAATTAACTTTTAATGTTTTCTTTTACGTTTAATATAAAGAACAATTCCAAGTTTATGTGTTATAAAAAAGAAAAAACAAATTTCTCTTAATAAACCTAAATTGTTGCATTTCTAAGTAAATTACCGTAAAATCCGCCATTTCTTAATCTTTGTTGACAAATTATCGCATCTTGACGTGTGCACTATTTTTTGTATGGAGAATTATACGTAATAGATTTTCAAACAAATAAAATAATAAAATTTCTTCAAACACTGTTGTTTTTTTTAGTTCTACAAAGTATAATTATACTAGCGTCACGGATTTGAACCTATTATCGCTGAAGCAAAAATAACAACAACAATACCAAAAAAAACAGATTTTTTTTATATCCCTTAGCCCCCCCCCCCCCTATTAATAAAAATGACGACAATTTGTAATTCAAATATTATTTTCATTTTAAAAAAAAATAAAAACCGAAATATGTTATGCTATTATTTTTAAGTGATATTTTTATACAATATTTTCTTTGATCAATAAATACGATTTTGATATTTTTATAAATTTTAAAAATCCCTGAAAAAAACAAAAAAAAAAACAAGTATATATTGTTGGCCAGAATGAGAACCACTACGAACAAGGGGTTCGCTATTTATAGGATCCCCCGAGTTACCGGTGCTTTGCTACGTGCTTTGCTACCGGTGTCCCTCTAAACGGACGTCCTCTATCTCCACATACCCCCTCCCTTTATGACTACATGCCCCTGTTTGAGGTCACTTGTCGGGATGACTCCGCGTAATCATGCGTCGGTCCTCGCATTGTTGGGGACAGTGGTCTTGGCGTGTCGTGTTGCCTCGTGCTACGCCGTAGAATTGGGCTCGCTTGTGGGTGTTGGTTTCTTCCACTTCCATATCAATATGGTCTGTCGCCATCTCGTATCATCTGTCAAATCTACCTCCATCATTTCAGGACAGGTCGCTTTGGAGATTCATTTTCGATGGGCCTTGGTAGTGTGGGGGTGGTTGTGGGTTTAATTGTTCGGGTGCATAATCCGGTGTGTCTATAACTGGTAATATTTTTCGCAGGAATCGACGGTTACGTAATGTGACTCTACCGCTTACCGTCCAACCGTATCGCGTACTGCCTGTTGCCCATCGTTTCAACAACTCTCCCGTTTCGTCCACGCGCGTGGATGATAGGCCTGAGCCTGAGATTCGCACGTACGAACGCTGTAGTAGTGTGATCGATGGGCAAGGCTTTCATTCTAATAAGTCTTATGATGTGGCGAACTACGTGTTCGGCGTCGCCATGCTGCCGAGACGTATTTCAATCATGGTACGAGACCTCGCTGGTGCGAGATGTGCGGGCGTTAATCACCGTGAGGGTGCCACGCGTATCGGTCGTCGGGAGCGGGCGAACCGGTGGGGGGTTGGCACCATATTTAGGAATGCGAGGTTCGACCTCCCTCAGTGTGCTATTTTGGACTATGCACTAGGGACTTCGGGCCAAAAACACGAGTAGGATATTTCCTACTCTTTGCGAGGAAACGCCCAAAATTGACGTGATTATTTATGCAGTACCTGTCGTCGATCTATCCGATGTGGACCCTTTAGCGTCAACTGCCTCTTCCCTTACATGGAACTCGCATGCTGGATGGCAGTTTTGTTAGTGTTGGTATGTACTAATATTTTCCTCCGACAGATAATCGAAACCCTACTGGTCGGTATGTTACCTGTTCAAGGACTGAAGTGTGTAATCCTTGCCTCTATTGATTTTTACCATCGACCAGGATATATTGGTTTTACGTCACGGCAGAAAAAATTAATCACTGACATGGCTTTCTTTCAGTGAGGCCAGAATACAACCTCGCCGTTTTCCGTTTAGTCGCAGATCACCTTACTCTTGTATGTTTCCCTACATCAGCGTCTCCAGCGTCGCTGTTGCATTGAGGTATGGTGATACGTACCTTGAAGTCTTCGTTCTGCAACATAAGTTAGCATAGCCTAGTATTATGAAGGAGGCTTGTCTTTAATGTAAAGTTTATTGATCTGCTGAAGTTTGTAGTGAAACTCACGTTTACTGATTTCTTGTCCCCATTATTTTAGCGTATAACGAATTACCGTTGTTTTTCCCTGAGCTTTTGAAGCAACAACCACCAAGCCATAATCACGGTGGTCCTGAGAGTAGGATACTGTTGCTGTTTACTCGACTTTCATCATCGTCGGTAATCAACCGTCTATTGGCTCCTACCTCGTGCCTTTCGGGTCCGTCCTCGTCCATCTGTAAATCGTCTATACGAACATAGTCGTGCGTCAGCTCGGAGCGAACTTTTACCATACACGCCGGGGGTTCTAGCGAATTTGTGACCTCTGACTCCATCATCTGCTGAGCTTATTTGTCTTTCTGCGCCGTTTCGTCTTTCACCAAGCAGCTCTGTCCCGTCTGCCAGATCTTCGCGTGCATGTTCAAGCTGGAGGTTTTACTTGTTGCAATTAATAATTAGTGGGTGCTAAATTGATTTCCTTTTCGCTCTCATCGTCCCACTAGCCTAGACTTGAATATATCCAAGAATGGGATAGATAACTTATACTCTCGTGGAATAGTACTTGAAAAATGGGAGGGCCTCCTGTACCTAAATAATTTATACTATATTTATTAATATATTATCCGTTCGTATAAAGATTTACAGAATATCTACCTCTGGTGCTCGCGTATAGACTTTACAAAACCAACATCCATTTACGCTCATAACGGCCTCAAACCGGAATCACAGCTAATTGCTACCGCTCTTCCGCCCGATTAGGGTAGCAGGCCGGCTAAACATCGAATCCAGCCGTTCTTCTGGTACGGTCCCGTGCTATTATATTTTTACTTTATGCTTTACACACATTAATAACTCTTCCGATAGTTGACCATATTCCGAAATTAGGTCTGTGTGGGCCCCGTTTTTTTGGAAATGTGGGAATTCTGGGTCTATTGTACAATAACGGTTGGCATCAAGTGCGTTCTCCATTGCGGTGGCAGACTGTGTATGGCAAAATGTATGTATGCATTTCTGGCACGTTGCCTTCGTTCTTGTCTGATGCTTGCTAATATTCATAGACTCGGGCAAAATAACGCCTATTCGAATGTTCGTTAATGACTGACCGTAGGTGGCCATCATTTCCCATTCACACCGTTTTTGTCGTATTATGTGAGGCTCTCTCGAATGGTTAAAAAAATCTCCGGAGGGTGCAGAGATACTCTCGCTAGTTCTCTTTTCTGTTTATGTTACATTTATAGTCATTACACTTCTGCCTCCATC
>CM042151.1:103203400-103241598 GCA_023376005.1 Doryteuthis pealeii
AGCATGGTTTATATATACTTATAAAAAACACATGCTAGAGTAAAAAAAAGTGACAGCAGAACTTTTAGGGTGAACAATGCTATATTGAAGACAGGGGGAGAGCATTATATATACACATACGTTGGCATTAAAAAATTGCAATGATTGGAATGTTAGAAGAGACAGAAATATAATTCATCAAGCACCTTAAAAAGAACTGGAAATGAGAACACTTAAAAACTAAAAAAACAAACCATCAACATCTTACAATAACTATCATTACCTAAAAGGAGAAAAAGAGTACATCAATTGCCTTAAGAAAAATCCTCTGCGCAAAGAACATAATTGCCATCAACCAACTTGCAATACCTGTCATTTTGTAAGGTTTTGGTATTATTGACTGGTCACAGTTCTACATCAATAGATTTTTTTGATCCAAAACAAGAAAATTCCTTACTTTCTGTTTAATATATTTATATACTTTATATATACTGGATAACTTTACCATGAAGAGTTGTGGTTTAGCCTCATTAAATATGCATTATTTGAGGGACAATTATTAAGTATGGAGGCAGTAACATCAAGAACTCTGGATTATAAATCTGTTGGAATGGTAAATGAACATCAAAATAAATGCTGATTCCATAGACCTACAACACAAAGTCACAGAACACACTGGAGAACACTGCAACTCCAGATAAAAATCATGATATTTTGAAAAAAATTTAACATGTTTCCCTTTAAGTATATAAAAAAAAAACTCATACAAATATTTTGCGCAAAATTGAACATTTTCAAAACTTACATTTTTTGGATAGATTAAATACAAGCTTTATCTCTTGAAAAAAATTGACTTTGACGAGATGCTTCCAGATGGTTTTAAAATTCCACTATTAAAAATTTGAAGTGAATAAGAATTTGAATTTTTAAGTGAAAAAAATAGGCCAATGAATCAGAGAAAATTCTTTTTTGCAATCAATTCAAAGAAAAAAATTTCTAACTTTCCTCACACTTTCTGATCTTCCTCTTTACACTTCACAGAGAAACTAATATATATTAAGAATAGTTAATCAAGGGATGGACGGAATGTGAAGTAAGAGATGGGTCAGTTTTTGCCTTAATTGAAAATTTTAGCAAAATGATTTAAATCTTTAAATTCTCTGGATGTATTTATTTTTTAAAATTTAATTCACTTTTGCAAACTCACTTAGTTTACTCAGAGCTCAATGCAACCCAACGGGTCATGTTTTTTCAGTATATATATATATAATTTAAAACTAAAAACCAAAAAAACGTGTTACATAAAATTTTTTTTAAGAAGTTTTTAGAAAAATTATCTAGTAAATTTTTGGGCATTGAATTCTTTTTTTCAATTTTATTTTACATTCATTTTTTTTTTTTTCAATTTAAAAAAAAAAGCTATTCATTATGAAATAAAGTCATTAATAAATAAAATAGTGAAAGTTTTATTAAAACCGGACAATTCAACAAATTTTTTAAAAAAATTATTTAAAAAATGTTAATAACTTTCTTTTGCAGAGTTTGCCTAACCCTACATATTTGTGCCCCAAAATAATTGGGGGGGTCAGGGGGTCAAAGTTAAGTGACCTGGAAATCATAGTTTTAATAAAATAACATACGTTATAAAATGTATTCATTGAAAAAATTCATAAAAATCATATAATTTCCTTATTTTTGTATTCTTTTATTAAGGGTAGTAATTTAGTTTAGTAAAATATTGTCAGAATTACTGTACTTACTCAAAACTTTTTGAAATATTTATTTTTGTATCCAATCATTTATGAAGCAAATCAAATAATTTTTTTAAGTAAAAAACATTTATTTTTATTTTAACACAAAATTAAAATAATTACTGATTTTTATTTTGTTGCCAAGACAAAATAATTCCTAATTATCTCCCTTGAGTTTTGATCCTTTTAAAAAATAATTTTTACATTATTCGATAATGAATGAGGATTTTGTTATTTTTTAGTTTAATCTAATCACATGAATAAATATTGGTGTTTTTATTTAAAATTTTACACTTTCTCTCTTTTCTCTAATGTTGCATTTTCCAAATAAAAAGAAATCAGATGGGTGTAAGTATGATGTTTATCTTATTTTCTTTCATTTTTGTCGTTGGTAAAATAGTTTTGTTTTTTATTCACAAAGAAGAATTATGAATAGGGCACAAATATCGTTTCTTAAGTGGAGTTTAACAGGTTTGGATTCAGAGTTTTTCCTTCTCCTAGACTTGAATACAAATATAGACACAAATGAGTTTGCAATAAATAACATTATATCTCATGATGCCATAAGAAAGTGTATTACTATATATCTATTATTATTACTAATGTGAGCAAATCAACTTTTGTCTCTTAAAGACTTTTTTTACAGTTTATTAATGACATGCCCTTACTTTTAGGATTGAGTTATGTTTTTTAAAAAATTCCCATTTTTAATTGGTTCTAATTAGTTGTAATTTGCAATTAACTCAAAAACTGACCAATCTTTTACTATAGATTCTGCCTATCACTTTCTTCCCCTCTATGTATCTTTTCATTTACCTCCTCATTATTAATATTGTTAGTTTTTCTGGGAAAGTAGAGAGAGAGAGAAATAGGTGAATTTGAAATGTATTTTTATATTAAATTTCAAAAAGTAGCCAACCCATAGCTTAAATTAGGTCAAACATTCCCTTCTTAGAAAACTTACAAAATTTATTTTAATGTTTTGGTTCTGGCATATTCATTTTTAAAAAAAATCTAATTCACTTTGCAAACTTACTTGTTAAGTTGGCGGAGTGGTCTATTATCATCATCAGCCACACAGCGAGTGAGTCTATTCCCATTTCACTAGTGCTAGACAAGGGAGATTCTTTTTTGCAGAGGTAGAGTGCGTATCTACCATTAACTCCCCATTCTAACCTCACAGCTCAGATAAACCAATTTGTGCTACTCATGCGCTGAGTTGGCTGGGATTGTATTGAACCTGGAACCTTGCGATTCTGGGGACGGGTGTGCTCTAATGACTGAGCTAAACTATATATATAAAAAAAGTAAAGTCGTCAGGGTGGCCTAAAGTTGGTATCAGCCAATATATATATATATATATATATATATAATATATAATATATCTTTCTCTCTCAATTTCTTTCTACATTTCTCTGTGAACCTCTGATCATGTCTATTTTCCCAATTTACAATCCTATTGAAAAACAGTTTATCAAAATGACACCAAATTCATTATTTTCATTATTATTATTTATTATGTTTTGCCCATCAATTTTAAACTGGAGGCTTTTCTCGGAGTCTGAGTGACAGCAAGTCATCTCTAGTTTCTAAGCTAATTTCAAAAGTGTGTGGAGTCTGGATGGTCTTGATTTTTTCCTTCTGGTCTCCCAATTTCCCCGATCTCTTTTTCAGGCCTTTGGGGACCATTCCAAGGACACCAAATACAATTCTCTTGCAAGATTGAAGTATTTATCTATCTATTCATTTCTTTTATTTTCAATGTGACATCATAGCAATATGGGGGACAATGGGTGTGACACTATGGTTAAGTAACAAACATGGTCAGGGAAAAAAAGAAAGGGTAAAAATAGAATATGTTAATCCCAGGCATATGTATTACGGGTGGGCGTTGTCCTTTAAGAACACAAAGGATCGGGCAGAAGTAATGTGTTCAAGAGAATTGAACAGTCACCATTGAAAGTTTAAGCTAGTTAGAGATAATATCTTTAGGTGTCTATGTTTTAAGAGAAAATGCTATTTCTATGAGAAAATCTGTTATCTTATAAAAGAAAAAAATCATTATTTTTTCTGCTTAAAAGCGGGGGACATTTTTAATAAAGTTTCTTCAAAACAATATACTTTGAAGTACTAAAATAAAGTAAGCGTTAAGTAGATATTTATTTCTAGAATCTAAAAATATACATTTTAAACTTAACATCAGACTTTTCATATCTTAAATGAATTTATATATTAATTTTCATAGCAAAAATACTAAATTAAAGTTTGAAATAAAATAACTGATGCATTATAAAATTCATTAATTGATAAATCAATACTGAAAATTTCATTAAAATTGGATAATTACCTAATTTTTTGGTAAATTTTTTTGCAATCGCGAATGTTACCTTAAATTTGTAAATAAGCCAATTTAAACCATTTTAAACCAGCATCTCAGACTGAAAGCGATAGAAATTGTCCGAAAAAATAATTTTAAATATATTAAAAATGAATTGTATATGTAATAATATTTTTTTTTGATAATGGTCATTACGTTACTATTTATCGTTTCAGACAAAAGTTTGACTTTAAATAATAGATTTTATTAATTTTAATTCATTTTTAAAATTCGTAGCAGCTGATTTTTTGGGTATACCTAGTTTATGCTTATTTTACTGTCGCTGTAAATATTTTTTTTAATTATGAAGGCAAGTAATGTTAAAAATAACAACACTGATTTAATGAAAAATATAAATGACGTTATTTTTATTATTGAATGCAAGAAATAACTTTTTAAATAAATAAAAAAAGGGAAATGACAAAGGAAAATTATAACGGTAAATTGATTATCATGAATTTTTTTCAAATATTAAAAGAAATGCAGTCTCGGAGCTAATGGTCTGAAAGTGGAGACAATGAGCCTGATAAAAAAATTGGTTATCACTTTAAAGAGAGATTGCAGACAAAAAGTCTGAGAAGAAAAATAAGTACCAAGGATTTGGGTGGTCGAATCCATAGAGGCGTGTAGGGGTGGTTTTGCATATATTCAGCTGATCAAGCCCTTAGGCAGTTAGTTTCAGACCGGCAGTCGGGGTGATAATGTCATCTCAGTATCAGCAGAGATAGAAAATAGCCAGGGACCCACATCAGTGAAGCCAATAATCGACTTAGAGTTAAAAAAAATTCTTGTCAGCTGACAACATAGGCCTAAGTGTCCTCTGCTCACCACAAACTGCACAAAGTGTCACAACTTCCTCTTCCATTAGCGACCTGTCATCAAACTTTTGTGTTGTGTGTTTTTAAAATCCTTGTGAAACCTGTCTCTGACTTGTGTCCTTCGAATCGGTCAGCACAAAATATTACAATGTTAGGTCATAACATTGTGCAACGAAGTGCTTGAGGGCAGACTGGGTATATCACAATGGCAACAGAAAAAGAAATACATTTTGTAGTTTGTCAAGCTTCATGCCTACCAACCATAGAAACGAAAACTACTATGAAGCATCCCCCACCCCTCCAGTCAGCTCACTGGAAAGACAGGCAAGACCGTCTCATTGACCCAAATATGACAAGGAGAAAGAGAAAAAGAAGGAAAGGAATGGGGACACAACCTCACTTCCGGGTGGAATATGTATGGGACTGGAAAGGGGCAACATGACGTGGCAGGCAAAAAAAATAAAAACCTCTCTCTTCTAGTGTTGGCGTTTTGATAAAGGCAGACTTGAATCTACCTGCTTGGACTTTGTCGTTGAAAAAGGGGTGCAGGGCAGCCAAAGTCTTTGAGGCTCGGGAACCACCACGTCCAGCAACAGAGACTTACGATAAAGTCTAGCTGGATTATTTCTCCCCAAATCGAGAAGAAAGAAAATTGCAACAAGAAAACATATATCGAAAAAAGAAAACATATCCAGAAAACTGATGTATGAACATGAAGAAGATGAAAGAAAGATCATTCTCTGGTCTGCTGGAATGGCAAAATCCACTAGATGACAAGTTTCTTTCTTGTTTATTAATACGAGGATTTAAATATATAGACGTCCTTCCTATGTCATATAGGCCCCAATTTTGGTCGAAATAAATTTTATTATGGAATTACGGTGTTGAGTTTTTCCTTCCTTTCTAAGATAAATATTGCTCTGTATATAATCTAAAAGTTTATTATACATTGAACTCTCTTTAGTGATTTAAAGATTCACTGTATTTATACATACTGGATCATACAATAATAATACAGTGTGTCTTAGATATCACATATAGAATCATCCCCTTACTACCAAATTTTGGATACCTCATATATATATATATATATATATACCAGGTATACTTGGTATATATAGGCATATATTATATACATATTATATATATATATATATATATATATATATATATCAATTTATTTACCAACCCCTCTGCATGATTAGGATGTGACTCAAGGTCAAATTTTAATGTGGATTTTAACAGCTTTGAATCAAGCAAAGTTAATGAGACCAGTCTACCATACTATTTACCTATAGCACCTTGGATTCTGAAAAAAAAAATAACATTCCATATTTTTCTGTGTAGCATGTCATTTTTCTTAACTTTCTTTCTAATAAAACTGGAATAGTCCATTATTTAGCTGTGGTGACAATACCCATAAGAAAAAAGAATTTGTTTATTAAGTGACACCATATAATCAGGATTTACATTTTTGCATTTCATCTTGGACAATTTGGATGGTCTCATTTTTAACCAGATGATGATAATGCAAGTTTGATGGATAAGTAGTTCATGACTGTTAAACAATTAATGACAAAGTAAATATATATATACACATCACTATCACCAGATATTGCTTTTGAGTAAAAATAATGAAGATTTGATTTATATTCATGAAGATAATGAAAAATAAAATTTAAATAGTGACAGCATTAATTTTATTTACATTTAATATTTTAAAAAAGGCGACACTGATTTTTTCTTTTTGAGAGTCTCTGTGCACTTTTTCTTTTTCTGATGCCCACCAGGCCGACTTAATGCAAAAAGATATGTAGGGATTTTAATGGGGCATCCTGTGAGGATTCAACTCACAATTCAGTAAAAATGGATCTGCGAGACTAATTGTTTTGCCCCACCCCAGGTGATGCCAGGTAGTTGATTCTAGTTTCTAATAAAGGATTTAATATTAAGAACTGAACTAACATTTTTTAATTGTTAATTACTGATCATTTATATACATATTGTTATTTAATTTATGTACAGGAGATATCCAAATAAAAAAATATGAATTCCTTGGTTACAGAAAGATTTTCTTCTACCTTGTATATGCTGTACTAAGAAGACTGAAGAAGAGAGAGTTCTTTGATAAGAAAGTTCTTCAGAGATAGAGAGACAGATTTAGACTTACTTGGTGAGGAGATCTTGTTTCTTTTCTTGTTGAAATTACAATCTCATTATATAGGAATACTTGATATCATAAATTGTGTAAAATCTTCAGAAGAACAACAAACCCAAAAATATTAAATGGAAAATGAATGTGATTCCCTAACTTCAATGCATAAAATAACCACAGATGTGTTGACATGCCATTAAAATCAATCACTGAATAAAAAATAATTACAACCTCATTAATAATTTGGCATGGGTATTGAAAAGTCACAATTCCAAACTATAATTTTTCTCAATACTTTGTTAATATTGAAGACTTAATTCTTATACAAGATTGGTGCTCCTCCACATTTTGAATGGTTGGGTAGACACAGTCCATTTTAAGCGCTGTCCAGAAGACCTGATTTAATAGTCTACTCTATGAAACCAACAACTCTGGAAGAACTTGAAGGACATTCCTACCATACCACAAGAGTTCCTGGGAAGTTCAGTTGATGCGATTCCTGAATGGCTTGAGAGACTGGAGGTGAATGCTGGGGCTCATATAGAATTTTTAAACAAAACTGTTTGCTACATGTGTTCTTATAGACATTTTTGTAAAAAAATTATTTAGAAATAGATTATAAGATTTTTTTGTGTGTGTCTGCATATTTTATTTAAAATGTTTGTTTTTTAATAAAAAATTGGAAACTATTTTTTTCTATAAAATGCATTAGAAATGAATTTTTACTTTAAAAAATGCATTGGAAATTATTTTTACTATAAAAATGCATTAGAAATGATTTTTACTATAAAAATGCATTAGAAATGATTTTTACTATAAAAATCCATTGGAAATGATTTTTACTATAAAAATCCATTGGAAATGATTTTTACTATAAAATCCATTGGAAATGATTTTTTACTATAAAAATGCATTGGAAATGATTTTTACTATAATGTAACAGTTCTCTCTTATGTGTATCTGATTTTTTTATTTACGAGTGGAATCATCTAAAACTTGTAATTCATTCTTAAACTAGGGACAGTGTAAGGAAATTCTGGCAACATAAAATGATTTAATTTTTCAAGAAGGAAAAGTAATTAAAATAATAAGGGAAAATCTAAATAATATTCAGTCCAATCCAGATGCACAAAACTTTTTATAAGAGAAAAAATATTTGTCTCTGTTTTCTGGAGAAATTGCAATATAATACTCCAATATGTTAAAAATAAATAAAAGATTATCATCATGTAACAGTTTTATCTCATGTGTGTGTCTGCATATTTTATTTTAAACCAGAATCATGTCAAAATTGTAATTCATCCAACTAGTTTTAGGAAATTGTGGCAACAATGATTCAATTTTCAAGAACAACCAACAATTCTGCTAATTAATATTTCAGAATAAATGTGATATCAAATGGAAAAATAATCAAAATATCAAAGAAACATTTCAACCATTTATAACAGACTGAAAGAAAAATAATCTTTTTAATTAGTAAAACAGACATCTTTGAATTTTTCTATATCCAAGTTACTAAGAAAATCCTATTGAGAAAATAGTCATACGTAAACCTTTCCTGGAAAAAAAAATTATCAAAGAACACTTTGTAATTAACCATTATATTTATAACAAACTGTTGTATACCCTTTCTTTACTTCTATTATTCTTCTGCTCATCTTTTGGTATCTTACATTCTTCTTCTAGCATCTGGACTAATGTCTCTGTTCTTGCTGGTGGTCATCCTTGATTGCTTTCTTCTTCTAGGTCAGTCTTGTTGCCAAGACATTCATCAACCACAAAACCATATTATTTATTTAAACCTTTATTACTTAACTTAACATATTTCTCTAACTAACACAACGCTCGTGTGCAGTGAGCCCTAGCTAAAGCAGACATATCTTCTCTGCTTGACGACAAGCTGGAACTGAAAACCCAACCAGGTCCCACGTGACTTCACGTATTTCGCGGGCTTTCTGTAATATTCCATGGAAAGTCCCGCCCATGATATGAAAAAGATTATGTAACAAAACTGAAACAAATATAATCTTTTTTTTTTTCATAATAAAGAGATGTCTGAGTTTTTCTTATGTGCACACTAGCTCAAATCATTCTAATAAGTTCTATAATAATTTTCTCTTATGGACTCCTACATGTGGACACACTAGTGTTAGCCAACCAGTAAATTTATATTCACCAGCTCTATGAGGACACTGGATACTGGGGGCTATATGATCCCTGGAAATGATAGAACTTTTTGGAGGGTCCAGGCAAGAAAAATATTTAATCATAAAAATACAAAAGGATTTTTAAACACCAAATGGTTAAAGAGTGATGGCTGATAGGGATGGAATGACAGATAGTTAAGGAATCCATGCTGTTGGCATGCTATGATGATGATGATGATGAATATGTTTTGGTTGTATAATTGTCTACTAAAAATAATAAATACTGACGTTTTTTAAAAGAAATTTTCTGGGATTCTCAACTGGGGGTTATATGGTACCCATGGAACCATATAACTTTGTTCCGGCAAATCCTTTAATCATGCAGCCACCTGGTTTGAAGTAGACACCTAAGCTTCTTTGACACTTGAAATAATCATTACAAAAATCAAAATTGAAGGATAAACAATCAAATATTATGGTTATGTAATAACAGGGGTAGAAATAAGGTGTGTTTGCAAGTGTCTTTTTAAATAGATGTTCTGTAAAAATGGAGTTTGGCACACTTCACAAGAAAATGGTTTCTCTCCAGTATGTGTTTTTATGTATCTATTCAAAATGCCATTTGTAGAAAGCTCTGATCCAGGAAATGATATGATCTGAAAATACTGATCCACAAACATCACAAGAAAATGTTTCCTGACCACTGTATTTGCATGAAGGCTTTTTTAAATGTATTGGCCAACCTTGACCAACCCAGTTTCCTTACCACAAATGGTATAATACTGATTTCTTGCATTCTTAAGGTCTTGGTATTTTGTGATTTTTTCACATTTGGGCTCTATTGAGTCAATAATCCCTGGTTCACCTATCGTTTTGACATTATACAACGTTTTTCCATCAGAGATTATCAAAGAAAAATGAGAGGATACATGTAAGAACTTGGCAATGAACAACAACAAAACACAATATATATATTTATACATTAACATTTAATTCAAATTTGTAGGCTGGGTGGATCATGATACGGACGCCGACAGGCTAGGATTTATAATGTCATTTGGCGGAATTTCTTCAAATAAGTTTACAAATTTTCATAACGAAAGAAGTCTGTACTTATCTTTTTTTACGGTTGATTCATCTTCTGTATGAATGACTACTCCAGGTATTATTTCTTTATATAGCATTCTTGATCATGGTAACTTTCTTCTTGGGAACATTTTTTTTCCCTCCCCCACGAGATGTTCGCTGACCGGGTCCCGAATACTAACTGAAACTGCTACCAGGGATCTCTTTCCTTCCCAATTCGTGCCGTCACCTATCTCTTGGTAGGCTTGGTGTACGTGAAGGAAGCCACAAGTGTAGTATCAATTGTTCGTTTCTATGCCTTCCCCTTCTCCGCAAGGTCGGCTAGGTGCCATGACCGAAGTAGAATTATTCTTCTTCCGTAAACTTTGGGGTCACTTTCTAGGCCTCCCCCCTCTCCTGGCATCAGCGAGTCTCTAAGAATGTTCTAGAAGTTTCTACTTGTTGATCATTTGATTAAACGTAACACAAGTGACAGATGAAACCTATGCAAAAAAAAAAAAATAAGGCTGAACCTGCTAAAGTGTCTATAGAGGATGAAGTTCTGAGCTGTTTTGTGGTATTTTCTTTTTTCTTTACTTTGATACGCATTTATTGACTCTTTGCATGTGGCGATTCAAATAAGATTTTTGTGAAAATGCAGTTTTGCACAGTATACAAGAAAATGGTTTTTCTCCAGTGTGGGTTCGCATATGACATTTTCAAATTGGAATGGTCTGAAAATGCTGTTCCACAGATTTCACAAGAAAATGGTTTTCTCCAGTATGTGTTCGCATGTGGATATTTAAACTGGAATGGTCTGAAAATCCTGATCCACAGACTTCACAGAAAAATGGTTTTTCTCCAGTGTGTATTAGCATGTGGATTTTCAAATCATAACTCCTAGAAAATGCTGATCCACAGACTTCACAAGAAAATGGTTTCTCTCCAGTGTGAGTTCGTATATGCATTTTCAAACTGCATTTTACAGAAAATGCTAACCCACAGATTTCACAAGCAAACGGTTTCTCTCCAGTGTGAGTTCGCATGTGTCTTCTCAATAGACTAGGTGCTGAAAATGCTGATCCACAGACTTCACAGGAAAATGGTTTCTCTCCAGTGTGTGTTTTCATGTGACTTTTCAAACTGGCATCGTGTGAATATGCTGATCCACACACTTCACAAGAAAATGGTTTCTCACCAGTGTGAATTCTCATGTGTGCTATCAAATTTTCTTTTTGCAGAAAGTGCTGATCCACACACTTCACAAGAAAATGTTTTCTCACCAGTGTGAGTTCGCATGTGTTTTTCAAAGCTTTGTTTTGCAGAAAATGTTGATCCACACACTTCACAAGAAAATGGTTTCGCTCCAGTGTGTGTTCGGATGTGGATTTTCAACTCAGAATTTGTCAAAAATTCTGATCCACAGATATAACAAGCAAATTGTTTCTCTCGAGTATGTGTTTTTCTATGTCTTTTCAAACTGGAAGTATCTGAAAATGCTAACTGGCAAATCTTGCAGGAAAATTTTTCCCCTTCAATCTGTGTTTCCATGTCTGTTTTAAATACCGAACTATATGAAAACACTGATGTATATAGTGGAGATAAGTTTCACTTTCACTAGAGCCTATTTTCCCCACTTGTTTTTTGAAATATTCATTCAGGGAAAAAACTCATGTACTGAATTGCAACACAAAGAATTGTCTTGTCAGCTGTCAATATGCAAATCCACACACTGAGCAACAAATGTGTTTGAATATGTCTTTTTAAATTTCAATTTCTTCTTCAACAGGGTTGATATCTGTGAAAGAATAAAAATTCAAGTATTATTAAAAAAAAAACCCGAAAAAAACAGGACAATTGTACATTATTTGGAATTATGATACTACAATCAATTTATATTTCAATTAACTGCAATGTATTATACATAATCAGTCATAAATAAACTTTTTCCACTACGTTTCAACAAATAATGGAATATATTCAATGAAATTTAATATAATTTTTAAAAAAGTATTTTTCATAATCTCACCAAAGATTCATTAAAAATAAAAGAACAATCAGTTATTGATTAAAATATGAATAAAATAAAAACAAATAAAATAAAAACAAATTAACACAGAAACCAAGTTATAATACTTTGCACTGGGGCACGGTCTCAATGTATGTATGGGAACGATGCTCCGGCTCAGTATTACAGTCGTTGTGTTGGATGATACGAATATAATACTATAATGATGGATCTCTTCTGATGCTGGCTGTTCCACGGATTATAGTATCATAGGGCCCTGAAGGAGAGCTGGTTTTGTTCCTTTTTCCAACTCGGCTGAAATATGATAACCAAAAGCTGTCAACGGGGTCAAACAAAACAAACAGAACGCCTTCTGATAATTATAAACAAATATATACATTTATTGTTTTTTATATACAAAGATTAATATTCTTGTATAATGTCAGAAGAGTGAGGTGATTTCTTTGTTAGTTGACTGGCGATCTACAGCTAATTGGATAACTTAAATTCCTATCATCTAAGTCAAATTCCATAATTTAAGGAATTTCTTTACCTACGTGAGAATTCTTTGTTTAGATAAATTTATATTTTTGATATAAACATTATTATTATTATAATTATTTTGTTTTTCTTATTTTTAAAGTAACTTTAAATAAACTAATAATTAGGGTAGTTTTAATTAATTAGTAATTAATTAACAGATCGCCAATCAACCCATAACATAATTGATAGTGTTACAAAGTGTACTGTAGCAATCTTAAACAATGAATTTTCGCATGTACAAAAAATGTTGGTGTGTTGGATTTTACAGTATTATTATTTCATGCTGAATAAATTTTAGATTTCCTATAATCTTTGTGGCCAATGTCACAGAATCTTTTTAATTGGGAGTCTGGCACAAGGCAATGTTTCTATTCCATCACTTGATAATTAACTAATCTATACATATATAAAGGGCAGTTAGTGTGTATGTATGTCTGAGAGAAACTAAAAAAAATAAAACAATTAATGACAAATCAAATATATATACATATATGGGTAAACACTAAATTGTATCAGGTGGTGAGGCTCCAGTTCTGGAAATTTAGGAAGAGTGTAGTACCCCTACTTTGCCAGGTCTACTCACACTCGGAGTGGTATTATCTATTAGGGTCCCATACATAGGTCAAATTGACCTGTTTAAAGTTATTTGTATTCAATAGGGAATACTTGATGCCATATAACTGTAAATTATTTGTAATAAGAATAATTACTTGAAGCTATAATTGTTTACTAATACACATTAAATATCATCAGTTCTTGCTTTTTGTGAAAAAATTATGAAGATTTGATCTATATTCGAAGATATCTAAAAATTAAATATACATAGAAATAGCATTGAAATTCTACTTAAAATGTCCAGCATTTGTAAATCTCAAAATAAAACAATTCAATACACCAGGGTTTCCCCTCTACCTAGTATCACTGGACAGCTGCTTCTAGTTTATATTAAGTAAAGGAACGTGTATGCAGTCTATTTTGAAAATGTCCATTAAAGGGATATTCAAATAATTTGTATAACTCAATTTATCTATTTTAATCCATATATTGGAACCTAACATGGTACTAACACTCTTGGGAACACCTGGGAGTAAAGACAATGAAGTGGTTCAACCTCACTCTCGAGAGTCTGAGAATTGGAAACCTCTTGTCGGACCCCGTTGTTTGTGTTGGTGAGTGTTTATGAGGAGTTGAAGAAGATCCAAGTTATGGGTCCCCACAATTTAAAATTATAAAGACTACGAAATGAAGTTCCATAGAAACAAAAGAAGAAGACAAAATTGATAAAAGAAACAAACTTTATATACATTAATTACAATTGGTATATTCATTGTTCTTTCAGTGGTGTTGCAGACTCTATGTGTCTGTACGTAGTTGTGTGTGACAAGTGTGACATGTATTGTTTATATTTGTGCGATTGTTAGCAGTTTTGTCTGTGATTGAAAACTTTGGATTGAAATTTGTTTTGGAGCGAGATAGAGAAAATTGGAAACGAAAATACGAGACCAACCTGATATATCATTTTGTGTTGGCAGTGACTTCTCCCCATTGTGTCGATGTTGGGGGAGAACTTTTGCTCCTACTGTCGAGTTAGGAGCATCAGCTCCAACACTGTCGAGTCGGGAAGAGCATAAGCTCCCACTGTCTGTCTGGTCTTTCAGCTAAAAGGGTCTTTTTATAATTCTCTTTTTGTCATTGTCTATTGTGATCATTAAGCTAAAATATTCATCAATATTCAGGTGATTTGCAATGATGCAATATCGAATGATTGGTATCTGTTGAATTCTGGTGACATAAATTATCGATGAATTTAAACCATTGTTTCTATTGTTTCTAAAATATTTCTAAACTAATTTTCATTCGATTCTCTTTGTTTACCTAATTCTAAACTCATGACATACAATTGTAAAACTAGTTATTTAAGAAAACTTAATTATTTTGATTTGGTCAGTTTCCACATGCCGTAAAAATATAGGGGCCAATCCCTATACTCTCCATCAGATGTAGTCTAACGTCACACCCAGGACGCTAACACTTAAATAATAATAATAATATATCAATTAAATGATAATCTAAAATAAATAATTAGGATATCAATTAAATAAATAAATCATTAATAATTGCTGCACAAAATAATGCCATAAGGACAAACTATATCAAAGTGAAAATTGATAAGACCCAACAAAAATAGTAAATGTAGATTATGGTAATAGAGATAAGACTGTAAACCATGTACTATGCGAATTAGCAAACTAGCACAACGGGAGTACAAAACTAGACACGACTGGGCTGGGAAGGTGATCCACTGGGGAATTATGCAAACAATTAAATTTTGACCATTACAACAAAATGGTATATGCATAAACCAGATCTGTTCTTGAAGAACGAAACACATAAAATTCTCTGGGACTTTGAAATAAAATGGATCACCTTATCCCAGCAAGAAGACCAGACCAAGTTTGATAAACAAAAAAGAAAGGAACTTGTCAACTGGTGGATTTTGCAGTTCCAGCAGATCACAGGGTGAAGCTAAAGGAAAATGAAAAAATGGACAAATATCTGGACCTTGCCAGAGAACTGAAAAAGTTATGGAATATGAAAGTGAAAGTTATACCAATTGTAGTTGGTGCACTTGGAACGGTCCCAAAAGGATTGGAAAGTTTTGGAAATCAGAGGAAGGATTGAAACCATCCAGAACACTGCACTGCTGCAATCTGCCAGAATACTCAGAAGAGTCCTGAGACCTGAGGAGACTTGCTGTCGCTCAGACTCCAGTGAAAGACCATCAGCTTACACTGATGTGAAAACTCAAAGGAGTAAAAAAAAAAATAATAATAATAATAATATAAAAAAAATAATTTATTAAATAATTTATTTTATTATTTATTTATAATTATATAATTATTTATATATTTAATTTAATAATTATTTATTTTTATATATTTAAATTTATTTTATTATTTTTTATATAAAAATTAATACAATTATATAAAAAATAATAAAATAATTAAATAATAAAAAATAAATAATATAAATTAAATATATAAATAATTATATAATTATAATAAATAAATAATAAAATAAATTAATTATATAAAATTATTTTTTTATATTAATTTATTATTATTATTTTTTTTTTTTACTCCTTTTGAGTTTTCACATCAGTGTTAGCTGATGGTCTTTCACTGGAGTCTGAGCGACAGCAAGTCTCCTCAGGTCTCCAGGACTCTTCTGAGTATTCTGGCAGATTGCAGCAGTGCAGTGTTCTGGATGGTTTCAATCCTTCCTCTGATTTCCAAACTTTCCAATCCTTTTGGGACCGTTCCAAGTGCACCAACTACAATTGGTATAACTTTCACTTTCATATTCCATAACTTTTTCAGTTCTCTGGCAAGGTCCAGATATTTGTCCATTTTTTCATTTTCCTTTAGCTTCACCCTGTGATCTGCTGGAACTGCAAAATCCACCAGTTGACAAGTTCTTTCTTTTTTGTTTATCAACACTTGGTCTGGTCTTCTTGCTGGGATAAGGTGATCCATTTTTATTTCAAAGTCCCAGAGAATTTTATGTGTTTCGTTCTCAAGAACAGATTCTGGTTTATGCATATACCATTTTGTTGTATGGTCAAAATTTAATTGTTTGCATAATTCCCAGTGGATCACCTTCCCAGCCCAGTCGTGTCTAGTTTTGTACTCCCGTTGTGCTAGTTTGCTACATTCGCATAGTACATGGTTTACAGTCTTATCTCTATTACCACATAATCTACATTTACTATTTTGTTGGGTCTTATCAATTTTCACTTTGATATAGTTTGTCCTTATGGCATTATTTTGTGCAGCAATTATTAATGATTATTATTATTTAATTGATATCCTAATTATTTATTTTAGATTATCATTTAATTGATATATTATTATTATTATTTAAGTGTTAGCGTCCTGGGTGTGACGTTAGACTACATCTGATGGAGAGTATAGGGATTGGCCCCTATATTTTTACGGCATGTGGAACTGACCAAATCAAAATAATTAAGTTTTCTTAAATAACTAGTTTTACAATTGTATGTCATGAGTTTAGAATTAGGTAAACAAAAGAGAATCGAATGAAAATTAGTTTAGAAATATTTTAGAAACAATAGAAACAATGGTTTAAATTCATCCGATAATTTATGTCACCAGAATTCCACAGATACCAAAATCATTCGATATTGCATCATTGCAAATCACCTGATATTTGATGAATATTTTAGCTTAATGATCACAATAGACAATGACAAAAAGAGAATTATAAAAAGACCCTTTTAGCTGAAAGACCAGACAGACAGTGGGAGCTTATGCTCTTCCCGACTCGACAGTGTTGGAGCTGATGCTCCTAACTCGACAGTAGGAGCAAAAGTTCTCCCCCAACATCGACACAATGGGGAGAAGTCACTGCCCAAAGACACAAAATGATATATCAGGTTGGTCTCGTATTTTCGTTTCCAATTTTCTCTATCTCGCTCAACAAAAACAAATTTCAATCACAAGTTTCAATCACAGACAAAACTGCTACAATCGCACAAATATAAACAATACATGTCACACTTGTCACACACAACTACGTACAGACACATAGAGTCTGCAACACCACTGAAAGAACAATTGAATATACCAATTGTAAATTAATGTATATAAAGTTTGTTTCTTTTATCAATTTTGTCTTCTTCTTTTGTTTTCTATGGAAACTTCATTTCCGTAGTCTTATAATTTTAAATTGTGGGGACCCATAACTTGGATCTTCTTCAACTCCTCAACTAAACACTCACCAAACAAACCGGGTCCCGACAAGAGGTTCCAATTCTCAGACTCTCGAGAGTGAGGTGAACCACTTCATTGTCTTTACTCCCAGGTGTTCCCAAGAGTGTTAGTACCATGTTAGGTTCCAATATATGGATTAAATAGATAAAAATTGAGTTATACAAATTATTTGAATATCCCTTTAATGGACATTTTCAAAATAGACTGCATACACGTTCCTTTACCTTAATATAAACTAGAAGCAGCTGTCCAGTGATACCTAGGTAGAGGGGGAAACCCTGGTGTATTGAATTGTTTATTTTGAGATTTACAAATGCTGGACATTTTAAGTAGAATTTCAATGCTATTTCTATGTATATTTTAATTTTTAGATATCTTCGAATATAGATCAAATCTTCATAATTTTTTCACAAAAAGCAAGAACTGATGATATTTAATGTGTATTAGTAAACAATTATAGCTTCAAGTAATTATTCTTATTACAAATAATTTACAGTTATATGGCATCAAGTATTCCTATTGAATACAAATAACTTTAAACAGGTCAATTTGACCTATGTATGGGACCCTAATAGATAATACCACTCCGAGTGTGAGTAGACCTGGCAAAGTAGGGGTACTACACTCTTCCTAAATTTCCAGAACTGGAGCCTCACCACCTGATACAATTTAGTGTTATACCCATATATGTATATATATTTGATTTGTCATTAATTGTTTTATTTTTTTTTAGTTTCTCTCAGACATACATACACACTAACTGCCCTTTATATATGTATAGATTAGTTAATTATCGAAGTGATGGAATAGAAACATTGCCTTGTGCCAGACTCCCAATTAAAAAGATTCTGTGACATTGGCCACAAAGATTATAGGAAATCTAAAATTTATTCAGCATGAAATAATAATACTGTAAAATCCAACACACCAACATTTTTTGTACATGCGAAAATTCATTGTTTAAGATTGCTACAGTACACTTTGTAACACTATCAATTATGTTATGGGTTGATTGGCGATCTGTTAATTAATTACTAATTAATTAAAACTACCCTAATTATTAGTTTATTTAAAGTTACTTTAAAAAATAAGAAAAACAATAATAATTATAATAATAATAATGTTTATATCAAAAATATAAATTTATCTAAACAAAGAATTCTCACGTAGGTAAAGAAATTCCTTAAATTATGGAATTTGACTTAGATGATAGGAATTTAAGTTATCCAATTAGCTGTAGATCGCCAGTCAACTAACAAAGAAATCACCTCACTCTTCTGACATTATACAAGAATATTAATCTTTGTATATAAAAAACAATAAATGTATATATCTTGTTTATAATTATCAGAAGGCGTTCCTGTTTGTTTTGTTTGACCCCGTTGACAGCTTTTGGTTATCATATTTCAGCCGAGTTGGAAAAGGAACAAAACCAGCTCTCCTTCAGGGCCCTATGATACTATAATCCGTGGAACAGCCAGCATCAGAAGAGATCCATCATTATAGTATTATATTCGGTATCATCCAACACAACGACTGTAATACTGAGCCGGAGCATCGTTCCCATACATACATTGAGACCGTGCCCCAGTGCAAAGTATTATAACTTGGTTTCTGTGTTAATTTGTTTTTATTTTATTTGTTTTTATTTTATTCATATTTTAATCAATAACTGATTGTTCTTTTATTTTTAATGAATCTTTGGTGAGATTATGAAAAATACTTTTTTAAAAAATTATATTAAATTTCATTGAATATATTCCATTATTTGTTGAACGTAGTGGAAAAAGTTTATTTATGACTGATTATGTATAATACATTGCAGTTAATTGAAATATAAATTGATTGTAGTATCATAATTCCAAATAATGTACAATTGTCCTGTTTTTTTTCGGGTTTTTTTTTTTTATAATACTTGAATTTTTATTCTTTCACAGATATCAACCCTGTTGAAGAAGAAATTGAAATTTAAAAAGACATATTCAAACACATATTGTTGCTCAGTGTGTGGATTTGCATATTGACAGCTGACAAGACAATTCTTTGTGTTGCAATTCAGTACATGAGTTTTTTCCCTGAATGAATATTTCAAAAAACAAGTGGGGAAAATAGGCTCTAGTGAAAGTGAACTTATCTCCACTATATACATCAGTGTTTTCATATAGTTCGGTATTTAAAACAGACATGGAAACACAGATTGAAGGGGAAAAATTTTCCTGCAAGATTTGCCAGTTAGCATTTTCAGATACTTCCAGTTTGAAAAGACATAGAAAACACATACTCGAGAGAAACAATTTGCTTGTTATATCTGTGGATCAGAATTTTTTGACAAATTTCTGAGTTGAAAATCCACATCCGAACACACACTGGAGCGAAACCATTTTCTTGTGAAGTGTGTGGATCAACATTTTCTGCAAAAACAAGCTTTTGAAAAAACACATGCGAACTCACACTGGTGAGAAAACATTTTCTTGTGAAGTGTGTGGATCAGCACTTTCTGCAAAAAGAAATTTGATAGCACACATGAGAATTCACACTGGTGAGAAACCATTTTCTTGTGAAGTGTGTGGATCAGCATATTCACACGATGCCAGTTTGAAAAGTCACATGAAAACACACACTGGAGAGAAACCATTTTCCTGTGAAGTCTGTGGATCAGCATTTTCAGCACCTAGTCTATTGAGAAGACACATGCGAACTCACACTGGAGAGAAACCGTTTGCTTGTGAAATCTGTGGGTTAGCATTTTCTGTAAAATGCAGTTTGAAAATGCATATACGAACTCACACTGGAGAGAAACCATTTTCTTGTGAAGTCTGTGGATCAGCATTTTCTAGGAGTTATGATTTGAAAATCCACATGCTAATACACACTGGAGAAAAACCATTTTTCTGTGAAGTCTGTGGATCAGGATTTTCAGACCATTCCAGTTTAAATATCCACATGCGAACACATACTGGAGAAAAACCATTTTCTTGTGAAATCTGTGGAACAGCATTTTCAGACCATTCCAATTTGAAATGTCATATGCGAACCCACACTGGAGAAAAACCATTTTCTTGTATACTGTGCAAAACTGCATTTTCACAAAAATCTTATTTGAATCGCCACATGCAAAGAGTCAATAAATGCGTATCAAAGTAAAGAAAAAGAGAAAATACCACAAAAAACAGCTCAGAACTTCATCCTCTATAGACACTTTAGCAGGTTCAGCCTTTTTTTTTTTTTTTGCATAGGTTTCATCTGTCACTTGTGTTACGTTTAATCAAATGATCAACAAGTAGAAAACTTCTAGAACATTCTTAGAGACTCGCTGATGCCAGGAGAGGGGGGAGGCCTAGAAAGTGACCCCAAAGTTTACCGGAAGAAGAATAATTCTACTTCGTCATGGCACCTAGCCGACCTTGCGGAGAAGGGGAAGGCATAGAAACGAACAATTGATACTACACTTGTGGCTTCCTTCACGTACACCAAGCCTACCAAGAGATAGGTGACGGCACGAATTGGGGAAGGAAAGAGATCCCTGGTAGCAGTTTCAGTTAGTATTCGGACCCGCGTCAGCGAACATCTCGTGGGGGAGGGAAGAAAAAAATTGTTCCCAAGAAGAAAGTTACCATGATCAAGAATGCTATATAAAGAAATAATACCTGGAGTAGTCATTCATACAGAAGATGAATCAACCGTAAAAAAAGATAAGTACAGACTTCTTTCGTTATGAAAATTTGTAAACTTATTTGAAGAAATTCCGCCAAATGACATTATAAATCCTAGCCTGTCGGCGTCCGTATCATGATCCACCCAGCCTACAAATTTGAATTAAATGTTATGTTATAAATATATATATTGTGTTTTGTTGTTGTTCATTGCCAAGTTCTTACATGTATCCTCTCATTTTTCTTTGATAATCTCTGATGGAAAAACGTTGTATAATGTCAAAACGATAGGTGAACCAGGGATTATTGACTCAATAGAGCCAAATGTGAAAAAATCACAAAATACCAAGACCTTAAGAATGCAAGAAATCAGTATTATACCATTTGTGGTAAGGAAACTGGGTTGGTCAAGTTGCTCAATACATTTAAAAAAAACCTTCATGCAAATACAGTGGTCAGGAAACATTTTCTTGTGATGTTTGCGGATCAGTATTCAGATCATATCATTTCCTGGGATCAGAGCTTTCTACAAATGGCATTTTGAATAGATACATAAAAAAAACACATACTGGAGAGAACCATTTTCTTGTGAAAGTGTGCCAAACTCCATTTTACAGAACATCTATTTAAAAAGACACTTGCAAACACACCTTATTTCTACCCCTGTTATTACATAACCATAATATTTGATTGTTTATCCTTCAATTTTGATTTTTGTAATGATTATTTCAAGTGTCAAAGAAGCTTAGGTGTCTACTTCAAACCAGGTGGCTGCATGATTAAAGGATTTGCCGGAACAAAGTTATATGGTTCCATGGGTACCATATAACCCCCAGTTGAGAATCCCAGAAAATTTCTTTTAAAAACGTCAGTATTTTATTATTTTTAGTAGACAATTATACAACCAAAACATATTCATCATCATCATCATCATAGCATGCCAACAGCATGGATTCCCTTAACTATCTTGTCATTCATCCCTATCAGCCATCACTCTTTAACCATTTGGTGTTTAAAAATCCTTTTGTATTTTTATGATTAAATATTTTTCTTGCCTGGACCCCTCCAAAAAGTTCTATCATTTCCAGGGATCATATAGCCCCCAGTATCCAGTGTCCTCATAGAGCTGGTGAATATAAATTTTACTGGTTGGCTAACACTAGTGTGTCCACATGTAGGAGTCCATAAGAGAAAATTATTATAGAACTTATTAGAATGATTTGAGCTAGTGTGCACATAAGAAAAACTCAGACATCTTCTTTATTATGAAAAAAAAAGATTATATTTGTTTCAGTTTTGTTACATAATCTTTTTCATATCATGGGCGGGACTTTCCATGGAATATTACAGAAAGCCCGCGAAATACGTGAAGTCACGTGGGACCTGGTTGGGTTTTCAGTTCCAGCTTGGTCGTCAAGCAGAGAAGATATGTCTGCTTTAGCTAGGGCTCACTGCACACGAGCGTTGTGTTAGTTAGAGAAATATGTTAAGTTAAGTAAATAAAGGTTTAAATAAATAATATGGTTTTGTGGTTGATGAATGTCTTGGCAACAAGACTGACCTAGAAGAAGAAAGCAATCAAGGATGACCAACCAGCAAGAACAGAGACATTAGTCCAGATGCTAGAAGAAGAATGTAAGATACCAAAGATGAGCAGAAGAATAATAGAAGTAAAGAAAGGGTATACAACAGTTTGTTATAAAATATAATGGTTAATTACAAAGTGTTCTTTGATAATTTTTTTTTCCAGGAAAGGTTTACGTATGACTATTTCTCAATAGGATTTTCTTAGTAACTTGGATATAGAAAATTCAAAGATGTCTGTTTTACTATTAAAAAAAGATTATTTTTCTTTCAGTCTGTTATAAATGGTTGAAATGTTCTTTGATATTTTGATTATTTTTCCATTTGATATCAACATTTATTCTGAAATATTAATTAGCAGAATTGTTGGTTGTTCTTGAAAATTGAATCATTGTTGCCACAATTTCCTAAAACTAGTTGGATGAATTACAATTTTGACATGATTCTGGTTTTAAATAAAATATGCAGACACACACATGAGATAAACTGTTACATGATGATAATCTTTTTATTTATTTTTAACATATTGGAGTATATATTGCAATTTTCTCCCAGAAAACAGAGACAAATATTTTTCTCTTATAAAAAGTTTTTGTGCATCTGGATTGGACTGAATATTAATTTAGATTTTCCCTTATTATTTTAATTACTTTTCCTTCTTGAAAAATTAAATCATTTTATGTTGCCAGAATTTCCTTACACTGTCCCTAGTTTAAGATGAATTACAAGTTTTAGATGATTCCACTCGTAAATAAAAATAATCAGATACACATAAGAGAGAAACTGTTACATTATAGTAAAAATCATTTCCAATGCATTTTTATAGTAAAAATCATTTCCAATGGATTTTATAGTAAAAATCATTTCCAATGGATTTTTATAGTAAAAATCATTTCCAATGGATTTTTATAGTAAAAATCATTTCTAATGCATTTTTATAGTAAAAATCATTTCTAATGCATTTTTATAGTAAAAATAATTTCCAATGCATTTTTAAAGTAAAAATTCATTTCTAATGCATTTTTATAGAAAAAAATAGTTTCCAATTTTTTTATAAAAAAACAAACATTTTAAATAAAATATGCAGACACACACAAAAAAATCTTATAATCTATTTCTAAATAATTATTTTTACAAAAATGTCTATAAGAACACATGTAGCAAACAGTTTTGTTTAAAATTCTATATGAGCCCCAGCATTCACCTCCAGTCTCTCAAGCCATTTCAGGAATCGCATCAACTGAACTTCCCAGGAACTCTTGTGGTATGGTAGGAATGTCCTTCAAGTTCTTCCAGAGTTGTTGGTTTCATAGAGTAGACTATTAAATCAGGTCTTCTGGACAGCCGCTTAAATGGACTGTGTCTACCCAACCATTCAAAATGTGGAGGAGCACCATCTTGTATAAGAATTAAGTCTTCAATATTCAACAAAGTATTGAGAAAAATTATAGTTTGGAATTGTGACTTTTCAATACCCCATGCCAAATTATTAATGAGGTTGTAATTATTTTTATTCAGTGATTGATTTTAATGGCATGTCAACACATCTGTGGTTATTTTATGCATTGAAGTTAGGGAATCACATTCATTTTCCATTTATATTTTTGTTTAGTTGTCTCTTGAAAGATTTTACACAATTTATGATATCAAGTATTCCTATATAATGAGATTGTAATTTCAACAAGAAAGAAACAAGATCTCCTCACCAAGTAAGTCTAATCTGTCTCTCTATCTCTGAAGAACTTTCTTATCAAAGAACTCTCTCTTCTTCAGTCTTCTTAGTACAGCATATACAAGGTAGAAGAAAATCTCTGTAACCAAGGAATTCATATTTTTTTTATTTGGATATCTCCTGTACATAAATTAAATAACAATATGTATATAAATGATCAGTAATTAACAATTAAAAAATGTTAGTTCAGTTCTTAATATTAAATCCTTTATTAGAAACTAGAATCAACTACCTGGCATCACCTGGGGTGGGGCAAACAATTAGTCTCGCAGATCCATTTTTACTGAATTGTGAGTTGAATCCTCACAGGATGCCCCATTAAAATCCCTACATATCTTTTTGCATTAAGTCGGCCTGGTGGGGCATCAGAAAAAGAAAAAGTGCACAGAGACTCTCAAAAGAAAAATCAGTGTCGCCTTTTTTAAAATATTAAATGTAAATAAAATTAATGCTGTCACTATTTAAATTTTATTTTTCATTATCTTCATGAATATAAATCAAATCTTCATTATTTTTACTCAAAAGCAATATCTGGTGATAGTGAATGTGTATATATATATTTACTTTGTCATTAATTGTTTAACAGTCATGAACTACTTATCCATCAAACTTGCATTATCATCATCTGGTTAAAAATGAGACCATCCAAATTGTCCAAGATGAAATGCAAAAATGTAAATCCTGATTATATGGTGTCACTTAATAAACAAATTCTTTTTTTCTTATGGGTATTGTCACCACAGCTAAATAATGGACTATTCCAGTTTTATTAGAAAGAAAGTTAAAAAAATGACATGCTACACAGAAAAATATGGAATGTTATTTTTTTTTTTTCAGAATCCAAGGTGCTATAGGTAAATAGTATGGTAGACTGGTCTCATTAACTTTGCTTGATTCAAAGCTGTTAAAATCCACATTAAAATTTGACCTTGAGTCACATCCTAATCATGCAGAGGGGTTGGTAAATAAATGATATATAATATATATATATAATATATATAATATATGTATATATATATGCCTATATATACCAAGTATACCTGGTATATATATATATATATATATATATGAGGTATCCAAAATTTGGTAGTAAGGGATGATTCTATATGTGATATCTAAGACACACTGTATTATTATTGTATGATCCAGTATGTATAAATACAGTGAATCTTTAAATCACTAAAGAGAGTTCAATGTATAATAAACTTTTTAGATTATATACAGAGCAATATTTATCTTAGAAAGGAAGGAAAAACTCAACACCGTAATTCCATAATAAATTTATTTCGACCAAAATTGGGGCCTATATGACATAGGAAGGACGTCTATATATATTAAATCCTCGTATTAATAAACAAGAAAAGAACTTGTCATCTAGTGGATTTTGCCATTCCAGCAGACCAGAGAATGATCTTTCTTTCATCTTCTTCATGTTCATACATCAGTTTTCTGGATATGTTTTCTTTTTCGATATATGTTTTCTTGTTGCAATTTTCTTTCTTCTCGATTTGGGGAGAATAATCCAGCTAGACTTTATCGTAAGTCTCTGTTGCTGGACGTGGTGGTTCCCGAGCCTCAAAGACTTTGGCTGCCCTGCACCCCTTTTTCAACGACAAAGTCCAAGCAGGTAGATTCAAGTCTGCCTTTATCAAAACGCCAACACTAGAAGAGAGAGGTTTTTATTTTTTTGCCTGCCACGTCATGTTGCCCCTTTCCAGTCCCATACATATTCCACCCGGAAGTGAGGTTGTGTCCCCATTCCCTTTCCTTCTTTTTCTCTTTCTCCTTGTCATATTTGGGTCAATGAGACGGTCTTGCCTGTCTTTCCAGTGAGCTGACTGGAGGGGTGGGGGATGCTTCATAGTAGTTTTCGTTTCTATGGTTGGTAGGCATGAAGCTTGACAAACTACAAAATGTATTTCTTTTTCTGTTGCCATTGTGATATACCCAGTCTGCCCTCAAGCACCTTCGTTGCACAATGTCTATGACCCTAACATTGTAATATTTTGTGCTGACCGATTCGAAGGACACAAGTCAGAGACAGGTTCACAAGGATTTTAAAAAACACACAACACAAAGTTTGATGACAGGTCGCTAATGGAAGAGGAAGTTGTGACACTTTGTGCAGTTTGTGGTGGAGCAGAGGACACTTAGGCCTATGTTGTCAGCTGACAAGAATTTTTTTTAACTCTAAGTCGATTATTGGCTTCACTGATGTGGGTCCCTGGCTATTTTCTATCTCTGCTGATACTGAGATGACATTATCACCCCGACTGCCGGTCTGAAACTAACTGCCTAAGGGCTTGATCAGCTGAATATATGCAAATACCACCCCTACACGCCTCTATGGATTCGACCACCCAAATCCTTGGTACTTATTTTCTTCTCAGACTTTTTGTCTGCAATCTCTCTTTAAAGTGATAACCAATTTTTTTATCAGGCTCATTGTCTCCACTTTCAGACCATTAGCTCCGAGACTGCATTTCTTTTAATATTTGAAAAAATTCATGATAATCAAATTTACCGTTATAATTTCCTTTGTCATTTCCCTTTATTTATTTATTTAAAAAGTTATTTCTTGCATTCATAATAAAAATAACGTCATTTATATTTTTCATTAAATCAGTGTTGTTATTTTTAACATTACTTGCCTTCATAATTAAAAAAAATATTTACAGCGACAGTAAAATAAGCATAAACTAGGTATACCCAAAAAATCAGCTGCTACGAATTTTAAAAATGAATTAAAATTAATAAAATCTATTATTTAAAGTCAAACTTTTGTCTGAAACGATAAATAGTAACGTAATGACCATTATCAAAAAAAAATATTATTACATATACAATTCATTTTTAATATATTTAAAATTATTTTTTCGGACAATTTCTATCGCTTTCAGTCTGAGATGCTGGTTTAAAATGGTTTAAATTGGCTTATTTACAAATTTAAGGTAACATTCGCGATTGCAAAAAAATTTACCAAAAATTAGGTAATTATCCAATTTTAATGAAATTTTCAGTATTGATTTATCAATTAATGAATTTTATAATGCATCAGTTATTTTATTTCAAAACTTTAATTTAGTATTTTTGCTATGAAAATTAATATATAAAATTCATTTAAGATATGAAAAGTCTGATGTTAAGTTTAAAATGTTATATTTTTAGATTCTAGAAATAAATATCTACTTAACGCTTACTTTATTTTAGTACTTCAAAGTATATGTTTTGAAGAAAACTTTATTAAAAATGTCCCCCGCCTTTTAAGCAGAAAAAATATGATTTTTTTCTTTTATAAGATAACAGATTTTCTCATAGAAATAGCATTTTCTCTTAAAACATAGACACCTAAAGATATTATCTCTAACTAGCTTAACTTCATGGTGACTGTTCAATTCTCTTGAACATTACTGCCCGATCCTTTGTGTTCTTAAAGGACAACCACCCACCCGTATACATATGCCTGGGATTAACATATTCTATTTTTACCCTTTCTTTTTTCCCCTGACCATGTTGTTACTTAACCATAGTGTCACACCATTGTCCCCATATTGCTATGATGTCACATTGAAAATAAAAGAAAATGAATAGATAGATAAATACTTCAATCTTGCAAGAGAATTGTATTTGGTGTCCTTGGAATGGTCCCCAAAGGCCTGAAAAAGAGATCGGGGAAATTGGAGACCAGAGGAAAAATCAAGACCATCCAGACTCCACAACACTTTTGAAATTAGCTTAGAAACTAGAGATGACTTGCTGTCACTCAGACTCCAGAGAAAAGCCTCCAGTTAAAATTGATGGGCAAAACATAATAATAATAATAATGAAAATATGAATTATGGTGTCCATTTTGATAAACCTGTATTTTCAATAGGATTTAAATTGGGGAAAATAGACATGATCAGAGGTTCACAGAGAAATGTAGAAAGAAAATTGAGAGAGAAAGATATATATATATATATATATATATATATATATATATATTGGCTGATACCAACTTTAGGCCACCCTGACGACTTTACTTTTTTTTATATATATAGTTTAGCTCAGTCATTAGAGCACACCCGTCCCCAGAATCGCAAGGTTCCAGGTTCAATACCAATCCCAGCCAACTCAGCGCATGAGTAGCACAAATTGGTTTATCTGATCTGTGAGGTTAGAATGGGGAGTTAATGGTAGATACAGCACTCTACCTCTGCAAAAAAGAATCTCCCTTGTCTAGCACTAGTGAAAATGGGATAGACTCACTCGCTGTGTGGCTGATGATGATTATAGACCACTCCGCCAACTTAACAAGTAAGTTTGCAAAGTGAATTAGATTTTTTTTAAATGAATATGGCCAGACAAAACATTAAAATAATTTTGTAAGTTTTCTAAGAAAGGGAATGTTTGACCTAATTTAAGCTATGGGTTGGCTACTTTTGAAATTTAATATAAAAATACATTTCAAATTCACCTATTTCTCTCTCTCTCTACTTTCCCAGAAAAACTAACATATTATAATGAGGAGGTAATGAAAAGATACATAGAGGGGAAGAAAGTGATAGGCAGAATCTATAGTAAAAGATTGGTCAGTTTTTGAGTTAATTGCAAATTACAACTAATTAGAACCAATTAAAATGGAATTTTTTTAAAAACATAACTCAATCCTAAAAGTAAGGCATGTCATTAAACTAAACTGTAAAAAAAGTCTTTAAGAGACAAAAGTTGATTTGCTCAGCATTAGTATAATAATAGATATATAGTAATACACTTTCTTATGGCATCATGAGATATAATGTTATTTATTGCAAACTCATTTGTGTCTATATTTGTATTCAAGTCTAGGAGAAGGAAAACTCTGAATCCAAACCTGTTAAACTCCACTTAAGAAACTGATATTGTGCCTCCTATTCATAATTCTTCTTTGTGAATAAAAAACAAAACTATTTTACCAACGACAAAATGAAAGAAAATAAGATAACATCATACTTACACCCATCTGATTTCTTTTTATTTGGAAAATGCAACATTAGAGAAAAGAGAGAAAGTGTAAAATTTTAAATAAAACCAATATTTATTCATGTGATTAGATTAAACTAAAAAATACAAAATCCTCATTCATTAACGAATAATGTAAAAATATTTTTAAAAGAGCAAAACTCAAGGGAGATAATTAGGAATTATTTTGTCTTGCAACAAAATAAAAATCCAGTAATTATTTTAATTTTGTGTTAAAATATAAAATAAATGTTTTTTACTTAAAAAAATTATTTGATTTGCTTCATAAATGATTGGATACAAAAATAAATATTTCAAAAAGTTTTGAGTAAGTACAAGTAATTCTGACATATTTTACTAAACTAAATTACTACCCTTAATTAAAAAGAATACCAAAAATAAGGAAATTATATGATTTTTATGAAATTTTCAATGAATACATTTTATAACGTATAAGTTATTTTATTAAAAAACTATGATTTTTTCCAGGTCACTTAACTTTGACCCCCTGACCCCCAATTATTTTGGGGCACAAAATATGTAGGGTTAGGCAAACTCTGCAAAAGAAAGTTATTAACATTTTTTTAACTTTTTTTTACCAAAAATTTGTTGAATTGTCCGGTTTTAATAAAACTTTCACTATTTTATTTATTAATGACTTTATTTCATAATGAATAGCTTTTTTTTTTAAATTGAAAAAAAAAAAAAATGAATGTAAAATAAAATTGAAAAAAAGAATTCAATGCCCAAAAAATTTACTAGATATTTTCTAAAAACTTCTTAAAAAAAATTTATGTAACACGTTTTTTGGTTTTTAGTTTTAAATATATATATATATATACTAGAAAAAACATGACCCGTTGGGTTGCCCATTGAGCTCTGAGTAAACTAAGTGAGTTTGCAAAGTGAATTAAATTTAAAAAATAAATACATCCAGAGAATTTTTAAAAAGATTTAAATCATTTTGCTAAAATTTTCAATTAAGGCAAAAACTGACCCATCTCTTACTTCACATTCCGTCCATCCCTTGATTAACTATTCCTTATATATATTAGTTTCTCTGTGAGTGTAAAGAGAGAGATCAGAAAGTGTGAGAGGGAAGTTAAAATTTTTCTTTGAATTGATGCAAAAAAGAATTTTCTCTGATTCAATTGGCCTATTTTTATTCACTTAAAAATTCAAATTCTTATTCACTTCAAATTTTAATAGTGAATTTTAAACATCTGGAAGCATCTTCGTCAAAGTCAATTTTTTTCAAGAGATAAAGCTGTATTTAATCTATCCACAAATGTAAGTTTTAAAATGTTCAATTTTGCGCAAAATATTTTATGAGTTTTTTTTTTATATACTTAAAAGGGAAACATGTTAATTTTTCAAAATATCTGGATTTTTAGTCTGGAGTTGCAGTGTTCTCCAGTGTGTTTCTGTGACTTTTGTGGTTGTGGTCTATTGGGATCAGCATTTATTTTGATGTTCATTTACCATTCCAACAGATTTATCCAGAGTTCTTGATGTACTGCCCCATACTTAATATTGTCCCTCAATATGCATATTTAATGAGGCCTAAACCAACAACTCTTCATGGTAAAGTATATCCAGTATATATAAAGTATATAATATATATTAAACAGAGTAAGGATTTTCCTTGTTTTGGCATCAAATCTATTGATGTAGAACTGTGACCAGTCAATAATACCAAAACCTTACAAAATGACAGGTATTGCAAGTTGGTTGATGGCAATTATGTTGCTTGCCAGAGGATTTTCTTAAGGCAATTGATGTACTCTTTTTCTCCCTTTTAGGTAATGATAGTTATTGTAAGATGGTTGATGGTTGTTTTTTAGTTTTTAAGTGTTCTCATTTCCAGTTCTTTTTAAGGTGCTTGATGAATTCTATTTCTGTCTCTTCTACATTCAATCATTGCATTTCTTTAATGCCAACGTATGTGTATATAGTATGCTCTCCCTGGTCTTCAATATAGCTATTGTTCACCCTAAAATGTTCTGCTGTCACTTTTTTTTACCTAGCATGTGTTTTATAAGTATATATAAACCCATGCTATATAAACATAAGCATATATTTATATATCAAAATGACGAGATTTGGCATTAAATGACCAAAGTATGGTTGATATGCCATAAAAGCAACCAAACAATCGTCAGGCCAGGTATTTAAGTTTTAATGTGATAAAATATTTTTTTTTAATTAGAAAGATGAACAAAACTAAATAAGAATGCATATAAAAAGATTACACATTTTTATTTGATTTTAAGTGAAATAATAATCTGCTATTATCATTAAAAGATAAAAAGAAAAAGTGATGCAATCATTTCAACTGCTAAATACTGTTTGTTTCTAAGTGGAATGTTTTGACGTGACTAATATTGCAGCATAAAATTGGCGTATATGTGTCTCGGCTTGTAATTTACGATTCTGCGGTAAGAGGACTGCCCTTTTCCGGTTACCATTATTCAGCGGTAAATTCAAGGCTTTATCCACACGCATTCAATTCCTTTTTTGTGTTCTTCCTTAAAAAGAACAGGTACATCACTTGACTCTCAGTAACCTTCTTATTAAATTTTGTAATAGACTTTTACCTTGTGTATCTGACTATATTATTTGACGTTTCGTTGAACCTTGTACACTAAGAAAGATTTTGTAATGTTCACTCCCTTGTCGCTCAATTGACTCTCATAGACTCTGCCCCCCTCGTTTGTACCTTTCTTAACTTCTAAGCCTGTTTGGTGGTGTTATCGTATATCATTATTATTCCAGTCTTTATCTATGAACTGCCTCTGAGTTTTTCTATTAACACCCATCCATTGCTTTCTCAGACATTGTACCTTCCCCTGTGTTGTAGCTTGTTCTAAAACCTGTTTTCTTTCCTATTTCAGTTTTTTACACTTTCTGGTGAAAGGAATAAAGAGATTACCTTATCCACGGTTTTGTTATTCTATGCCAGAGGGAGTTAGACTATGTGAGATGAAAAGTCGTTCACAACACTTTGGAAAAGATATGAGCGATGAAGTAGGAGTCGCGATAATGTCTTTTCTAGACTTTATCTTTAGAGTTGTGACCTTTCTGAAACACCCTATACATTGTAAAGATGTAAAATACTATTAAGTAAAAGCTCCTTCATCATGATTGAGTGTTTGTGTAATATAACATCTACTTCTACGGGGAATTTATCAGCCAATATTCTATGAGATTACTTAAGTAGTAAAATGAATTGTTGGGAAATTGTTTCAAAACAAATTCTTTTGAAAATGCCACTTGAGCAGTGTGTTAAGTGTTTCTAGCATGTGTTTCCAAATGGTTTTTCAAACTGGAATTCTGAGAAAACTCTGATCCACAGACTTCACAAGAAAATGGTTTCTCTCCCGTATGTGTTCGCATGTGGCTTTTCAAACGACAACTTGTAGAAAATGCAGATACACAGACTTCACAGGAGAATGGTTTCTCTCCAGTGTGTGTTCGCATGTGGGTTTTCAAATTGGAACTCCGTGAAAATTCTGTGCCACAGATTTCACAAGAAAATGGTTTCTCTCTCAGTGTGTGTTCGCATGTGAAAATTTAAAGTGGACATCTGTGAAAATGATGCTCTGCACACTTCACAGAAAATGGTTTCTCTCCAGTATGTGTTCGCATGTGGGTTTTCAATGTGGAATTCTGCGAAAATGCTGATCCACAGACTTTACAAGAAAAATGGTTTCTCTCCGGTGTGTGTTCGCATGTGGATTTTCAAATTGGAACTCTTTGAAAATTCTGATCCACAGACTTCACAGGAAAATGGTTTCTCTCCAGTGTGTGTTCGTATGTGGGATTTCAAATCAAAATTATGTGAAAATGATGATCCACACACTTCACAAGAAAATGGTTTCTCTCCGGTGTGTGTTTTCATGTGGGTTTTCAAAGTGGAACTCTGTGAAAATGCCGATCCACAGACTTTTACAAGAAAATGGTTTCTCTCCGGTGTGTGTTCGCATGTGGGTTTTCAACTGAGTACAGTCTGGAAATGCTGATCCACATACCTCACAAGGAAATGGTTTCTCCCCAGTGTGTGTTCGCATGTGGGATTTGAAATTGAATTTCTGTGAAAATGCTGATCCCCATACTTCACAAGAAAATGGTTTCTCTCCAGTGTGTGTTCGCATATGGAATTTCAAAGTGGAAGTCTGTGAAAATGCTGATCCACACACTTCACAAGAAATGGTTTCTCTCCAGTGTGGTGTTCGTATGTGGATTTTCAAATTGGAACTCGTAAAAATGCTGATCCACATACCTCACAAGTAAATGGTTTCTCTCCAGTGTGTGTTCGCATGTGAGTTTTCAAACGAGAATGATGTGAAAATGCTGAACCACAGACTTCACAAGAAATGGTTTCACCCCAGTGTGTTTTAACATACTGCTTTTCAATTGGAGTGCATAGAAATTATTTTGATATCAGTTTTCTTACAGTTCTTGATATGTGTTTGAATGTGTCTTGTTTAGATTTCATAACTCCTTTTCCGCGACTCAGTTATTATCTGTGAAAGAATGAAATTCAAGTATTATAAAAAAACTTTAAAAAAGACAAGTGGCCAGCGAAAAAGAGTTATGAAATCTAACAAGACACTCTCAAACACATATCAAAACTGTAAAGAAAACTGGATATCAAATAATTTCTATGCACTCCAATTGGAAAGGCAGTATGTTAAACACACTGGGTGAAACCATCATTCTTGTGCAGTCTGTGGTTCAGCTATTTTCCACATCATTCTCGTTTGAAACTCCTGCGAACACACACTGGAGAGAAACCATTTACTTGTGAGGTATGTGGATCAGCATTTTTTACGAGTTCCAATTTGACAAATCCACATACAACACACACTGGGAGAAACCTATTTCTTGTGCAGTGTGTGGATCAGCATTTTCACAGACTTTCCACTTTGAAATTCATATGGAACCCACTGGAGAGAAACCATTTTTCTGTGAAGTATGGGGATCAGCATTTTCACAGAATTCAATTTCAAATCACACATGCCGCACACAACACTGAGGGAGAACCTTTCCTTGTGAGGTATGTGGATTAGCATTTCAGACTGTACCTCCAGTTGAAAACCCACATGCGAACACAACACGCGGAGAAACCATTTTCTGTAAGTCTGTGATCGGATTTTCACAGAGTTCCCTTTGAAAACACATGAAAACACCACCGGAGAGAACCATTTTCCTTGTGAAGTGTGTGGATATCATTTTCACATAATTTTGATTTGAAATCCCACCATACGAACACACAACTGGAGAGAAACCATTTTCCTGTGAAGTCTGTGGATCAGATTTTCAAAGAGTTTTCCAATTTTGAAAAAATCCACATGCGACACACACCGAAGAGAACGCATTTTCTTGGTAAAGTCTGTGGATCAGCAATTTTCGCAGAATTCCACATTGAAAACTCCATCATGCGACACATACTGAGAGAAACATTTTCTGTGAAGTGTGCAGAGCATCAATTTCACAGATGTCCACTTTAAATTTTCACATGCGACACACACTGGAGAGAAACCATGTTTCTTGTGAAATCTGTGGCACAAGAATTTTCAACGGAGTTTTCCAATTTGAAAACCTCACATGCGAACACACACTGGATGAGAAAACCATTCCGCTGGTTGAAGTCTGTGTATCTGCATTTTCTACAAGTTGTCGTTTGAAAAGCCACATGCGAACACATACGGAGAGAAAACATTTTCTTGTGATCTGCTGGATCAGAGTTTTCTCAGAATTCCAGTTTGAAAAACAATAATGGAAACACATGATAAACACTTAACCACTGCTCAAGTGGCATTTCAAAAGAATTGTTTTGAACACTTTCCCACTTCATTTTACTACTTTAAGTAATCTCATAGAATATTGGCTGATAAATTCCCCGTAGAAGTAGTGTTCATTAATTACACAAACACTCAATCAATGATGAAGGAGCTTTTTTACTTAATAGTTATTTTACATCTTTTACAATGTATAGGGGTTTCAGAAGGCCACCACTCTAAACTAAAAGTCTAAGAAAAGACATTATCACGACTCTACTTCGTCAACTCATATCCTTTTCCAAGTGTGTGAACGACTTTTCATCTCACATAGTCTAACTCCCTCTGGCATAGAATAAAACGTGGATAAGTAATCTCTTTATTCTTTCACCGAAAGTGTAAAACTGAAATAGAAGAAAACGGTTTATAGAACAAAGCTACAACACAAGGGGAAGGTACAAATGTCTGAAGAAAGCAATGGATGGGTGTTAATAGAAAAACTCAGAGGCAGTTCCAATAAGATAAAGACTGGACATATAATGACACACGATAAACACACAACAGGCTTAGTAAGTTAAGAAAGGTACAAAACAAGGGGCAAGTCTTGGAGAGAAGTCAATCGAGCGACAAGGAGTTGAACATTCAAATCTTTCTTAGTGTAAAAGGTTCAGTGAAATGTCAAATAATATAGTCAGTACACAAAGGTAAAAGTCTATTACAAAAATTTAATAAGAAAGGTTACTGAGAGTCCAAGTGGATGTACCTGTTCTTTTTAAGGAAGAACACAAAAGGAATTGACGCATGTGGATAAAGCTTGAATGTAACCGGAAAGGGAGTCCTCTTACCGCAAATCGTAAATTACAGCCGAGACAGACATAATACGCCATTTATGCTGCAAATATTAGTCACGTCAAAATTCCTTAGAAACAACAGTATTTAGCATGTTGAAATGATTGCTCACTTGTTCTTTTATCTTTTAATGATAATAGGCAGATTTATTTCACTTAAAATCAAAATAAAAATGTGTATCTTTTTTATATTTGCTTCCTTATATTTAGTTTGTTCATCTTCTAATTAAAAAAAAATATTTTATAACATTAAAACTTAAATCCCTGGCCTGACGATTGTTTGGTGCTTTTATGGATATCAACCATACTTTGTCATTTAATGCCAAATCTCGTCATTTTGATAATATAAATAATGCTTAATGTTTTATATAGCATGTGTTCCATGTGGGTTTTCATGGGTTATATATACTATGAAAACATGCTAGTAAAAAAAAGTGACAGCAGAAATTTAGGGTGAACAATAGCTATATTAAGAAGACAGGAGAGCATACTATATACACATACGTTGGCATTAAAGAATGCAATGATTGATGTAGAAGAGACAGAAATAGAAATTCATCAGCCCTTAAAAAGACTGGAAATGAGAAACTAAAAACTAAAAAAACACGCATCAACCATCTTACATAACCTATCATTACCTAAAAGGGAGAAAAAGAGTAACATTAAAATTGCCTTAAGAAAAATCCCTGTCAAGCAACATAATTGCCATCAACCCACTTGCAATGACCTGTCATTTTGTAAGGTTTGGTAATATTGACTGTCCCACAGTTTTTCTACATCATAGATTTTGTGGCCAAACAAGGAAAATTCCTTACTACTGTTTTTAATATTAATTATATCACTTTATATATACTGGATATACTTTTACCATGAAGAGTCAGTGGTTTAGGCTATTAAAATAACTTGCATATTGGGGACAATTTAAGTATGGGGCAGTACATCAAGAACTCTGATAAAATCTGTTGGAATGGTAAATGACCATCAAAATAAATGCTGATCCCCAATAGACCACAACGACAAAAGTCACAGAAACACACTGGAGAACACTGCAACTCCAGACTAAAATAACGGATATTTGAAAAATTAACATGTTCCTTTTAAGTATATAAAAAAAAAACTCAAATAAAAATATTTTGCGCAACAAAAAAATTGAACATTTTAAAAATTACATTTGTGGAATAGATTAAATACAGCTTTATTTTGTGAAAATTGACTTTGACGAAGGATGCTTGCAGATGTTTAAACTTCACTATTTAAAATTTGAAGTGAAATCAGAATTTGGAATTTAAGTGAATAAAATAGCCAATTGAATCAGAGAAAATTCTTTTTTGCATCAATTCAAAGAAAAATTTTAATCTCCTCTGCACACTTTTTCTGACTCTCTCTTTTAACACTCACAGAGAAACTAATATATATAAGGGAATAGTTAATCAATGGATGGGCGAATGTGAGTAAGAAGATGGGTCAGTTTTTTGCCTAAATTGAAATTTTAAGCAAATGATTTAAATCTTTTTAAATTCTCTGATGTATTTATTTTTTAAAATTTAATTCACTTTGCAAAACTCACTTAGTTTACTCAGAGCTCATGGCAACCAACGGGTCATGTTTTTTCTAGTATATATATATATATATATATATATATTAATATATATATATTTAAACTAAAACAAAAAACGTATTACATAAATTTTTTCTTTAAGAAGTTTTTAGAAAATATCTAGTAATTTTTTTGGGCATTGAATTCTTTTTTTTCAATTTTTTTTTAATTTACAATTCCCCCCAAATTTTTTTTTTTTTTTTTCAATTAAAAAAAAAGCTATTTCATTATGAAATAAGGGGGGGGGAAGTCATTAATAAATAAAATAGTGAAAGTTTTATTTACCAAACGGACATTCAACAATTTTTGGGTAATATTTGAAGTTAAAAAAATGTTAATAACTTTCCTTTGCAGAGTTGCCTAACCGCTACATATTTTGTGCCCA
>CM042151.1:103241608-103285301 GCA_023376005.1 Doryteuthis pealeii
GTGAGAGTTGAGGACGCTTGTTCGAGCGAAATAAACCGACTACTTTTCGACTAATAGGGTCCGAATCACTCAACACAGCACGGAAGAAACAACTCTTACGACACATACGGCTGATAGCAGTAAAAGGCGTCCATAAAGAGGTACATAGACAAAAATTCACTACACGAGACAGCATGAAGAGGGGGGGGGTCTGGCACATTTTTAGCGAGACTGCGGTCCCAGGCGAGATTCTGCGAGTTCCCATCCAACGTTTTATCAACTACTCAGAAAGACATGGTAGCTCGTCAACTCGTGCTGGGTTGTGAACAAGCAATATCAGAGCAAAATATTAGCAGAGGCTAATAACCTGACAACTTGGAGCAGAAGTTCTACAAGTTGGCCAGTCACATCGACTCCCCATTTGCAAAGCAGCCTGGATCCACTATCGACATTTGGCTCATTGAGATTTGAGCGGAAGCAGTCTCAGGGTGAAAATACACACGTAAAAAGCCATGCGATGGGTGTGGAAAGACAGCACCCAACGGGCTGAAGGGACGGAGGAACTTCCATCGAGAACGCTTCGGTGCAGCAACTGTGGGGTTGCCGGGCACCTAGAAAAGGTTTGCCGAAAACCAAAGGCGGTCCTACCACGGAATTTAACGTGAATCCAAAATACTCGCCAGTGGGGAAAAGGGTAGTCGAGCACCTGATAGACGAGGATACCGGGAGTCCCACACCTGCATGGAGTCGGGGGAGATTCAAAAGAAGCCCCCAGAACCGCCACCTACCCTGGAAATCGAGGTATCTTTAATACCAGAATCCATGCAGAATTTGGGCGAACTCTGAATAAAATGCATCAACAATGACACCATATCCAGGCCGTTGCAGATACTGGTGCTCAAACGTGTTTAAAAGTATTTACGGTTTCGAAGAGGCTTTCATTTCCCCGTAGTCGTTGGCAAATTGTCGGACAAAGAAGAACAAACACAAAATAGAATGCAGACACTTGTATTACAAATTTCAAGGTTTACAAAGTAAGGATTTACATGAAATGGTAAACAACAAAAGGGTCAAGGATTTACATAAAACGGTTGACAACAAAAAGGGTTTGCAAATTAGATGGAATTCGCGACCAGACTTATCTGTTCTAAAGTTCTTGTGTCTGTGGTGATAGGTGTTCTTTCGTTGTAGGGAATGGCTCTAAGCGAGCTTCTCGGGTCGTTTCTTGTTCTAGGGTTAGTTTTGCTATTAAAACAGCCTTTACAGTATGCTGGGTTAATGCTGGAAAGTTTGTTGATGGTCTGTTCTCAGTTTGCTATTAAAACAGCCCGTTGCAGTATGCTGGAATTAATGCCGTTGAAGGTTTAGGGAATGGTATACGCACTACCTTAATGCGTGGTCGTGATAAGTGAACTAGGGTTTTGATTCTCCCGCCAATATCCATTGCGATCCGTCCCTAGTGGCACGGGAAGATAATTCTCATGGAATTTCCGATATGTTCGAGTGGCCCAGAGATACTGGATGTATTAGGTGGCACAGCAACATTCTGATACCTACCAGCCATAGAATTTGTGGTATCACAACAACCAACTACGTATTAAAGGCGTAGTTTTTATGCGGATCAAGGCTGGGGATAACGAAACCAGACAAGTCTTGTATGTGTCTGAAAACACCTCGGGATTTTACTTGTCTGAGTCAGCCTTAAAAGACTTGGGACTAATCCCCTACATTTTCCAAGCCAAACCTCAAAAGTTGACATATCAACCTCGGGTAACGGGAATGCACCATGCGGCTGTCCTCGGAGAACAACAGTGCGGACAAACCAGCTAGTATCCGTTTGCGCCTACTGTAAGTAATAGGAACCGTTTGGGACAGTGGATACGAGAGTACTACAAGTCAAGCGCATTCAATACCTGTCCCACCAACCAAGTTATGACTGGGAGGCCACTGGACATAACGTTTACCCGAGAAGCAAAACCATCAGCAGTGCACACCACCATTCCGGTCCCTCATCATTGGAAAAAAAAAGGTGAAAGAAACTGGACCGGGACGTCAGGTTGGGCATCATCGAGCCAGTACCAGCAGGCACACCTACGCTATGGTGTTCAAGGATGGTGGTTGCGCCAAAGAAGGATAGTTGCCCAGGAGAACAGTGGATTTACAGAAATTGAATGCCGCAACGATGAGAGAGACACATCACACTCCATCCCCATTCAACCAAGTATCCGTCGTGCCCGCTCGAACCAAGAAGAGTACTAGACGCTTAGACGGTACATAGTTTACAATCTCTCCAACAGCGCGAGGTGCGACCACATTCATAACAGAATGGGGTCGTTACCGATACCTCAGAGCACCCAAGGTTTCACGCGTCTGGGGACGGATACACTCACGATTCGATGATATCACGGTGGATATACCAGGAAGACCCGCTGCATCGACGACACCTCTTCTTGGGATGGAACAACGGAGTTGCCTTCTGGACACACTGGACTACATTACCCATTGTGGCAGAAATGGAATTGTCTTTATCCGACAAGTTCCAATTTGCATGCGATGAGGTCGAGTTCGCGGCTTCATAACAACAGCTGATGGCGTAAAGCCGAGTAAAAAAATGACGGAAGCTATTCTCAACTTCCTAACCCACAAACATCACAGTGTTAAGTGGTTTGGTTTGGTAAACCAGGTTCGTACGCATTCACACAGGCTGAAGTTATGGCTCCATTTCGAGAATTGTTACGTACGAAGGACGAAAATTTTATTGGGATACTACACTGAACAATCTTTTTGAAGAAAAAAAAACACATCGTTTGAAGATTGAGGAGGGGGTCAAAACTTTTGAGAAGAACAGGGCGACATGTCTATCCACTGATTACAGTAAAAATGGCATTGGTATTTCTCTTTCCAAAAGCATTGCCAATGTCCGATGGAATCGGGACCAAACTGTGGAGAGAACCACTGGAAAATAATCCTGGCTGGATAAAGATTCACCAAGGATGCAGATCGCTACTCCGTAGAAGTGAAGCTCTGGCATTAATATACGGTTAGAATCCTATAGAATGTTTTTACTGGGATGTCCAGACTTACTGGTCACAGTGGATCACCAACCGCTGGTGAAAATTTATCAGACCAGTCTTGGAAAATATAAGAATCCTCGCCGATTTTCTTTCAAGGAACGATCGTTGATGTACAAGTTCCGGATTAAGCAATCCCATGCAAACTTACGCAGCATCTGACTGCACCTCCAGATACCCAACATGACCAGAGCGCGGCGGACAACAGATATCGAGCTATTCAGCAGATCGACCAGACACTGTTATATCAGAGAGAGATATCTCTTATGATTCACAATGCTTCAAAAATACACCTCGCTAGCATAAAACATCAAAATCAAGTCGGGGCAACAAACGGAAGTGAACTCAATGGTACCTCTCACGAATGACCAATTCGACGCAGTTCTGCGCATAGGCTCGGATTGAGTTACGCTTGAGAGGATTCCAAAATAAACAAAAAATAATATTGTAAGGAATCCGGTTTTCAACCAATGAAAAATCTTCCGCTAAACACCTCAAGGTTTCTGGAGCCGATCGCGTAGCATATAAACCAGGATTTTTGAGAATAAGCAGTTGGACGGACGGCCTGGAACCGAGAACTTCACCAGGCGGGTAGGATCAAAAGGCTATTTTCCACTACCACGTATTTCCGCACCTACCCGACACTTATTTCAACTCATTACCACGGCCGGCCGATATCCTCACCTTCCTGACATCACTATTCCACTGAGATATTCCAGACTTACGCCCTCGGCACTCCTATTTCCCGCACCAAGTGACCGTATCCACTTTAACGGTATCCTACCGCACGAACTCAACTCCCTCGGCCACTAATACCTTCCCTGACCATCACTATTCCATGGGCATTCATGACTTACGACCCCTCGCACCCCAGAGAACTACTACCGTTATCTACGGCGACAACAAATTTCACACTCGTTATTTCAATAAACGATTTTTATCAAATTAATCTTGTCCATTATTCTTTGCAAACCATACGCTTTATGGGATAACTAGATATAACACCACGAAGGCATCGGTTATTGCAGCATACACGCATGATCCAAACTACGAGATAACATGGAACAGAATTGTAGCGGCCGCGGCTACCGACGATGAATGTCGAACGTTGGCATCGTACATTGAAGATGGATTCCAGAATCACGCCACGAACTACCGTTAAAATCTACAATTCTGGCGATGGCGACCAACTGTATTGCATTGAGGGGTACCCATAAAAGGAGACAGAATCCTTGTACCAAAGCAGCTCAGAGCAGAAGTACTCGAAGCACTGCACTCCCTCACCAAGGTGTGAATGGGATGATGGCAACGCGAGACAGCGTTTATTTTGGCCCGGTTTAGATGCCAGCATCAGGCAGACGAGAGACAGTGCAAGAAATGCAATACATTGCCACCAGCCAGGGACCATGATGCACCTTCAAACCAGAATTCCATTCCAAAAACGGCACAGACCTATTTGATATGCATGGGAAGAGTTTATTGGTGTACATGGACGGTCGCGGCTGGATTGATGTAGCCCGCTACACGGGAAGCGGTAGCAATATGTGATGCGTTGAGGGTTGGTTTGTACATACGGAGCACCAGAGGAGATGTCATCAGACGGAGGCCTCCATTGACTCACGAGAGTAAAACTCATTCTTGAAGATTGGGGAGTAGAGAAACGACATCATCAGCATGTTATCCCCAGAGCAATGCCGGGCAGAGCTGGCTGTAAAACGGCAAAAGAATATGATGGACTGCATTGACGGTTATGGTCGCCTAAGACAGGATCGGACAGCCAGAGCCATGATGACACATAGAAATACATCCATCAGGACTTGGTTGTCTCCAACGGAAATGCTATATGGGAGAACAATAAAGGACCACCCCTATACTTTGCGAGAAGCTTCAGATACATAAACGATGGAGGGAAACAAAGGAGTTGAGAGAAGGGATGGCTAAAGGCGTGTTTTGAATCAAAAGCAATACAATAACACAGTCGCCCACTCCAAGAACTCCAGGTTGGCGAGTCGGTGCAAGTCCAGAATCAGGAGGACCATAAGGGATATAAAAAAAATCTGGTTTTTTTTGGGTATTGTTTTGTTATTTTTGCTTCAGCGATAATAGGTTCAAATCCGTGACGCTAGTATAAATATCTTGTAGAACTAAAAAAACAACAGTGTTTGAAGAAATTTATTATTTTATTTGTTTGAAAATCTATTACGTTATATTCTCCATACAAAAAATAGTGCACACGTCAAGATGCGATAATTTTGTCAACAAAGATTAAGAAATGGTGGATTTTACGGTAATTTACTTAGAAATGCAACAATTTAGGTTTTATGTAAGAAATTTGTTTTTTCTTTTTTAACACATAAACTTGGAATTGTTCTTTATATTAAACGTAAAAGAAAACATTAAAAAGTTAATTTTCCATTTTTATTGACGCTTTAATATTTTTTAAATCTTCGTGCGTATTAAAAGAGCGTGTTTTGCACATAGCTAGCTTTAGGCATACAAGTTGGGTGAGCTGGTCGTTTCATGCAGTAATGCTTCGTCTCTCTTCCTTCAGTGACACGTTGGTTATGCTGTGCCCCCCCCCTTTTGGTTTACCGTAACGTTCATTGCGGAATGCGTTGTGAGGTGTGGAGACAATGATAGTTCTATAAATCTTTCACTTAGCTCGTCGGTGAAGTCGCATTTTAGTGCGAGTGTCCTGGTCGGCTGATGAAGTCGTCTAGGGACTCATTAATTTTCTGCCGGTGCTGCATGAGGTGGAGTCTGTGAATTCTAAAATTTACATTCACCTGAGTCTGGTTTTCAAAAAATTCAGAAGTGACTAAGGGACTTTTCTGTTCTTCGGTGAGTCCACTGGGTTAAGGGCGTCTGAGACCGGCGTCGCCTATACAGAGCATTTCTAGCTTGTTTGATTTTGTCCGTAATCTCTTCATCCTCGATATACAGTGTCATTTTTTGTTTGGAAGTGACATGGCTTTATAGCGGATGGTCGGTTAAGTTGTGTAATAAACAGGATGTAGAGCATGCAAGGTGATGAGGAAGGAACAAAACACAGATTTAAAGTTTCAAAATTGTATTGAAAAAAAAAGGAACATGAAAGGCGAGGAAAAGATAGAGATGAATTTAAAGGATAATTTTGGTGATAGTTTAGTCTTGGATAAAAAGTCAGTGAGTGGTCCGATGGCCGAATCAGTTGTAGTTTAGGTAGAGAGGTGGGCAGAGAACCAGTGGTAGTGGTTAGGTGTTGGTAGGTGAGTTGAGTCTTGCGTTGTTTGGTCGTCGTTAGCGGTTGTGTTCCTTGTATCAGTCGGTGTATTTATTGTTGTTGTTGTAGCAGAATTTTGTGTTTCGGTTATTCTGAGTTTCGCGAGCTGGTTGTATGTGGATGATAGTTAGCATATTTTTTGTATCGTGAACGACGTGGAAATGTTCGCTTGTTGTTGACTGCCTGTGAGTCAGGTTTGGTAAGTGGGTGGTGTAGGTGAATCGCGCCTGTGATGTACATTCCGCTTGCGAGCGCTCGTGTTGCCGTGTATTCGAATTGACGCCTGGACCTCTGTGTGTGTCGGCTTTTCAAAGTGTTTATTTATAGAAAGCGCGCCCAAAATCGGATCAATTGAAATAATTTTCATTTCACCCGGGAATCGCTTTCATTGGATGAAAATGCGAATTTTATTTACGAATTTTTATTTTCCTTAATGTTAGGAATTGATTATCAAAGCGGAACTCCCGATCGGAGCCCATGCGCAGATATGTGCTAAAATGGTCATTTTGTTTTAGGCTACGATGGAGTATACTTCGATTTGCGTCTCCGCCTTATGTTTGTTTTGTTGGCGAGTGTAGGTATCTTTATATTGCGGTGTGTGTGCGAATTGAAATGCTGAATTAGTGAATCGGGAGATATCTATATTTGCTTATGCAAAGTGGTAACTAATTTATAGTTAGGGTTTTCAAAAACTTTGTAGATTATTTAGTCAAGTACTCATCAACTATAAGAATATATTTATATAAGCACATGGCATAAAAGACAAGAACTCACAATTAAAACAAACAACATCGTATTAACATGAAGTTTACAAAATGTAATACAGAATACTTGGCAAAGTTCTGTAAAAAGGTGCTTTTTGAAAAGTTCAACATAAATATAAGCAGAGATGTTATAAATCTCTAGTGAGAAAGAAAAGGTGAAAGTTTAAAGTCAACAAAACAGCAGTCAGGCATAAGTTGAATGAATCTAAGTTTATCTCGAAAGTATAGGTATTTAAAGAGAGAGATAGTTCATACTTCAGCGTGTATGCGAAATGTCCTTAAAAAGGGTGACGTAAATTCCCTTATGCAAGTTGGATCTTTCTGGTTCGGTCCGAAAAGTTGGCTTTTTATAGTCCAGGATAGGCTCCAAAAAGGGGTCTATTTGATAAATTTTCTTAGGCGCGAACGTCTCCCATTGGTTGAAATTGTACAAATTTTAATTTTAATTTTACTAAGGTGCGCAATCCCTGCAAACTATTATTTTTGTCATTCGACTTCTGTTTGCTGAAGCAAGAACTTCTGGTCGCCACAGCATCACTAAGATCCGGGCGCACCAGTTTATTTGGTATGAGATGTGCCATAGTATTTAGCTTTTTTTTTTTTTTTTTTCAATGGGTTACGACGTTGGTGAGGTATAAGAGACGGGACGTGACGTGACTTCTGGGCGTATTTTGTTTTTCTTTTGAAATATCAAAAATATTTCCTATCTACCGACAGGAATTGGCATTTATTTGGGTACGTTAACTTGTTTTTAGCTACGTTAAATTTCAGTTGATTTAACAGTGTAAAAATGAAAATTGTTTTTCAATCATAATTTTATTATTTCGTAAGCTGATAAAAAATCATCACGAGTTTGTTTAATGTTTTTCCTTTCGAATGAAAAAATTTTTCAAGAGAATATAATTTTTCTGCAAGTTTATTGTGTTAAATATAGGGGGGGGGGGTAAATCGACAGAGTCAAATTGGTGGTACCTATTACTCACAGTAGTCAACTTAGCGTATGGCGCGTATCGTTTGCTTACCATGTGCGTTTTTTTCTTTTTCTTATGAATTGTTTTTTAAACTGGTTCAACTGTGTGTTGTTGTCTCTATATAATGAGGTTCTTTTTACGTTTCAGTCATGATGTGTTACGGTGTTAGTATTGGTACATTAGGGCCACAATTGATCAGTTAGCCATCTTGAATAAACGGATTAGATATTTCCGCACTTTGTTTATAAAAATCTTGTAAAAAAACAATTAAAGATCTACAGGGTGTTACAAAGAAAAACACTTAATTCAAAGATCAAATTATCCGATTGAGAAAATTACATCGTTATCTTAAAATAAACAAACCATCCGTATTACATGGAAGGGTAATTTTCAGGCGTAATTTAAACAGAAAAAAAATACATATTATTACCCTCTTACGGTTATGCATCTAAGTACGTTGGGTGTAATGGACAATTTTTCTTTAGCAAAATTTACTATAAAATGAATAACATCTTTAAAAACTTTAATATTACATATTACTATTAAATATAGGTACCACCAATTTGACCTGTGGAAATTTACCACCCCACGGAATCTCGGCTGGGTCTGTTAGGGGTAAAGAAGGACTATTTGCTCGTAAATTCCTACCATAAAATAAACTGAACCCCCACTTTATGTCCGTGTTTTTGTATTAAATGTTTTATTTATCTTGCACCCATTATTTTACAATACTAAATATATTTTCTTTATTTATTTTAATACTCACTTCAATGTGTATATTCTCATTAATATCATTATATCGGATAGTTCGCTGATTTTTTTTAACCGGGGAGGGGTGGTAAAAACGCCAGTCCCTAGTTTGTAAAATACGGATTTTGCAGCAACATTGGTTGTGCTTTATTAAAATTAAAAGATAATTCTTTTAATTTCAATAAAGCACAGCCAAAGTTTCTGTAAAATCCGTATTTCACAAACTAGGGACTGGCGTTTTTGTCATCTGCTAGGAATTTTAAAAGCGAATTAAAAGTAATTAAATCTATTATTTAAGGTCAAACTTTGTCTAAATCGATAAGTAGTAACATAATAACCATCATTAAAAAAAGAAAAATATCATTACATATGCAGTTTATTTTTAAAAGATTTAAGACGATTTGTTTTAATCAATTTTGACGCGATCCGCCATTCAAACTCTTTTTCGATGGTTTTAGGCGCTTGTTTACAATTTTAACGTAACATTTGGGATGGAAAAATCTTTTTACCAAAAACCAGGTAATTATCCGATTTTAATGAAATTTTCAGTATTGATTTATCAATTAATGAATTTTATAATGCTTCAGTTATTTTATTTCAAAACTTTTATTTAGTACTTTTGCTATGAAAAATTAATATATAAAATTCATTTAAAATAAAAATATTATGAGGTTAATTTTAAAATGTTATATTTTTAGATTTTAGAAATAAATATCTATTTAATGCAAACCTTATTTTAGACACATAAAGTAATAAGTTTTGAAGAAAAACTCGATTGAAAATTTTTTAAGCAGAAAAAATATCAATGTATAATTTTTTTTCTTTTAGAAGATAATAGCCAATTAAATAATTATCAAAATGAGTAAAAAAGAAATCCCCCCAAAAATTAATTATTTATTACTTTTTTACATTTTATTTTTCTATTTTCGGTACTTATTTTCTCATAGAATAGCCACCGTAAAAAATTTTTTTTGCTTCTATTCATAACTTCGGTCTTTTATCTCTTTATTAATTAGTACATTATAAGACCAACTTTTAAAAAAATGTTACGCCCCCAACATAAGGGGGGGGGGGGATAAGTGGCCTGAAAAAAATGAGAAAGTTTTGAAATAAAATAAATAATGCATTATAAAGATCATTCATTGATAAATAAACACTGAAAATTTCATTAAAATCCGATAATTCCCTGATTTTTGGTAAATTATTTTCTGTAGAGGGGGCTACAGTCATTTTGTCAAAAACGCATTTTTGCCAGTAGTACACAATAATTTCGAATTATCTCCCTTGACTTTTTCTCCTGAGAAAATATTTTTGCATCGTTCGTTAATATATGACAATTCTGTATTTCTTTAATTTAATCCAGTCACCTGAATAAATATTAGTTTTTATTTAAAATTTTACACTTTTTCTCTTTTCTCTAATGTTGCATTGCTCAAAAGGAAAAGAAATCAGACAAAAGTAAGTATAACGTTATATTATTTGGGTTTTTTTCGTGAGTCATTTGCAAGAAAATGTTTTTATTTTTTTAGATTTCTTTTTCAATAAAATGATGAATACTTTATGGAGTAAATATATGAAAATGATAATCCTTATAAAATATTTCACATCAAAGACACTCACCCCGTTTATAAATGTTGAAAAATATGTAAACTATTTAATCATTCTAAAATAAATTTCAAATTTGCAAAGACATTTTTTTTTTTTTAACAAACTTCCAGTGATTATCGTTTGATTAAAACCAGAAGTAAAAGTTATTTTTGAATTTCATGAAAATTCATTAGTTTTTAAAAATGTTTTAAACTTCATCATTTATAGATAAAATGTTGAAAAAATTGCTGTTATTTACTTATCAGATATATATTCTTGTTATATATACTGTTAGACTAACAGTAACAAGAATAACTAATTTTTTTTTATCATTTTCATTTTTTTTTTGTTGCTTATTTTCATTTTAAAATTTGCCAATTTGTTGGCTTATTTTCATTTTAAAAACGAATTAAAATGAATTAAATCGATTTATTTAAGGTCAAATTTTTGTCTAAGTCCAAAAGTAGTATGGTTAAAAAAAACAAGCAAAATATTACGTGTAATTTATTTTTAATACATTTTTACATTACGTGTAATTTATTTTTAATACATTTTAAACTCTTTTTTGGACAATTTTGCTCCAATATATCGTAAACATGACTGTAAACACTGCAAAAGATGATGTAAAATCCGTATTTTACAAAATAAATATACCCACCCCCCCTTGAAAAAATTACCAAAATTATAAAATTCATTCATTGATAAACACTGAAAATTACATTAAAATTGGATAATTCCCTGATTTTTGGTAAAAAAATATTTTCAATCGGGTTGTTAAATTTATTTTGTAGATATGGATTTTTCGTCAACTTTGGCAGTGCCTGTGTTACATTCTCTGACGTTATGAATGCTGCTATCTCTCTCTCTCTCTCTCTCTCTCTCTCTCTCTCTCTCTCGTACACACTAGTATTCTCTTGTTAGAGACAGCCACTCCATTCTCTGACGTCAGCGCTGCTGCTGCTGCTTCTATTCTTCTCTCTCTCTCTCTCTCTCTCTCTCTCTCTCTCTCTCTCTCTCTCTCTCTCTCTCTCTCTCTCTCTCTCTCAATTACTACATATGTAATGTTAGAAGCTTGCTTATAAATAGATAGGCATGTGCATTTTCTCGCTGACTCTAAAAAATGGTGATCACAGGAAATTCTTCTAAAAATCATATAAAATAAACTAACGATCCGATTCTAATAAAACTTTCGGTTTATGAAGTAATAAAAGATGAACTTTATTGTAAATAAATTTTTACTAAATTGAAAAGGCTAATAATTTTTTTCGTTAGTTTTTGTTTCGCGCATTGATTCCCCGTGTACAAAGATTTTTTTTCCTTTGTTTTGTTTTGTTTTTTTGGGATATAAATAATTTTTACATTTTTCGAAAGATAATTTAACAACGGAACAAAAAAAAAAAAAAAAAAAAAAAACTAAATTGCAACTAATTTGGTTTTGGTAATAGGGCATCTTAAACATTGAAACTTAAATCTCGTAAATAGAAAAAATATGTATCTTTTTTTTATTCTTTTTTTTTTTTTTTTTTTTTTTTTTCTAAATTGTTAGATTATTTTCTAAAAAAAATTATATTAAAAGTTCCTATTGTAGGCATTAGCATTTTTGTCGTCTGCTAGGAATTTTAAAAGCGAATTAAAAATAATTAAATCTATTATTTAAGGTCAAACTTTGTCTAAATCGATAAGTAGTAACATAATGACCATCATTAAAAAAAGAAAAATATCATTACATATGCAGTTTATTTTTAATAGATTTTTTAAAACCATTTTTTAAAACCATTTGTTTTGGTCAATTTCGACGCAATTCCGCCATTCAGCCTCTTGTTCGATGGTTTTAAGTGCTTGCTTACAATTTTACTGTAACAATCGCGATTGCAAAAAAAAAAAAAATTTACCAAAAATCAGGTAATTATCCGATTTTAATGAAATTTTCAGTATTGATTTATCAATTAATGAATTTTATAATGCATCAGTTATTTTATTTCAAAACTTTAATTTAGTATTTTTGCTATGAAAAATTAATATATAAAATTCATTTAAAATATGAAAAGCCTGATGTTAAGTTTAAAATGTTATATTTTTAGATTCTAAAAATAAATATCTACTTAATGCAAACCTTATTTTAGGTGCCAAAAGTAATAAGTTTTGAAGAAAAACTCTATTGAAAATGTACCCCCTCCCCTTTTTAAGCAGAAAAAACATCGATGTATAATTTTTTCTTTTATAAAATAATAGCCAATTAAATAATTATCGAAATGAGTAAAAAAAAAATCTCCAAAAAAATTAATTATTTATTACTTTTTTACATTTTATTTTTCGATTTTCGGTACTTATTTTCTCATAAAACAACAACTGCAAAAAATTTTTTTTGTTTCTATTCATAAGTTCGGTCTTTTATCTCATTATTTATACTGTAATTAGTATCGAAAATGATCAACTTGCAAAACATTTTACGCCCCCAACATAAGGGGGGTCAAAATGAAGTGACCTGAAAAAAATGAGAAAGTTTTGAAATAAAATAAATAATGCATTATAAAGATCGTTCATTGATACATAAACACTGAAGATTTCATTAAAATCCAATAATTCCCTGATTTTTGGTAAATTATTTTCTGTAGGGGGGGCTAAAGTCATTTTGTCAAAAACGCATTTTAGGCTCAGTTTGCCAGTAGCTTTCCTATTGTCTACTTGTTTATTTTTATTTTTCAGTGATTTTTTTAAATTTATAAAATGTGAAATAAATACTTCTGTTTAGCGGATATCAAAATCGTATTTATTAATCAAAGATCACATTGTATAAAAAATATCTAGCTAAAAATAACATATTTCGGTTTTTATTTTTTTAAATTTTGAAAATAATGTTTGAATTACAAATTGTCGTCATTACTATTAACGGAAATAATATCCACTTTGGTTTTTGTGGAAAAACTTTTGTAGTTGTTGTTATTGTTGTTGTTGTTGTAGCGCTGTGTCGTTGAGGTACATAACATTCAGATTTTTTTATAGCATTTTTGAATTTCATGGGCAAGAATAAACCATTTTTTAGGAGTAGGGATGCTCTAAAACTCATTTTATAGACAAAAATAGGGGGGGGGGGACTTTGGTTATTGTCAAAAATTTAAACTTTTTAATAGTTGTCCCCTACAATACAATTAACATTAGTACTTTACCTGTAAAAGTAGTTTAAAAAAATTTGTTTTACTCATAGCAAAATTAACATCTATTTATAGCTAGCTATGTGTAAAACACGCTCTTTTAATACGCACGAGGATTGTTAAAAAATATTTTAAAACGTCAATAAAAAATTGAAAATTAACTTTTTAATGTTTTATTTTACATTTAATATAAAGAACAATTCCAAGTTTATGTGTTATGAAAAAGAAAAAACAAATTTCTGTTACATAAAACCTAAATTTTTGCATTTAAAAGTAAATTCCCATAAATTTCCGTAAATTCTTAATCTCTGTTGACATAGTTATCACATCTTGACGTGTGCACTATTTTTTGTATGGACGATCATACGGTTATTGATGATTTCTAATTTTTTCCTAGCAAGATCAATATCCCGATGTGGCACTGCATCTAAGACAAAATGTTTTTTCTATTATTATTTCACATATTTTAACCATTATTGTACCAAAAGATAGTTGGAGTTTGCCCAAAACCGAAGCAACAACATTTTGCAAATAAGAAATCATTAATAATTTAAAATGGGTTAACTTTCAGACTTTTTTTTTATCATTTTTGGATTCCTTGGACAAAAATACTTTTATAAACCAAATTTTAGTAGTAGGGAGGCTCTAGAACTCATTTTACAGACAAAAATAGATAACAAAAAGTTGCCATTTTTTGCGACCGACCACCCAAATTTGGAAAGTTAAAAATCAACATAATTCCGCCAATTTTTGGAATTTGAAGGTCAAATTTTGGGCACTGTCTATCTTTAAAATAGTCCATACATGGACAAAATTACAGAAAAATTGAAGTGAGAAATTTTAACAAATTTTGATAAAATGTTGTAGCTTTGGTTCTGAACAAAAACCAAACTATGTTTTTGGTACAAATTATGTTCAATAAATATGGTATAATAATAGAAAAAAAAATCTTTGTCATAGATGCAGTGCCACATCGAGATATTGATCTTGCTATGAAAAAATACAAAATCATCAATAACTTAAAATTGGTTAACTTTCAGACATTAGCATTTTTGAATTCCTTGGGCAAAAATGCTTTTATAAACCCATTTTTATGAGTAAGGAAGCTCTAGAACTCATTTTATAGACAAAAATAGATTACAAAAGGTCACCATTTTTCATGACCCTCCTCAAATTTGGAAAGCTAAAAATTGACCTAACTCTGCTAATTCTTGAAATCGGAAGCTCAAATTTTGAGGATTGTCTAACTTTAACATAGTCCACATCTGTACAAAATTTCAGAAAATTTAAGGGGGTGAGTGACATGGCCTGAATGATTTGACATGGAATTACCCCATTATTATTGTTAGATATAGCTAAGACATTCAGTCAAGCGACTGTGATTTCACAGCTGCTGCTGCTGCTTCTATTCTTCTACATGTCTCTGTGATGTCATAGCTGCTGCTGCTGCTTCTATTCTTCAGCATGTCTCTGTGATGTCATAGCTGCTGCTGCTGCTTCTATTCTTCAGCATGTCTCTGTGATGTCATAGCTGCTGCTGCTTCTATTCTTCAGCATGTCTCTGCTGTTCTTCAACATGTCTCTGTGATGTCATAACTGCTGCTGCTGCTTCTGTTCTTCAACATGTCTCTGTGATGCATAGCTACCGCTGCTTTTATTCTCTACTGCTGTGATGTCATAGCTGCTGCTGCTTCTATTCTTCACATGTCTCTGTGATGTCATAGCTGCTGCTGCTGCTTCTATTCTTCAACATGTCTCTGTGATGTCATAACTGCTGCTCGTGCTTCTGTTCTTCAACATGTCTCTGTGATGTCATAGCTGCTGCTGCTGCTTCTATTCTTCTACATGTCTCTGTGATGTCATAGCTGCTGCTGCTGCTTCTATTCTTCAGCATGTCTCTGTGATGTCATAACTGCTGCTGCTGCTTCTGTTCTTCAACATGTCTCTGTGATGTCATAGCTGCTGCTTTATTCTTCTACATGTCTCTGTGATGTCATAGCTACTAATGCATAGCTACTGCTGCTTTTATTCTTCTACACATCTCTGTGATGTCATAGCTACTGCTGCTTCTGTTCTTCAATATGTCTCTGCGATGTCATAGCTGCTGCTGCTTTATTCTTCTACATATCTCTGTGATGTCATAGTTGCTGCTGCTGCTTCTGTTTTCTACATGTCTGTGATGTCATAGCTACTGCTGCTTCTATTCTTCAACATGTCTGTGATGTCATAGCTACTGCTGCTTTTATTCTTTCTACATGTCTCTGTTATGTCATAGCTACTGCTGCTTTTATTCTTCTACACATCTCTGTGATGTCATAGCTGCTGCTGCTTCTGTTCTTCAATATGTCTCTGCGATGTCATAGCTGCTGCTGCTTTTATTCTTCTACATATCTCTGTGATGTCATAGTTGCTGCTGCTGCTTCTGTTTTTCTACATGTCTCTGTGATGTCATAGCTACTGCTGCTTCTATTCTTCAACATGTCTGTGATGTCATAGCTGCTGCTGCTTCTATTTTTCTACATGTTTCTGTGATGTCATAGCTGCTCCTGCTACTTCTATTCTTCTACATTACAATTAGTAAAACAAATTTCTATTAGTTTCTGCTGTAACTACACAGTTAAATTGCAATTGTTGTAATGTAGGGGGCCAACAATTCAAGTGTTCAAGGTAAATTTTGATCTTTTGTCTTCCTGGCTTCCTCACATAATTTACGCTATGTTTTAGCCTGCCAAGAGTTAGGCGAATTTCCGGCTCAACTGAAATATTTTCCAAATTGTGTTTTTGTTAGCAAATTAATGTAGATAATTCACCCCCCCCCCTAAAAAAATTTTTGGTTGCATTCGTGTAAATTTCAATTTGATTTTTACAAAAGTCAAATTCATTTTTTTTTTTTTAAATTTCATACGCTATGGTCTGTCTCTTTTGATTTTACTATTTAAACTTTTTCTGAATTTTGAAATTCAAAACAAAATTAAACAAGAAACAAAATTTTTACAAAAAATAAAACAGTCGAATAAATTTAAATTATATTAAAAAGCATTATATAAGTTATGTACATTTAAATATATATATATATATATATATATAGCTCAATTTTAATTTTTTTTTTAACAACTTAGTTTAGTTTAGGACAAGTCCAGAAATATGGGGCACCCAGTGAGAATTTAACTTACTATATATATAGTACTTTTTTATATAAGTAAAAGTAAAGTCGTTGGGGTGGCCTAAAGTCGGTATAAGCCAATCAGTGAGGGAGTCTATCTGCTTTTCACTAGCATCTGAGGTAGAGCACCACACCTACCATCAGCTCCTTAATTTACCACACAGATCCCTGAGTTGGCGAGGACCAGTATCGAACTAGGAACCTTGTGGTTTCTAGCCGAACGCTCTACCAACTGAGCTAACCCGGCCCTTTTAAACCTATTCAACTATTTTGTTTAATGTATTGATTGTTTTGATTTTCAAAACTCTAATAAGTTTAAATTGTATTAAAAAGAGGTGACATTTGTTTTGAATAAAAATTTTAAAATATCTATGTTGAAAGTTTTTTTTTTTATTGATTCTAAATATTTTGAATAAAAATTTTCCAGTCACTAATTTTTATATTTCTATAAAGATCAAATCCTTAAAACCATTGAAAAAAAAAATTAAATAAAAATAAAAATTCAACACCCGAAAAACATTATTTGAAAATTTAAGTTATTTTCTTTAAACTCAAAAAATAATTTTGATTCCTCCTCATTTCACACTTTCTATTCTTTTTTTTAAAATCTTCAAACCACAAGAGTCAAGAATGGTGTGACATAATACAGACATGATAGCACCATTTAGTGTAGATGGTGATGTAGTCATGTCCTCAGTTTTATATGTGAATTTTTTGGGATATCTCAAAGATAAGGTCAAAAATTTTAATGGGTATAATATTTTGCAGTTAACAGAAATATAAATTAATCGTTCACTTGTCTTTTTTAAAGTTTTTTTTAAATACTTGAATTTTTCATTCTTTCACAGATAATAACTGAGTCGCGGAAAAGGAGTTATGAAATCTAAACAAGACACATTCAAACACATATCAAGAACTGTAAGAAAACTGATATCAAAATAATTTCTATGCACTCCAATTGGAAAAGCAGTATGTTAAAACACACTGGGGTGAAACCATTTCTTGTGAAGTCTGTGGTTCAGCATTTTCACATCATTCTCGTTTGAAAACTCACATGCGAACACACACTGGAGAGAAACCATTTACTTGTGAGGTATGTGGATCAGCATTTTTTACGAGTTCCAATTTGAAAATCCACATACGAACACACACTGGAGAGAAACCATTTTCTTGTGAAGTGTGTGGATCAGCATTTTCACAGACTTCCACTTTGAAATTCCATATGCGAACACACACTGGAGAGAAACCATTTTCTTGTGAAGTATGGGGATCAGCATTTTCACAGAAATTCAATTTCAAATCCCACATGCGAACACACACTGGGGAGAAACCATTTCCTTGTGAGGTATGTGGATCAGCATTTCCAGACTGTACTCAGTTGAAAACCCACATGCGAACACACACCGGAGAGAAACCATTTTCTTGTAAAGTCTGTGGATCGGCATTTTCACAGAGTTCCACTTTGAAAACCCACATGAAAACACACACCGGAGAGAAACCATTTTCTTGTGAAGTGTGTGGATCATCATTTTCACATAATTTTGATTTGAAATCCCACATACGAACACACACTGGAGAGAAACCATTTTCCTGTGAAGTCTGTGGATCAGAATTTTCAAAGAGTTCCAATTTGAAAATCCACATGCGAACACACACCGGAGAGAAACCATTTTCTTGTAAAGTCTGTGGATCAGCATTTTCGCAGAATTCCACATTGAAAACCCACATGCGAACACATACTGGAGAGAAACCATTTTCTTGTGAAGTGTGCAGAGCATCATTTTCACAGATGTCCACTTTAAATTTTCACATGCGAACACACACTGGAGAGAAACCATTTTCTTGTGAAATCTGTGGCACAGAATTTTCACGGAGTTCCAATTTGAAAACCCACATGCGAACACACACTGGAGAGAAACCATTCTCCTGTGAAGTCTGTGTATCTGCATTTTCTACAAGTTGTCGTTTGAAAAGCCACATGCGAACACATACGGGAGAGAAACCATTTTCTTGTGAAGTCTGTGGATCAGAGTTTTCTCAGAATTCCAGTTTGAAAAACCATTTGGAAACACATGCTAGAAACACTTAACACACTGCTCAAGTGGCATTTTCAAAAGAATTTGTTTTGAAACAACTTTCCCAACATATCATTTTACTACTTAAGTAATCTCATAGAATATTGGCTGATAAATTCCCCGTAGAAGTAGATGTTATATTACACAAACACTCAATCATGATGAAGGAGCTTTTACTTAATAGTATTTTACATCTTTACAATGTATAGGGTGTTTCAGAAAGGCCACAACTCTAAAGATAAAAGTCTAGAAAAGACATTATCACGACTCCTACTTCGTCACTCATATCTTTTCCAAAGTGTGTGAACGACTTTTCATCTCACATAGTCTAACTCCCTCTGGCATAGAATAACAAACACCGTGGATAAGGTAATCTCTTTATTCCTTTCACCAGAAAGTGTAAAAAACTGAAATAGGAAAGAAAACAGGTTTATAGAACAAGCTACAACACAGGGGAAGGTACAATGTCTGAAGAAAGCAATGGATGGGTGTTAATAGAAAAACTCAGAGGCAGTTCATAGATAAAGACTGGAATAATAATGACACACGATAACACCACCAAACAGGCTTAGAAGTTAAGAAAGGTACAAACAAGGGGGGCAGAGTCTATGAGAGAAAGTCAATCGAGCGACAAGGGAGTGAACATTACAAAATCTTTCTTAGTGTACAAGGTTCAGTGAAATGTCAAATAATATAGTCAGATACACAAGGTAAAAGTCTATTACAAAATTTAATAAGAAGGTTACTGAGAGTCAAGTGATGTACCTGTTCTTTTTAAGGAAGAACACAAAAAAGGAATTGAACGCATGTGGATAAAGCCTTGAATGTAACCGGAAAAGGGCAGTCCTCTTACCGCAGAATCGTAAATTACAAGCCGAGACAGACATATACGCCAATTTTATGCTGCAATATTAGTCACGTCAAAACATTCCACTTAGAAACAAACAGTATTTAGCAGTTGAAATGATTGCATCACTTTTTTTTTATCTTTTAATGATAATAGCAGATTATTATTTCACTTAAAATCAAATAAAAATGTGTAATCTTTTTATATGCATTCTTATTTAGTTTTGTTCATCTTTCTAATTAAAAAAAAATATTTTATCACATTAAAACTTAAATACCTGGCCTGACGATTGTTTGGTTGCTTTTATGGCATATCAACCATACTTTGGTCATTTAATGCCAAATCTCGTCATTTTGATATATAAATATATGCTTATGTTTATATAGCATGTGTTTCCATGTGGTTTTCCATGGGTTTATATATACTTATGAAACACATGCTAGGTAAAAAAAAGTGACAGCAGAACATTTTAGGGTGAACAATAGCTATATTGAAGACCAGGGAGAGCATACTATATACACATACGTTGGCATTAAAGAAATGCAATGATTGAATGTAGAAGAGACAGAAATAGAATTCATCAAGCACCTTAAAAAGAACTGGAAATGAGAACACTTAAAAACTAAAAAACAACCATCAACCATCTTACAATAACTATCATTACCTAAAAGGGAGAAAAAGAGTACATTAATTGCCTTAAGAAAATCCTCTGTCAAGCAACATAATTGCCATCAACCAACTTGCAATACCTGTCATTTTGTAAGGTTTTGGTATTATTGACTGGTCACAGTTCTACATCAATAGATTTGATGCCAAAACAAGGAAAATCCTTACTCTGTTTAATATATATTATATACTTTATATATACTGGATATACTTTACCATGAAGAGTCAGTGGTTTAGGCCTCATTAAAATAACTATGCATATTGAGGGACAATATTAAGTATGGGGCAGTACATCAAGAACTCTGGATAAATCTGTTGGAATGGTAAATGACCATCAAAATAAATGCTGATCCCAATAGACCACAACGACAAAAGTCACAGAAACACACTGGAGAACACTGCAACTCCAGACTAAAAATCCGGATATTTTGAAAAATTAACATGTTTCCCTTTTAAGTATATAAAAAAAAAACTCATAAAATATTTTGCGCAAAATTGAACATTTTAAAACTTACATTTGTGGATAGATTAAATACAGCTTTATCTCTTGTGAAAAAATTGACTTTGACGAAGATGCTTCCAGATGTTTAAAATTCACTATTAAAATTTGAAGTGAATAAGAATTTGAATTTTTAAGTGAATAAAAATAGGCCAATTGAATCAGAGAAAATTCTTTTTTGCATCAATTCAAAGAAAAATTTTAATCTCCCTCTCACACTTTCTGATCTCTCTCTTTACACTCACAGAGAAACTAATATATATAAGGAATAGTTAATCATGGGATGGGCGGAATGTGAAGTAAGAGATGGGTCAGTTTTTGCCTTAATTGAAAATTTTAGCAAAATGATTTAAATCTTTTTAAGAATTCTCTGGATGTATTTATTTTTTAAATTTAATTCACTTTGCAAACTCACTTAGTTTACTCAGAGCTCAATGGGCAACCCAACGGGTCATGTTTTTTCTAGTATATATATATATATATATATATATATATATATATATATATATTTAAAACTAAAAACCAAAAAACGTGTTACATAAATTTTTTTTAAGAAGTTTTTAGAAAATATCTAGTAAATTTTTTGGGCATTGAATTCTTTTTTTCAATTTTATTTTACATTCATTTTTTTTTTTTTTTCAATTAAAAAAAAAAGCTATTCATTATGAAATAAAGTCATTAATAAATAAAATAGTGAAAGTTTTATTAAAACCGGACAATTCAACAAATTTTTGGTAATAGTTTGAAAGTTAAAAAAATGTTAATAACTTTCCTTTGCAGAGTTTGCCTAACCCTACATATTTTGTGCCCCAAAATAATTGGGGGTCAGGGGGTCAAAGTTAAGTGACCTGGAAAAAATCATAGTTTTTTAATAAAATAACTTATACGTTATAAAATGTATTCATTGAAAATTTCATAAAAATCATAATTTCCTTATTTTTGGTATTCTTTTTAATTAAGGGTAGTAATTTAGTTTAGTAAAATATGTCTATGACATCAGAATTACTTGTACTTACTCAAAACTTTTTGAAATATTTATTTTTGTATCCAATCATTTATGAAGCAAATCAAATAATTTTTTTAAGTAAAAAACATTTATTTTATATTTTAACACAAAATTAAAATAATTACTGGATTTTTATTTTGTTGCAAGACAAAATAATTCCTAATTATCTCCCTTGAGTTTTGCTCTTTTAAAAATATTTTTACATTATTCGTTAAGGAATGAGGATTTTGTATTTTTTAGTTTAATCTAATCACATGAATAAATATTGGTTTTATTTAAAATTTTACACTTTCTCTCTTTTCTCTAATGTTGCATTTTCCAAATAAAAAGAAATCAAATGGGTGTAAGTATGGTGTTATCTTATTTTCTTTCATTTTGTCATTGGTAAAATAGTTTTGTTTTTTATTCACAAAGAAGAATTAAGAAGAATTATGAATAGGAGGCACAATGTCAGTTTCTTAAGTGGAGTTTAACAGGTTTGGATTCAGAGTTTTCCTTCTCCTAGACTTGAATACAAATATAGACACAAATGAGTTTGCAATAAATAACATTATATCTCATGATGCCATAAGAAAGTGTATTACTATATATCTATTATTATACTAATGCTGAGCAAATCAACTTTTGTCTCTTAAAGACTTTTTTTACAGTTTAGTTTAATGACATGCCTTACTTTTAGGATTGAGTTATGTTTTTAAAAAAATTCCATTTTAATTGGTTCTAATTAGTTGTAATTTGCAATTAACTCAAAAACTGACCAATCTTTTACTATAGATTCTGCCTATCACTTTCTTCCCCTCTATGTATCTTCTCATTACCTCCTCATTATAATATGTTAGTTTTTCTGGGAAAGTAGAGAGAGAGAGAGAAATAGGTGAATTTGAAATGTATTTTTATATTAAATTTCAAAAGTAGCCAACCCATAGCTTAAATTAGGTCAAACATTCCCTTTCTTAGAAAACTTACAAAATCTGTTATCTTATAAAAGAAAAAAATCATATTTTTTCTGCTTAAAAGGCGGGGGACATTTTTAATAAAGTTTTCTTCAAAAAGTATACTTTGAAGTACTAAAATAAGGTTAGCATTAAGTAGATATTTATTTCTAGAATCTAAAAATATAACATTTTAAACTTAACATCAGACTTTTCATATTTTAAATGAATTTTATATATTAATTTTTCATAGCAAAAATACTAAATTAAAGTTTTGAAATAAAATAACTGATGCATTATAAAATTCATTAATTGATAAATCAATACTGAAAATTTCATTAAAATTGGATAATTACCTAATTTTTGGTAAATTTTTTTGCAATCGCGAATGTTACCTTAAATTTGTAAATAAGCCAATTTAAACCATTTTAAACCAGCGTCTCAGACTGAAAGCGATAGAAATTGTCCGAAAAAATAATTTTAAATATATTAAAAATGAATTGTATATGTAATAATATTTTTTTTTAATAATGGTCATTACGTTACTATTTATCGTTTCAGACAAAAGTTTGACTTTAAATAATAGATTTTATTAATTTTATTTCGTTTTTAAAATTCGTAGCAGATGATTTTTTGGGTATACCTAGTTTATGCTTATTTTACTGTTGCTGTAAATATTTTTTTTAATTATGAAGGCAAGTAATGTTAAAAATAACAACACTGATTTAATGAAAACTATAAATGACGTTATTTTTATTATGAATGCAAGAAATAACTTTTTAAATAAATAAATAAAGGGAAATGACAAAGGAAATTATAACGGTAAATTTGATTATCATGAATTTTTTCAAATATTAAAAGAAATGCAGTCTCGGAGCTAATGGTCTGAAAGTGGAGACAATGAGCCTGATAAAAAAATTGGTTATCACTTTAAAGAGAGATTGCAGACAAAAAGTCTGAGAAGAAAATAAGTACCAAGGATTTGGGTGGTTGAATCCATGGAGGCGTGTAGGGGTGGTATTTGCATATATTCAGCTGATCAAGCCCTTAGGCAGTTAGTTTCAGACCGGCAGTCGGGGTGATAATGTCATCTCAGTATCAGCAGAGATAGAAAATAGCCAGGGACCCACATCAGTGAAGCCAATAATCGACTTAGAGTTAAAAAAAATTCTTGTCAGCTGACAACATAGGCCTAAGTGTCCTCTGCTCCACCACAAACTGCACAAAGTGTCACAACTTCCTCTTCCATTAGCGACCTGTCATCAAACTTTGTGTTGTGTGTTTTTTAAAATCCTTGTGAACCTGTCTCTGACTTGTGTCCTTCGAATCGGTCAGCACAAAATATTACAATGTTAAGGTCATAGACATTGTGCAACGAAGGTGCTCAAGGGCAGACTGGGTATATCACAATGGCAACAGAAAAAGAAATACATTTTGTAGTTTGTCAAGCTTCATGCCTACCAACCATAGAAACGAAAACTACTATGAAGCATCCCCCACCCTCCAGTCAGCTCACTGGAAAGACAGGCAAGACCGTCTCATTGACCCAAATATGACAAGGAGAAAGAGAAAAAGAAGGAAAGGGAATGGGGACACAACCTCACTTCCGGTGGAATATGTATGGGACTGGAAAGGGGCAACATGACGTGGCAGGCAAAAAAATAAAAACCTCTCTCTTCTAGTGTTGGCGTTTTGATAAAGGCAGACTTGAATCTACCTGCTTGGACTTTGTCATTGAAAAAGGGGTGCAGGGCAGCCAAAGTCTTTGAGGCTCGGGAACCACCACGTCCAGCAACAGAGACTTACGATAAAGTCTAGCTGGATTATTCTCCCCAAATCGAGAAGAAAGAAAATTGCAACAAGAAAACATATATCGAAAGAGCAACATATCCAGAAAACTGATGTATGAACATGAAGGAGAAGATGAAAGAAAGATCATTCTCTGGTCTGCTGGAATGGCAAAATCCACTAGATGACAAGTTCTTTTCTTGTTTATTAATACGAGGATTTAATATATATAGACGTCCTTCCTATGTCATATAGGCCCCAATTTTGGTCGAAATAAATTTATTATGGAATTACGGTGTTGAGTTTTTCCTTCCTTTCTAAGATAAATATTGCTCTGTATATAATCTAAAAAGTTTATTATACATTGAGCTCTCTTTAGTGATTTAAAGATTCACTGTATTTATACATACTGGATCATACAATAATAATACAGTGTGTCTTAGATATCACATATAGAATCATCCCTTACTACCAAGTTTTGGATACCTCTCATATATATATATATATATATATATATATATACCAGGTATACTTGGTATATATAGGCATATATATATATACATATAATATATATATATATGTATATATATGTGTGTGTATATATATATATATCAATTTATTTACCAACCCCTCTGCATGATTAGGATGTGACTCAAGGTCAAGTTTTAATGTGGATTTTAACAGCTTTGAATCAAGCAAAGTTAATGAGACCAGTCTACCATACTATTTACCTATAGCACCTTGGATTCTGAAAAAAAAAAATAACATTCCATATTTTTCTGTGTAGCATGTCATTTTTCTTAACTTTCTTTCTAATAAAACTGGAATGGTCCATTATTTAGCTGTGGTGACAATACCCATAAGAAAAAAGAATGTGTTTATTAAGTGACACCATATAATCAGGATTTACATTTTTGCATTTCATCTTGGACAATTTGGATGGTCTCATTTTTAACCAGATGATGATAATGCAAGTTTGATGGATAAGTAGTTCATGACTGTTAAACAATTAATGACAAAGTAAATATATATATATACACATTCACTATCACCAGATATTGCTTTTGAGTAAAAATAATGAAGATTTGATTTATATTCATGAAGATAATGAAAAATAAAATTTAAATAGTGACAGCATTAATTTTATTTACATTTAATATTTTAAAAAAGGCGACACTGATTTTTCTTTTGAGAGTCTCTGTGCACTTTTTCTTTTTCTGATGCCCCACCAGGCCCCGACTTAATGCAAAAAGATATGTAGGGATTTTAATGGGGCATCCTGTGAGGATTCAACTCACAATTCAGTAAAAATGGATCTGCGAGACTAATTTTTTGCCCCACCCCAGGTGATGCCAGGTAGTTGATTCTTCTAATTTTAGTATTGAACTAACATTTTTTAATTGTTAATTACTGATCATTTACATACATATTGTTATTTAATTTATGTACAGGAGATATCCAAATAAAAAAAATATGAATTCCTTGGTTACAGAGATTTTCTTCTACCTTGTATATGCTGTACTAAGAAGACTGAAGAAGAGAGAGTTCTTTGATAAGAAAGTTCTTCAGAGATAGAGAGACAGATTAGACTTACTTGGTGGGGAGATCTTGTTTCTTTCTTGTTGAAATTACAATCCCATTATATAGGAATACTTGATATCATAAATTGTGTAAAATCTTTCAAGAGACAACTAAACAAAAATATAAATGGAAAATGAATGTGATTCCCTAACTTCAATGCATAAAATAACCACAGATGTGTTGACATGCCATTAAAATCAATCACTGAATAAAAATAATTACAACCTCATTAATAATTTGGCATGGGGTATTGAAAAGTCACAATTCCAAACTATAATTTTTCTCAATACTTTGTTGAATATTGAAGACTTAATTCTTATACAAGATGGTGCTCCTCCACATTTTTGAATGGTTGGGTAGACACAGTCCATTTAAGCGGCTGTCCAGAAGACCTGATTTAATAGTCTACTCTATGAAACCAACAACTCTGGAAGAACTTGAAGGACATTCCTACCATACCACAAGAGTTCCTGGGAAGTTCAGTTGATGCGATTCCTGAATGGCTTGAGAGACTGGAGGTGAATGCTGGGGCTCATATAGAATTTTAAACAAAACTGTTTGCTACATGTGTTCTTATAGACATTTTTGTAAAAATAATTATTTAGAAATAGATTATAAGATTTTTTTGTGTGTGTCTGCATATTTTATTTAAAATGTTTTTTTTTTTAATAAAAACATTGGAAACTATTTTTTTCTATAAAAATGCATTAGAAATGAATTTTTACTTTAAAAATGCATTGGAAATTATTTTTACTATAAAAATGCATTAGAAATGATTTTTACTATAAAAATGCATTAGAAATGATTTTTACTATAAAAATCCATTGGAAATGATTTTTACTATAAAAATGCATTGGAAATGATTTTTACTATAAAAATGCATTGGAAATGATTTTTACTATAATGTAACAGTTTCTCTCTTATGTGTATCTGATTATTTTTATTTGCGAGTGGAATCATCTAAAACTTGTAATTCATCTTAAACTAGGGACAGTGTAAGGAAATTCTGGCAACATAAAATGATTTAATTTTTCAAGAAGGAAAAGTAATTAAAAAAATAAGGGAAAATCTAAATTAATATTCAGTCCAATCCAGATGCACAAAAACTTTTTATAAGAGAAAAATATTTGTCTCAGTTTTCTGGGAGAAAATTGCAATATATACTCCAATATGTTAAAAATAAATAAAAAGATTATCATCATGTAACAGTTTATCTCATGTGTGTGTCTGCATATTTTATTTAAAACCAGAATCATGTCAAAATTGTAATTCATCCAACTAGTTTTAGGAAATTGTGGCAACAATGATTCAATTTTCAAGAACAACCAACAATTCTGCTAATTAATATTTCAGAATAAATGTTGATATCAAATTGAAAAATAATCAAAATATCAAAGAACATTTCAACCATTTATAAAAGACTGAAAGAAAAATAATCTTTTTATATATAGTAAAACAGACATCTTTGAATTTTCTATATCCAAGTTACTAAGAAAATCCTATTGAGAAATAGTCATACGTAAACCTTTCCTGGAAAAAAAAATGATCAAAGAACACTTTGTAATTAACCATTATATTTTATAACAAACTGTTGTATACCCTTTCTTTACTTCTATTATTCTTCTGCTCATCTTTGGTATCTTACATTCTTCTTCTAGCATCTGGACTAATGTCTCTGTTCTTGCTGGTTGGTCGTCCTTGATTCCTTTCTTCTTCTAGGTCAGTCTTGTTGCCAAGACATTCATCAACCACAAAACCATATTATTTATTTAAACCTTTATTTACTTAACTAAACATATTTCTCTAACACAACACGCATGTGCAGTGAGTCCCAGCTAAAGCAGACATATCTTCTCTGCCTGACGACCAAGCTGAAACTGAAAACCCAACCAGGTCCCACGTGACTTCACGTATTTCGCGGGCTTTCTGTAATATTCCATGGAAAGTCCCGCCCGTGATATGAAAAAGATTATGTAACAAAACTGAAACAAATATAATCTTTTTTTTTCATAATAAAGAAGATGTCTGAGTTTTTCTTATGTGCACACCAGCTCAAATCATTCTAAGTTCTATAATAATTTTCTCTTATGGACTCCTACATGTGGACACACTAGTGTTAGCCAACCAGTAAAATTTATATTCACCAGCTCTATGAGGACACTGGATACTGGGGGCTATATGATCCCTGGAAATGATAGAACTTTTTGGAGGGGTCCAGGCAAGAAAAATATTTAATCATAAAAATACAAAAGGATTTTTAAACACCAAATGGTTAAAGAGTGATGGCTGATAGGGATGAATGACAAGATAGTTAAGGGAATCCATGCTGTTGGCATGCTATGATGATGATGATGATGAATATGTTTTGGTTGTATAATTGTCTACTAAAAATAATAAAATACTGACGTTTTTAAAAGAAATTTTCTGGGATTATCAACTGGGGGTTATATGGTACCATGGAACCATATAACTTTGTTCCGGCAAATCCTTTAATCATGCAGCCACCTGGTTTGAAGTAGACACCTAAGCTTCTTTGACACTTGAAATAATCATTACAAAAATCAAAATTGAAAATTAAACAATCAAATATTATGGTTATGTAATAACAGGGGTAGAAATAAGGTGTGTTTGCAAGTGTCTTTTTAAATAGATGTTCTGTAAAAATGGAGTTTGGCACACTTCACAAGAAAATGGTTTCTCTCCAGTATGTGTTTTTATGTATCTATTCAAAATGCCATTTGTAGAAAGCTCTGATCCCAGGAAATGATATGATCTGAAAATACTGATCCGCAAACATCACAAGAAAATGTTTCCTGACCACTGTGTTTGCATGAAGGTTTTTTTTTAAATGTATTGAGCAACTTGACCAACCCAGTTTCCTTACCACAAATGGTATAATACTGATTTCTTGCATTCTTAAGGTCTTGGTATTTTGTGATTTTTTCACATTTGGCTCTATTGAGTCAATAATCCCTGGTTCACCTATCGTTTCGACATTATACAACGTTTTTCCATCAGAGATTATCAAAGAAAAATGAGAGGATACATGTAAGAACTTGGCAATGAACAACAACAAAACACAATATATATATTTATAACATAACATTTAATTCAAATTTGTAGGCTGGGAGGATCATGATACGGACGCCGACAGGCCAGGATTTATAATGTCATTTGGCGGAATTACTTCAAATAAGTTTACAAATTTTCATAACGAAAGAAGTCTGTACTTATCTTTTTTTACGGTTGATTCATCTTCTGTATGAATGACTACTCCGGGTATTATTTCTTTATATAGCATTCTTGATCATGGTAACTTTCTTCTTGGGAACAATTTTTTTCTTCCCTCCCCCACGAGATGTTCGCTGACCGGGTCCCGAATACTAACTGAAACTGCTACCAGGGATCTCTTTCCTTCCCCCAATTCGTGCCGTCACCTATCTCTCGGTAGGCTTGGTGTACGTGAAGGAAGCCACAAGTGTAGTATCAGTTGTTCGTTTCTATGCCTTCCCCTTCTCCGCAAGGTCGGCTAGGTGCCATGACGAAGTAGAATTATTCTTCTTCCAGTAAACTTTGGGGTCACTTTCTAGGCCTCCCCCCTCTCCTGGCATCAGCGAGTCTCTAAGAATGTTCTAGAAGTTTCTACTTGTTGATCATTTGATTAAACGTAACACAAGTGACAGATGAAACCTATGCAAAAAAAAAAAAAAAATAAGGCTGAACCTGCTAAAGTGTCTATAGAGGATGAAGTTCTGAGCTGTTTTTGTGGTATTTTCTCTTTTTCTTTACTTTGATACGCATTTATTGACTCTTTGTATGTGGCGATTCAAATAAGATTTTTGTGAAAATGCAGTTTTGCACAGTATACAAGAAAATGGTTTTTCTCCAGTGTGGGTTCGCATATGACATTTCAAATTGGAATGGTCTGAAAATGCTGTTCCACAGATTTCACAAGAAAATGGTTTTTCTCCAGTATGTGTTCGCATGTGGATATTTAAACTGGAATGGTCTGAAAATGCTGATCCACAGACTTCACAGAAAAATGGTTTTTCTCCAGTGTGTATTAGCATGTGGATTTTCAAATCATAACTCCTAGAAAATGCTGATCCACAGACTTCACAAGAAAATGGTTTCTCTCCAGTGTGAGTTCGTATATGCATTTTCAAACTGCATTTTACAGAAAATGCTAACCCACAGATTTCACAAGCAAACGGTTTCTCTCCAGTGTGAGTTCGCATGTGTCTTCTCAATAGACTAGGTGCTGAAAATGCTGATCCACAGACTTCACAGGAAAATGGTTTCTCTCCAGTGTGTGTTTTCATGTGACTTTTCAAACTGGCATCGTGTGAATATGCTGATCCACACACTTCACAAGAAAATGGTTTCTCACCAGTGTGAATTCTCATGTGTGCTATCAAATTTCTTTTTGCAGAAAGTGCTGATCCACACACTTCACAAGAAAATGTTTTCTCACCAGTGTGAGTTCGCATGTGTTTTTTCAAAGCTTGTTTTGCAGAAAATGTTGATCCACACACTTCACAAGAAAATGGTTTCGCTCCAGTGTGTGTTCCGATGTGGATTTTCAACTCAGAATTTGTCAAAAATTCTGATCCACAGATATAACAAGCAAATTGTTTCTCTCGAGTATGTGTTTTTCTATGTCTTTTCAAACTGGAAGTATCTGAAAATGCTAACTGGCAAATCTTGCAGGAAAATTCTTCCCCTTCAATCTGTGTTTCCATGTCTGTTTTAAATACCGAACTATATGAAAACACTGATGTATATAGTGGAGATAAGTTCACTTTCACTAGAGCCTATTTTCCCCACTTGTTTTTTGAAATATTCATTCAGGGAAAACACTCATGTACTGAATTGCAACACAAAGAATTGTTTTGTCAGCTGTCAATATGCAAATCCACACACTGAGCAACAATATGTGTTTGAATATGTCTTTTTAATTTTCAATTTCTTCTTCAACAGGGTTGATATCTGTGAAAGAATAAAAATTCAAGTATTATAAAAATAAAAAAAAACGAAAAAAAAACAGGACAATTGTACATTATTTGGAATTATGATACTACAATCAGTTTATATTTCAATTAACTGCAATGTATTATACATAATCAGTCATAAATAAACTTTTTCCACTACTGTTCAACAAATAATGGAATATATTCAATGAAATTTAATATAATTTTTAAAAAAGTATTTTTCATAATCTCACCAAAGATTCATTAAAAATAAAAGAACAATCAGTTATTGATTAAAATATGAATAAAATAAAAACAAATAAAATAAAAACAAATTAACACAGAAACCAAGTTATAATACTTTGCACTGGGGCACGGTCTCAATGTATGTATGGGAACGATGCTCCGGTTCAGTATTACAGTCGTTGTGTTGGATGATACCGAATATAATACTATAACGATGGATTTCTTCTAATGCTGGCTGTTCCACGGATTATAGTATCATAGGGCCCTGAAGGAGAGCTGGTTTTGTTCCTTTTCCAACTCGGCTGAAATATGATAACCAAAAGCTGTCAACGGGGTCAAACAAAACAAACAGGAACGCCTTCTGATAATTATAAACAAGATATACACATTTATTGTTTTTTATATACTAAGATTAATATTCTTGTATAATGTCAGAAGAGTGAGGTGATTTCTTTGTTAGTTGACTGGCGATCTACAGCTAATTGGATAACTTAAATTCCTATCATCTAAGTCAAATTCCATAATTTAAGGAATTTCTTTACCTACGTGAGAATTCTTTGTTTAGATAAATTTATAATTTTTGATATAAACATTATTATTATTATTATTGTTTTTCTTATTTTTTTACAGTAACTTTAAATAAACTAATAATTAGGGTAGTTTTAATTAATTAGTAATTAATTAACAGATCGCCAATCAACCCATAACATAATTGATAGTGTTACAAAGTGTACTGTAGCAATCTTAAACAATGAATTTTCGCATGTACAAAAAATGTTGGTGTGTTGGATTTTACAGTATTGTTATTTCATGCTGAATAAATTTTAGATTTCCTATAATCTTTGTGGCCAATGTCACAGAATCTTTTTAATTGGGAGTCTGGCACAAGGCAATGTTTCTATTCCATCACTTCGATAATTAACTAATCTATACATATATAAAGGGCAGTTAGTGTGTATGTATGTCTGAGAGAAACTAAAAAAAAATAAAACAATTAATGACAAATCAAATATATATACATATATGGGTACAACACTAAACTGTATCAGGTGGTGAGGCTCCAGTTCTGGAAATTTACGAAGAGTGTAGTACCCCTACTTTGCCAGGTCTACTCACACTCGGAGTGGTATTATCTATTAGGGTCCCATACATAGGTCAAATTGACCTGTTTAAAGTTATTTGTATTCAATAGGAATACTTGATGCCATATAACTGTAAATTATTTGTAATAAGAATAATTACTTGAAGCTATAATTGTTTACTAATACACATTAAATATCATCAGTTCTTGCTTTTTGTGAAAAAATTATGAAGATTTGATCTATATTCGAAGATATCTAAAAATTAAAATATACATAGAAATAGCATTGAAATTCTACTTAAAATGTCCAGCATTTGTAAATCTCAAAATAAACAATTCAATACACCAGGGTTTCCCCCTCTACCTAGGTATCACTGGACAGCTGCTTCTAGTTTATATTAAGGTAAAGGAACGCGTATGCAGTTTATTTTGAAAATGTCCATTAAAGGGATATTCAAATAATTTGTATAACTCAATTTTTATCTATTTAATCCATATATTGGAACCTAACATGGTACTAACACTCTTGGGAACACCTGGGAGTAAAGACAATGAAGTGGTTCACCTCACTCTCGAGAGTCTGAGAATTGGAACCTCTTGTAGGGACCCGGTTTGTTTGGTGAGTGTTTAGTTGAGGAGTTGAAGAAGATCCGAGTTATGGGTCCCCACAATTTAAAATTATAAGACTACGGAAATGAAGTTTCCATAGAAAACAAAAGAAGACAAAATTGATAAAAGAAACAAACTTTATATACATTAATTTACAATTGGTATATTCAATTGTTCTTTCAGCGGTGTTGCAGACTGTATGTGTCTGTACGTAGTTGTGTGTGACAAGTGTGACATGTATTTTTTTTATATTTGTGCGAGTGTAGCAGTTTTGTCTGTGATTGAAACTTGTGATTGAAATTTGTTTTTGTTGAGCGAGATAGAGAAAATTGGAAACGAAAATACGAGACCAACCTGATATATCATTTTGTGTCTTCGGGCAGCGACTTCTCCCCATTGTGTCGATGTTGGGGGAGAACTTTTGCTCCTACTGTCGAGTTAGGAGCATCAGCTCCAACACTGTCGAGTCGGGAAGAGCATAAGCTCCCACTGTCTGTCTGGTCTTTCAGCTAAAAGGGTCTTTTTATAATTCTCTTTTTGTCATTGTCTATTGTGATCATTAAGCTAAAATATTCATCAAATATCAGGTGATTTGTAATGATGCAATATCGAATGATTTTGGTACATTCCAATGGCGTACATATTTTCCCATGGAATTTAAACCATTGTTTCTATTGTTTCTAAAATATTTCTAAACTAATATTCATTCGATTCTCTTTTGTTTACCTAATTCTAAACTCATGACATACAATTGTAAAATTAGTTATTTAAGAAAACTTAATTATTTTAATTTGGTCAGTTCCACATGCCGTAAAAATATAGGGGCCAATCCCTATACTCTCCATCAGATGTAGTCTAACGTCACACCCAGGACACTAACACTTAAATAATAATAATAATAATATATCAATTAAATGATAATCTAAAATAAATAATTAGGATATCAATTAAATAATAATAATCATTAATAATTGCTGCACAAAATAATGCCATAAGGACAAACTATATCAAAGTGAAAATTGATAAGACCCAACAAAATAGTAAATGTAGATTATGCGGTAATAGAGATGAAACTGTAAGCCATGTACTAAGCGAATGTAGCAAACTAGCACAACGGGAATACAAAACTAGACACGACTGGGCTGGGAAGGTGATCCACTGGGAATTATGCAAAAAATGTTATTTTGACCATACAACAAAATGGTATATGCATAAACCAGAATCTGTTCTTGAGAACGAAACACATAAAATTCTCTGGGACTTTGAAATAAAAATGGATCACCTTATCCCAGCAAGAAGACCAGACCTAGTGTTGATAAACAAAAAAGAAAGAACTTGTCAACTGGTGGATTTTGCAGTTCCAGCAGATCACAGGGTGAAGCTAAAGGAAAATGAAAAAATGGACAAATATCTGGACCTTGCCAGAGAACTGAAAAAGTTATGGAATATGAAAGTGAAAGTTATACCAATTGTAGTTGGTGCACTTGGAACGGTCCCAAAAGGATTGGAAAAGGGTTTGGAAAGTTTGGAAATCAGAGGAAGGATTTAAACCATTCAGAATACTGCACTGCTGCAATCTGCCAGAATACTCAGAAGAGTCCTGGAGACCTGAGGAGACTTGCTGTCACTCAGACTCCAGTGAAAGACCATCAGCTAACACTGATGTGAAAACTCAAAAGGAGTAAAAAAAAATTAAAAATAATAAATTAATATAAAAAAATAATTTTATATATTTAATTTATTTTATTATTCATTATAATTATATAATTATTTATATATTTATTTTATTAATTATTTATTTTTATATATTTAATTTATTTTATTAATTTTTATATAATTGTATTAATTTTTTATATATTTAATTTATTAATTATTTAATTTTATTTTTATTTTATTTTAATTTATTTAATAATAATAATAATTATAATGCATAACGAATAATTTTAATAGTTTATTTTTTATTTTTAGATTAAAATATATCACAAAGTCGTAAAAGAACTATTATCGACGTGGGAATTTATGTCAACCTGATCGATTAACACGGATAGTACCGAAAATAAAATATCAATTCAATGTATAAATGATTAAAAAAACAACAACAATTAAATCAGTTTTCATAGATTCAAGATATTTTATACCCATCGAGGATAAAGTATTGTCACAAACTTTTACAAATATTTCACTTCGTCAGTGGAAATAGTTTTCTTCTTACAAATTACGTTTTTATTTGTAAAGAAAAACAATAACAACGTAAAAGTCGTAAAACTTACTTCTTTCTTTTTTGTTTCGTTTGATTTCTTTTCTTTGAAAACGTTTTTACAACGTCAGATAAAAGGGGGAAATATAATATAAATCTAATATTTTATGGTTGAAAGAAATTAAAATGTGTCGTTTATTTGCAAGCAATAGAAAAGGTTTTTTTAGAGAGTGCTAAACAAGGGAGGTAATTCCGATTTTTTTTTTTGAGTTATTTTGCTTCATAATTTTCAATTTACAAATGCTAAAATTATATATTTTCTTTTTTCAGTTATCAAAAGAGAAGTTTTAGACTTGTCATAAAACAGTAACTAGTACACATTTTATGCAGGTCTTTCCTACACGAGTGAATTTCTTCCTCTTTTTCTAATTCACTAGTCACATCCAATTTGCCCTGTGAAATTTACACCACCCCCCTCATATTTAACAATGAAACTTGCATTAATATTATCTTTAAAATTTTATGTTCATTTGAAAGAAGAACCATTAAAAAAACTCCTGATGATAAAAAAAAAATTCTATCTTACAGAAATAATGAAAATTATAAACAAAAAACAATGTTTTGTTTACATTTTCACACCGTTAAACCAATTGAAATTTAACGTAGCCAAAAACAAGTTACGACTAGAGGCTTTTTTAAAAATTCAATAAAAACAACAAAAAAACAAAACAAACAATTAATTTTCACGAAAATTTCCATAATTTCTTATCTTTTTTGAAAATATGTTTGAAATTAATTTTTCCTAAAAATATATTAGGGAATATTTTTTATGAGCCCCCCCCCCATTTTATTTTATGAAATATGAAAAAAAATGAACCATCAAAAAACGATTTTTACTTCATTTTTTAATATAAAGATAAGAGTCTGAATAATTATATAAGAAGATTTTTATAAACTATTTTTGTAATAAAAAGTGCTAACAAATGTCATAATATTATTATTTGAAAACTTTTTTTTTGCTTTTTTAATTGATATATACTATATTCTATTAGATTGTCAAGAACAAAAATTCAAAAGAAATTAAATTTTAAGAGATTTTAATTCTTTTATATGTTTAAATAATTTTGTTTTTATAATGTTTAAAAATCTTTCTTTTTTTTTTTTGTATGTGTACAAATCTAATTTTTCACTAATAATTAAAACATTTAATTTTAGAATTCAGGTGAACTAAGAATTTGACCTATCAACAAAATATTAGTATTTTTAAGAAAATTTGTAACTTTATGTTGTTGAATAACAATGTTTTCTTCTAAGAAATGCAATAATTATGTTCTTTTAGTTTCTACACTAAGTACAAGTACTTCTTACTAGTGTTTGTTTGTTTTTTCGCATAAAAGTCTTCTGTATGCAACAATCTTCCAGTAGTACTACACACGGCTCTCTTTTTGACAGCAAGATCCGAATCCAGTTCCCCACTCCTGGTCTGGGAGGGTAGGCTTTAAGTAATCAGTGACTTTACATCCGAGCTACTCCCACTCTGCACTGCCCATGCGAAATTTCTATATTCAACAGTAATTCAACTACGCATCACTTCTCACGACGAGGAGGTGGCGAGTTCAATTTCTGTGGTCACTCTCTCATTCTATGCGTTGGACAATAGACAGAACATAAACCCTTGAAGGATTCTGATACGTTCCTGGCTTCTAGACTTTAGAGTTTACTATCTTTACCCTTGAAGACTGATAGTAACTACATTCATTCTGCCCAGGACAAAATTGGAGGAGCCCTCGATAAGATGCAACCTTCGGACAAGCTTCCCCCATTGATACTTTCAGTCATAGACTGTGGCAGTATTTATTCTTGCAAACCTAACCAAATAACTAAACTGCTATGCCATACCTCTCTTTGGTGCTGTTTAACTTGTTGAACTGAACTGAACTCAACCAAACTACCTGGTCACTTGTTCGACCTAAACTATGAACATTCATCATAACACTACCTGTTGTATCCACTTTAATGTGCTTTTATTATTAAACCTGTTGTATTCATTTATTGTTGTATTGCTTGGTCCTTGACTTCATATTTCCATGTATTCTCTCTGCACTTTAATTTTTATAGACAATCGGTTTGCCTTATCTTTCTCCTCAAGATAATCTTATATTCAATGGCTTTCTGAACCTAGAGTCATATTACTCTCACAATTTTTATAGTTTTTTATGAACATCCTTTGACTGACACAGGCTGTTGCTTATATATTACATATAAACACACATATGCACCCATATTTTCTTAATTTTAAGTATGTAAAGTGAAATATGGTGAAATATATTAATTTTAAGTATGTAATAGTGAAAGAAGGATAAAATAGAAAGAAGGAAAGAAGGAAAGATACAAAAGAAGAAAGAAAGAAACAAAGAATGAATTAAGTGTTGCATAGCCCTTCTTTACCGGCACTATATAGGTATATGTTATATACTTCTCTTACATCTTGCTAGCTCAGCTTCTAAGTTCTAACTCTAACTAACTGAGTTGCTTACTCCTTAAACCGGAAGGGGCTTCTATCGGGGTTCCCGATTCTCACGGTTTATCCCGCAAGGCAAGGTCAGAGTGAGGTCAAGCGCCATCACTCACCTCAAGGCCCTCAGCTGCACTAATATGATTTCTACACTATTGTTATAATCATTAGGTATCCAATGATTATGTAACATTAAGGAGAAAAGGAAAGAAAGGAAAGAAGAAATGAAAATAAAATATGAAAATGAATAATTAGTCATACATATTTCCCTCCACTGGAAATGAATTAATCAAATAAAACTTTGTAATCATCCATTTCAGGGAAGTCGTTAGTATACATCGCTGATGAGACTTAATAAAGTCGAAACAGTCTGTACGATGTTCTACACACCGAGCAATCTTTTGCCAGGATTACACTTGTCAAGTTCATTTTCTATATAAAAAAAGTATCAAATTTAATGTGATACATGCATTGTAATTGCCTTCAAGCAAAAATATAATATATACTTTGTTCAACAATGCTTCTAAAAAAACAAACATCCAAAAATCTTATTCACTTCGCTGAAGAGTATACGGCTTGGTTTGTTGTTATTATTCACTCAACGTCCCCTTATCTATTATGGTAGAGACGTGTATGTATCACTTGACAAGTTAATTTCGCAGGGATTGTTAGCTGTGTACTGTGGCCAAGGCGATATGGTCTTTGACTATGCCTGCTGAGGTCCCGGTTTTGATTTCTGTCATTGTAATTGCCTTCAAGCAAAAATATAATATATATTTCATTTTATAATCCACTGAAACAAAAATATTTTTTTTTTATAGTAAAACAATGTCTTTGAATTTTATATATCCAAATTACAAAGAAAATCTTATTGAGAAATAATTAATCATACACAGACCTTCACTGGAAATGAAATAATCAAAGAACACTTTGTAATCAACCATTACGCTTTATAACACACTGAAATAAATACAACATTTTTACAGTAAAACAAAAGTCTTCAACTTTTCCTTGTGTGTACACCAGCTTTAAAGGCTGGTTTAGCTCAGTTGGTAGAGTGTCGGATGAGGAACCACAAGGTTTCGTAGTTTAATACCGGCCCTCACCAACTCAGCATATGAGTAGCATAGGGATCTGTGTGGTAAAGTGATGAGCTGATGGTAGGTGTGGCACTCATCTCAGATGCCAAAACAACCTCCTTGGTCTAGCGCTAGTGAAAAGGGGATAGACTCCCTCGCTGATTGGCTGATACTGACTTTAGGCCACCCCGACGACTTTACTTACTTTTACACCAGCTTTAACCCTTCTAATGATAACAGCTTTTTACCTCTCAATATAGTTTCAACCAAGTCCTGTAATGATCTTCTCAGATCAAAAATCTGCCCTGAGAGATAAATTTGGCTCATTGAATTGAATTAAAGTGACCATTATGAAATGATTAGTTCAACTGAAGACTTCATAAGTGAGCCCTAGTAAGGATGAAGTATCACATGGGGTCACAGATGCAGTGACATGGTGTGTTTGTAAATGTCTTTTATAATTTGACTTCAGTGAAAATGAAGTTTTGCACACTTCACATGAAAATGGTTTCTCTCCAGTGTGTGTTCGCATATGGTTTTTCAAATGGGAACTCATAGCAAATGATGATCCACAGACTCCACAAGAAAATGGTTTTTCTCCAGTATGTATTCGCATGTGAGTTGTCAAACTTGACAGGTTTGAAAATGCTGACCTGCAAACTTCACAAGAAAATGGTTTCTCTCCAGTGTGTATTCGCACATGGTTTTTTAAAATGAAACTGTCTGAAAATGCCAATCCACATACTTCACAAGAAAAGGGTCTCTCTCCAGTGTGTGTTCGCATGTGTCTTCTCATATAGGAATTCCTAGAAAATGATGATCCACAGACATCACAAAAATACGGTTTATCTCCAGTGTGTATTCGCATGTGTCTTCTCATATTAGAACGGTTTGAAAATGCTGTCTCACATAATTCACAAGAAAATGGTTTATTTCCATATGTTTTCAAATGCTTTTTTAAACTGGAACTCTCTTGAAATTCTGATCCAGAAACTGTGCAAGAAAATGCTTCCTCTTCATTGTGTGTTTCCATGTCTGTTTTCAATTCTGACATTTGTCATGAAAATGCTGATCTGCACAGTGGAAGAATGTGGTTTTTACAACTTCTTTAAATTCCTACAAAAGACAAAGACAAGAAGTCAGTCATAGTTTGCAAAAGAAAAAAAAGGCAATGATAATAAAACATATATCATATATATATATATATATATGGGTCATTCCATGTCAATTCACCAGGGCGTTACACCCACCAACACCGAATTACTTGAAATTTGGCACAAATGTTCCCCTTCATGAGTTAGGAAAGTGTGCCAAATTATTTTGTCTTAAACCTTACCATATCTTCTAAAGTAGACTTTGCTCCCACACAAAATTCTTTGATGAACTTAGGCAGAAATAGTAGATGTTAAGAAAAAAATATGAAAATTGAAGAGGACATATTTTTGATAGACTGACCGTAAGCTACATAGGTGAAAAGTTGTTGATTTTGGAGTCATGCATTTGGGTGGGCAAAATAAAATTTTCTGTGAGGTATAGGGTTAAAATAGTTGGATATTTATATTTTACAGTCATTATTTGTCTTACATACCAAATTTCAGAAATATTGAATGTATGAAAGTAGTTTTTTAAATTAAAAAAAAAACACTGAGATTTTGCGACACCGCACAGCCTTAATTTTGAGGCAAAATAGGAAAATTATATCCCCCCCTCTAAAATCGGAACGGTAAGGTTTAAGACAAAATAATTTGGCACACTTTCCTAACTCATGAAGGGGAACATTGTGCCAAATTTCAAATAATTTGTGTCGGTGGGTGCAGATTTCAACTTTTTGCTGGTGTTTTGACATGGAATGACCCAAGTATTATTGTTCAGATTTTCTCACTTGTTTTAGATTCTGGCAGTTTCTTCTGATCTGTCGATCCACCACATGTATCTTTATGACTCGCTTGAAAGATTTAATCTTTTTTTTTTATCTAAGGTTAGTCCGAAATTGAACATTATACACTTTTCTCATTATTCCTTCTTAAATTTACGTATTTGTGCACAATAAATAACTTTACATTATATTTATTGTCTACAGTTTTGACTTTTGTTATTTTATTTCATTGTTTTATGTTCTTTCACAACTGCTTGGTTAAATTGCTGGATGATCTCTTCACATAAGTGAGAAGGCAGATTAATTACTGTTGCCCCATAATAAGTATTACATTTAATGTATGAAATTCATGTGCAAATGGAACATCTATTATGGGACAGAAATCTCTTTCTCATTATAAGTGTTACATTTAATGTGTGAAATTCATGTGCAAATGGAACATCTATTATGGGACAGAATCTCTGTCATTATAAGTGTTACATTAATGTATGAATTCATGTGCAAATGGAACATCTATTATGGGACAGAAATCTCTGGGTCATTATAAGTGTTACATTAATGTATGAAATTCATGTGCAAATGGAACATCTATTATGGGACAGAAATCTCTGTCTCATTATAAGTGTTACATTTAATGTATGAAATTCATGTGCAAATGGAACATCTATTATGGGACAGAAATCTCTGTCTCATTATAAGTGTTACATTTAATGTATGAAATTCATGTGCAAATGGAACATCTATTATGGGACAGAAATCTCTGTCTCATTATAAGTGTTACATTTAATGTATGAAATTCATGTGCAAATGGAACATCTATTATGGGACAGAAATCTCTGGGTCATTATAAGTGTTACATTTAATGTATGAAATTCATGTGCAAATGGAACATCTATTATGGGACAGAAATCTCTGTCTCATTATAAGTGTTACATTAATGTATGAAATTATGTGCAAATGGAACATCTAATCTCTGTCTCATTATAAGTGTTACATTAATGTATTATGTGCAAAATGAACATCTATTATGGGGAAATCTCTGTCCATGATAAGTGTTACATTTAATGTATGAAATCATGTGCAAATGGAACATCTATTATGGGACAGAAATCTCTGTCTCATTATAAGTGTTACATTTTAATGTATGAAATTATGTGCAAATGAACATCTATTATGGACAGAAATCTCTTTCTCATTATAGTGTTACATTTAATGTATGAAATTCATGTGCAAATGGAACATCTATTATGGGACAGAAATCTCTGTCCCATAATAAGTGTTACATTTAATGTATGAAATTCATGTGCAAATGGAACATCTTATTATGGGACAGAAATCTCTGTCTCATTATAAGTTACATTTAATGTATGAAATTTATGTGCAAATGGAATCATCTATTATGGGAGAAATCTCTGTTCCATAATAAGTGTTACATTTAATGTATGAAATTTATGTGCAAATGGAACATCTATTATGGATAGAAATCTCTGTCCCATAATAAGTGTTACATTTAATGTATACATTTATGTGCAAATGGAACATCTATTATGGGACAGAAATCTCTGTCCATAATAAGTGTTACATTTAATGTATGACATTTATGTGCAAATGGAACATCTATTATGGGACAGAAATCTCTGTCTCATTATAAGTGTTACATTAATGTATGAAATTCATGTGCAAATGGAACATCTATTATGGGACAGAAATCTCTTTCTCATTATAAGTGTTACATTTAATGTATGAAATTCATGTGCAAATGGAACATCTATTATGGGGACAGAAATCTCTGTCCATTAATAAGTTTACATTTAATGTATGAAATTCATGTGCAAATGGAACATCTATTATGGACAGAAATCTCTTTCTCATTATAAGTGTTACATTTAATGTATGAAATTCATGTGCAAATGGAACATCTATTATGGACAGAAATCTCTGTCTCATTATAAGTGTTACATTTAATGTATGAAATTCATTGTGCAAATGGAACATCTATTATGGGACAGAAATCTCTGTCCCATTATAAGTGTTACATTTAATGTATGAACAAAATGGAACATCTATTATGGGACAGAAATCTCTGTCTCATTATAAGTGTTACATTTAATGTATGAAATTCATGTGCAAATAGAATATCTATTATGGGACAGAAATCTCTGTCCCATAATAAGTGTTACATTTAACGTATGAAATTCATGTGCAAATGGAACATCTATTATTGGACAGAAATCCTGTCTCATTATAAGTGTTACATTTAATGTATGAAATTCATGTGCAAATGAACATCTATTATGGGACAGAAATCTCTGTCTCATAAATAAGTTTACAATTTAATGTATGCAAATTCATGTGCAAAATGGAACATCTATTATGGACAGAAATCTCTGTCTCATTATAAGTGTTACATTTAATGTATGAAATTCATAGTGGCAAATGGAACATCTATTATGGACAAAATCTCTGTCTCATTATAAAGTGTTACATCTCTTTTATGTATGAAATTCATGTGCAATTGGAACATCTATTATGGGACAGAAATCTCTGTCTCATTATAAGTGTTACATTTAATGTATGAAATCATGTGCAAATGGAACATCTATTTGGGACAGAAATCTCTGTCTCATTATAAGTGTTACATTTAATGTATGACATTTATGTCAAATGGAACATTTATTATGGGACAGAAATCTCTGTCTCATTTATAAGTGTTACATTTAATGTATTGAATTTTATGTGCAAATGGAACATCTATTATGGGAAGAACTCTGTCTCATTATAAGTGTTACATTAATGTATGAAATTCTGTGCAAATGGAACATTTATTATGGGACATTAACCCAAAAATTAAACAACTATTATGGTAGACCATTAAAACTTCCCCACAATGAAATATAAAGAGAGTCTTCATTCTGTTTTTGGTATGATGTTGTCAATTTAAAATCAGAAAACAATTGAGCATCAATTGCACATGCAATTCAACAATACTTATAATGGAGATTCAGTGTCCTGTCTTCTGTAAACCGA
>CM042151.1:103285311-103354800 GCA_023376005.1 Doryteuthis pealeii
ATTTATTTCAAACCAACTAACTGCATATACTGTATGACCAAATTGGACAATAGTTGCGTAATTCATCTGAGAGTTTTGGGGATATGCACTTCTTGGTCCTAGGCACATTAACCTATAGCTTAAAGTTAGCCATCTTACTTGATTCAGAGGTCCAATCTTCAGGAAGCAAATCTAGGTTCACTTTACCTCGAGACAACCTACAGCAATTCAGAGAAGTAGTCGGTGGTCACCACTTAGGTTCCATCCATGCCTTTGCATGGAGATAACAAATTATCCAGGAGTGCCACTGAATACATTCAAATTTCACCTGGGGCAAACTGATGGTAATACTTTCACAAAGGTCCCCAAAGGGCCAGTGAAATTGTTGGACTTCTTGTAGTTCCATCAATAGATTTAAATACCGCCTCTGAATGGAAGTTCATTTTGATTTGAAGCGAACAGCCAATTGTGTGCACTCTCTTTTTATTTTTTTCTCAGAGCTTGCCACCATCCCTGCTTTTACAACCAGTGTTTGTACTGGTAATTGTCTAACAGAACGCCTTAACAGTTTACACTGTTTGTATTCTTCTTAGAACAGCAGCACATCCTCAGCTAGATGAAATAACCAGTTGCCACCAATGTTGGGTATGACTCGGTGGTGAGTATTTATTCGAATGCCAATCATCTCTTTGTAAATGTTTAAGTGGCGCTTCTGGTCCCTTACACTTTTAATTTTTTTCATACCATTCTCTTATCTCATTGTATAGCAAAGTGTCTTTATTCCACTTTGCAATCAACTCCAATGCAGATGAGGCATTTGTCATAAATCTGAATATGCTTCTGATAGCCTAGCTACCTTTACTTCTTGCTTCTTTCCCTATCTATTTTTAGATTAGTCTAAAAATAATGTCTTTAACGGAATCTGGATTAAGAAGTCCCATATCCTTAGATCTAAGAGAAAGGCATAGCAAGACAAGCCCCAAGATTTGATGATAATCACCCCCTAATAAGTTCCATAGAATATCTTGGGACTTTAAAAGACTGTAATGACCCTTCAACATTCTCCCTGGCTCAAAACTGTCATCCACGGTTTCTTCACTGGAGGAGTCTGTTGAAAAAATATCAGACGTCGAGGATGCAACACATGAAGAATCTTGTTGCTGTCTGTCTACCTTTCTGCATCACTGAAAATTTGTCTTTTATTTTTGACAGCATCCTTGTCAATAGGTCCCAGCTGAAATGCCTTTTGGACTGTTTTCTCTCTCTGATCTTTTATATATTCCCTCTCTTTCAATGGGAACCTGAAATTTCAAAATTTGCATGTGTTTAAACAGGTCTAGCATACATGACAAATATTAAGGAAATATCATATCATTTACCAGAAAAGAATATTATCAGAGGTAAATTAAAATTTTAAAAATCGAGACATGAACTTGTTCAAATTAAACAAGTAAAAAAACAATCAAGCATAGAATTAAGATTACCTTCTGTTAGGGAGACAAGTGCAAACTATGTGCCTTGTTTGGCAATTTTCTTTGTTGCACTTCACAGCAAGTCATCACATCTTAAGACGGGCAGTTTACAGCAACATGAAGAAATATCAAATATCTGTCCAGCTGTTCCTCCATTCTTTTTCACTTTGCGTGTGGTGAGAGATTTTCTGTTAACCTGTTTGCCTTCTTGAAACAAATATACCCACCTTCTGCCCTATATAATGTTCCTTAACAAAGCAATTGTGGGTTCACTGCTTGCCAAATACTAATTATTTCCTTTGCAATCAATTGGAAATCTCAAAATTTTTCAAATAGGGATAGGGTAATTTTAGAAAATACTAAACTGGAAACTTGTCGTAAAGTTGGGGGTTCAGTCTTATTCCAAAAAGACCAAGGTGCTCCAGAAAATTTTTTGGAACTGCTACTGCGGGTTAAAACTGAATGTCTTTTTACAGACATTTTTATCTGAAAATAAAAATAGAAATAAATGAAAAATTATAAATCAAACTGTTTTGGGCTATCTTCCAATTTCATATAAAAAAGCCTGACAATTATGGTAAGGAGTTGGGTTTGTTTGTGTTAGATAAGCTGGGGCCTAAAATTTTGGCATGAAAAAGACGGACACCCCTCTCCAAATAGCACTAATTTATGGTAAATTCAAAATCAAATTGATTTTAAAATAATCTTTTGGATTACCTTCTTTTTAGGAGGACAAAATGCAAACTATGTGCCTTGTTGGCAATTTTCTTTGTTGCACTTTCACAGCAGTCATCACATCTTAAGACGGCCAGTTTACAGCAACATGAAGAAATATCAAATAATTCTGTCAAAGTCATTATAAGAAAATATATTTTTCTTTTTTTTTTCATCGTGAGAGGTTGTTGTAAACACACTAGGTATATCCAATGTAGAAAAGCCAGTGTTTTTACAAAACAACCCCCCTCCCGTTTCAAGAAATTTACAAAAAAATCAGAGAATTAACCCGATTTTAATGAAATTTTCAGTGTTGATTTATCAATAAATTAATTTTATAATGCAAGTTATTTGGTAATTCTTTTTCCAATCAAGTGATAAATTGTTTTTTGTAAACACGGATTTTACAACAGCAAATGACTTTAAAATGTTTTAAATGTATAAAATAAATTACATGCATAATATTATTTTACTTTTTCTTTTTTTTTTTACTGAGCTCATTTATGATACTATTTTCAATTTTTAGACAAAAATTTGACCTTAAATAATCGATTTAATTAATTTTAATTCCTTTTTAAAATTAAGGCAGACGAAAAGTTGGGTATTATTCTTAAAACATACACACTCCTTTAGGTAGCTTAAAGGTTTCGTGATATAAAAAGTATTCAGCTACACTTTTCACTATAAACTGCGAACATAACGTATTTTAATAATTTCAAAGAGAAAATTTAATTTTGGAAACAAATAAATAGAAAAAAAGAACCGTTTTACTTACCCAAAAGACTTCATCGCAGAAAGGACAAAACTCGCGTTTTTTTGTTGTTGTTTGTGAATTAAAGTCACTAAATACAAACTGATGTAGATAAACAACCCTTTTCTTTCCTTTCTTTTCAAATAATCAAGTATCTTTGCATGAAAATAAAAAAATACTAATATTTTTACAATTTTAAAACAAACAGTAGACGAATAACAGCATCTACGAAGTCCGAGAAACAGTAAAAACAAACTATATTATTTTATTTTGACTAAAACGAAAAAAATCTTTAGTTTTATGGCCGTTTTATTTATAATTAAAATTATCTTTTTTCCTATTGAAAAATAACAAATCCTGAATGTTAGATAGAAAAAAAAAAGCGATTTTTTTCAGTTTAATCTCAACCAAAACATCTAAACCTGGTTTGTTTTGTTTAGTAAACCAAAACAAACAGTTTATCTCCATTTCGTCTCCACAAGTAAATATTTTTATTATTTATAATGCTTATTTTTTTAATATAAATTATTGATATCAAGAAAAGTTTTTCAATTGAAAAAGAAATTTTAAATGATATTTAAACCATTTTTTCCTCACAGTACATAATCTTTTCGACTGCGTAAATTTCCTACATCACGCACGCGAAGCCACATTCCTGAGCCTTAATTTCAGCCTTTAAATTCGTTTCCTCAAAAATTGTAATGATCGGAAAAAAATATTTTGTGTCGTTATTTATCATGTTAACCCCAAAATATCACTATAGAGCTGTACCCCAGTTCCAAAATTCGACCTTCCCTAATGCAACATGCATAAATAAAAAACAAAATTCAGTTTAAAACAAACAACTTGTACTTGAGATAAGTTTAACAAAAAGGTAATGCAGAAATATCGGGCAAAGTTCTTTCACAGTCTTGCTACAAAAAGTAATTTTTGTAAAGTTCGTATTAATATGGAGAAAGAGATGTTATAAATTTGAGAGGGATTTTTTTAAATTCTATGAAAAATCAATTATGGGTCCGATTTTCCTCGAAATTTCCATAAATGTTACCCATTGGATGTAAATACATCTGAAATAGTTTTTTTCTAAAATATATTAGGGGAAATATTTTTTTACGAGGTCTATCACCCCCCCTATTTTATTATGAGATAAAAAAATGACGTGGAAAAAGAATTTGGTACTTTTTTTTCTATAAAATAGAGGTCTGAATAACATATATCAATGAAATTGTATAACGTACCGAATTATAGTTTTTTAGGAAAAAAATAATGAATCGGAAATAAAAGTGCAAAAAAAAAATGTTCATAATATTAATATTTGAAAACTTTTTTTTTTCTATGTAATTGGTATGTACTACTATTCATTAATTGTCAAAAAAAAAATTTTTTTTTTTTAAGAAAATTAATTTTTTACGATTTCAATCTTTTGTGTGATTAAATATTTTTTTTTTTCTCGTGAAATAAATTAATTTTTTTTTTTTTCAAATTTTCACGAGGATATTAAAAAATGAATTTTTAGAATTCAGGTGAACTAAATTGTGGTCGGATCCGTGCTCGATTCTCTCTCTTAAAGAATTTGAATTTTATTGTTGAATAGTAATTTTTTGGTTCCTTAGAATATATGGAAGGGATAACCGCCATATTTGTTTTAACAAAGAGACGAGACGAGACGAGACGCTCTGAATAACAACCGAATTTGTTTTTCTTGTTCAAAAAAGTAAATAAGATATTTTTTTCGCTATTTAGAATACAAGTAAAGTATACCAGGATTATTTTATCACTTTTTCTCTTAGGAAAAAATATTCAAATTTTCATTATCATTTCGATTTTATAAAAAAGTAATACCCAAAACCGAGACATATTTTTTTTAACGTCAATTTCCACGGTGACATTTACATTAAATTTTTTTTCAAGTTTTTATTCATGTAATAGTAAAAACATTGTTTTTCGTTCATTTAATTTTTCATTATTTTCCTAAGCTTAATTTAAAAAAAAATCATCAGACCTTTTAAAATGTTTCTTCTTCGAATGCACAAAAAAAATTCTAGATATATTTCAGATTAAAAAAAAAGATATCTTTAAAATCGTTGAAAACAAATAAAACTCCCGGTTATTGAATATGCACAAAGACAAAAGTAATTATGTTATCACATACATTTTACTGGTTGATCGTAAAAGGGAATAATTTTGTAACTTTTCTGATTAATTACGGTCTGAAAATTACCCTTCGCATGTAATACGGGCAGGTTTGTTTATTTTTTTAAGATACAGATTAATTTTTCCCATCGGATAATTTGATCTTTTGAATTAACTATTTCTTTGTAAACAACCTAGTACGATACTTTTTTTTACGAGATTTTTGATAAACAAAGTTCGGAAATATCTATTTCCGCTTTTTTATCAAGTGGCATAAACCGGTCTGGTGGTACCTAATATTCCAGTGAAAAATAAAATGTTTTAAATTGATAAGGAATAAGCATGACAGCGTCTCAGACCGAATAATTAGCGAAAATGTGGGGTACTATTGAATTAAAAATTTTACTTAATGGAAAAAAAAAGGCTCGGAACATTATTAAATCCCCTTGAAACTATTTAGAAAACAACTCTATTTATATTGATTGCAAAAGAACGACATCAGTTTTGATTTCATTCAGACAGAAATGATCAGTTTTATTAAAATATACCCCATTCCTCCTGTTCTTGAACATTGTGTTAGCTCAAAGGAAAAAATCAAGGACTGTAAAGAAAAGAGAAAGAAGTAAGATTATCATATTATTATCTTTCTATTACAAATAAATAAAAAAACGTAATTTGCCGATTTTTTCTCTCCTCTCTCTCGCGCATGACCGAAGAAGTGAAATATTCTGATAATTTCCGCAATACTCTCTATCTTTGGAAACTTGATTAAATAATTATTAAAAAATCTAATTCATTTCTCAAAACATTTAATTGATTTTTCGTTACTGTCGTGTTTAAATCGATGGGGTGATAAACAAGTCACCCCTCACAAATTTTAGCCGTGAAAATTTTCCGTCAAAGTCATTCTTAAAAAATATTATTTATATTAATTAAACAATGAGGTTCTGATAAACATTTTGTCACTCCTGGATTCCTGTCCATACTTACTCAGTTTTTCCCTTGACGGTAAACAGGCCGTAAAAACAGGTCTGACTTAGATATTTACTGAGGGATATTACTCGCTTTTTGTTTTGGCAAATTAATTTAGCCCTGTAACCACTAAGGAAAAACTGAGTAAGTATGGACAGGAATCCAGGATGACAAAATGTTTACAGAACCTCATTGTTTATAATAAAATAATATTTTTAAAATGACTTGACGGAAATTTAATCGGCTTAAAATTTTGAGGGGTGGACTTGTTTACGTCACCCCCATCGATTTAACACGGACAGTAACGAAAAGGAAATATCAATTAAATGTTGAAATGAATTAGATTTTTTTAATAATAATTTAATCAGTTTCCAAAAGATAGAGAGTATTGTCGGAAATTATAAGAATATTTCACTTCTTCGTCAATGCGCAAAAAAAAAAAAAAATCGGCAAATTACGTTTTTTTTATTTTATTTGTAAAGAAAGATAATAATAGATAATACTTACTTCTTTCTCTTTTCTTACATCTGATTTCTTTTCCTTTGAGCTACACAATGTTCAAGAACAGGAGGGAATGGGGTATATTTTAAATAAAACTGATCATTTCTGTCTGAATGAAATCAAAACATGTCGTTCTTTTGCAATCAATATAAATAAGTTGTTTTCTAAATAGTTTTCAAGGGAGATAATTCCGACCTTTTTTTTTTCCATTAAGTAAAAATTTTAATTCATAGTAACATTTTTCAGCTAATATATTCGGTCTGAGACCTGTCAGCTATTCCTTATCATTTAAAACATTTTATTTTCACTGAATATTAGGTACCACCAGACCGTTTATGCCATCTTGAATAAAACGGAAATAGATATTTCCGAACTTTGTTTATCAAAAATCTCGTAAAAAAAAGATCGTACAGGGTTGTTACAAAGAAAAATAGTTAATTCAAAGATCAAATTATCCGATTGGGAAAAATTACATCGTTATCTTAAAAAATAAACAAACCTGCCCGTATTACATGCGAAAGGGTAATTTTCAGACCGTAATATAACAGAAAAGTTACAAATTATTTCCCTTTTACGATCAACCAGTAAAAGTATGGATAACACTAATTTAACTTTTTGTCTTGTGCATATTCAATAACCGATTTTATTTGTTTTCAACGATTTTTAAGATATTCTTTTTTTTATCTTGAAATATTATCTAGAAATTTTTTTTTGTGCATTCGAAAGAAGAAACATTTTAAAAAGTCCTGATGATTTTTTTTTTAAATTAAGCTTAGGAAAATAATGAAAATTATGAACGAAAAACAATGTTTTTACTATTAACATGAATAAAAACTTGAAAAAATTTAATAGTAAAATGTCACCGTGAAATTGACGTTAAAAAAATGTCTTCGGTTTTGGTATTACTTTTTAAAATCGAAAATGAAATGAAAATTTGAATATTTTTTCTAAGAGAAAAACTGATAAAATAATCCTGTATACTTACTTTGTATTCTAATAGCGAAAAAAATATCTATTTAACTTTTTTGAACAAAGAAAACAAACTTCGGTTGTTATTCAGAAGCGTCTCGTCTCGTCTCGTCTCTTTGTAAAACAAATATGACGGTTATGCCCTTCCATATATTCTAAGAACCAAAAATTACTATTCAACAATAAAAATTACAAATTCTTTTAAAAATATTAATCGAGCACGGATCGGACCAACTTTTAGTTCACCTGAATTCTAAAATTCATGTTTTTAAATATCCGTGAAAATTTTGAAAAAAAAAAAAAATTAATTTATTTCACGCAGAAAATAAAAATATTTAATCACACAAAAGATTGAAAATCTCGTAAAAATTAATTTCTTAAAAAAAAAAATTTTTTTTTGACAATTTAATAGAATATAGTACATACCAATTACATAAGAAAAAAAAAGTTTTCAAATATTAATATTATGACATTTTTTTTTTGCACTTTTTATTTCCGATTTCATTATTTTTTCCTAAAAAAAACTATAATTCGGTACGTTATACAATTTCATTGATATAGTTATTCAGACTCTTATCTTTATAGAAAAAAAAGTACCAAATTCTTTTTCCACGTCATTTTTTTTATCTCATAAAATAAATAGGGGGGGGGATAGACCTCGTAAAAAAATATTTCCCCTAATATATTTTAGAAAAAAACTATTTCAGATGTATTTACATCCAATGGTAAACATTTATGGAAATTTTCGGGAAAATCGGACCATTAATTGATTTTTCATAGAATTTTTAAAAAATCCTCTCAAAATTTATAACATCTCTTTTCTCACATATTATACTGAACTTTACAAAAATTACATTTTTGTACAAAGACTGATGAAAGAACTTTGCCCGATATTTCTGCATTACCTTTTTGTAAACTTAATCTCAGTACAAGTTGTTTGTTTTAAAACTGAATTTTGTTTTTTATTTATGCCATGTGCATTAGGGAAGGTCGATTTTGGAACTGGGGTACAGCTCTAATAGTGATATTTGGGGTTTAACATGATAAATAACGACACAAAATATTTTTTCCAAATTCATTACCAATTTTTGAGGAAACGAATTTAAAGGCTGAAAATTAAGGCTCAGGAATGTGGCTTCCGTGCGTGATGTAGGGAGAATTTACCGCAGTCGAAAGATTATGTACTGTGGAGGAAAGAAATGTTTAATATCATTTAAAATTTATCTTTTTTCAATTGAAACTTTTCTTTGATATCAATAATTTTATTTAAAAAAATAAGCATTATAAATAATAAAAAAATATTTATTGTGGAGACGAAATGGAGATTAAACTGTTTGTTTTGGTTTACTAAACCAAAACAAACAGGTTTAGATTTGTTTTGTTTGAGATTAAACTGAAAAAAAATCGCTTTTTTTTTCTCTCTAACATTCAGGATTTGTTATTTTTCAATAGGAAAAAAGATAATTTAATTATAAATAAAACGCCATAAAACTAAGATTTTTTTTTCGTTTTAGTCAAAATAAATAAATATAGTTTGTTTTTACTGTTCTCGGACTTTCGTAGATGCTGTTATCGTCTACTGTTTGTTTTAAATTGTAAAAAAATAATTAGTATTTTTTTATTTTCATGCAAGTTACTTGATTATTTGAAAAGAAAGGAAAGAAAAGGTTGTTTAATCTACATCAGTTTGTATTTTAAGTGACTTTAATTCAAACAAAACAACAACAAAAAAACGCGAGTTTTGTCTTTCTGCGATGAAGTCTTTTGGTAAGTAAAACCGGTTCTTTTTTTCTATTTATTTTTGTTTCAAATTAAATTTTCTCTTGAAATTATTAAAATACGGTTATGTTCCAGTTTTATAGTGAAAGTGTAGCTGATACTATTTTATACACGAAACCTTTAAGCTACCTAAGGGAGTGTGTATGTTTAAGAATAATACCCCAACTTTTCGTCTGCCTTAATTTTAAAAAGAATTTAAAATTAATTAATCGATTATTAAGGTCAAATTTTTGTCTAAATTGAAAATTAGTATCATAATGAGCATCAGTAAAAAGAAAAAAGAAAAAGTAAAATAATATTATGCATGTAATTTATTTTAATACATTAAACATTTTAAGTCAATTTGCTGTTTGTAAAATCCGTGTTTTACAAAACAATTTATCACTTGATTGAAAAAGAATTACCAAATAAACTAATGCATTATAAAATTAATTTATTGATAAATCAACACTGAAAATTTCATTAAAATCGGTTAATTTCTGATTTTTTTGTAAATTTCTTTGAAACGGGAGGGGGGTTGTTTTGTAAAAACACTGGTTTTCTACAAATTGGATATACCTAGTGTGTTTTACACAACCTCTCACGATGAAAAAAAAAAAAAAAAATATATTTTCTTATAATGACTTTGACAGATTATTTGATATTTCTTCATGTTGCTGTAAACTGCCCGTCTTAAGATGTGATGACTTTGCTGTGAAAGTGCAACAAAGAAAATTGCCAAACAAGGCACATAGTTTGCATTTGTCCTCCTAACAAGAAGGTAATCCAAAAGATTATTTTAAAATCAATTTGATTTTTGAATTTACCATAAATTAGTGGCTATTTGGAGGAGGGGTGTCCTGTCTTTTCATGCCAAAATTTTAGCCCCAGCTTAATCCTAACCAAAACCAAACCCAACTCCTTACCATAATTGTCAGGCTTTTTTATATGAAATTGGAAGATAGCCAAAAAGTTTGATTTATAATTTTTCATTTATTTCTATTTTTATTTTCAGATAAAATGTCTGTAAAAAGACATTCAGTTTTAACCCGCAGTAGCAGTTCCAAAAATTTTCTGGAGCACCTTGTCTTTTGGATAAGACTGAACCCCAACTTTACGACAAGTTATCCAGTTTAGTTATTTTCTTAAAAAATACCTATCCCCATTTGAAAAATTTTGAGATTTCCAAATTGATTGCAAAGGAAATAATTAGTATTTGGCAAGCAGTGAACCCACAATTGCCTTGTTAAGGGAACATTATATAGGGCAGAAGGTGGGTATATTTTGTTCAAGAAGGCCAAACAGGTTAACAGAAAATCTCTCACCACACGCAAAGTGAAAAGAATGGAGGAACAGCTGGACAGATTATTTGATATTTCTTCATGTTGCTGTAAACTGCCCGTCTTTAAGATGTGATGACTTTGCTGTGAAGTGCAACAAAGAAAATTGCCAAACAAGGCACATAGTTTGCACTTGTCCTCCTAACAAGAAGGTAATCTTAATTCTATGCTTGATTGTTTTTTACTTGTTTAATTTGAACAAGTTCATGTCTCGATTTTTTAAAATTTAAATTTACCTCTGATAATATTCCTTTTTCTGGTAAATGATATGATATTTTCCTTAATATTTGTCATGTATGCTAGACCTGTTATTAAACACATGCAAATTTTGAAATTTCAGGTTCCCATTGAAGAGAGGGAATATATAAAAGATCAGAGAGAGAAAACAGGTCCAAAAGGCAGTTTCCAGCTGGGACCTATTGACAAGGATGCTGTCAAAAAATACAAAGACAACATTTCAGTGGATGCAGAAAGGTTAGACAGACAGCAACAAGATTCTTCATGTGTTGCATCCTCGACGTCTGATATTTTTCAACAGACGTCCTCCAGTGAAGAAACCGTGGATGACAGTTTTGAGCCAGGGAGATGTTGAAGGGTCATTACAGTCTTTTTAAAAGTCCAAGATATTCTATGGAACTTATTAGGGGTGATGTATCATCAAATCTTGGGGCTTGTCTTGCTAATGCCTTTCTCTTAGATCTACAGGATATGGGACTTCTTTAATCCAAGTATTCCGTTAAAAGACATTATTTTAGACTAATCTAAAATAGATAGGGAAAAGCAAGAGTAAAGGTAGCTAGCTATCAGAAGCATATTCAAGATTATGACAATCTCATCTGCATTGGAGTTGATTGCAAAGTGGATAAAGACACTTTGCTATACAATGAGATTGAAGAGAATGGTATGAAAAAAAAATTAAAAAAGTGTAAGGGACCAGAGCGCCACTTAAACATTTACAAGAGAGATTGGCACTTCGAATAAATATCTCACCCACCGAGTCATACCCAACATTGGTGCAACTGGTATTCATCTAGCTGAGGATGTTGCTGCTGTTCTAGAAGAATACAACAGTGTAAATACTGTTAAGGCAGTTCTGTTAGACAATACCAGTACAAACACTGGTTGTAAAGCAGGGATGGTGGCAGCTCTGGAGAAAAAAATAAAAAGAAGGTGCACACAATTGGCTGTTCGCTTCATCAAAATGAACTTCCATTCAGAGCGGTATTTAAATCTATTGATGGAACTACAAGAAGTCCAACAACTTTCACTGGCCCTTTGGGGAAACTTTGTGAAAGTAATTACCATCATTTGCCCCAGGTGAAATTTGAATGTATCAGTGGCCCTCTGGATAATTTGTATCTCCATGCAAAGGCAATGGATGACCTAAGTGGTGACCACCGACTACTTCTTGAATATGCTGTAGGTATTTCTCGAGGTAAAGTGAACACTAGATTTGCTTCCTGGAAGATTGGACCTCTGAATCAAGTAAGATGGCTAACTTTAGCTATCAGGTTAATGTGCCTATGGACCAGAAGTGCATATCCACCAAAACTCTCAGATGAATTACGCAACATTGTCCAATTTGTCATACAAGTATATGCAGTTAGTTGGTTTGAAATAAAAAGGGACAATAATTTCTATAACCAACAATTGTATATCTTTTGATATGATCCAGAGAATAAAGCAACAGTCAGCTGAAATCCAGAATGTTGCATTAAAAAATTTACAACACAATGCTTTTGCTTTACTTCCGGAAAAATTTTGTTGTCAATGTTGAAGTCCAATGAATTGGAGGTGAGGGAAGAGGCCATAAAAAAGATTTTGTCCATTCGGTAAGTTAACATTTATTCATACCTAATTAGTTATGTCAATTTGCAAGAATAATTATAAGTTTTATTCAAATTACATTGCAAAAATATAATCAAGTTTGGATAAATTTTCTTTCTTTTTTTTTCAGAAGTAGAACCGCCAAAGAAAAGATTGAAAAAAATTACTTCAATCAATTTTGAAGCTACACACTGGTCATCTCTGATTGACCTCTCACAAAGAGGGATTTGTGAACCTGCAGTTCCAGAAGATTTTTCCACAAATGAACTCTTAGAATCTCTACTGAATGGAACAGAACTGAAATTTCCAAAATTACCTGCCCACTCACAAAGTGTGGAAAGAGCTGTTAAATTAACAACAGAAGCTTCACAGATTGTGTATGGACAGGAAGCAAGGCACAAGCACATTATAACCAAATCATTGTGCCTGCATTTTCCTCGAAAGGAAAATACACAGAACAATTCAGTTCTGTTGTTACATAATTTATATAGTTTAGGAGCTTTTAACACAATTTTCAATAAAAAATGCAAATTTAAAACATTGAATATATTTTCCATTCATTGTATGTAATGAAAAATATCAATTTTATTTGGATTTATTATTGAAATAATGAAATTTTGAAGTCATTTTGTCATCAAAATCCTGCGGAAATGGGGTATTTGTGTATATTTTTGCTGACGATCTTTAAAATGAAATGCTCAAATGAGTTTTAAAGTTAGGAATCTAATTTTTGCTGTCAGTTCTTATAACACCAAACCGCAACTTTCGCCATCAAAGCTGTATTGAATTTCCAAAAAAAGTGACAAATCAACCTGCCCTAATGTGCATACATAATTGAATGTTCTTATGGTGTGTTTTATGTTTTGAATAATATTTCATGAGGTTTAACTTTAAACTGGTGACCTCACAACTTATATCAAACAATTCTACATTTACCACCATATTTCAATTTTTCTTTCTTTATGCTGCGCGATCCACCTGCGCAGATCGTTATTTTTCGTCATTTTACTTTTATCCTTTAGAGTGACAACTTCCGGTCCACCACAAAACTTTCAACCCTCTACTTGAATCAGCCGATGAAGAACAGATTTTCAACACCTGCTGTTGAATATTTTTGTAAGCTCATATTTCTATTAATAAATATATTTAATGTGACATCAGCAGGAGCTCAAACTTCACCCACTTCGCCCAAGATATTATTCCCGCTTCTTTTAATCTTTCTTGTAAAACTAATCAGTTCGTAATAAATCTTTGTTGAATTTACCTCGTGTGTGTCCATTTCCTCACATTATCTTTTACCTATTGTAAATTCTTTTTCTTTTTTTCACGCATTGTTTCCACTATGCAATTCAACTACTCAACCTCAACACCTGCCCTCAATTCACCAAGCGAAGAAGACTTATCTTCTCAACATTTCCAGTTTTTGTTTATTTCTTAAATAAACGAAATTAATCCAGTTTTTCTCGTCCATTTTTCTTTTGCCACCACACGTTTGCTTTGTGATATTTCATTCTAGTAGGAATGAATCTTTTAAAGTGAAATAAGCGGGATAATTATTGTATTTATGGAGTTGCGGAGCCAATAAGGACATTGACCCTGTGAACGTTTTGAAAAAGAAAAATAATTGTTTGACTCAAGCCAGGCAAAAGGTGGACAGACACAAAGTTTTAGGTTAACAAATACGGAAGTGTTTATTTACTGCATAACAGAATAAAGTTGTTGATTTCTTCATTGGTTTAGTTGTTAGCATCACAGACTGGGAAGAATACGTTGTTCTTGCATAATTTATGGTAGCATAGATTATTGACAACACTGTGTAGCAAAAATACAAAGAGCGCAAATGGAAAGTTACAGATCGTTGGGAAACTTTGACCCCAGATGCGGGAAAACCACAAATCACGTGAAGTCACTCCTTTTGTTGTTGTTTATGGCTAAATTGTAAAACGACCCCCACTTTAAAACTAACCATTCTCACAAAATAAAAACTTTTAGAATATACACATTGAAGTGAATATTAGAATAAATAACGAAAATATATTTAGTATTGTAGCGAGATCGGACGGCAAAACTCACGAACCTGTGATGAGCCAACAACGGTCCGTCGGTCGAAGAGACAGCGTGTGGCATGTTGTACGTGGAGGGGGGAGAAAAAATGTGATGAGTCCGACTAGTTGTAGTGGTAAAAATCGCGAGTGTCCTGGGGCGGCGATTTATAGTGGCAAGTCTCGTAGCTGGCGAGACGAGAGTTGTGACGTCTCGGCCAGACCGAGTATAAAAGAACAGTGGCGAGGGGGGGGGGCAAAAGACGACGAACTTATTTTGTTTAAGATCTTCACAAGTGTTACGTTGTCTTTGATAGAAGCAGAAGTAAATTTTGTTGAAGTATTGTAAAATAACGGGTGCAAAAAAAATAAAACATTTATCGCAAAAACACAGACATAAAATGAGGGTTCAGTTTATTTTATGGTAGGAATTGTGTTATTGATTTCTAAGAATAAATTTTTAGAAATTTTAAAAAAAAATTGGACCAAGTTACGTTTAAGCACCCCAGAGGCAACCTGGATTCAGAGGGACATATTTCGCTTTGCACCGTCAACATCCGGTTGTTTGTTACAGACGATTTTTAGACGCATTTTAAAAAATAATTATAAAACTAACTGCTAACCCTAACCCTAACCCCTAACCCTAACAAACTACCGGATGTTAACGGTGCAAAGCGAAACATGTCCTTCTGAATCCAGGTCACCCTGGAATACTTAAAGGTAACTTGGTCCAAAAATGTTAATAACTTGTTTGATAAGTACGTAAGTTTTACACTTAGTCGGATTTCGTAAATTTTTAGGCTAATTTGATGTTTAAAAAGGGTTAACAACAATTAATTACATTTACATATTTACTAGCGCTAGTGAAAAGGGGACCAACTAGAATTACTATATCGGTGGCCTCGGATAAACTCCCTCGCTGATTGGCTGATACCGACTTTAGGCCGCCCCGACGACTTTACTTACTTACATATGTAATATTATTTTGCTTTTTTTTTTTTTTACGGATGCTCATTATGATAGTACTTTTCAACTAAAATGAATATTTGTCATAAAATAATCGATTTAAGTAATTTCAATTCGTTTTTAAAATGAAAATGAGCGATTATTCGTCGCACACGTACTTCTTGCGAAAAGAGAAAAATATCGGAATTATCTCCCTTGTTTATCACTTTTCAGAAAACCTTTCTGTATTGATTGCAAAGGAATGACACTTTAATTTCATTCAACCAGAAAGAAAACACTAATTTTATTTAAAATATTACATTTCCTTCTTTTCTTTGACGTTGTATAGCCACAAGGATAAGAAATGAGAAAGGGAAATAAGTAAGTATAACGTTCTGTTATTATCTTTCTTTACAAATAAAACGATTTAAGATACGGAATTTGAAGGTAGAAACGAAATATTTTTTTTTTTAATTTGTGACAATGCTCTATAAATATAAAAAAAAAGAATAACTGAAATATTTTGAAAACTGATTTAATTATTTTTTTTAGATCTAAATTTATTTCAACATTCAATTATTTTCGCTTCTATCCGTGTTAATCTGTGACTGTGACATAAACAAAGTCTCCCATCAAAATCTTAGGCCAGTGTTAGCCGTCAATACTAATATAATTATTATTTCCGTGAAATCGTTTTAAAGCTATTTTTATTATGAACAATAGGTACCACCAGACCGTTTATGCCATCTTGAATAAAACGGAAATAGATATTTCCGAACTTTGTTTATCAAAAATCTCGTAAAAAAAAGATCGTACAGGGTTGTTACAAAGAAAAATAGTTAATTCAAAGATCAAATTATCCGATTGGGAAAAATTACATCGTTATCTTAAAAAATAAACAAACCTGCCCGTATTACATGCGAAAGGGTAATTTTCAGACCGTAATATAGACAGAAAAGTTACTAATTATTTCCCTTTTACGATTAACCCGTAAACGTATGGAATGAAAATAAATTTTTTTCTAAGAGAAAAACTGATAAAATAATCTATTATACTTACTTTTTATTTTAATTATTGAAAAAAGTTAAATAAATTTTTTTTCACGCTAACACTGTCAGCCTTACAGGAACAAACTTCGGTTACTTAGAAGCGTCTCGTCTCTTTGTAAAACAAATTTGTCAGCAATGCTCTTCCGTACATTCTAAGGATCACACATTACTATTCAACAATAAAAATTACAAATTCTTTTAAAAACATTAATCGAGCTCGTATCGGACCAATGTTTAGTTCACCTGAATTCTAAAATTCATATTTTTAAATATCCGTGAAAAATTCGATTTTTTGACGCAGGAAAAAAAAAATTTATTTATTTCACGCAGAAAATAAAAATATTTAATCACACAAAAGATTGAAAATCTCTTAAAAATTAATTTCTTTAAAAAAAATATTTTTTTTTTACCATTTAATAGAATATAGTACATACCAATTATAAAAGCAAAAAAAAGTTTTCAAATATTAATATTATGACATTTTTTTGCACTTTTTATTTCCGATTTCATTAATTTTTCCTCAAAAAACTAGACCTCGTACATTCATACAATTTCATTGATATAGTTATTCAGACTCTTATCTTTATAGAAAAAAAGAAAGAAAAATTTTCTGACGCGTCATTTTTTTATCTCATAAAATAAAATAGGGGGGGGGGGAATAGACCACGTAAAAAATATTTCCCCTAATATATTTTAGAAAAAAAACTATTTCAGATGTATTTACATGCAATGGTAAACATTTATGGAAATATTCGTAAAAATCAGATTATTAATTGATTTTTCATAGAATTTTTAAAAAATCCTCTTATCATAACTTGTTTTTAGCTACGTTAAATTTCAGTTGATTTAACAGTGCAAAAATGAAAACATTGTTTTTCAATCATAATTTTCATTATTTCCATATACTGAAAAAAAATTTTTTAAATCATCAGGAGTTTATTTTATGGTTTTTCTTTAAAATGGAAAAAAAATTTTCAAGAAAATATTAAATTTTCTGTAAGTTTCATTGTGTTAAATATAGGGGGGTAAATTTCACAGGGTCAAATTGGTGGTACCTAATGAACAATGATTTTATTAAATAAATACGAAACGAACCCTGACGAGAAAATAATTATTCATTGAGCCAAAGCAAGATAATGAATTTTAAAAAAATTTCTTAATTTTAAAACAAAAATCTGGGAATTGTCCAATTTAAATAAATATTTAACTACTTTATTCATTAATGACTAAATTCCGTAATGAATAGTTTATTTCTATTAAAAATTTAAAAAAAGTTTTACTTTTATCAATTCAGAATGTTGCCCCCCCCCCCCAACATTCTGAATTGATAAAAGTGACCTTTGTTCATTTGAAAAAAACAAATTTCAGTCCATGATTTTTACATTTCTTGTCATAAAAAATCCTAATTTAGTTTAAATGTTGTCCCAAACTTTTTAAAACTTTCTTATTTTCACAATAACTATTGAGTTCATTAATATTTTAATATTTTCTATTTTTTGGTTCATTGTGAATGAATAATTTTCGTTTAAACATTTTTACATAAAAAAATCCATTTCACTTTAGACATATATGTGTATAAATGGACAGGGTCCAATTAAGCAGTATATTAAAATGAAGATTTAGTGTCTGTAACTGAAACTACGTCACTGCTTACATCACAATATCCTCAGGAATTGCATAAGTTTATCAGTGAGTATTTAGTTTATAGTCATAGACAAAATCATTAATTCAAAGAATAGATCTTATTTATCAACGATGTCTATGAAAATCTGAGTTAGATTTTCCTCAAAACAGCCCATGTTATTAGTGCATTTAAAATCCTGCAATGTGTCTTATACATCACTAAGAAATAAACGCTTACATAATATATGGTGTGGTTAATTTGCATACTGGTTTTAACAAAACTGTGTTTAATAAATAATTACTTGGTGCTATTGATCTCTCATATTATTGTTTTATTCTCCAACATATTAAAATCAATCCTGTGAATGATTTTATATAGAAACCAATTAAAATATAATTAAAATAAGTGTAATCTTTTTATATGTGTTCTGATTTAATTTCAGTAGTCTTTCTAATTTGATAAATAAGGCCACCTGTTGGCCATGGGGGGTTAACCCATATTGATTAACATTCTATTAGATATATTTAATTATTTGTTAAAGAGTAAATTGACAATTTTATTTACGACTATTTACGATGTAAATTCATTGCAAGTTGATAGAAATATAAACCAATTGTAATATTATCAGAATGCACCAGTCTCTTTTTTTTTATTTTTAAAAATAATATTTGAATTTTTATTCTTTCAGAAAATATCCATATTGAGGAAGAAGATTTTTGAAATTTAAAAAGACACATTCAAACACATATCAAAGGACAAATGTATTGTTTCTAAATGTGTAGATTTGCTTATTGACAGCTGATAATGCAATTCTTTTTGTTGCAATTCAGTACATGAGTGTTTTCCCTAGATTCATATTTCAAAAAACAAGTTGGGAAAATAAGTTGTTGTGAAAGCAAACTATTTTCCACTTTACAGATCAGCATTTTCACAGGATTGGTTGTTTTGTTTTGTTTTATGGCAAATCAACCATTTTTATGTCATTTAATGCTGAATCAAGTCATTTCTGATCACCAAAGGTCTCAGGTTGCTTACAGTACCTGCTGCTGCTTAAGTGGTCACTCAATTAAGTATTGAAAATGCTCATTGCTGCTTACATGGTTCAGGACTGAAAATAGATATGCAAACACATATTAAAGAGGAAATATTTTCTTGTAAAGTTTGTGAGTCAGTATTTTCAAAGATTTCCAGTTTGAAAAAACACATGCAAACACATACTAAAGAGAGACCATTTCCTTGCGATATCTGTAGTTCAGCTTTTTTTAGAAGTTCCCATTTGAAAAACCACATGCGAATACACACCGGAGAGAGACCATTTTCTTGTGAAGTCTGTAGATCTGCATTTTTGACAAGTTCCCATTTGAAAAACCACTTACGAATGCACACTGGAGAGAAACCATTTTCTTGTGAAGTCTGTGAGTCATCATTTTCTACAAGTTCTTACTTGAAAACACACATGCGGATACACACTGGAGAGAAACCATTTTCTTGTAAAGTCTGTGGTTCAGCATTTTCACAGGGTTCCCATTTGAAAAACCATATGCGAATACACACTGGAGAGAAACCATTTCCTTGTGAAGTCTGTGGGACTGCATTTTCAGAACATTCGAAATTGATAAGACACATGCGAACACACACGGGAGAGAAGCCATTTTCTTGTGAAATCTGTGGATCAGCATTTTCTATGAGTTCCAATTTGAAATACCACTTGGAAACACACACTGGAGAGAAACCATTTCCTTGTGAAATCTGTGGATCAGCATTTTCTACAAATTCCCATTTGAAACGACACATGCCAACACACACTGGAGAGAAACCATTTTCTTGTGAAGTGTGTGGAACAGCATTTTCTATGAGTTCCCATTTGAAAAGCCACATGCGAACCCACACTGGAGAGAAACCATTTTCTTGTGAAGTATGTGGATCAAACTTTTCAATAAGTTCTCATTTAAAAGAACACATGAGAATACACACTGGAGAGAAACCATTTTCTTGTAAAGTCTGTGGATCAGCATTTTCACAGAGTTCAAGCTTGAAAAGACATATGCGAACCCACACTGGAGAAAAACCCTTTTCTTGTGGAGTGTGCAAAACAGCATTTTCATCAAGTTCAACTTTGAAAAGACATTTACGAACACACCCTGTTACTGTACCTGTTATTACTTGATAATATAACCTGTCAACCTGATGAGCTAAAGGGCTCACTGAATATTCAAAAATGGCCATCAAGATTGGATTCTTTCCATCAACCATGGGTTGCAGGGTTTTCTACACTTGCTAAAAGTCTGGCCGAATGCCCACGTTGTGCTCTGATCTCAAACGACCAGAACTCTGCTGTAGAAGCCGATACACTATGGTTAATGGCGGCTTAGTGGTTATATAATGAAACAACAATTCTTTTTCTTTCAAATTCAAGAAAAAGCATTTATATACAAGAAGAAAATACAAAAGTCAATCTTATTCAAAACTGTGAGAGTGATGGACTTAATAGGTTCTGAAAAATATTGCTCAGATTGTCCTTAAAGTATTATGTTGGCCAAGTTCTTCCCTCTGATCAAATTCAAGGGAGGAATCTTTTTCTCAAGGTTTTTCGATAGTCTTGGCTGAAGTTAGTTTGTCTGTCGGCTTCTCGTTAACGGACGGCGTCTGTCTTTGCTGCTCACTCAGCCTATTCTGTTTTAGCATAAAAACAGACTCGGTTAAATAATTTCTCTACCCAGAAACTCTTGATTAGCAATTCTTTTTGGACATCCCACTTTGCGCAAAAATACAGACCTCCTAGTGCCAATCCGCCAATGGAATCCAACTTCCATTGTTGATATCACTAATCTCTATCACATAAGTACCACACCCTTTTTTCTTCTTTTTTCTATTATCTCTTTCGGTCACCCAAGTGATTTTCAACAAAGAGTTAAGTTTCCGAACAAACATCTGCTTTGATTTTTATCTAATTTCCCTTTTTATTTATTTTTTAAGTGGAAAAATCTTTTCATTCTTTATTAGCTCTTGAATCAATTTGTTACCACTTCCGGCCACTTAAGTGGTTCTCAACAAAGAGTCAGGTCTCCAAATAAGCATCTGGTTTGATCTTTATCTAAGTTTTCTTTTATCTGAATTCCGTTTAAGTGGAAAAAATCATTTTCTTTTCTAATCCCAAAATAAATTCCGACCAAAATGATAACAAAGATTTTCTAATCACTTTCCAACAGATGACCCAAATGAAATCTCCACAAGGGGTTTTCCTAATTTACTTGAGGTCCAGACTCAGCATCTTATTCCGGTTTCTCGAGCCATAACTGGGTAACAATAGAATTTGTGGTAGTTCAAGTTCTAAGGTTTCAATATGAATTCTTCTATTTTATGTTTGACTGGCCATATGTAATTCTGTCCAGTTAGCCACATTGAATAGTTGAGGTGCATTCTAAAGTCCATTCTGACACTATGTGGTATTACCTGTTAGGTGCAAGCCCTGTTGGCTGGGGATTTAGAATACATCAACTGCCCCTCTGCAGAAGGGTAAGACACCCCCAATTGGGTCACCTGTTAGCCATGAGTGGCTTAAATGCTTAAGGATGGAATCCTGGTGGCTGAGCAGTCCATGACATACAGCACTATACTTTGGCCCTTACTTAGACTGGACGGGTGGTCGGAGAGCCCCCCCCCCCCTCTCAAAATCAATCGACTGATCATACCAAGCCCTAGGACGTATATGATAGATCCAATGCTATTACCCTTAGGTTTAAAAAAAATTGAATGTCTATCAAGCATGAATAGAACAAAACCCCTTTAGCATAAAATAACCCAACAAGGGTTGACATGCTGTAAAATCCAACAAACCAAATCAAACCATTCTTAATGTCTCAGGCTGTGTTTTTAATCTGAAAAAACAGGACTTCTCCTCTAGACGGTTATTTTTAGCTGATCTAGTGACCCCATTTCCCAAAATTTCTAAACCAGTTTATTAAACCCATTCTGGAATTTAAAACTATCAAATCAGTTTTAACCCTGTTTTTATTTTATTTGTTTTTTATTTTCCCCCTTCTTCTGGATTTCAAACCCCAAAGCTGGCACCCTATTGGCTGGAGAATCCAAAACCGGACATGCACAAAGGCAACCCGGTAATTTATGAGGAAGTGCGTCCCAATCCCCTGCCTCCGAAATTGCTGCCCGGTGAATTTTAAAATAACGACCCCAAGCTTTGGTGCCACATCGGTGTTACTTGAAAGAAAACAACTAACTTAGGGCGTTAAATGTATTTTAGGGGGGTGGTCTCTTTTTTGTCATAATTCTTGTTTATTTGTAGAAATTTGTCGTAATTCGTGTTTATTTATCGTAATTTGTCGTAATTCTGGTTTATTTATCGTAATTTTCTCGTAATTCTGGTTTATTTATCGTAATTTCTCGTAATTCTGGTTTATTTATCATAATTTCTCGTAATTCTGGTTTATTTATCGTAATAACAGAAAATCTTAGTATTTAATAGATAGATAGATATGAAGATGGATAGTTTTGAATAGATTAATATTTTCTTGAAAAAACTTTTTCCATTTGAAAGAAAAAAACATTAAACAAACTCATAAATTACCTCTTATTTTTCTTTTTTTGTCGTAATTCTTATTATTGTAATTTGTCGTAATTCTTGTTTATTTATAGAAATTTGTCATATTTCTTGTTTAGATAGTTTAGATAGTAACACCGATGTGGCGCCGAAGTTTGGGGTCGTTATTTTAAAATTTACCGGGTAGCAATTTTGGAGGTAGGGGACCGGGTAGCATTTACTTATAAATTACCGGCAACCCTTTTGAAAATGGACAAGGGAGAAGAGAAAGTATAATCAATCTTTTTTAGTTTCAACTGGCAGAGCATAAGTCCTTGAGAGGAGTTGGTCACGGCCAAATGCCTTTTTTAGCTGTAAAAAACTGCTGGACACATTCTTTTTTTTTTCAATCCAATCTCCAATTCTATATTTTGTTTTACCTTTCTTTCATTGCCCCAATATATATATATATATATATATATATATATATATATTGTTATATAAAGCAATTTTAAACCTTACATTCTGAGTTTGTTCTCTGTGTCTATCTTGTATATGAGAATTCCCCACCTGAACAAATGCCATCTTTTTATTTGTTTTCCTTGAACCTAGCATTTGTAGTCATTGTTGCAAATTTTTCAAAAATACATAACAAGATGGAAAATGTTGTCACTATAAAAAGATTATATTTATTTCAGTGGGTTATAAATTATAATAATTAATTACAAACTGTTTTTGAATTTAAAAAAAAATTTCTCAATACACTTTGGCCCTTACTTGGGCTAGACCAGCACCATCATAATACAGAAGACCAGAGCAATAAAATTAGATTCAAACAACAGATTTAAAAATCAAATATGTTACAGATAGAAAATTCAGCTGAATATTTGAAATAGTTTTCTTTCTTTTTTTTTGCTTAACTTTTGCATTTTATTATTTCCTTTGCTCAACACGTTTATAAGGAATTGTTTTTTTATGAATTAAAATTAATTCAATATTTAAAAAAAAAAATAATTGAAAACACTGCAAAACTTCTAATACTTCAACGACTCTATGAACTGTTTTCTTGTGTTATATACCCTTTCTGTCTGGGTATATATATATATATATATATATATATATATATATGGAGAGAGTTTGTTTCTATTCTTCTTATGAGACTCCCCTGTGGTTGTGCCCTCATATTTAATCTTCTATTTCTTTTCTTCTTTTCATTATGTTTGATTGAAACAGATTAGCGGTATCTTTTCCCCCCCCTATTTCTTTCCCCCCCTATTTCTTTTCCCCCCTATTTCTTTTCCCCTCTCTTTCTTTCTTTCTTTCTTATTATATTTTTTCTGTGTATAATGTCCTTTTTCTTCCCTTTTTTCTTTATGATAAAAATAGAATGGTTCATTATTTAGCTGAGGTGACAACATTCAAGGAATAAGAATTTGATGGATAAGAGACATCAGCTAATCAGGATTTACATTTTTTGCATTTCCTCTTGGACAATTTGGATGGTCTCATTTTTAACCAGAGGGTGTTTCAAGATGATAATGGTTGGAAGATTAAGGAACAAGAATATAGATATAAAGATGATTATTGAAAAATTCAGTTAAAAAGAATTTGACTAAAAATTGTGTTATAAAGAATTTAATTTTTGTACTATTTACATTTTTTTGACTGTTGTCATCATCTTTATTGTTATATAGATAATGTTTCGGTCGATGTGACTTCCAGACTTCTTCAGGTGCTTCTTGTCACACTCAAAAACCTTCTTGTCATGATTCCAGTTCAAAAAATCTAAATAATACAAGCATCAAGCCTGCACCTCTGCAGAGTCTGTAAGACTGTCCCAATGAGGCCACCTGTTGGCCGTGGGGGACAACCTGTGATGCTTAAGGATGGAACCCTGATAGCTGAGCAGTCCATATGCCACACTCAACTTTTGCTTTTACTTACGCTAGATGGCTTGTCAGAGAGGAGGCCTCAAAGAAATTTGTTTTTGTTTACTTTATTGTAAACGTTGAAAAATATTCATAAACTTCTGATTAAAAAGTATTTATTCAAAAAAGTATTTTGCTATTGAATTTTAATTTGATTGGGGTACCAACCATGTGGTCAAATTAAAAATTGATATTTTAAATTTTTTTAAAAAAGAACAATAACAGTATTATTTATTAATTTATCATTAGTACCAAATTATTGTTTTATTAAAAATAAAAAAACTGGTACTAATGCAGAATAGCACGCAAGAGATAATATCATTAAATTACGGGCCCTCGCCAACACAGTGTATGAGTAGTAGAGAGATCTGTAGTAAAATAAGGTGTTGATGGTAGGTGTGGTGCTCCACCTCAGATGCAAAAACAATCTCATTGGTCTAGCACTAGTGAAAAGGGATAGACTCCCTCGCTGATTGGCTGATACTGACTTTAGGCCGCACGAACAATGACTTTACATATAAAAAGCATTAAATTTATGGAAAATACCCAAAACCTTTGAGACACTAAAATTAGGTTTAGGGTAAGGATCAGTTTTAAGGTTAGGGTTAGGGTAAGGGTTAGGTTATTTGTGTAATTTCCATAATCTAATACTATTTATACGTTAAATGTGATTCTAATGATACTATTTCTTGCGTGCTATTCTACATTTGTACCCCAAAACTACTTTTATATAAAGATGTATATTTTGTTTTTTAATAATAACATGAACTAATTATTTAATTTAATTATGATGTTACATAATCTATGCATAGACTGTTATCAACCCCCTGTATTTCTGAAGGGATGGCCCCTTTTCATATCACAGAAAGCCCGCGAAATACGTGAAGTCACGTGGGACCTGGTTGGCTCTCAGTTTCAGCTTGGACATCAGGCAGAGAAGATATGTCTGCCTTAGCTGGAGCTCACTGCACACGCGCGTTGTGTTAGAGAAAAATGTTTAGTTAAGTAAATAAAGGTTTAAATAAATAATATGGTTTTGTGGTTGATGAATGTCTTGGCAACAAGACTGACCTAGAAGAAGAAATGAATCAAGGATGACCAACCAGCAAGAACAGAGACGTTAGTCCAGATGCTAGAAGAAGAACGTAAGATACCAAAGATGAGCAGAAGAACAATAGAAGTAAAGAAAGGGTATACAACAATAAGAGCAACATTTCCATAAACTTCTGCTTAAAATCATCTGTTGGTTTGTTTACAAATATTTGGAAGCAGAAGTTGCTGGTGACAAGTAAAACTAAACCTTTCATTACCTTGATGATTTAGGGTGCTTATTGAAGACTTAATCCAAAATATTTATTAATAGATTGGCATTGTGTTGTCAACATCATTTGATATACCATGAAACAATAACTAACATAAAAATTATTTCTACAAATTGAAGTTAACGAAAGTTTCAGCCAATATATTAATAGACATGAAGCTAATGAAAAATAAAATATAAAATTATTTGTACCAACAGATTTGGCATTAAATAACCCACAAGGTTTGATATGCTATTAAACAACATGTGCATATATGGCTGAATCTTTTAAAAGAGGCTTGATAATTTGTATTATATTTATTATTCAAACTATTGTCCTCATCTTTATTGTTATATACACAACATTTCAGCTGATGTGCTCTCCAACCTTCTTCAGGTGTTTCTTGTCAAACTTGCCTTCATATCGTAATCAGGAGCTTTCATGGAACTTCAAACTGAAACACCTTTTGCAAATTTTCTGAGGGATAAAGATAATGTGAACGTTTGAGCGTTTTAACCCTTTGCTGCTGCTGATGGAAGAGAAAGGGTATTTAAGAGCCGGTCAAGCCTTTTTTCGCCCTCTTTTGTACCAGGATCGCGACAGGGTAGTTCACACCCTTTTGATTTGCTGTTGTTGCGTCCCAGATTTTGACCTCCGCAAAGAACCTGCAAAAAATGGGACTTTAAAAGATTCCTTTCAAAGTAAAGTATCTTCAACCGAACTGCAGAGGGTTTTGAGTCCTGTGGAGACTCTATTTGATTTTCACCAAAGAATTTTGGGTCCTGTTGAGACTCTAAAAAGAATTTAAGGAAATAATTTTTGTCTTCCGAGAAGATTACATCAGACTATCAAGGTTTCCTGTCAAAAAAAGTCTCTTCCACAAAGAGCAAAGTTTTCGGTCTCAGAGAGACTCGGTTAAAGAAGAACGAGGAAGAAGAAGAATTTGGTCTTCTAAGAGTTTTGCCCGAGAACAGGTTGATTTAAAAGAACTTTGTCCCTCGGAGTTTTCATTCTCTTCAGAGAACTTTGGTAGCCTTGAGGCTATAAATTTAGTCTGGTGACTGAACAAATTGTAAAGAAAGAAAAAGGGGAGAAAGAATTAAGAAAGGAAAGAGTGTTATATTTTTTTTCTTCTATTTTTATGATTTCCTTTAATTACGTTGTTTTAAGTTTTCTTTTCATTTATTTGTAATTTTCATTATTTTGAACTTCTGCAAGAGGAAATTATCTTGCAAGAGCTCCCTTAGCCAATAAATTGTTTCTTTTTTAAGACTTACAGCAGAATTTGTTATTTTTTTATTGACCATTTGTTTCATTTTACTTTGTTTTTTGTTTCAAAGTCGGGGCCCTGTTACTATACAAGGTCTAATATGGGGTTTCTCTTTATCAGAAGCCCTGTGTCATTGGTAGTTTTTAGATAATAACACAAGACTTCGATTTAACTTAGATCATATTTTATTCTGAAATCCCCACCAGACTACCGGCGCAGATTGAGTCGGCCGTGTGCATAACACGACTTACCACCTCATGGATTTAGCCGATCTCTAAAATCTATTTCTAATCTAAACCGGAAGAGGGTCGTCTCCACCGATTCTCATGGTATCCACCGGAAGGAAGGATCAGGACTGAGATCAAGCCTTGTCACTCATCCTTCAAGGCCGTGGGCTGCAACTTATAACAGCCATTTTGATTTCTACACTACTGTACATAAATATTAGGAATATAATAATTATGTAACAAAAAGTGGGCAGAAGACATTAGCTAAGGTGTTGAGGAAAAGTGTGTTTATTTTAAATGTGACTCAGGTTGATCTTGCAGAAAATAGACAAAGTATAAACTGGTTAATCAATACTGTTCAATATTTGAACTGGGATTTGTAATTGCCAGAATGGAGATCCAAATAATAAGGGTGCTAGGGGGATTTCTAAACCAATATTTAGAGTTTCAGATGACAAACTGCACCAGGCTTTGAAATCTTTATTATTATTATCATTTTTGGTAATTTATGAGGAAGTGCGTCCCGGTCTCCTGCCTCAAAAATTGCTACCCGGTGACTATTAAAATAATGTCCCCAGCTATGTCGTCTCCATTTGTTCATATCTATCTATATTATTTTGTTTGTTTATCTATCTATCTATCTATCTATCTCAGTCTATTCCAAATTATATATCCATCTTCATATCTAAACAAGAATTACGACAAATTACTATAAATAAACAAGAATTACGACAAATTTCTATAAATGAACAAGAATTACGACAAATTACAATAAATAAATAAGAATTACGACCAAAAAGAGAAGCCCCCCCCAAATACATTTAACGCCCTAAGTTGGTTGTTTTCTTTCAACTAACACCGCCAAGACGACATAGCTGGGGACGTTATTTTAATAGTCACCGGGTAGCAATTTCTGAGGCAGGAGACCCAGCTCAGTCTATTCAAAACTATCCATCTTCATATCTATCTATCTATCTATCTAACTCAATTTGTTCATATTTAAAGTAATATGGATAAATATTATTTATCTATGTCTAGAAGACAGAGTCTGGTCCGATGGTGATCTAACTCTTGCAACTAAAGTGTCTGTTTATAAAACATGTTTGTTGTCATCCTTGTTCTATGCTTCTGAAACCTGGATGTTGTATCAATCTCATATGAGGAAGCTTGAAAGATTCCATCAGCACTTAGACATTTCCTTGGTCTGAAGTGGGAAAGCCATGTTCCAGATACGGCTGTCTTGACCAAAGCCAAAACAACTAGCATTGCTGCAATTGTGATGAGGAATCAGACACATTGGGCGGGTCATCTTGTTCGGCTTGATGACTCTAGGCTACCAAAACAGCTTTTTTATGGTGAGCTCCTTTTTGGCAAAAGACCACAACACAAGCTAAAAATGGTTTCATGATAGTATGAAGGAGTATCTAGTGTGCTTTGGTATTCCCATCGATAATTGGGAGTCCCTGACATCTGATTGTGGGCAATGGAGGGCTGTGATATACAGGGGTGCAGAACCATTTGAAGCTGCAAGGGTGGACTGAGCAAAACTCAGGAGAGTGTGCCGAAAACGTGAAACTCTGCCAGCCCATTCTGGTGGTATGTGGATCTGTGAGGAGTGTGACTGGGCCCTATTGTCAAAGGCGGGCTTGGTCAATCACATGAGAGCTACCTGACTGCAATTGTTGTCTCTACCATGCCACACTCTAAGACCCAGCATGATCCCCAACATGAGGACAGTGATGAATATACAACACCTGTCGACTCAGTCAACCCCGATCATTATGTGTGCCAGATATGTTCTGGAATATGCAAGGATTGAAGAGTCATGAATGAGCCCACAAACGGACAATGGATGAAGCAGTGGCAGTCACACAGATGTTGCGATCAATATATATGAAACATAAGTATTGGAAAAAGAGAATTTAATTATTTTAAGATATTTCTATAAATGGTCATCTCAAGTTCCAATATCTGCTGAAAATTGGATGAGTGAAAATTATGAATTATGGGCAAATTTTCACTGAACTGTAATGAAATACTTAAATGAATTATATATATATATATATATATATATATATATATTATATATATAAAGCTCTTGATTATCCTAATTTTTACTTGTTATTTATTTTGTGGAGGCATGTTTAATATAATGGTTTTCATTGTAGGAAATAAAATCAGCCAAAGTTCAAATCCTGGATAAGGCTATTTGCATTTAACTTCATGCTAATATCCTTGGGAAAGGTATAAATCCACTTGTGGATAGATAGTAGGTTTGACCAAGTTCTTTTGCATCCTGTTTGTGGTAGAGGGGTTAGGTAAATATCGGTTCAAATTTATTATTTATTCATTGAACATTTTTGGCTTCTATTATCATTTCCAGTAGTCTATTCAACAGAGAAACATAAAGTCAAGCATTATATCCTTTCTTATATTCATATGCCATATTAAAACCATAATAACTAATTCTGAATGCCTTTTCTTGCTTACTACATATTCTCTTACATTTTATATTGTAAAATATCTACTAAATCAAAAGTCATCAGCTTCACTCATCACATTACTTGATAAGTTATTAAGTTAGTATTAAATATTTGCAGCTCTTGTTGGAAATTCAATTATTGTAAATTATCAATTAACAATGACAACAGTTTTTGTTGGTTGGTTGGTTGGTTGGTTGGTTGGTTGATTTTACAGCATGTCAACCCTTGCTGGGTTATTTTATGCTGAAGACATTTTTGTTTTATTTATTATTGTTGGGTATTCAATATTTTTTAAACTATTTTTTCCACCCTGTCGGTTGGGGCGTTAGAATGCACCGACTGCACCTCTGCAGAGGGGTAAGACTCCCCCAATGGGGCCACCTGTTGGCTGTGGGTGGCGACCCGTGATGCTTAAGGATAGAGCCCAGGTGGATGAGCAGTTCATGACATGCAATACTCCACTTTGGCCCTATCTTGGGCTAGACGGTCAGTCGGAGAGGCCCCCTCCGATCAATTGACTGGTCACATCAAGCCCTAGCACCTATATGATTTTCCCAACCCTATTGCCTTTATGGCAAGCCCCAACCCCTCTTTATCATATGGGTGCTAGAAGGCGGTGGCTGCGGGTCTACATGTCCTGGGAATGACGTTAAACTCTCTGATGGTGAGGTTCCAGTTTTGGAGGTTTGGAGAATGTGGAGCACCCCTTCATCACCATTGCTTCTTGGTCCACTCTGACCCGGAGTGGTAGTACCTGTTAGGGTCCCATCTATGGGTTAAATAGAAAAATGTATTTATAAAAAAATTGTATTCTCCATTAAGAATTGATTTATTTCAAAACTTTATCAGCATTAAATGACCCACTGAGGTTGATATGCCGTAAAACAAAACAAAACAAACCAAACCAAAAACTATTTTTTAAAACACTTTTGTTAGAACTCATTTTTTTCTATTTAACCCATAGATGAAACCTTAACAGGTTTTACCACTGTTTACATTCATGTAAAAATGTTCATCAAAATATTTCTCAAACTTTTGTTTGCCTGTGTAGCAGTCAAAAATGGTTATCTTCCCTTACCACAAGGGTTTCATTGATAGGTGGCATTGCAAGGAGTTGAATATTTAAACTCAGCCGGCAAGCCACCAGCCTCTCTCTTTTACTAAGCTAGCTGGACAAGTAAAGATGCATGGTGTCTCTGTTCCTTAAGTAGGGGGCTTTTCCCCAACCCCCAACTATCAGTAAGTGAATTCTTCATTGACTCTTTCTTACTTCTTTAGGACTTTAGTCCGATCTTCTTGTATATCTGTTTCTGTATCTATATTGTATCTTCTTATGTATGTCATTGTATTTGTTCATTCGTCCATGTGCTCAGACAATAAAGTCTGTATGTGTTATGTTCTTGATGCTTCATTCAGACTTCATTGTGAATCTTTTCACTTAAGTTTTCTAACATATTATAAGAACATTAACATTTTATACTAGTAAGATTATCCTTATTTTTTATTGTTAAAGTAAATAAACTTACAGTTATCTTTCTTTTCTCAAGTGTCCATTGTACCTTGTCATGAGTATGTGTATTCCTTCCATGTGCTCAGACAATAAAGTCTGTATGTGTTATCTTTTTGTTGCTTCATTCGGACTTCATTGTTAAACTTTTCACTTATGTTTTTATAACATATTATACGAACTAGTTTTGGTCACTAAGTCTCAAAATAACATTTCAATCTTATACCTTTGTAATTTTGAATTTGGATATTTATCAGAAATCCATGTCATTTGTGTTTGTAAAATAAAATATTTAGATAAAAGAATGATCGAATTTAGTAAAAAGAATAATAATTTGACATTACAATTATTGTTCTATCTTTTTCTATTTTTCATAATGTTTTAACTTTCTCATCAAACAAAGACTCCAGTCTTCAAGAGAATTTAATTGTTTTATTAACAGAATACATGGTTGGCTGACTAGTTTTGCTTTATGGCACATCAACCTTGGTGGGGTCCTTTAATGCAAAGTTATAAAATAAATTCATTCTTAATGGATACTCAATTTTTTATAAACATATTTGTCTATTTAACTCATAGATGGGATCCTAACAGGTACAACCACTCCGGGTCAGAGTGAACCTGGGAGCAATGGTGATGAAGGGGTGCTCTACATTCCCAAGACCTTCAGAACTGGAACCTCACCATCAGATAGTTTAACGTCATTCCCAGGACATAGAATAAATGGACATCTAAATGTTCAATACCTGCTGAGATATATATATATATATATATCTTTGACATGCTAAGTCATTAGGAAAGTCAACAAGCTAAGAATTGGATGAGCACGAAATAAGTTTGTTTTAGATAAGTGACTGTTTTAATATTTCTGCTGAAAACCGAATGAGTAAAAACTTCCTAGTCAAGTGGTAACAATGTTTTATTAAGATATATTTTTATACAGACCAGAAAGAAATGGTTGTCTAAATGTCCAATATTTGTTAAAAACTGGATGAGTGAAAACTTCCCAGTGGTAACAATTTTTCTCTGGTCATCAGAGAAACAAAGTCCAGCATTTTGATGTCATATCAAACACTGTGTGTTCGAATGTGTCTTTTCAAATTTGAAGTTTTTGAAAAGGCTGATCCACATAATTCACAGGAAAATGGTTTTTCTCTCGTATGTGTTCGCATGTAGCTTTTTAAATCTGACTTCACTGAAAATGCTGAGCCACAAACTTCACAAGAAAATGGTCTCTCTTTTCTATGCATTTGTATGTGGCTTTTGAAAACTGAATACCCTGAAAATACAGATCCACACACTTTACAAAATGTGATTTATTTCTTTTTTGTTTCATTTTCTTATTAGAATTTTTTAGAAGTCAAGGGGCCCCTGTCCTGGGGCTAACACTTGATTTCTTTACAAATAATATTTGTATCCTAAGAATCTTTTTAGGATGAAGCATGTTCCTTTGATAGCTATTTGTACTTTATAGCAGCTTGGCTTCCCTGGTATTGATTCCAGGTATTTTTTTAGATTTTGTTTCACCAGTCCAGTTGCCCCAACCACAACGGGTATGATGTCTATTTCTTTCAATGGTCATTTTTAGATCATTCTTGAGGTCTTGGTATTTTGTGATCTTTTCTTGTTCAGCTCTATTTAGGCCATAGTCATTTGGGACAGCTACATCAATAATAAGAGCAGTTTTTTTTTCGTTTATCCCAGATGACAATATCTGGTTTAATGGCTTTGTCTTTTATATATCTGCTTTCCAGTATGTGTTTGAATGTGGATTTTCAAATTTGTACTTTTTGAAAATGCTGACCCACACAATTCACAGACAAATGGTTTCTCACCTGTGTGTGTTCGCATATGGCTTTTTAAATTTGACTTCTGGGAAAATGCTGAGCCACACACTTCACAAGAAAATGGTTTCTCTCCAGTGTGTATTCGCATATGCCGTGTTAAACAGCGACGTGCAGAAAATGATGAGCCACACACTTCACAAGGATGTAGTTTTTCTCCAGTATGCGTTCGAATGTGTCTTTTTAAATTTGAACTTATTGAAAATGATAGCCCACATACATCACAACAATATGGTTTTTCTCCTGTATGTATTTGCATATGACTCTTCAAGTCAGACTTCTGTAAATATGCTGATCCACACAATTCACAAGAATGGGGTTTATCTCCAGTGTGTGTTCGAATATGCCTTTTCAAATTTGAACTTTTTGAAAATGCTGACCCGCACAATTCACAGGAAAACGGTTTCTCTCCTGTGTGGGTTCGCATATGACTTTTTAAATCTGAATTCTGTGAAAATGCTGACCCACAGATTTCACAAGAATATGGTTTCTCACCTGTGTGTGTTCGCATGTGGCTTTTTAAATCTGAGTTCTCTGAAAATGCTGACCCACACACTTCACAAGAATATGGTTTCTCTCCTGTGTGTATTCGAATATGTCGTGTTAAACTGTGACATTTTGAAAATGCTGATCCACACACTTTACAAGAATATGGTTTATCTCCAGTGTGTGTTCGAATGTGGCTTTTCAGATTTGAACTATTCGAAAATGATTTTCCACACACCTCACAAGAATATGGTTTTTCTCCAGTGTGAATTCGTATGTGGCCTTTTAAATTGAACTCATAAGAAAATGCTAATCCACAGACTTCACAATAAAATGATTTCTCTTTAGTGTGTATTTCCATTTCTCTTCAAATTCAAACACTGAAAATGTGGATCTCTGTGGGTGACAAATTTTTTTTTTTTTTTTTTTTTTACTGTTGTGTGTATTTCAATCTATCCTTTGAAATGTGATTTTAGTGAAATTTGAAAGACTAAGAATTGTCTCTTTGTCCATTTTAAACCATGATTGTCAAAATATGGGTTCATACACTTTGAAAAAATACATTATCTCTTCCATATTTGTATGCATGAGCTTTTTTTCTTTTTTAAATTTCTCCTTTACAATTTTTCATCTGTGAATAAAGAAAATGTCTGATTAAAGAAAACAGCAGATTTTCATACATGATTTGAAAGTATAAAAAAAGTTTAAGTTTCAATAAATTGTAACATTTCATACATGATTCCTGTTCAGTTATAAATAAAAATTGCTACTGTTTAACAAATATCAATACAGAAATTTTTACTTTTGACAAAAATTGTCAGATAAAAGTACATATAATTAACAGCAGATTCATATATGATTTGATAAAATTAAATATAAGAACTAATATATATAATATGATTAAAGATAAAAATACAAATCGTTTACACTGTAACATTTAGTTAAAAAAACAAGTTTACTTGTTTAAAATATTTAACAAAAAAACAAACAGAATAAGAAAGATAAATTTTTACATTTTCTTTCTTTTTTTTACTCATCAATAGTGTTTAACACTAGGTCAAAGGAAATACAAATCAACACTTTGTTGGGTCATTAAATTGGTAGTTCCTCTGTGTGGAGTTGAGTGAGGGAGAGGCTTTCTTTGATTGGATATACCAATCATGTGATGAGCCCAGAAGTTTTGGCATAAAATACCAAAAATCACCAGAAGACCCCAGACCAGCTCTGACAAGGCAGCAACTTGAAATCCTCTCCATGAAATCACCCTAAGATACCAGATATCTTCTCCAGCATGCCAGTATGTCCCTCAAACTCAACTTTATACACAAGAAGGACTTTATATTGTTACTCATTATTTTTATTTGTTCTTTAATAAATTGTTAGAATTAAACTAAGTTTTAATTCATTTATTTGTTACTGTTAGTCTTAGAATTAAATGCTATACTAATACAATAACAAGAACGACTTTATATTGTTACTCATTATTTTTATTTGTTAGAATTAAATTAAGTTTTAATTCATTTATTTGTTGCTGTTAGTCTTAGAATTAAATGCTATACTAACACAATAACAGGAAGGACTTCATATTGTTACTCATTGTTTTATTTGTCTTTAATAAATTGTTAGAATTAAACCAAGTTTTAATTCATTTATTTGTTAGTCTTAGAATTAATTGCTATACTAACACAATATCTTGATTCCCTATAACTGTGCAAATAATCACTATTATATACAAACAAAAATTAAAGTAAATAGCAATATTTGAAATAGTAAAAGTGTTTATGTTTCAATGAACTGCAACATTTTATTTATGTTTACACAACCATTTAGGCAACAAATAAATGTGAAATGATTTAAAAAAATAAACTGAATGAAATTTAGGATGGATACATTTTTAAATCTTTAGGTGTACAGCAAAAATTTAACAGATTCATTAAAAGTGTTATACACCCCTTTATATATTGGGTATAGGTTGGTTGGTTGGTTTATTTATTTTAACGGCATATCAACCCGTCTAGGGTTATATCATGCCTAGCGGTTGGGTTGTTATACATATTGTGTATTCATATATATACATTAAGTAATTGGTTTTAACAATGTGTTAGCATTATTGGGAATCATACTGTATGCCATTGATTTGTTTCATGTCTATATTCTATGGTATAATTTTATTTCCCTCAAAAAGGAGAAAATATCCTCTATGTTAACATTTTCAAATAGGTTCTTCATATTGTTTGCTTTAAAATAATGTTTTCTGATGTGAGCAAAAAATCTGCATTCCATCAATAAGTGTTTAACTGTCAGGGGTGTTTGACATGTTTCACATTGTGGTTGTTGTTCTTGTTTGAGTATATAAGAGTGTGTTAGTTTTGTGTGACCAATGCATAATCGGGACATAATGACTTGTTCCTTTCTAGACTTCCTTAAAGTTGGTCTGCAGCCTCCCAAAGTCGGTTTGATTAGGAAGAGTTTATTGTGGATACAGTTATTCCAGTGTTGCTGCCATTTTGTATGAAGGAATCTATTAATTTTAGGTTTCAAGTCAGTATATGGTATCTGGAACTTGTCAGATATTAAATCTAGAGCTGATTTAGCTGCAGAGTCAGCTCTTTCATTCCCCCTCACTCCTATATGACTTGGTATCCAGCATATAATAATCTCCTTAGAGTTAGACATTGTCTAATCTATTCAGGAGCTTAATGATGAGAGGGTCTTCCAGTTTTTTATTTCTTAATGATAGTAGGACTGAGAGCGAGTCTGAAAAGATGATATATTTTGTGTGTTTATTTTCAGAGATGATGTCAAGAGCTATATCTGTTGCATGGGTTTCAGCTGAAAAAATGGAACTTTCGTTTGGAAGGGCTTTTATTGGGTATATAATGAGGAGGAGAGAGTAGAAGTGGTGGAGATGAGTTCTTATGTGGGTCTGTTTTGTTGGTGGCCATCTTTTTTCTAGGTTGATTCCTTCCTTCTGCTGGGCTGGGTTGTCTGTGCTAATTTCATTGTTTGTAATAATGAAGCAAGACTTGATTATTTTATAAGACATATTTATTAGCTCAAAAGGGTTTTTATAACCGCATGGTGAGAAGATGGCATTTTGAGAGAAAATGAACCTTACATCAGTTCCTTTTTACTAACAGCCAAAATCTAACTATCCTAGCTCAGTCCCTTTCTCACACTCGCCTTTAGCCAATCAGAAATCGATGTCTAGATCAGAGAATCATCATTTTTGATAAACAAACGACTCAGGTTGATTACAGTATCTGCTGTTACTTAAGTGGTCATGCAATTATGAATTAGAACAGATTTTATGGCATGTCAACCCTCGTTGGGTTATTTTATGCTGAAAACATTTTGTTTTATTTATTCTTCATGGGCACTCAATTTTTTAAACACATTTTTTAAACTCATTTTTTCTTTTTAACCCATAGATAGGACCCTAACACGTACTACCACTCTGAGTCAGTAATGATGATAAAGAAGTACTCCACATTTCCCCAGAATTGGAACTTTGCCATCAGATAGAGTTTAACATCATACCCAGGACATTAAGACCCTCGAAGTGGATCTGGGAGTAATGGTGATGAAGGGGTACTCCACATTTCCCAGAGCTCCAGAATTAGAACTTCACCATCAGATAGAGTTTAACATCATACCCAGGACATTAAGATCCTCAGAGTGGACCTGGGAGTAATGGTGATGAAGGGATACTCCACATTCCCCAGAGCTCCAGAATTGAAACTTCACCATCAGATAGAGTATAACATCATACCCAGGACATTAAGATCCTCAGAGTGGACCTGGGAGTAATGGTGATGAAGGGATACTCCACATTCCCCAGAGCTCCAGAATTGGAACTTCACCATCAGATAGAGTTTAACATCATACCCAGGACATTAAGACCCTCAGCCACTACCTTCTAGCATATATATGATAAAAAGGGTTCGGACTTGCCACAATAGCAATAGGGTTGGGACAATCATGTAGGTGCTAGGGCTTGACATGATCAGCTGATTCATTGGCCTCTCCAACCACCTGTTTAGCCTAAGTAAAGATCAAAGTGAAGTGTTGCAGGTCATGGACTGTTCAGGCACCAGGATTCTATCCTTAGGCATCACGGATCACCACCCATGGCTGAGAGCTGGCCCCATTAGGGGGATTTTACCCCTCTTCAGAGATGCAGTCAGGGTATTTTACAGCTCCAGCCAACAGGGTATTGATCTAGTGGGAACTAGTGCTCTTAGCATGATTTGATTGTAATAAGCAATAGTTTAAATAGACATGTAGGAAACGATATTGTCATACATTTGGATTTTTTAAGATAATAATTATGAATAAATAGTAGTAGTTGTCGTTAGTTCAGAAACAACATACACAAGTTGTATAGTCACAAAGGGGTTGTTTATTCCTTTCTAGGCTTGTGGGTTCTTTTTCAGAGAGAATGAGAAAGAGAGGATAAGGTCAAATTATTCTATTTTTTAAGATAATAATTATGAATAAATGGTAGTAGTTGTCGTTAGTTCAGAAGCAACATACACAAGTTGTATAGTCACAAAAGGGTTGTTTATTCCTTGCTAGGCTTGTGGGTTCTTTTTCAGAGAGGAGGATAAAGAGAGGATAAGGTCAAATTATTCTATTTTTTAAGATAATAATTATGAATAAATAGTAGTAATTGTCGTTAGTTCAGAAACAACATACACAAGTTGTATAGTCACAAAAGGGTTGTTTATTCCTTGCTAGGCTCGTGGGTTCTTTTTCAGAGAGGAGGGCGAGAGAGAGGATAAGGTTAAATTATTCTATCATAAATCATGTTCGGTACTACTATGTGAAACACATCACGAGGGAACACGGGAAGCCATGTCTGCCCCTTACAAAGGCCCAGATGAAAAAGAATGATTTTTCTCTTTTTCTGTTTTTGTTCCCCGGGGTGGGGAAATGTCACATCCGCTTCCGGTCAAAATCTGGAACTTCCGTTTTTATTTTTAAATCTATTTCCAGGGTCATTCGTTTGGTCAATTGCTGTCCCCCCGTTGAGTATTTACCTTTCCAAACTTTAACCTTTGTTCTTATTTCTTTTTCTTCTCTTTCTCCAGAAATCTGATTACTGTTTTCTTTTCAATCCCCAAATTCCCCGTAGACCATAATAATTATGCTATAGATGTTTCAGACTATTGTCCTCATCTTTATTTATTTATTGTACAAACACAAAAATTGAAATAGATTTTTAGTTGCTTGGTTGGATTTTATGGCATGTCAACCTTTGTTGAGTTATTTTATGCCAAAGACGTTTTGTTTTATTCATTGCTGATGGGGATCAATTCTTTTAAAACACATTTTTTAAACTCATTTTTTTCTATTTCAAACTTTTACTTGCTTTTTTTAATTGAATTGCCAAGAAAAAAATTTCAAAGAAATCTTTGGTTATTTCCTATAAGTCTAACATAAACAAAGGGGAACCACTCTTGACTGATAAATTATTTATTTATTTATTTTCCCATTAAACTAACCCTAAACCCTAACACGGTCTTCTTTTTTCCTAACAGATCAATAAATAAATAATTTACAAGTAAAGAGTGATTCCCCTTTGTTTATGTTAGACTTATAGGAAATAACCAAATCTTCTGATATAATTATTCACACTCTTATCTTTATAGAAAAAAAAATCGTTTTATATCATTTCATAAAATGAAATGCGGTGGGGGGATACTTCGTAAAAATATTTCCCCTAATATATTTTTAGGAAAAACCTATTTTAAACATAATTTCACCAACAGGTGAATAATTATCGAAATTTTCGCAAAAATTTGACTCTTAGTTGATTTTTCATACAATTTTAAAAAATTAGCCTGTAGTCATAACTTGTTTTTTTGCTACGTTACATTTCAATTGATTTAATAGTGCGAAAATGTAAACATTGTTTTTATTCATAATTTTCATTATTTCCGTAAGCTGAATTTAAAAAAGTTTCTTCTTTTGAATGGTCCAAAAATGTTGAAGATAATATTAACCTTTATTTAAGTTTCATTGTGTTTAAATATAGGGGGGGGGGGTAAATTTTACACGTCAGATTGGACGTCCCTTGTGTACTAACACAAATAATTTTGATGTCAGATTTTTGTTCAATCTTTTTTCAAACACATAAAACAGAATTTTAAAAGAAAAAAGAAAAAAAAGAAAGAAAAAAAGAAAAAAAAAGGGTTTTATACAAGATTTGAAGGGTTTCCATTTCAAATCACGTGTTTACTTGTTTACTAGGGACCACCAATCAGTTTAGGCCATCTTGAATAAAACGGAAATAAATATTTCCGACCTTTGTTTATCAAAAATCTCGTAAAAAAAAAGATCGTACAGGGTTGTTACAAAGAAACATAGTTAATTCAAAGATCAAATTATCCGATTGGGAAAAATTACATCGTTATCTTAAAAAATAAACAAACTTGCCCGTATTACATGCGAAAGGGTAATTTTCAAGCTACAATTTAGACAGAAAAAATACATATTATTACCCTCTTACGGTTATGCATCTAAGTATGGATGGGTGTAACGGACAAACTTTTAAGCCAAATTTTTTCTATTAAAATGAATAAAATCTTTAAAAACTTTAATATTACAATTTACTATTAAAATGAATAAAAACTTGAAAAAATTTAATCTTAAAATTTCGCAGTGAAATTGACGTTAAAAAATGTCTTCGGTTTTAGTATTAATTCTTAAAATCGAAAATAAAATGAAAATAAGGTAAACAATGTTTACGTTACCTTAATTTTTCTTCCTTGGGTAATGTTTACCGGCAAAAATAGAAGAGAAGCTTTTACTTACGTATTTCTGTTTTCTTTTTCTTCGGATAATGAAAGATGAAAGAACAGAGAGAAACTGTAAAATCTTAGATAAAACTAATATTTTGTTCTGGTTAAATAAAATCAAATTCGTTTGCGATCGACACAGTGACGCTTTTTAAAGAATGGAACTCAAGGGAGATAATTCTAATATGTCATCATGGGTTTTTCGGAAGATGCTACTTAGCCGGTCCCGGTTAAATAGACAAACCTACTTTTAGGCTTATTTTACTGTCGCTGTAAATATTATTTTTATTATGAATATGAATTATGAATATTATTTTTATTATGAATTTTTATTAAGAATTTTTATTAAGTAATGTTAAATATAACAACACAGATTTAACACAAAATTTTATCTGTATTTTAATTTATATTTTGTGAAGGATAAAGATATAATAAATTCTTCTGAATGAAAAATATAGATACTGTTAATGACTTTGTGATCAAACGTGAATTTTTACAAATTTAAAAAAAAAATTTAAAGGAAATGATAAAGGTAAATTTGACTATCAGGAATTTTTTCCAAAGTGGAAAAATGACATTTTTCACTATCAATTGTTAAAACATAAAATTCTAACCCTAACCCCAAACCCTAACCCTAACAAGATGAATTCTTGTCAAGTAACATTTTAAGAAATTAGCTTTTAGATAGATTGTTTTAAAGTTTGTATCACAGAATTACACAACTACTTTTTAAGCAATTACCTTTTAGATAATCCTAGATTGCTCAACAACCATTTTAATCTTTTAGCTTTTAGATAGTTTGAAATATATTTAAATATATTTCAAATATATTTGCTGGCAAAAGAGCCTGTGGTCTATTTTACTAGGACCGGTAAAATAAGCCTAAAAGCAGGTAGTCTATTTTACCAGAACCGGCTAACTAGCCTATACGTTTTTTTTTTTAAATTCTCTCCAACTCAGCTAATAATCAGATTTTAATGAAAATTTCGATATTTAAACCAATAACAAGGTTTCTTTTAAAATACATTTAGGTAGACTGTGAATTGAGGGGTGTAAATTTTTACCATAGTCTACCGGGCAGATGTTAGTGGAATATGAAATGAAGTTCAATGTATCTATCTTCTATTTATTATTATACTAAAGCTAAGATTTCCAACTTTTAATCTCTAAAGGATTTTTTTCCTGGTAAGGTTAATGACACAAAATTTATACTAAATTATTCCTTAGTTTTAGGATTACTAAATGTTTGAAAAAATTTCACTTTAATTGTTTCTAGTTAGTTGTAATTTGCAATTAAGTCAAAAACTGACCCATCCCTGTCTTTACATTCTGCATAACTCTCTTTTCCTCTCTATATGCCAGTGAAGGGGAGATAGGATAGTGATTAACAGAGACACTCTTAACACGAGCGCAATAAAATTCTAATGTTCATTTCAATTTGATATATAATGTGATATCTCTAAAAGCGTATGGTTTGCAAAGAAGAAACAATGAACGAGAAGGTTTTGATTAAATCGTTTATTTTAGAATAAACAAAAGCTGGAATCGTTGGTGTTGTCGTCGGTTGTAGTAGTTTCCTTCTGGTGTTGGTGAAATGAAGGTAGGCGTGGAGTCAGTGATGTAGGCAGAAGGACCAGTGATGGTAGTTGTAGTTTCGTATCAGTAGGGTGCGATGTAAGTTGATCTGTTAACTTGAGTTTACAGGCGTATGGTAAAATTGATGATAGTCGTAGTCACTTCAGGGTTCACCCGGTGTTGTCGGGTCAGGTGAGGGTAGGGGTATCGGGCTGGCTGTGGCGTAGTGTTGAAGCGGAGTTGAGTTGGTTGGGTAGACGCGGGTGTGCGTGGTAGTGTTTTCCACAGGGGTAGTGACAAGTATGCCAAAAGTTATTAACTCACTCCACACTCTTACATCTACCACATAACACGTCTTGTTATGCTGACTCATCCTAAGAATATTCCATGCAAATTTACACATAACTTTACATTCCTGGCTTTTTCCATTCTCTCTCTCAAGTAGTGGTGAGTACTAGTAGTACATTGAGTCACCTGACACAGAAAAGGGTTAACATTTACTTTTATTTTTTTCAGAAATCAATAATTACAGACCCTATGTTAACTAATGAAAGGAAAAGGCATGCAGTGATTGTGGGATTAAAGGCTGATCATAGAGATTTAGAAATTGCACATTTTCTTAAAGTTGCAAGATCTTTTGTACACAAGATTCATAAAGAGTTAGTAAAGGAAAATGAAAACATTTTGCCCGTATCAAAAAGTAAAAAACTTTCTGAATGCTCTGATTCAATAAGAACACCTGAATTTATTCTCAAAGTGGACAATCAAGGTCAATTAATGAGGTCAATTGCAAAAAAGCTGCATATTTCTGAAAAAACAAATCAGAAATGTTGGGATCATATGACCTTTAGGCACCCCTTTTTCAATCTTGTTTCATACGGACATTTTTTTTTATTTACACCGTCACATCCATTTTTTTTAACAGACAATTTTTAGATGCATTTTTACAAATTTATATGGGAATAATTAACAGTTTTATGGGACATTTTTTTTAGTAGCAAATACACTTTTTCTTTTTACTTATTTGTTGTTGTTAATTAAACGAAAGAAAACGTTTTTATATTAAATACATCTTTTCTTTTTACTTATTTAATGTTGTTGTCCGTTTTTTTGTTAACAGACGATTTATAGATTTTTTTAAAAAAGTTTAAAACTAACCCCTAACCCTAACCCCTAACCCTAGCAAAATATTTTTTTAAAATAAATACTTTTTAATAAAACTATAAATGAAAGACATGTTTTAAATTAAAATAGTTTTTATTTAATCAAAAGAGAAATGCATGCAGATATGTTTATTTGAATTGTATTCGTTTTTTTTTTAAATAAAAAGTTTTTTTTTTTATTTACAAAAACATTAAACAAAAAACAAGTTTACATTGGAATAGTTGTTGTTGTTAGCCTATGAGAAAAAATTAATTTTGCACTAAAGATAAAAAAAATTAAACTTAAAATGAAAGACATGTTTATTTATTTTCCATGTGCCTCTATGGATAGTAAATATTAAAAAGTACTTATTTAAAAAATATTTTGTTAGGGTTAGGGTTAGGGGTTAGTTGTAAAGTTGTAAAAATGCGTCTAAAAATCATCTGTTAAATGTTGACGGTATAAATGAAAAAAAAGGCCCTATGAAATGAGATCGAAAAAGAGGTGCCTAAAGGTCATATGGTCCAAATGTTGTTTATGAAAACATTGTGATGAAGAGTGGCCAATTCATTTCAGAAAAACAAAAAAAAACTGCTTAAACAGATCTAAAAGACTTCTAAACAAACTCAAAAATCTCGTGGAAGCTGGTGTGATTTGGTTTTTCTCAGATGAGAAAATTTTTTATCAAGATCAAAAAATTAACAAGAAATGATAGATGTTCAGATCATTCCATGGTGCCAAGGTGTGTTTTTTGTTTTGTTCAAATTCTTATTTTCCTAAACTGGTTGTTATACCATGATTAAAGAGCCCAGTCTAACCTATTATGGTTTAAAATTGCAAATCGTCGTCAAAATCTGATTGCGGTGTATTGGTTATCAAGCTAATTACGTAGATCTATTACTACTGAATAGCAAGTTCGTTCCTCACTGGATGCCCCATACTTGCACCTCTGTGTCACATCTTACTCGTGTCGAACGGGTTGGGTAAATACCTAATTTTCTCAAGCGTATTAGCATTATGTCAAAATGTAAACAGCATTGTCCAGGATTTGAACTCGAGTCATCGTGCCCATTTCCTACGACGATAACCATTACACAGCAAATGCCTCTTAAAAATTCAACAGTAGACGATTCAATCTCAAAACTTTTGTATGTTTCTCGTCTTTGTGTACAATAAATTGTGCCAACAAAAAAGGATAATTTTCACCTTTAATTGGCTAAATTCCTAGCATAAAATTGTGCGCGTGCATTATCTGAAATGAACTTAATTGTTATTAAGAACACATTTTATGATATTTTCGTGTTAAAGCATGTAGTTGTACTGTTTTCGAAAAGTTTCTAAGATTTGTTTATTTCGCACAGAGACTTTCAAAATAGCTACCGGCTTGTTTTAAAGTGAAAGTCAAGGGAGGTTACTCTAATTGCCTTATTTGCTAGGAATTTAGCCAACTAAAGGTGAAAATTACCGACTTTTGGATGTTTTTCGTTTTTGTGTACCATAAATTGTGCCAACAAAATATTTTGTTGTTCAAGTTATTTTCTGTTGTGTGGAGGCGGGTGGTCTAATGGTTAGAGTTGTATGAAATGGACTCGTCAACCTGAGTTCAAATCTTGTACAAAGCTATTTTCATTTCACATAGCGTTAATACTCTTGGGAAAGGTATGCATCCAACTACTCTTCCTCTAGCTATAGCTAAATAGTAGAATAGACTGGGCTCTTTAACATTGGCTAGGAGCATCTTGCTCATGTGGAGGGGATGGTAAATATTTATATAGGAGTTTTTTCTAAATTTAAGATCTGTTCTAAAATACCATCCACACCCTGTATTTGCATGTGGCTTCCTTTATTGAAAATTCTGATCTGCACACTTTGCATCAACATGGTTTCTTTTCTGTATGCGTTTGCCTGTGACTTTCCAAGTGAGACTTCTGTGAAAATACTGATCCACATACTTCACAAGAAAATGTTTCGTCGCCTACATGTCTTTGCTTATGCCGCTTTAAACTCCAGTGTTCTGAAAATGCCGATCCACAAACATCACAAGAAAATGGCTTATCCCCTGTGTGTGTCCGCATGTGCCGTTCTAGATGCGACTTCTGCGAAAATGCAGATTCACACACTTCACATGAAAAGGGTTTCTCTCCAGTATGTATCCGTATGTGGTCTTCTAAAGAGGGCTTTACTGAAAAGGCTGATCCACACACTTCGCAGGAATATGGTTTCTCTCCTGTGTGTGTTCGCATGTGCCTGTCTAAGATGAACTTACGAGAAAATGCTGATCCACACACTTTGCAAGGGTAAGGTTTCTCTCCTGTATGTATTCGCATGTGGTTCTCTAAATTTGACTTCCATGAAAATAATGACCCACACACTTCACAAGAAAATGATTTCTCTTCTGTGTGTATTCTCATATGTTGTCTTAAACTGCAATGGGTTGAAAATGCTGACCCACATACTTCACAAGAATACGGTTTTTCTCCACTGTGCGTTTGCATGTGCCGTTCTAAGATGGATTGACGAGAAAATGCTGATCCACATACTTTACAAGAATAGGGTTTCTCTCCAGTATGAATTCGCATGTGGACTTTTAAAGCCGAGTTCATAGAAAATGCTGATCCACAAACTTCACAGGAAAAAGGTTTCTCTCCAGTGTGTGTTCGCATGTGCATTTCTAAAATGAATCTCCGAGAAAATGCTGATTTGCAAACTTCACAAGAATATGGTTTATCTCCTGTATGTATTCTTATGTGGTCTTTTAGAGAGGACTTTACTGAAAATGTTGATCCACACACATCACACGAAAATGGTTTTTCCCCTGTGTGTGTTTGCAAGTGCCTTTCCAAAGTAAACTTACGAGAAAATGCTTTTCCACACACCTTACAAGAATAGGGTCTCTCTTCCTTATGTATTTGCATATGTTTTTTCAGCTTTAATCTCAATGAAAATTCTAATCCACACACTTCACAAGAAAACGATTTATTTTCAGTGTGTGTTTCCATATTTTTGTTGTTTTTTAAAAAAAAACCTGAACACTGAAAATTCTGATCTCTACAGGTGACAAGATGGTAATTTTACTGTTGTGTGTGTTTCAAAGTGTTCCTTGAAATGTGAAGTTGGTGAAAATCATGATGTACAGAGTTTGAAAGACTAAGAATTGTCTCTTTGGTGTGCATGAATGTGTTCATTTTAAACAATGTTTGTCAAAATGCTGATCCACACACTTTGCAAAAATACATCTTCTCTTCCATATTTGTATGCATGTTTTTGTTTTTAATTTGAAGTTTGCTTTATCTGCAAATAAAGAAAATGTATGATGAAAATAAACAGCAGATTTAAACATTTGAAATTATTAAAAAAACGTTTATGGTTCAATAAGCTGCAACATTTCATATATGATTCATGTTCAGTTATAAATAAAAATTGTCATGTCTAACAAATATATTTCAATGAACTGCAACATTTCATTTATGCTTACACAATCATTCTGTGATGGCATCCACCATGGGTCAGTTGAGCCGACTCCAACCAATGAATTCATCATTGTTGTGAATTCATGGAAGGAGTATTAAGGGAATAAGAAATTTACAAGTGGTCCCCAAACATATTTTCTGCATATCCCAATCAATGGAAGGAGATGCCCTTGTTTGCTGCAGATTTTCTATAGATGCAGTGACAAATATGTTAAAAGCCCTTGATTCCTGATGATGGAAACACCCTTTGGATTTTTACTAGAACCCCTTTGGTCAAGTTGTGGTCCTAATACCACTAGGTGCCAGATCTGTCTGCCTTGGGTAACCTTAACAGGAACTTAAGTTCTCAACGGCATGGCTCTGACACTACAATGTTTACACAGCCCTGCTATGATGAGGAAACGGATGGAAACGGATAGAAATAATGTGATAGATGGCCATTGAGCAAAGAACTTTTTTAAAACTCTTTTTTATTGATTTATCTTTATCAAACTTTCTCAGTTAGCCAATCTTAATTACTTTTTAATGTTGTTAAACTTTACATTGTCAAATATTCATTTTTGGTAGCTTCATGAGCGAGCAAAGCAAAAGTTACTTTAACAATTTTAAATCACTTTAAATTCCGGTTTCTGATTCTTCTGATTGGAGTTCCTCATCAGAAGTTTGCACCATTTTATAAACACAAAATTTGCACAAAAAAAAACGAACTAAGAAGTTCATATGACATCAGTCAGATCATTACAAGAAACTGAAGTCTAAATGGGGTAAACCTAAGGGTATTGATAATCGTGTTAGGAGGCCAATATTTGATGCCAGATATTGGTTATGGTTCTACAAAAAAAGACCAAAGACACATGCTTCCTAATGGCTTCAAAAAATTTCCTTGTACACATTGTCTGAGAATTGGAGATTCTTATGATGAAAAACAGAGTTTTTGCTGCTGAGATTGCTCATGGGGTCCCAAGTAAAAAGAGGAAAGATATTGTGGAACGTGCTCAAATATTAAACACTTAAGTTATGAATCCACATTACAGGTCTTGTTTTTCATTCTTCAGGGTATGTAGCCATACTCTTCCCCAGACAAAATCTGTGGGGTTACTGGTTTACTCGCCGATGATCTATGAAATAGGTAGTTCCAGTAGGTGACATAGTACTAGTAGCACATTGAGTGACCTAACACTACAATTTGGCCATAGCTGTCTTGACATAACAAGTATACTATTATCGTATGAAGAAAACCCGTGGTTGTGTCTCCCATACTAAATCTTCTTCTTCTGTACTTACTTCTGTATTTCTGGAGTTGCTTTCTATATGGATTAGTTTGGTATTTCGGACCAAGTATCCAATAGGCACCCCAGCTGGGAGCTGTTTTGAAAAGAACACCTTTTACTTTTCACCGTACACTTCCAGTTGTAGTATGAGAGGCACATGGAAAATAAACTTTATAAATTGTGTGATACCATTTCCAAACAATATCCTTTTATTCAAATAAACATAAAAAAACATTTTTAAATAAAAACTTCTTTCATTTAAATAAACATATTTGCATTTTTCTTCTGATTAAATAAAAAGAAATATTTTAATATAAAAATGTGTCTTTAATATAAAAACGTCTTTCATTTTTTAAAGTTTTATAATTAAAAAAAAATTCCTATTGAATTAACAACAACAACATGAAATAACTATTTTTTGTGTAGGGGATAGACCAATAATTTGGATAGGAGTATTGTAATATTGCAGCTCTTGCTGTCTTGTCATTGGAGACATACACCATATTTTTAGGTTGATTGGTTGGTTGGATTTTATGGCACGTCAACCCTTGTTGGGTTATTTTATGCTGAAGATGTTTTGTTCTTGATGGGTAATCAATTTTTTTAAAACAGACTTTTTTAAAACTCATTTTTTCCATTTAATCTATAGACATGACCCTAACACGTACTACCACTCCAGGTCAGAGTGGACCTGGGAGTAATGGTGATAAAGGGGTACTCCACATTCCACAGAACTCCAGAATTGGAACCTCATCATCAGATAGAGTTTAACGTCATACACAGAACTTTAAGTCTCTCAGACACCGCCTTCTAGCACATATATAATATAAAGGGTTGGAGATTTGCCATGAGGGCAATAGGGTTAGGACAGTCATATAGGTGCTAGGGATTGATCAGAGGAGGCCTTTCTCACTGCCTAACTAGCTTAATTAGGGACCAAAAGTGGAGTGTTGCATGTCATGGACTGCTCAGCCATTAGGGTTCCATTATTAAGCATCACAGGTTGCCACCACTAGCCAACAGGTGGACCCATTGGGAGGGTCTTACCCCTCTGCAGAGGTGCAGTTGGTGTATTCTAAAGCCCCAGCTGATAGGCTTGCATTTTTCTTAGTGGTATAAGGATGGTGTAAAGTTATACATACTTTAAATACAAATAACTCTGACAAAGGTTAATAGACAAACATTTAATACATACAGCACATGGATAACAGTAGAATACAACGTTCATAATAAAGAGTACATATAACTAGAGGTACACAAATAAAGATAGACACATTCATGAATGATACAGATATAACATAAAAGGCACAGACATGAGACTAGGAATAGTCCATGCTGTGAGGACTTACAGTAATGTAAGGGGGGCGGAGCCCCACGAGAGGGTTTAGATAGAATCTACCCCATGTGGCTCGTAGTTGCTGAAACTATGAAGAGAGCGAAAGTGTTTGAAACCGGCGCTTAAATACTGGTGGTGCCCCTGGTGGGCATCATCAAACTAAAAGGGGCAGACAACTCCACCAGGCGAATACAAACAAACGCTACAGTGGTAATAATCATTTGTTTTATGTTCTTTTATGTTCTTTAACATATTTAAATACTCATACTAATTTTGATTTGACTAAAACAACAATTTTAATTAGAAAATCACTATAATGACTTTATTAACAAATTAATAAATTAACCACCAACAAATCATACATACGTATAATTTCTATTTAAACAAAAATACATAAATGAAAAAAATAAATATATAAAAAAAACAAAAAAACAAATAAAATCCCTGATGCTTTGATAATTTAGAATTCCACAAAACTTCTCTCCGCGTCAAAATCTGTTCGCATGCGATATGACGTCATTAACCGTCTTTCTTGATCACGTCTGAACGTGAATTTTAAAAAAACATCTTTTTTTCGAACATTTCAAAAATTCTCTGCTTTTTCCAATGAATTTCATTTCAAATAAGGATTTACTCTGATGAAGGTCGAATTTTCTTTGTGTGCGGAACATTTCTACATTTTTTTCATTTCATTTGGTTATTTAAAAATAATAATAGTTTGAATAATGTACACATGGATAAACTCCTGACCGAAATACGTGTAAGTAAAATTGATTAAAGTATCCTATTTTATCTATTCTATACTTTCTTTTCTTAATTTTTCAACATACCATTGGATTCACTTCCAGTTTCATTTTTTACATATATACATATATACATATTATATATATATATATATATATATATATTATATCGTGCTTGTTTTGTAGATCTTCACTCTATACCACAAGCACCATCAGCTGGGGTAGTAGAACACACCAACTGCACCTCTGTAAAGTGGTAAAATCCCGCAATGGGGTCACTTGTTGACCGTAGGTGGTCACCTATGATGCTTAAGGATAGAACCCTGGTGGCTGAGCAGTCCATGACATGCAACACTTCACTTTGGCCCTTACTTAGACTAGATGAGCGGTCGGAGAGAGGCTACCTCCAATCACAGCCGGTCACATCAAGCCCTAGCATATGACTGTCCCAACTGTATTGTTCTTATGGCAAACCCCCAACCATGCTAGAAGGCAGTGGCTGAGGGTCTTAGTACCCTGGGTATGATGTTAAACTGCATCTAGTGGTGAAGTTCCAACAACAACAGCCATGAAGAAATGGAAGCTATGGGTAATTCCATGTCAAATCATCCAGGCCATGTCACCCACCCCCTTCAATTTTTCTGAGTGTGGATTATGATAAAGTTAGACAATTCCCACAATTAGAGCTTCCAATTCCAAAAATTGGCAGTTGGGGTCATGAAAAATGGTGACTTTTTGTAACCTATTTTTTGTAAAATAAATTCTAGAGCTTCCCAACTCCTAAAAATTGCTTTATAAAAACATTTTTGCCCAAGGAATCCAAAAATGCTATCAAAAAAGTCTTAAAGTTAACCAATTTTAATTTATTAATGATTTCTGATTTGCAAAATTTTAATTGATGTTGTCGCTTCGGTTCTGAGCAAATATCAAACTATCTTTTTGGTATAAATAATGTTCAATATATGTGAAATAATAATAGAAAATTTTTTTTGTCATAGATGCAGTGCCACATTGGGATCTTGATCTTGTTATTAAAAAATCAGAAATGATCAATAAATTAAAAACAACCTGATATCAAAATTACTTAATTTGAAGTGTTGAAATGTAAACAACGAAAAAGGAAGTGGGAAAGTATAGAATGCCTTACCTATGAATATGTTGACATCGCTTTCAGTAGATGAGATATTACTACCAAGGTATATGAACTGGCCTACTAATTTCAAAGGCTTGCCATTTAATGTGGAGATTGCACCATCTTGATAAAAACATATAAACTCTGTGTGGAGTTCAAAAATGAAAAAAATCAATTAATTTAAGGTAAAAAAGTAATAACATAATGAGCATTAGTAAAAAAAAAAAAAAATATTACACATGTAATTTATTTTTAATACATTTTAAACTATTATTTGGGTCAATTTTGCTCAAATATGGCTGTAAATGCGGTCTAAAGATGACGTAAGATCCATATTTTACAAAATAAATTTAACCCCCCTGATTGAAAAAAAATTACCAAAAATCAAGGAATTATCCGATTTTAATTAAATTTTCAGTATTGATTTATCAATGAATGAATTTTATAATGCATCAGTTATTTCATTTCAAAACTTTCTGATTTAATTAGCTATTTCTGCTATGGTAAATTAATATATAAAATTCATTTAAAATATGAAAAGCCTAATTTTAAAATTTCATATTTTTAGATTATAAAAACATATCTATCTAATAACTACTTTAGTTCATTATTGTTTTCAAATAATTTTTGTAGAAAAACTCTATTGAAAATTTAGCTCTCCCCCCTTTTAAACAGAACAAATATTGATGCATATTTTTTTCTTTTATTAGATAAATAGCCAATTAGATAATTATCGAAATGAGTAAAAAAAAGATCTCTAAAAATCATTTTTTTTAGTTTTTATTTAAATTTATTTTCCAATTTTCAATCATGGATAGGTCCCTTGAAATTTTTTTTCTTCTTCTATTCACACTGTCGGTCTTTTATCTTTTTATTCATACTGTAATTAGTATTGATTTTATATAACCCCACCAATATTTTGCACCCTAAAGAAAGTTTTGGAATGAAATAACGGATGCATTATAAAATTAATTCACTGAAAAATCAACACTGAAATTTTCATTAAAATCGGATAATTCCCTGATTTTCTGGTAATTCTTTTTAATCGGCCCCCCCCCCCGATTAAAAAGAATTACCAGGGTTGTAAAATACGGATTTTTCGGCAACTTTGGCAGTGCCTAATATAAAACAAATGTTCAGACCACTGTAGAGATATTTTACAAAATCAATTTAAACCCCCTATTTGAATTTTTTTTTTTACCAAAAATAAGGGAATTATCCGATTTTAATAGATTTATCAATGAATGAATTTTATAATGCATTAGTTATTTCATTAAAAAACTTTAGATTTTTTTCAGGTCACATAATATTACCCCCCCCCCCTTATTTTTGGGCCGCAAAATATCGGTGAAATTATATGAAATCTAAACTAATTACAGTAAAATAGGTTCCACCAAAATACGTCACGTGATCAGTTTAGGCCATATTGAAGGAAGAAACGTAAATATTTAACTTTTTTTTTTTAAATCTCGCAAAAAAGATGGGCGGGGGTGGGTGGTAAGTTAAGTGACCTGAAAAAAATCAGGTTTATCCGATTAGGGAAAATTACTCACCGTTATCATTAAAAATAAGTAAAACAGTCCATTTATTTATGACACGGTCAGTTTCTTTCTTTATTTTTTTTAGCAGAATTCTGTATTCATGGTTCTTTTACTAAAAAAACCCCAAAAAACTGGCATATAACCTTATAAAAATCTTCTGATATAATTATTCAGACTCTTATCTTTATAGAAAAAAAGTAAAAATCATTTTTTTGTCAGTTCATTTTTTCATATTTCATAAAATAAATAGAGCTCGTAAAAAAATATTTTCCCAATATATTTTAGGAAAAAAGTATTTCAGACATATTTTCATCAAAACGTAAGTAATTATGAAATCCTCCGTGAAAATCTGACCATTAATTGATTTTTCATAGAATTTAAAAAAAGCCTCTAGGATATTTACCACGTATCTCAAGTGTACGGGTTAGGCACAAGGCCTAATAATGTGTGACCACCTATCTCCCTTCGAATGGATAAAAAATGTTCCTGATAATATCAACCTTTATGCAAGTTTCATTGTGTTAAATATAGGGGGGGGGGTCGTAAATTTCACAGGGAAAATTGGTGGTACTAAATTCAAATTACAGTAAATAAAAAGAAAAACAATACGGTTGAATTCAAACGAAGTAATTAAAAGTAATCTAAGTTAATTAAAATAATAGAAAAAACATCTAAAACAGAGTCTGAGTTTACTAGGTACCACCAATTTTACCCTGTGAAATTACCCCCCCCCATATTTAACACAATGAAACTTGCAGAAAAATTAATATTTTCTTGAAAAATGTTTTCCATTCGAAAGAAAAAACATTAAACAAACTCCTGATGATTTTTAAAAAAAATTCAGCTCACGAAAATAATGAAAATTATGATAGAAAAACAATGTTTTCATTTTTGCACTGTTAAATCAACTGAAATTTAACGTAGCTAAAAACAAGTTACGATAAGAGTTTTTTTTTTTAATTCTATGAAAAATCAATTAATTATCTGATTGTCACGAAAATTTCCATAAATGTTCACCATTGGATGTAAATACATCTGAAATAGTTTTTTCTAAAAATATATTAGGGGAAATATTTTTTACGAGGTCTATCATCCCCCCCCCATTTATTTTATGATATAAAACAAAAAAAATGATGCGTCAGAAAAATTTTGTACTTTTTTTTCTAAAGATAAGAGTCTGAACTATATCAATGAAAATTGTATGAATGTACGAGGTCTAGTTTTTTGAGGAAATAGATGAAATCGGAAATAAAAAGTGCCAAAAAATGTCGATAATATTAAGATTTTAAATTTTTTTTGCTTTGGTAATTGGTATACTATATTCTATTAATTGTTCAAAAAAAATTTTTTTTCAAGAAATTAATTTTTACCGTAGATTTTCAATCTTTTGTGTGAATTAATATTTTATTTTCTGCGTGAAATTAAATTAAATATTTCCGTCTTTTTTCGGAGGAAAAAAATTCGAATTTTTCACGGATATTTTTTAAAAAATAGAATTTTAGAATCAGTGAACCTAAAATTGGCGATCGTTAGCGTCGATTTATTTTAAAAGAATTAATTTTATAGTGAATAGAACTGTGTATTCTTAGATATACGGAAGAAGCAAAACTGACATATTTGTTTTGATTTTTTATACAAAGAAAACGAGACGCTTCTCAGTAACCAAAAGTTGTTTTTCTTGGCGTAAAAAACATATTTTATTTAACTTTTTCGCCAATTAGAATAAAAAGTATATAATTGATTATTTTATCATTTTTCTCTTAGAAAAATATTCCAAATTTTCATTTTTTTTCGATTATTTAAAAATAATACTAAAACCGAAGACATTTGTTTTACGTCAAATTTCATGCGAAATAACATTAAATTTTTTAAAAGATTTTATAATTTTTAATAGTAAATTTTGGGAAAAAGAGTTTGTCCGTTGACACCCATCCGTACAATAGACCGCATTACCGTAAGAGGGTAATTTAATATGATTTTTTTCCTGTCTAAATTGTGGTCTGCAAAATTACCCATTTCCGCATGTAATTACGGGCAGGTTTAGTTTATTTTTAAGTAACGATTGTATTTATCCCATCGGATATTTGATCTTTGAATTAACGATTTTTCTTGGTAACAACCCGTACGAAGTCTTTAAATTGTTTTCGAGATATTTGGATAAACAAATTTCGGAAATATTTATTTCGTTTTTATTCAAGATGGCCTAAACCGATCAATTGGTGGTCCCTAGATTTACAGGGCCCGTACGTTGCGTTTAATACAATAAAGATGAAGACAACAGTACCGAAATATAATTTTTTTCCAAAATTAATTTTTTTCATTGCGTTTCCTGTTGTGTGGTATGTGTTTTTTTAAGAAAATAAGGAAGAAAATAAATATACGCACACAACAGGAAAACGCAATGAAAAATATAATTGAAAAAAATATATTTTCGGCTGTTGTCTTCATCTTTATTGTATATAAACGCAACGTACGGGCCACGTTAAATCTAGGGCCACCAATTGATCGGTTTAGGCCATCTTGAATAAAACGGAAATAAATATTTCCGAACTTTTGTTTATCAAATATCTCGTAAAAAACAATAAAGATCGTACAGGGTGTTACAAAGAAAAATCAGTTAATTCAAAGATCAAATTATCCGATTGGGAAAAATTACATCGTTATCTTAAAAAATAACAAACCTGCCCGTATTACATGCGAAAGGGTAATTTTCAGACCCAATTAGACAGAAAAAATACATTTACCTCTTCGGTTATGCGTCTATGTACGGATGGGTTAAGGACAAAACTTTTTTCAGCCACAAATTTTACTATTAAAATTAATAAAATCTTTTAAAAATTTAATGTTAAAATTCGCAGTTGAAATTGACGTAAAAAAATGTCTTCGTTTTAGTATTAATTTTTAAAATCTAAAATAAAATAAAATTTGAATATTTTTCTAAGAGAAAAAATATAAAATAATCAATATATACTTTTATTCTAATTGTCGAAAAAGTTAAATAAAATATTTTTTTACGCAAGAAAAACAAAACTTGGTTACTGAGAGCGTCTCGTTTCTTTGTATAAAAACAAAACAAATATGTCAGTTTTCTCTTCCGTATATTCTAAGAATCACACATTACTATTCAACTATAAAATTAAATTCTTTAAAAATTTAATCGAGTCGGATCGGACCAACTTTTTAGTTCACCTGAATTCTAAAATTCATATTTTTAAATATCCGTGAAAAATTCGATTTTTTTCCTCAGAAAAAAGAAAAATTAATTTATTTCACGCGAAAATAAAAATATTTAATCACACAAAAGATTGAAAATCTCGTAAAAATTAATTTCTTGAAAAAAAAATTTTTTTTTGACAATTTAATAGAATATAGTACATACCAATTACAAAAGCAAAAAAAAATTTAAAATATTAATATTATGACATTTTTTTGCAACTTTTATTTTCCGATTTCATTAATTTTTCCTCAAAAAACTAGACCTCGTACATTCATACCATTTCATTGATATAGTTATTCAGACTCTTAATCTTTATAGAAAAAAAGTACAAATTTTCTGACGCATCTATTTTTTTATATCATAAAATAAAATGGGGGGGGGATGATAGACCTCGTAAAAAATATTCCCAATATATTTTTAGAAAAAACTATTTCAGATGTATTTACATCCAATGTGAACATTATTGGAAATTTTCGTGACAATCAGATAATTAATTGATTTTTCATAGAATTAAAAAAAAAAACTCTTATCGTAACTTGTTTTTAGCTACGTTTAAATTCAGTTGATTAACAGTGCAAAAATGAAAACATTGTTTCTATCATAATTTTCATATTTTCGTGAGCTGATTTTTTTTAAAAATCATCAGGAGTTGTTTAATGTTTTTTCTTTCGAATGGAAAACATTTCAAGAAAATATTATTTTTCTGCAAGTTTCATTGTGTTAAATAGGGGGGGGGTAATTTCACAGGGTAAAATTGGTGGTACCTAGTAACTCAGACTCTGTTTAGATGTTTTCTATATATTTATTAACTTAGATTACTTTTAATTACTTCGTTTGAATTCAACCGTATGTTTTTCTTTTTATTTACTGTAATTTGAATTTAGTACCACAATTTTCCCTGTGAAATTTACGACCCCCCCCCCTATAATTAACCACATGAAACTTGCATAAAGGTTGATATTATCAGAACATTTTTTTATCATTCAAGGGAGATAGGTGGTCACACATTATTAGGGCCTTGTGCCTAACCGTACACTTGAGATACGTGGTAAATAATCCTAGAGGCTTTTTTTAAATTCTATGAAAAATCAATTAATGGTCAGATTTTCACGAGGATTCCATAATTACTTACGTTTTGATGAAAATAGTCTGAAATACTTTTTCCTAATATATTGGGAAAATATTTTTTTCGAGCTCTATTTTATTTTATGAAATATGAAAAAATGAACTGACAAAAATGATTTTACTTTTTTCTATAAAGATAAGAGTCTGAATAATTATATCAGAGATTTTTATAAGGTTATATGCCAGTTTTTTGGGTTTTTTAGTAAAAGAACCATGAATACAGAATTCTGCTAAAAAAAAATAAAGAAAGAAACTGACCGTGTCATAAATAAATGGGCTGTTTTTACTTATTTTTAATGATAACGGTGAGTAATTTTCCCTAATCGGATAAACCTGATTTTTTCAGGTCATTAACTACCACCCACCCCCGCCCATCTTTTTGCGAGATTTAAAAAAAAAAAGTTAATATTTACGTTTCTTCCTTCAATATGGCCTAAGATCACGTGACGTTATTTGGTGGACCATATTTACTGTAAATTAGTTTAGATTTCATATAATTTCACCGATATTTTGCGGCCCAAAAATAAGGGGGGGGTAATATTATGTGACCTGAAAAAAATCTAAAGTTTTTTAATGAAATAATAATGCATTATAAAATTCATTCATTGATAAATCTATTAAAATCGGATAATTCCTTATTTTGGTAAAAAAAAAATTCAAATAGGGGGTTTAAATTGATTTTGTTAAAATATCTCTACAGTGTCTGAACATTGTGGTTTAATTAGCACTGCCAAAGTTGCCGAAAATCCGTTTTTACAACCCTGGTAATTCTTTTAACGGGGGGGGGCCGATTAAAAGAATTCCAGAAATCAGGGAATTACCGATTTTAATGAAAATTTCAGTGTTGATTTTTCAGTGAATTATTTATAATGCTCCGTATTTCATTCCAAAACTTTCTTTAGGGTGCAAAATTGTGTGGGGTTATATAAAATCAATACTAATTACAGTAATGAATAAAAAAGATAAAAGACCGACAGTGTGAATAGAAGAAGAAAAAAATTTCAAGGGACCTATCCATGATTGAAAATTGGAAAATAAATTTAAATAAAAACTAAAAAAATGATTTTTAGAGATCTTTTTTTTACTATTTCGATAATTATCTAATTGGCTATTTATCTAATAAAGAAAAAATATGCATCAATATTTGTTCTGTTTAAAAGGGGGGAAGACTAAATTTTCAATAGAGTTTTTACCAAAAATTATTTGAAAACAATAATGAACTAAAGTAGTTATTAGATAGATATGTTTTTATAATCTAAAAATATGAAATTTTTAAAATTAGGCTTTTCATATTTTAAATGAATTATTTATATTAAATTTACCATAGCGAATAGCTAATTAAATCAGAAAGTTTTGAAATGAAATAACTGATGCATTATAAAATTCATTCATTGATAAATCAATACTGAAAATTTAATTAAAATCGGATAATCCTTGATTTTTGGTAATTTTTTTTCAATCAGGGGGTTAATTTATTTTGTAAAATATGGATCTTACGTCATCTTTAGACCGCATTTACAGCCATATTTGAGCAAAATTGACCCAAATAATAGTTTAAAATGTATTAAAAATAAATTACATGTGTAATATTTTTTTTTTTTTTACTAATGCTCATTATGTTATTACTTTTTTACCTTAAATTAATTGATTTTTTTCATTTTGAACTCCACACAAGAGTTTATATGTTTTTATCAAGATGGTGCAATCTCCACATTAAATGCAAGCCTTTGAAATTAGTAGGCCAGTTCATATACCTTGGTAGTTAATATTCATCTACTGAAAGCGATTGTCAAATATTCATGTAAGCATTCTATACTTTCCCACTTCCTTTTTCGTTGTTTACATTTCAACACTTCAAATTAAGTAATTTTGATATCAGGTTGTTTTTAATTTATTGATCATTTCTGATTTTTAATAACAAGATCAAGATCCCAATGTGGCACTGCATCTATGACAAAAAAAATTTTCTATTATTATTTCACTATATTGAACTTATTTATACCAAAAAGATAGTTTGATTTTGCTCAGAACCGAAGCACAACATCAATTAAAATTTTGCAAATCAGAAATCATTAATAAATTAAAATTGGTTAACTTTAAGACTTTTTTGATAGCATTTTGGATTCCTTGGGCAAAATGTTTTTTATAAAGCAATTTTTAGGAGTTGGGAAGCCTAGAATTTATTTACAAAAAATAGGTTACAAAAGTCACCATTTTTCATGACCCAACTGCCAATTTGGAATTGGAAGCTCTAATTGTGGGAATTGTCTAACTTTCATAATCCACACTCAGAAAATATGAAGGGGTGGGTGACATGCCTGGATTATTTTGACATGGAATATACCCATAGCTTCCATTTCTTCATGGCTGTTGTTGTTGGAACTTCACCACTAGATGCAGTTTAACATCATACCCAGGGTACTAAGACCCTCAGCCATGCCTTCTAGCATGGTTGGGTTTGCCATAAGAACAATACAGTTGGACAGTCATATGCTAGGGCTGGATGTGACCGGCTGTGATTGGAGGTAGCCTCTCTCCGACCGCTCATCTAGTCTAAGTAAGGGCCAAAGTGAAGTGTGCATGTTCTGGACTGCTCAGCCCCAGGGTTCTATCCTTAAGGCATATAGGTGACCACCTACGGTCAACAAGTGACCCCATTGCGGGATTTTAACCACTTTACAGAGGTGCAGTTGGTGTGTTTTACTACCCCAGTGATGTGTTGTGGTCTATAGAGTGAAGATCACAAAACAAGCACGATATATATATATAATAATATAGTATATATAAATATTATATATGTATATATGTAAAAATGAAACTGGAAGTGAATCCATGGTATGTTGAAAAAATTAAGAAAAGAAAGTATGAATAGATAAAATAGATACTTTAACAATTTTACTTACACGTATTTCGGTCAGGAGTTATCCATGTTACATTATTCAAACTATTATTATTTTAAATAACCAAATGAAATGAAAAAATGTAGAAATGTTCGCACACAAAGAAATTCGACCTTCATCAGAGTAAATCCTTATTGAAATGAAATTCATTGGAAAAGCAGAGAATTTTGAAATGTTCGAAAAAAAGATGTTTTTTTAAATTCACGTTCAGACGTGATCAAGAAAGACGGTTAATGACGTCATAATCGCATGCGAACAGATTTGACGCGGAGAGAAGTTTTGTGGAATTCTAATTATCAAAGCATCAGGGATTTTATTTGTTTTTGTTTTTTTTATATATTTATTTTTTTCATTTATGTATTTTTGTTTAAATGAAATTTATCGTTAGTATGATTTGTTGTGGTTAATTATTTATTGTTAATAAACTTATATAGTGATTTTCTAAATTAAATTGTTGTTTTGTCAATCAAAATTAGAATATGAGTATTATTAAATTATGTATTAAAGACATAAAAGAAATAAACAAATGATTGTTACCAACTGTAGCGTTTGTTTTGTATTCGCTTGGTGGAGTTGTCTGGCCCCTTTATAGGTTTGATGATGCCACAGGGCACACAGCTATTTAAGGCGGTTTTCAAAACTTTCGCTCTTCTTCATAGTTTCAGCAATACGAGCCAATGGGGTATGTTATCTAACCTCTCGTGGGGGCCGCCCCCCTTACATACTGTAAGTCCTTCACAGCATGGACTATTCTAGTTCATGTCTGTGCCTTTATGTATATCTGTATCATTACTTGAATGTGTCCTATTCTTATTTGTGTACCCTTAGTTATATGTTACTCTTATTATGGAACGTGTATTCTACTGTTATCCATGTGCTGTATGTATAAATAGTTTGTCTTTAACCTTTGTCGATTATTTGTATTAAAGTATGTATAACTTTACACCATCCTGTATACCTAGAGAAAATGACAGCCTATTCAGCGGTGGGCTTTAGATACCACCAAACTGCACCTATGCAGAGGGGTAAGACCCTCCAATGGGTCCACCTGTTGGCTAGTGGTGCAACTGTGAGCTTAATAACTGGAACCCTAATGGTGAGCAGTCCATTGACATGCAACACTCCATTTTGGTCCTAATAAGCTAGTTAGGCGTTGAGAAAGGCCTCTTGATCATCCCTAGCACCTATATGACTGTCCTAAACCCTATTGCCTCATGGAAAATCTCCCCCTTTATATTATATAGTGCTAGAAGGCGGTGTCTGAGGACTTAAAGTTCTGTGTATGACGTTTAAACTCTATCTGATGATTGAGGTTCACATTCTGGAGTTCTGTGGAATGTGGAGTACCCTTCTGTACCATTTACTCCCAGGTCCTACTTACCTGAGTGGTTAGTACGGGTTGGGGTCATGTCTATAGATTAACATGGAAAAAATGAGATTTAAAAAGTCTTGTCTTAAAAAAAATTGATTTACCCATCGAACAAAACTCTTCAGCATAATAATACCAACAAGGGTTGATGGCCAATTAGAATCCAACCAACCAATCAACCTAAAATATGGGTATGTCTCCATGCAAGACAGCAGAGCTGCAATTATCAATTATCCTATCCAATATTGGTCTATCCTACACCAAAAAATGTATTTGTCTGTTGTGGTGATTCAATAGAATTTCTTTTAATTATAAAATTTAAAATGAAGACGTTTTTTAATTAAGACAATTTTTAGTTTAAATATTTCTTTTTATTTAATCAGAAGAAAAATGCAAATATGGTTTATTAAATGAAAGAAGTTTTTATTTAAAATGTTTTTTTTATGTTTATTGAGATAAGATATTGATTTGGAGATGGTAACACCAATTTATAAAGTTTATTTCTCTGTGCTTACTATATCAACTGAAGTGTACGGATGAAAAGTAAAAAGGTGTCTTTTCAAACAGCTCCCGCTGGGGCTTTGGATACTTGGTCCGAAATACCAAAACTAATCCATATAGAAAGCACTCCAGAAATAAGAAGTAAGTACAGAAGAGAAGATTTAGTAATGGGAGACACAACCCGGGTTTATTAAGATAAGTAGTATTACTTGTTATGTCAGACGCTATGGCCCAAAATTGATGTGGGTATCAATGTGTACTAGTACTATGTCACCTGAACGACTACTATTTGTATCATCGGCGAGTAACCAGTTAACCCACGATTTGTCTGGGAGAAGAGTATGCTAATACTGTAACGATGAAAAACAGACACTGTAATGTGGATTCATATAATGTGTTATATTTGAGCACGTTCCACAATATTTCCTCTTCTTTACTTGGGACCCATATGAGCTATCAGCAGCAAAAACCTTTTCACATGAAATCTCCAATTCTCAGACAATGGTCAAGGAAATGTTTTTGAAGCCAATTAGGAGCATGTGTCTTTGTCTTTTTTGTAGAACTATACCAATATCTGGCATCAAATATTGGCCTCCTAACAGATTATCAATACCTTTAGGTTTACCCATTTAGACTTCAGTTCTTGTAATCGATCTTGACTATGTCATGATTCTAGTGTTCGTTTTTTTTTGTGCAAATTGTGTTTATAAAATGGTGCAAGTTTTGATGGAACTCCATAGACGAAGTCAAAAACGAATTTAAGAGTGATTTAAATGTTTAAGTAAACTTTTGCTTGCTCGCTCATTGAGCTACCAAAAATGATATTTGCAATGTAGTTTAACAAACATTTAAAGAAGTAAATTAAGATTGGCTATGAGAAAGTTTGTAAATATAAATCAATAAAAAAAGAGTTTTAAAAAAGTTCTGTTGCTCAATGGCACATCTATCACTATTTCTATCGTTCCATCCTTTCTCTCATAAGGCTGTGTAAAATTGTAAGTCGTACAGCATGCGTTGGATATTAATTCTGTTAGGTTACCCAGGTCAGACAGATTCTGGCAGCCTATGTGTATTTAAGGACCACATACTTGACCAAAGGGTTCTAGTAAAAATTCAGGTGTTTTCTCAGGAATCAAGGCTTTTAACAATTTAGTCCACTGCATCTATAGAAAATCTGCAGCAAAAAGCGGCATCGCTGTGCGCAGTGTTGGGATTATGCAGAAAATATGTTTGGGGACCATTGTAATTCTTTTCCCTTAATACTCTTCCATGAATTCCAACAATGATGAATCATTGGTTGAGTCGGCTCAACTGACCCTGGTGGATCCATCACAAGAAATTGATGTTAAGCATAAATGAAATGTTGCGTCATTGAAATTATTTGTTAACATTGACATTTTTTATTTATAACTGAACTAATCATTATGAAAATGTTGAGCTTAATTGAACCATAACGTTTTTTTAATATTTCAATGTTTAAATTTCTGCTGTTATTTTCATCATAATTTTCTTTATTTGCAGATAAAGGCATAAGAGCTGCAAATCTAAAGTATGGACAAATATGGAGAGAAGATTATTTTTGCAAAGATGTGTGGTCAGATATTTTGACAAACATTTTTTAAAATGAGACATCATTCATGCACACCAAGAGACAATTCTTAGTTTTCACCTGTACATCATTGATTTTACCAACTTCACTTTCAAGAACACTTTGAACACACACACAGTAAAGATTACCATCTTCACCTTGTAGAGAGATCATTCTTATTGTTCAGGTTTTTTTTAAAAAAAACAAACAAAATATGGGAACACCACACTGAAATAGGTTTCTTGTCGAGTTGTGGATTAGAATTTTCATTGAGATAAGCTGAAAACATATGCAAATACTTAAGAAGGAGACCCTATTTCTTGTAAGTTGTGTGGAAAAGCATTTTCTCGTAAAGTTTACTTGGAGCCCTTGCAAACACACACAGGGGAAAAACCATTTCGTTGTGATGCTGTGTGGATCAACAGTTTTTCAGTAAGTCCTCTCTAAAGACCAATAAGAATACAACGAGATACCAGTTATTCTTGATGAAGTTTGCAAATCAGCATTTTCTCGGAGATTCATTTTAGAATATGCACATGCGAACACATCACTGAGAGAAACCTTGTTTCCTGTGAAGTTGTGATCAGCATTTTCTATTTACTCGGCTTTAAAGTCCACATGCGATTCAATGAGAGAGAAACCCTATCTTGTAAAGTATGTGGATCGCATTTTCTCGTCAATCCATCTTTGAACGGCGACATTGCAAACGCACAGTGGAGAAAAAACCGTATTCTGTGAAAGTATGTGGGTCAGCTTTCACACCATTGGCGTTAAGCAACATATGGGGGGGGGGGAGAACCACACAGAAGAGAAGTCATTTTTCTTGTGAGTGTGTGGGTCTTAATTTTTCATGGAGTCAATTTAGAGAACCACATGCGAATACATCGGAGAGCACCTTACCTTGCAAAGTGTGTTGGATCAGCATTTTTCTCGTAAGTTATACTTTAGACGCACATGCGACACACACGGAGAGAAACCATTTCCTGCCGAGTGGTGGAATAGCCTTTTCAGTAAAGCCCTCTTTAGAAGGACACATACGATACATTATGGAGAGAAACCCTTTTCATGTGAAGTGTGTGAATGCATTTCTGCAGAGTCGCATCTAGACGGCACATGGGACACACACAGGGATACCATTTTCTTGTGATTGTTGGATCGGCAATTTCAGAACATGGAGTTTAAGAGCGGCATAAGAAGACTGTAGGCGACGAAACATTTTCTTATTGAAGTGATCGTGGATCAGTATTTTCACAGAAGGTCATCATGGAAAGTTCAAGGCAAACGCATACAGAAAAAGAAAACATGTAGATGCAAAGTTGCAGATCGATTTATCAATAAGAAGGCCACAGTGCAAATACAGGTTGATGGTATTTTTAGAACAATCTTAAAATTTAGGAAAACTCTATAAAATATTTACAATCTCTCACTGGCAAGATGCTCCTTGCAATAGTAAGGCCCAGTTGTTATCTTCATTTAGCTATAGCTAGAGGAAGAGTCGTGGGATGATGACCATTCCAAGAGTATTAAACGCCTATGTGAAATGAAATAGCTTTGTACAAGATTGTGAACTCAGTTGACGATCCATTTCATTACACTTAACCATTGACACCGCCTCCACACAACAGAAATAACTTTGAACAACAAGATATTTCTGTTGGCACAATTATGGTACAAGAAAACGAAAAACATCCAAAAGTCGGTAACTTTTCACCTTTAGTTGCTTAAAATCCTAGCAAATAAGGCAATTAGAGTAACTCCTGCTTTTCACTTTAAAACAAGCGGTAAGCTATTTGAAGTTCTCCTGTCGGATAACAATTTAGAATACTTTCGAAACAGTAACAACTACATGCTTTAACCGAAATAATAAATGTGTTCTTAATTACAATTAGTTCATTCTCAGATAATGCCGACGCACCAATTTTATGCTAGGATTGCCCATTAAAGGCTGAATAATTATCCTTTGTCTGGCACATATATGTACACAATAGACGGAGAACATACAAAAGTTGAGATTGATACGTCTTACTGTTTGAATTTTAAGAGGCATTTGCTGTGTAATGGTTATCGTCGTAGGAATGGGCACGATGACTCGGTTCAAACGCTGGACCATGCTTTTTACTTTGAACATAATGCTAATTAACGCTGAGAAAATTAGTTTATTACCCACCCGTTCGACACGAGATAATGTGATCCGAGGTGCAGTATGGGCATCCATGAGGAACGAACTTGTATTTCAAGTAGTAATAGATCTACTATTAGCTTGATAACAATACCACCGGCCAATCAGATTTGAGCAAATTTGCAATTTTAAACATAATAGGTGTAGACTGGGCTCTTTAATCATGTATACAAACCATGTTAGGAAATAAGATTTGAACACAAAAAAACCACTTGGCACCATGGTGAATGATCTGACATCTATTTTCGTGTTAATTTTTTGATCTTATAAAAATTTTCTCATCTGAGAAAAACCAATCACACCAGTTCCACGAGATTTTTGAGTTTGTTAGAGTCTTTAGATCTGTTTAAGCAGTTTTTTTTTTTTTTTCTGAAATGAATGGGCCACTCTTCATACACAATGTTTCTAAAACAACAATTTGGACCATATTGACCTTTAGGCACCTCTTTTTCTCGATCCATTTCATAGGGGGGCCTTTTTTTCATTTATACGTCAACATTTAAAGATGAATTTTTAGACGCATTTTACAAATTCAAAAACTAACCCTCCACCAACAAAATTATTCTTAAATAAGTACTTTTTATATTTACTATCCATAGAGCAATGAAATAATAAATGTCTTTCCGATTTAAGTTTATTTTTTTATCTGTTTAGGGCAAAATTAATTTTTTCTCATAGGCTGAACACAACCAAAACTATTCCATGTAAACTTGTTTGTTTAAGGTTTTTTAAATAAAAAAAAAACTTTTTATTTAAAAAAAACGAATACATTCAATAAACATTTCTGCATGCATTTCTCTTTTGATTAATAAAAACTATTTTAATTTAAAACATGTCTTTTCATTTTATAGTTTTATTAAAAGTATTTATTTTTAAAAAATATTTTGCTAGGGTTAGGGTATAGGGTTAGGGGTTTAGTTTTAAACTTTTTAAAAAAATCTATAAATGTCTGTTACAAAAACGGACAAAACATTAAATAAGTTAAAAAAAGAATGTATTTAATATAAAACGTTTTCTTATCGTTTTAACAAAACAAATAAGGTAAAAGGACAAAAGTGATTTTCTACTAAAAAAAATGTCCACATAAAATGTTATTATTCCTATAAATTTTGTAAAAATGCATCTAAAATTGTCTGTTAAAAAAATGGATGTTGACGTGTGTAAATAAAAAAAATGTCCGTATGAAACAAGATTGAAAAAGGGGCCTAAAGTTTCATATGATCCCCAACATTCTGATTTGTGTTTTCAGAAATATGCAGTTTTTTGCAACTTGACCTCATAATTGACCTTGATGCTTGTCCCTTTGAGAATAAATTCAGGTGTTCTTATTGAATCAGAGCATTCAGAAAGTTTTTTACTTTTGATTACGGGCAAAAAATGTTTTCATTTCTTTACTACACTCTTTATGAATCTTGTGTACAAGACATCTTGCAACTTTAGAAAATGTGCAATTTCTAATCTCTATGGAGCACTTTAATCCCACAATCACGATGCCTTTCCTTTCTTAGTAACATAGGGTCTGTAATTATTGATTCTGAAAAAAATAAGTAATTGTTAACCTTTCTGTGTCAGGTGACTCAATGTACCTAATACTCTTCACCACTTTACTTCGAGAGAGAATGGATAAAAGCAGGAATTTTAAAAGTTATGTGTAAATTTGTGACTGGAATATTCTATAGGAGTGAGTCAGCATAACAAGACGTGTTGTGTGTAGATGTAAGGTGGGAGTGGGTTAATATTTGGCATACTGTCACTACCTGTGGAAAAACCATCGCACACCGCGTGCTACCCAACCAACTCAACTCCCTTTCACACTACGCACAGCCAGGCCCCGATAACCCCTACCTCACCTTGACCCGACAACACCGGGTGACCCTGAAGTGACTACGACTATCATCAATTTTACCATACGCCTGAAACTCAAGTTAACGATTCAACTTACATCGCACCCTTACTGTACGAAACTTACAACAGCATCACTGCTTCGCCTAATCACTGAACTCCACAGCCTACCTTCATTTTCACAACACCAGAAGGAACTTCTCACACCGACGACAACACAACGATTCTGGCTTTGTTTTTCTAAAAAACGTTAATCAAAAACTTCTCGTTCATTGTTCTTCTTTGCAAACCATACGCTTTTAGATTCACTAATATTATCAAATTGAATGAACATTAGAATATATTGCGCTCAGTGTAAAGTGTCCTGATTAATCACTATTTCCTATCTCCCCTTCCACTTGATATAGAGAGGAAAGAGGTTATGCGAATGTAAAGACAGGATTGGGTCAGTTTTTGACTTAACATTGCAAATTACAACTAATAGAAACTTATTAAAGTGATTTTTTCAACATTTAGTATCTAAACTAGGATAATTTAGGTATAAATTTTATGTGTCATTACGCTTACCAGAAGAAAAAAATCTTAGAGATTAAAGTTGGAAATTCTAGCTTTAGCTATAATAATAAATAGAAGATAGGATACATTGACTTCATTTCATATTCACTACTACATCTGCCGCGTGACTATGGTAAAAATTTACCCCTCAATTCACAGTGCTACCTAAATGTATTTTTAAAGCAAATTGTTATTGGTTTTATATCGAAATTTTCATTAAAACTTGAATTATTAGCTGAGTTGGAGAGAATTTAAAAAAAAAAACGTAGATGAAGGCAGTTAGCCGGTTTGTAATAATAGATACTGCTTTAGTAGCCTTATTTTACGTCTAGTTAAATTAGACCACGGTCTTCTTTGCCGAGCAAATATATTTAAATATATTAATATATTTCAACTATTCTAAAGTAAAAGATTAAATGGTTGTTTGAGCAATCTAGGATATCTAAAAGGAATGCATTAAAAAGTGTTTGGTAATCTGTGATACAAACTTTAAAACAATCTATCTAAAAGCTAATTTCTTAAAATGTTCCTGACAAGAATTCATCTTTTAGGTTGGGTGGTGCGGGGTTTAGGTTAGAAATTTTTGTTTTAACATTGAATAGTGAAAATGTTCATTTCCACTTTGGAAAATTTTCTGATAGTCAATTTACCTTTATCATCCTTGTAAAATTTTTCTTTTTAAATTTTAAAATTAGTTTGATCACAAAGTCATGTCACATCCAGTTATATAATATTTTTTCATTCAAAGATCTTTATTATATCTTCGTATCCTCACAACAAAAGTATAAATTAAAAATTACAGATAAAATTTTGTTGTTAAAATGCTGGTTGTTAATTTAACATTACTTTAATAAAATTTCTTAATAAAAAGTATTCATAATAAAAATATTCATATTCATATTCATAATAAGATAATATTTACAGCGACAGTTAAATAAGCCTAAAAGTTACGGTTTGTCTATTTAAACCGGGACCGGCTAATGCATCTTCCGAAAAACCATGATGACATATTTAATTAATCTCCCTTGAGTTCCATTCTGTAAAAAGCTCCACTGTGTCGATCGCACGAAATTGATTATTATTTAACGGAACAAAGTATTAGTTTTATCTAAGATTTTACATTTCTTGTTCGTTTATATTCTTTAACTTATCCGAAGAAAAAGAAAAACAGAATACGTAAGTAAAAGACTTCTCTCTAATTTTTGCCGGTAAACATACTCCAGAAGAAAAATTAAAAGTAACGTAACTGTTATACCTTTTAGTCTTTTATTTTCGATTTTAAGAGATTATACTAAAACCGAAGCAATTGTTAACGTCAATTTCCTGCGAAAATTTTAAGATTAAATTTATTCAGTTTTTATTCATTTTAATAGTAAATTTAATATTAGTTTTTAAAGATTTATTCATTTAATGAAAAAATTTTGCTTAAAGTTTGTCGTTGACACCCATCCATATTAAGAGCATAACCGTAAACGAGGGTTAATTAATATGTATTTTTTCTGTCTAAATTGTAGCTTTGAAAATTCCCTTTCGGGCATGT
>CM042151.1:103354810-103404810 GCA_023376005.1 Doryteuthis pealeii
AGAGAGATTTATCATTTCCAGTAGTCTATTCAACAGAGAAACATAAAGTCAAGCATTAAATATCCTTTCTTATATTCCATTGCCAATTAAACCATAAAAACTAATTCTGAATGCCTTTTCTTACTTACTACAATTCTCTTACATTTTATATGTAAAATATCTCTATAAATCAAAAGTCATCAGCTTCACTCATCACATTACTTGATAAGTTATTAAGTTAGTATTAAATATTTGCAGCTCTTGTCGGAAATTCCATAGTGAATTCCGCTAGAGGGTGAATCACCAACATCGTATGTTGGTGCCAAAACCAAATCACTTCATTTATCGCATAGCAGTTACTGGAGGAGAGACGTAAAAATAAACGCTCTCATCACCTAGCCCAAAACAGGGCCCATTTATCACAGAACTCTATAACCAGCTCACTTCTAAGGCATTGTATCAGCAAACATTATAAGGCAGGTACAACAGGCATCTTATCAACATTTCCTACCAATGACCAGAATACCTCTGTTATCACCACTACTCCAAGAACACTACTTAAACTCAGATAAGTCTGGTAGCAAATACCAATAAAATTTGCAAAAACATTTATGTAATTTTTGTTAATACAAGTGTCTGCAATTTACTTTCGTATTTGTTTCCTTCTTTGTCCGAAATAGCCATTCTATGGAGAAATAAGAGCTCCTTCGAACCCCCTTAAATACTCTTATTACATGTTATGCTTACTTTAATGTTTATTTTATAATTAACAGTTTTACATAAACATTTGTGTAGAATTCATTAATTACATAATTGGTTGCCACAAATAAAATGCAAGGTAACATATTATCTTCTCTCTAGTGTGTATTCCCATTGGTGTTTTCGAAAACTGAAACATTCACTTTGCACAAATAAGAATTTATACCTGAAGAAGTCCATAGGATTCATCAGCTGAAAATTTGTGTTTGATAATACCTGAGGAAGGCTGAAGGATATAGCAGTCGAAACATTGTAGGTTTACATACCACAATAAAGATGATGATAACAATCCTAAAATATCAAAATTATAAAATAATTCTATGAATTGTTAAAAAATTTACTACAAGTCAAGAGGACTGAATTCTCACATTGTAAATTATCAATTAACAATGACAACAGTTTTTGTTGGTTGGTTGGTTGGTTGGATGATTTTACAGCATGTCAACCCTTGCTGGGTTATTTTATGCTGAAGACATTTTTGTTTTATTTATTATTGTTGGGTATTCAATATTTTTTAAACTATTTTTTCCGCCCTGTCGGTTGGGGCGTTAGAGATGCACCGACTGCACCTCTGCAGAGGGGTAAGACTCCCCCCAATGGGGCCACCTGTTGGCTGTGGGTGGCGACCCATGATGCTTAAGGATAGAGCCAAGGTGGATGAGCAGTTCATGACATGCAATACTCCACTTTGGCCGCTATCTTGGACTAGACGGTCGGTCGAGAAGGCCCCCTCCGATCAATTGACTGGTCACGTCAAGCCTAGCACCTATATGATTTTCCCAAACCCTATTGCCCTTTATGGCAAGCCAACCCCTTTTTATCATATGGGTGCTAGAAGGTGGTGGCTGTGGGTATACATGTCCTGGGAATGACGTTAAACTCTATCTGATGGTGAGGTTCCAGTTTTGGAGCTTTGGGGAATGTGGAGCACCCCTTCATCACCATTGCTTCCTGGTCCACTCTGACCCGGAGTGGTAGTACCTGTTAGGGTCCCATCTATGGGTTAAATAGAAAAATGTATTTATAAAAAATTGTATTCTCCATTAAGAATTGATTTATTTCAAAACTTTATCGGCATTAACCCTAACCCACTGAGGTTGATATGCCGTAAAACAAAACAAAACAAACCAAAAACTATTTTTTAAAACACTTTTGTTAGAACTCATTTTTTTCTATTTAACCCATAGATGAAACCTTAACAGGTTTTACCACTCCGGGTCAGAGTGGACATGTTTGCATGTGTTTACATTCATGTAAAAATGTTCATCAAAATATTTCTCAAACTTTTGTTTGCCTGTGTAGCAGTCAAAAATGGTTATCTTCCCTTACCACAAGGGTTTCGTTGATAGGTGGCATTGCAAGGAGTTGAATATTTAAACTCAGCCGGCAAGCCACCAGCCTCTCTCTTTTACTAAGCTAGCTGGACAAGTAAAGACGCATGGTGTCTCTGTTCCTTAAGTAGGGGGCTTTTCCCCAACCCCCAACTATCAGTAAGTGAATTCTTCATTGACTCTTTCTTACTTCTTTAGGACTTTAGTCCGATCTTCTTGTATATCTGTTTCTGTATCTATATTGTATCTTCTTATGTATGTCATTGTATTTGTTCATTCGTCCATGTGCTCAGACAATAAAGTCTGTATGTGTTATGTTCTTGATGCTTCATTCGGACTTCATTGTGAATCTTTTCACTTAAGTTTTCTAACATATTATAAGAACATTAACATTTTATACTAGTAAGATTATCCTTATTTTTTATTGTTAAAGTAAATAAACTTACAGTTATCTTTCTTTTCTCAAGTGTCCATTGTACCTTGTCATGAGTATGTGTATTCCTTCCATGTGCTCAGACAATAAAGTCTGTATGTGTTATCTTTTTGTTGCTTCATTCGGACTTCATTGTTAAACTTTTCACTTATGTTTTTATAACATATTATACGAACCAGTTTTGGTCACTAAGTCTCAAAATAACATTTCAATCTTATACCTTTGTAATTTTGAATTTGGATATTTATCAGAAATCCATGTCATTTGTGTTTGTAAAATAAAATATTTAGATAAAAGAATGATCGAATTTAGTAAAAAGAATAATTTGACATTACAATTATTGTTCTATCTTTTTCTATTTTTCATAATGTTTTAACTTTCTCATCAAACAAAGACTCCAGTCTTCAAGAGAATTTAATTGTTTTATTAACAGAATAAATGGTTGGCTGACTAGTTTTGCTTTATGGCACATCAACCTTGGTGGGGTCATTTAATGCAAAGTTATAAAATAAATTCATTCTTAATGGATACTCAATTTTTTTTATAAACATATTTGTCTATTTAACTCATAGATGGGATCCTAACAGGTACAACCACTCCGGGTCAGAGTGAACCTGGGAGCAATGGTGATGAAGGAAGGGGTGCTCTACATTCCCAAGACCTTCAGAACCGGAACCTCACCATCAGATAGTTTAACGTCATTGCCAGGACATAGAATAAATGGACATCTAAATGTTCAATACCTGCTGAGATATATATATATATATATATCTTTGACATGCTAAGTCATTAGGAAAGTCAACAAGCTAAGAATTGGACGAGCACGAATAAGTTTGTTTTAGATAAGTGACTGTTTTAATATTTCTGCTGAAAACCGAATGAGTAAAAACTTCCTAGTCAAGTGGTAACAATGTTTTATTAAGATATATTTCTATACAGACCAGAAAGAAATGGTTGTCTAAATGTCCAATATTTGTTAAAAACTGGATGAGTGAAAACTTCCGAGTGGTAACAATTTTTGTCTGGGTCATCAGAGAAACAAAGTCCAGCATTTTGATGTCATATCAGACACTGTGTGTTCGAATGTGCTTTTCAAAATTTGAAGTTTTTGAAAAGGCTGATCACATAATTCACAGGAAAATGGTTTTTCTCTCGTATGGTGTTCGCATGTAGCTTTTTAAATCTGACTTCACTGAAAATGCTGAGCCACAAACTTCACAAGAAATGGTTTCTCTTTTCTATGCATTTGTATGTGGGGCTTTTGAAAACTGAATACCCTGAAAATACTGATCCACACACTTTACAAATTGTGATTTTTTCTTTTTTTTGTTTCATTTTCTTATTAGAATTTTTTAGAAGTCAAGGGGCCCCTGTCCTGGGGCTAACACTTGATTTCTTTACAAATAATATTTGTATCCTAATGATCTTTTTAGGATAAAGCATGTTCCTTTGATAGCTGCTATTTGTACTTCATAGCAGCTTTGTTTATTTGGTATTGTTTCAAGGTATTTTTTCAAATTTTGTTTCACCAGCCCAGTTGCCCCAATCACAACGGGTATGATGTCTATTTCTTTCAATGACCAAGTTGTTTTTAGGTCATTCTTGAGGTCTTGATATTTTGTTATCTTTTCTCGTTCAGCTCTATTTAGGCCATAGTCATTTGGGACAGCTACATCAATAATGAGAGCATTTTTTTTTTGTTTATCCCAGATGACAATATCTGGTTTAATGACTTTTGTCTATTATATATCTGCTTTCCAGTATGTGTTTGAATGTGGATTTTCAAATTTGTACTTTTTGAAAATGCTGACCCACACAATTCACAGACAAATGGTTTCTCACCTGTGTGTGTTCGCATATGGCTTTTTAAAATTTGACTTCTGGGAAAATGCTGAGCCACACACTTCACAAGAAAAATGGTTTTCTCTCCAGTGTGTATTTCGCATATGCCGTGTTAAACAGCGACGTGCAGAAAATGATGAGCCACAACACTTCACAAGGATGTAGTTTTCTCCAGTATGCGTTCGAATGTGTCTTTTTAAATTTGGAACTTATTGAAATGATAGCCCACATACATCACAACAATATGGTTTTTCTCCTGTATGTATTTGCATATGACTCTTCAAGTCAGACTTTCTGTAATATGCTGATCCACACAATTCACAAGAATGGGGTTTTATCTCCAGTGTTGTGTTCGAATAGCCTTTTCAAATTTGAACTTTTTGGAAAAGCTGACCGCACAATTCAACAGGAAAACGGTTTCTCTCCTGTGTGGGTTCGCATATGAACTTTTTAAAATCTGAATTCTGTGAAAAATGCTGACCCACAGATTTCACAAGAATATGGTTTCTCACCTGTGTGTGTTCGCATGTGGCTTTTAAATCTGAGTTCTCTGAAAATGCTGACCCACACACTTCACAAGAATATGGTTTCTCTCCTGTGTGTATTCGAATATGTCGTGTTAAAACTGTGACAATTTTGAAAATGCTGATCCACACACTTTACAAGAATATGGTTTATCTCCAGTGTGTGTTCGAATGTGGCTTTTCAGATTTGAACTATTCGAAAATGATTTTCCACACACTCACAAGAATATGGTTTTTCTCCAGTGTGAATTCGTATGTGGCCTTTTAAATTAACTCATAAAAAATGCTAATCCACAGACTTCACAATAAAATGATTTCTCTTTAGTGTGTATTTCCATTTCTCTTCAAATTCAAACACTGGAAATGTGGATCTCTGTGGGTGACAAAATTTTTTTTTTTCTTTAAACTGTTGTGTGTATTTCAATCTATCCTTGAAATGTGATTTTTAGTGAAATTTGAAAGACTAAGAATTGTCTCTTTGTCCATTTTAAACCATGATTGGTCAAAATATGGGTTTATACACTTTGAAAAATACATTATCTCTTCCATATTTGTATGCATGAGCTTTTTTTCTTTTTTTAAATTTCTCCTTTACAATTTTTTCATCTGTGAATAAAGAAAATGTCTGATTAAAGAAACAGCAGATTTTCATACATGATTTGAAAGTATAAAAAAGGTTAAGTTTCATAAATTGTAACATTTCATACATGATCCTGTTCAGTTATAAATAAAAATTGCTACTGTTTAACAAATATCAATACAGAAATTTTTACTTTTGACAAAAATTGTCAGATAAAAGTACATATAAATTAACAGCAGATTCATATATGATTGATAAAATTAAATATAAGAACTAATATATATAATATGAATTAAAGATAAAAATAAATCGTTTACAACTGTAACATTTAGTTAAAAAAACAAGTTTACTTGTTTAAAATATTTAACAAAAAAATAAACAGAATAAGAAAGATGATTTTTTACATTTTCTTTCTTTTTTTTAGCTCATCAATAGTGTTTAACACTAGGTCAAAGAAATACAAATCAACACTTTGTTGGGTCATTAAATTGGTAGTTCTCTGTGTGGAGTTGAGTGAGGGAGAGGCCTTTCTTTTGATTGATATACCAATCACGTGATGAAGCCCAGAAGTTTTGGCATAAAAATACCAAAAATCACCAGAAGACCCAGACCAGCTCTGACAAGGCAGCAACTTGAAAATCCTCTCCATGAATCACCCTAAGATACAGATATCTTCTCCAGCATGCCAGTATGTCCCTCAACTCAACTTTATACACAGGAAGGACTTTATATTGTTACTCCATTGTTTTTATTTGTTCTTTAATAAATTGTTAGAATTAAACTAAGTTTTTAATTCATTTATTTGTTACTGTTAGTCTTAGAATTAAATGTTAATACTAACACAATAACAAGAACGACTTTATATTGTTACTCATTATTTTATTTGTTAGAATTGATTAAGTTTTAATTCATTTATTTGTTGCTGTTAGTCTTAGAATTAAACGTTATACAACACAATAAACAGGAAGGACTTTATATTGTTACTCATTGTTTTATTTGTCTTTATAAATTGTTAGAATTAAACCAAGTTTTAAATTCATTTATTTGTTTAGTCTTAGAATTATATGCTATACTAACACAATATCTTGATTCCCTATAACTGTGCAATAATCACTATTATATACAAACAGAAATTAAAGTAAATAGCAATATTTGAAATAGTAAAAAGTGTTTATGTTTCAATGAACTGCAACATTTTATTTATGTTTACACAACCATTTAGGCAACAAATAAATTTACTTGTGTGAAATGATTTAAAAAAATAAACTGAATGAAATTTAGGATGGATACATTTTTAAATCTTTAGGTGTACAGCAAAAATTTAACAGATTCATTAAAAGTGTTATACACCCCTTTATATATTGGGTATAGGTTGGTTGGTTGGTTTATTTATTTTAACGGCATATCAACCCGTCTAGGGTTATATCATGCCTAGCGGTTGGGTTGTTATACATATTGTGTATTCATATATATACATTTAGTAATTGGTTTTAACAATGTGTTAGCATTATTGGGAATCATATTGTATGCCATTGATTTGTTTTATGTCTATATTCTATGGTATAATTTTATTTCCCTCAAAAAGGAGAAAATATCCCCAATGTTAACATTTTCAAATAGGTCCTTCATATTGTTTGCTTTAAAATAATGTTTTCTGATGTGAGCAAAAAATCTGCATTCCATCAATAAGTGTTTAACTGTCAGGGGTGTTTGACATGTTTCACATTGTGGTTGTTGTTCTTGTTTGAGTATATAAGAGTGTGTTAGTTTTGTATGACCAATGCATAATCGGGACATAATGACTTGTTCCTTTCTAGACTTCCTTAAAGTTGGTCTGCAGCCTCCCAAAGTCGGTTTGATTAGGAAGAGTTTATTGTGGATACAGTTATTCCAGTGTTGCTGCCATTTTGTATGAAGGAATCTATTAATTTTAGGTTTCAAGTCAGTATATGGTATCTGGAACTTGTCAGGGATTAAATCTAGAGCCGATTTAGCTGCAGAGTCAGCTCTTTCATTCCCCCTCACTCCTATATGACTTGGTATCCAGCATATAATAATCTCCTTAGAGTTAGACATTGAGTCTAATCTATTCAGGAGCTTAATGATGAGAGGGTCTTCCAGTTTTTTATTTCTTAATGATAGTAGGACTGAGAGCGAGTCTGAAAAGATGATATATTTTGTGTGTTTATTTTCAGAGATGATGTCAAGAGCTATATCTATTGCACGGGTTTCAGCTGAAAAAATGGAACTTTAGTTTGGAAGGGCTTTTATTGGGTATATAATGAGGAGGAGAGAGTAGAAGTGGTGGAAATGAGTTCTTATGTGGGTCTGTTTTGTTGGCGGCCATCTTTTTTCTAGGTTGATTCCTTCCTTCTGCTGGGCTGGGTTGTCTGTGCTAATTTCATTGTTTGTAATAATGAAGCAAGACTTGATTATTTTATAAGACATATTTATTAGCTCAAAAGGGTTTTATAACTGCATGGTGAGAAGATGGCATTTTGAGAGTAAATGAACCTTACATCAGTTCCTTTTTACTAACAGCCAAAATCTAACTATCCTAGCTCAGTCCCTTTCTCACACTCGCCTTTAGCCAATCAGAAATCGACGTCTAGATCAGAGAATCATCATTTTTGATAAACAAACGACTCAGGTTGATTACAGTATCTGCTGTTACTTAAGTGGTCATGAAATTATGAATTAGAACAGATTTTATGGCATGTCAACCCTCGTTGGGTTATTTTATGCTGAAAACATTTTGTTTTATTTATTCTTCATGGGCACTCAATTTTTTAAACTCATTTTTTCTTTTTAACCCATAGATAGGACCCTAACATGTACTACCACTCTGAGTCAGTAATGATGATAAAGAAGTACTCCACAGAATTGGAACTTTGCCATCAGATAGAGTTTAACATCATACCCAGGACATGAAGACCCTCAGGGTGGATCTGGGAGTAATGGTGATGAAGAGGTACTCCACATTCCCCAAAGCTCTAGAATTGGAACTTCACTATCAGATAGAGTTTAACATCATACCCAGGACATTAAGACCCTCGAAGTGGATCTGGGAGTAATGGTGATGAAGGGGTACTCCACATTTCCCAAAGCTCCAGAATTAGAACTTCACCATCAGATAGAGTTTAACATCATACCCAGGACATTAAGACCCTCAGCCACTACCTTCTAGCATATGTATGATAAAAAGGGTTCGGACTTGCCACAATAGCAATAGGGTTGGGACAATCATGTAGGTGCTAGGGCTTGACATGATCAGCTGATTCATTGGCCTCTCCAACCCACCTGTTTAGCCTAAGTAAAGATCAAAGTGAAGTGTTGCAGGTCATGGACTGCTCAAGCACCAGGATTCTATCCTTAGGCATCACGGATCACCACCCATGGCTGAGAGCTGGCCCCATTAGGGGGATTTTACCCCTCTTCAGAGATGCAGTCAGGGTATTTTACAGCTCCAGCCAACAGGGTATTGATCTAGTGGGAACCGGTGCTCTTAGCATGATTTGATTGTAATAAGCAATAGTTTAAATAGACATGTAGGAAACGATATTGTCATACATTTGGATTTTTTAAGATAATAATTATGAATAAATAGTAGTAGTTGTCGTTAGTTCAGAAACAACATACACAAGTTGTATAGTCACAAAAGGGTTGTTTATTCCTTGCTAGGCTCGTGGGTTCTTTTTCAGAGAGAATGAGAAAGAGAGGATAAGGTCAAATTATTCTATTTTTTTAAGATAATAATTATGAATAAATAGTAGTAGTTGTCGTTAGTTCAGAAACAACATACACAAGTTGTATAGTCACAAAAAGGGTTGTTTATTCCTTGCTAGGCTCGTGGGTTCTTTTTCAGAGAGGAGGATAAAGAGAGGATAAGGTCAAATTATTCTATTTTTTAAGATAATAATTATGAATAAATAGTAGTAGTTGTCGTTAGTTCAGAAACAACATACACAAGTTGTATAGTCACAAAAGGGTTGTTTATTCCTTGCTAGGCTCGTGGGTTCTTTTTCAGAGAGGAGGGCGAGAGAGAGGATAAGGTTAAATTATTCTATCATAAATCATGTTCGGTACTACTATGTGAAACACATCACGAGGGAACACGGGAAGCCATGTCTGCCCCTTACAAAGGCCCAGATGAAAAAGAATGATTTTTCTCTTTTTCTGTTTTTGTTCCCCGGGTGGGGAAATGTCACATCCGCTTCCGGTCAAAATCTGGAACTTCCGTTTTTATTTTTAAAATCTAGTTCCAGGGTCATTCGTTTGGTCAATTGCTGCCCCCCCCCCCCGTTGAGTATTTATCTTTCCAAACTTTAACCTTTGTTGTTATTTCTTTTCTTCTCTTTTTCCAGAAATCTGATTACTGTTTTCTTTTCAATCCCCAAATTCCCCGTAGACCATAATAATTATGCTATAGATGTTTCAGACTATTGTCCTCATCTTTATTTATTTATTGTACAAACACAAAATTGAAATAGATTTTTAGTTGCTTGGTTGGATTTTATGGCATGTCAACCTTTGTTGAGTTATTTTATGCCAAAGACGTTTTGTTTTATTCATTGCTGATGGGGATCAATTCTTTTAAAAAACATTTTTTTAAACTCATTTTTTTTCTATTTAACCCATAGATGAAACCCTAACAGGTACTACCATTCTGGGTCAGAGTGGACCTGGGAGTAATAGTGATGAAGGGGTACTCCACATTCCCCAGTGCTCCAGAATTAGAACTTAACCATCAATTAAAGTTTAACATTATACCCAGGATACAAAGACCCTCAGCCACTGCCTTCTTGCACCCATATGATAAAAAGATTTTTATAAGTTTCTATACACGATTTATTTAGTAGGAAGCGCATGGTGTAATGGTTAAAGTCATAGGAAATGGACTCGTCGCCCCGAGTTCAAATCCTGGATATGGTGATTGCATTTCACTTAGTGCTAATACCCTTGGGAAAGATATGAATCCTACTCTCCCTTCAGCTTAGGGCAGACTGGGCTCTTTAACCTTGGTTAGACAACCAGTCTAGGAGAAGGAAAACTCTGAATTCAAACCTGTTAAACTCCGCTTAAGAAATTGACCTTGTGTCACATCCTGCTCGTGCGGAGGGGTTGGTAAATATATATACATGATTTATTTTAGTAAAAAAACCCAAAAACATGAATTCTGAATTATTATTTATTTTCAAACTTTTACTTGCTTTTTTTAATTGAATTGCCAAGAAAAATCTTTTTAAAGAAATCTTTGGTTATTTCCTATAAGTCTAACATAAACAAAGGGGAACCACTCTTGACTGATAAATTATTTATTTATTTATTTTCCCATTAAACTAACCCTAAACCCTAACACGGTCTTCTTTTTTCCTAACAGATCAATAAATAAATAATTTACAAGTAAAGAGTTGTTCCCCTTTGTTTATGTTAGACTTATAGGAAATAACTAAATCTTCTGATATAATTATTCACACTCTTATCTTTATAGAAAAAAAAATCGTTTTATATCATTTCATAAAATGAAATGGGGTGGGGGGATACTTCGTAAAAATATTTCCCCTAATATATTTTAGGAAAAACCTATTTTAAACATAATTTCACCAACAGGTGTATAATTATCGAAATTTTCGCAAAAATTTGACTCTCAGTTGATTTTTCATACAATTTTAAAAAATTAGCCTGTAGTCATAACTTGTTTTTTTGCTACGTTACATTTCAATTGATTTAATAGTGCGAAAATGTAAACATTGTTTTTGTTCATAATTTTCATTATTTCCGTAAGCTGAATTTAAAAAAGTTTCTTCTTTTGAATGGTCCAAAAATGTTGAAGATAATATTAACCTTTATTTAAGTTTCATTGTGTTTAAATATAGGGGTGGGGGGTTAAATTTTACACGTCAGATTGGACGTCCCTTGTGTACTAACACAAATAATTTTGATGTCAGATTTTTGTTCAATCTTTTTTCAAACACATAAAACAGAATTTTCAAAGAAAAAAAGAAAAAAGAAAAAAAAGAAAGAAAAAAAAAGGGTTTTATACAAGATTGGAAGGGTTTCCATTTCAAATCACGTGTTTACTTGTTTACTAGGGACCACCAATCAGTTTAGGCCATCTTGAATAAAACGGAAATAAATATTTCCGACCTTTGTTTATCAAAAATCTCGTAAAAAAAAAGATCGTACAGGGTTGTTACAAAGAAAAATAGTTAATTCAAAGATCAAATTATCCGATTGGGAAAAATTACATCGTTATCTTAAAAAATAAACAAACCTGCCCGTATTACATGCGAAAGGGTAATTTTCAGACCGTAATATAGACAGAAAAGTTACAAATTATTTCCCTTTTACGATCAACCAGTAAAAGTATGGATAACACTAATTTAACTTTTTGTCTTGTGCATATTCAATAACCGATTTTATTTGTTTTCAACGATTTTTAAGATATTCTTTTTTTTTTTTTTTTTAATCTTGAAATATTATCTAGAAATTTTTTTTTGTGCATTCGAAAGAAGAAACATTTTAAAAGGTCCTGATGATTAAAAAAAAAAATTCAGCTTAGGAAAATAATGAAAATTATGAACGAAAAACAATGTTTTTACTATTAACATGAATAAAAACTTGAAAAAATTTAATAGTAAAATGTCACCGTGAAATTGACGTTAAAAAAATGTCTTCGGTTTTGGTATTACTTTTTAAAATCGAAAATGAAATGAAAATTTGAATATTTTTTCTAATAGAAAAACTGATAAAATAATCCTGTATACTTACTTTGTATTCTAATAGCGAAAAAAATTATCTTATTTAACTTTTTTGAACAAAGAAAAACAAACTTCGGTTGTTATTCAGAAGCATCTCGTCTCTTTGTAAAACAAATATGTCGGTTATGCCCTTCCATACATTCTAAGAACCAAAAATTACTATTCAACAATAAAAATTCCAAATTCTTTTAAAAATATTAATCGAGCACGGATCGGACCAACTTTTAGTTCACCTGAATTCTAAAATTCATATTTTTAAATATCCGTGAAAATTTTGATTTTTTTCCACAGAAAAAAAAAAATTAATTTATTTCACGCAGAAAATAAAAATATTTAATCACACAAAAGATTGAAAATCTCGTAAAAATTAATTTCTTAAAAATTTTTTTGTTTTTTTGACAATTTAATAGAATATAGTACATACCAATTACCTAAACAAAAAAAAGTTTTCAAATATTAATATTATGACATTTTTTTGCACTTTTTATTTCCGATTTCATTAATTTTTCCTAAAAAAAACTATAATTCGGTACGTTATACAATTTCATTGATATAGTTATTCAGACTCTTATCTTTATAGAAAAAAAAGTACCAAATTTTTTTCCACGTCATTTTTTTTATCTCATAAAATAAAATAGGGGGGGGGGTGATAGACCTCGTAAAAAAAATATTTCTCCTAATATATTTTAGAAAAAAACTATTTCAGATGTATTTACATCCAATAATAAACATTTATGGAAATTTTCGTGAAAATCGGACCATCAATTGATTTTTCATAGAATTTTGAAAAAATCCTCTTATCGTAACTTGTTTTTAGCTACGTTAAATTTCAGTTGATTTAACAGTGCAAAAATGAAAACATTGTTTTTCAATCATAATTTTCATTATTTTCGTAAGCTGATAAAAAATTTAAAAAATCATCAGGAGTTTGTTTAATGTTTTTTCTTTCGAATGGAAAAAACTTTTCAAGAAATATTTAATTTTTCTGCAAGTTTCATTGTGTTAAATGTAGGGGGGGGGGCGGTAAATTGCACAGGATCAAATTGGTGGTACCTATAATTCAAAGATCAAATTATCCGATTGGAAAAATTACATCGTTATCTTAAAAAATAAACAAACCTATCCATATTACATGCGAAAGGGTAATTTTCAGGTCGTAATTTAGACAGAAAAAATACATATTATTACCCTCTTACGGTTATGCATCTAAGTACGGATGGGTGTAACGGACAAACTTTTAAGCCAAATTTTTTCTATTAAAATGAATAAAATCTTTAAAAACTTTAATATTACAATTTACTATTAAAATGAATAAAAACTTGAAAAAATTTAATCTTAAAATTTCGCAGTGAAATTGACGTTAAAAAATGTCTTCGGTTTTAGTATTAATTCTTAAAATCGAAAATAAAATGAAAATAAGGTAAACAATGTTTACGTTACCTTAATTTTTCTTCCTTGGGTAATGTTTACCGGCAAAAATAGAATAGAAGCTTTTACTTACGTATTTCTGTTTTCTTTTTCTTCGGATAATGAAAGGTGAAAGAACAGGGAGAAACTGTAAAATCTTAGATAAAACTAATATTTTGTTCTGGTTAAATAAAAATCAAATTCGTTTGCGATCGACACACGCTTTTTAAAGAACGGAACTCAAGGGAGATAATTCTAATATGTCATCATGGGTTTTTTGGAAGATGCTACTTAGCCGGTCCTGGTCAAATAGACAAACCTACTTTTAGGTTTATTTAGCCGGTCCTCGTAAAATAGACAAACCAACTTTTATGCTTATTTTACTGTCACTGTAAATATTATTTTATTATGAATGCAAGTAATGTTAAATATAACAACACAGATTTAACACAAAAGTTTTATTATATTTTAATTTATATTTTTTGAAGGATAAGGATACAAAAAATTCTGCTAAATGAAAAATATAGATATATGTGAATTTTTACAAAATTAAAAAAAAAAAAGTTAAAGGAAATGATAAAGGTAAATTTGACTAGTATGAATTTTTTCCAAAGTGGAAAAATAATATTTTTCACTATCAATTGTTAAAACATAAAATTCTAACCCTAACCCCAAACCCTAACCCTAACAAGATGAATTCTTGTCAAAAATCAGGGAAATATCCGATTTTAATTAAATTTTCGGTGTTGATTTAGCAATGAATTAATTTTATAATGCATCAGTTTTTATTTCAAAGCTTACTGATTTTTTCATTGGGTTTTCTGGAAAAACGCCCTAAGCTGGTTGTTTTTTTTTTGCAAGTGACACCACTTCATCGTAGCTGGTGTGTTTTTTTCAGTTGCCACCGGCTAGCGTTTTTTGAGCTAGGAGTACAGTTTTTTTTAAAGAACCTGCTCGAGTAGTAAATAAGTATCGAAAAATAAAATGAAAATAAAAAATAATTTTTGGAGTATTATTTGGGTAATCTTTGCAGAGTTCCGTCCTGGCCTCCTGCCTCAAAAACTGCTAGCCGGTGACTGCTGAAAAAAAAACAGCAGCTACGATTGAAGTCCGTAGCCGAAGCTGTGTAAAAAAAAAACCTAGGGTTAGGGTTTAGGGTTGGGGTTGGGGTTTAGGGTTAGTTTAATGGAAAATAATTTGGACTGTTTTTCTGGGTCACCCTGTATAGGGTGACCCAGGAAAAACAACCACAAATTTTGTAATAAAACTTAATTTCAACAAGGGGCTTTAGTAGGTACCACCAATTTGCCCCTGTAAAATTTACCCCCCCCCCTATATTTAACACAATGAAACTTACAGAAAATTTAATATTTTCTTGAAAATTTTTTTTCCATTCTAAAGAAAAAACATAAAATAAACTCCTGATGATTTAAAAAAAATTTTTTCAGCATACGGAAATAATAAAAATTATGATTGAGAAACAATGTTTTCATTTTTGCACTGTTAAATCAACTGAAATTTAACGTAGCTAAAAACAAGTTACGATAAGAGGATTTTTAAAAAATTCTATGAAAAATCAATTAATAATCTGATTTTCACAAAAATTTCCATAAATGTTTAAATGTTTACCTCTGGATGTAAATACATATGAAATAGATTTTTCTAAAATATATTTTTTACGAGGTTTATTCCCCCCCACCTATTTTATTTTATGAGATAAAAAAAATGACGCGTCAGAAAAAAAAATTTCTTTTTTTCTATAAAGATAAGAGTCTGAATAACTATATCAATGAAATTGTATGAATGTATGAGGTGTAATTTTTTGAGGAAAAATTAATGAAATCGGAAATAAAAAGTGCAAAAAAATGTCATAATATTAATATTTGAAAACTTTTTTTTGCTTTTGTAATTGGTATGTACTATATTCTATTAAATTGTCAAAAAAAAATTTTTTTTTTTAAGAAATTAATTTTTACGAGATTTTCAATCTTTTGTGTGATTAAATATTTTTGTTTTCTGCATGAAATAAATTAATTTTTTTTTTCCTGCGTCAAAAAATCGAATTTTTCACGGATATTTAAAAATATGAATTTTATAATTCAGGTGAACTAAACATTGGTTCGATACGAGCTCGATTAATATTTTTAAAAGAATTTGTAATTTTTGTTGTTGAATAGTAATGTGTGATTCTTAGAATATACGGAAGAGCATTGCTGACATATTTGTTTTACAAAGAGACGAGACGCTTGTTCCTGTTAGGCTGACAGTGTTAGCGTGAAAAAAATTATTTTTTAAAACTTTTTACAATAATTAAAATAAAAAGTAAGTATAATAGATTATTTTATCAGTTTTTCTCTTAGAAAAAATATTCAAATTTTCATTCCATACTTTTACGGGTTAATTGTAAAAGGGAAATAATTAGTAACATTTCTGTCTATATTACGGTCTGAAAATTACCCTTTCACATGTAATACGGACAGGTTTGTTTATTTTTTAAGATAACGATGTAATTTTTCCCAATCGGATAATTTGATCTTTGAATTAGCTATTTTTCTTTGTAACAACCCTGTACAATCTTTTTTTTACGAGATTTTTTATAAACAAAGTTCGGAAATATCTATTTCCGTTTTATTCAAGATGGCCTAAACTGTTTGGTGGTACCTAGGGTTTAGGGTTGGGGTTGGGTTTTCTGGAAAAACGCCCTAAGCTGGTTGTTTTTTTTGTTTCTTTTTTTTTTAAGTGATACCGCTTCAGCTATGGACTTCAATTGTAGCTGGTGTTGTTTTTTCAGCAGTCTGTGGCTAGCAGTTTTTGAGGCAGGAGGTCAAGACGAAACTCCACAAAGATTCCCATTATTTGTATTATTCAGACTATTCTCCTCGTCTTCATTGTTATCTGTACAAAGTTCGGCCGATGTGCACTCTGGCCTTCTTCAGGTATTTCTTGTCGGACTCGGGAACCTTCTTGTAATTGGGAGCCATCACGGAACTTTGAACCTAACCCTTTATCCAGTCCATGGGGGTATCCTGTTCTCATTCCACTAACCATAGCTGGGGTACAGGTGTTAAGCTGTGTTAATTATTATTCTATGTTACTGCTGCCCCTGACCAGGATTGAACCTGCAGTCTAGAGATAACTGACATTTAGAACTGTCTTAACCTAACTCCTTTATCTACTAGGTTATGTGTCTAATTGGACAATCCTGTGTGATTTTTTTCAATTGCAAAAGTTACAATTTATTTCGTAAAAACGGATTTTTAGTAGTGTCTTGATCAAAATTGACTGAAAAAATCGTTTTAAATGTATCACAAATAAATTACATGTGTAATATTATTTTTTTTTTTTTTACTGATGCTCATTATTTTATTACTTTTCGAGTTAGACAAAAATTGACCTTAAATAATTGGTTTAATAAATTTTAATTTGTTTTTAAAATGAAAAGCAGATGATATTTTGGCAGATCCTACTCTTTTCCCTGATCCCAATCATCTAGCGAGAGCTTAATGGGTGACCCAACCGGTCACATTTTGTCTAGTATATTTTTAATTTCTACAGTTTATTTCAGTATAGGACTTGGTAATTTTATAATCTCAATTACCTTAAAATAACAATGCCTAGGTGAAAAAAGTGTATAACTGAATCACTACGCAACAACTTTAAATCTATACAATATCAATCAATTGTGACATTTAATTTTTTTTAACTTATAAATGAATTAACATATTAAGTTAGGTTTTCCTTAGAGTTTGATTTTTTATTAAAATCATTTATTTATGCTAATACAAATAATGTGCTTATAGTTGTATAGTTTCAAGAATTCCCTTCTAATACTGATGATTATATGGTTTCAAGTAATTATTTCTATTTGATAATAATAATGTTTGCACATTGTATTGTTGTATTGTTTCGTAATGACAAATAATAATCATCCTAAGTAAAATATTATCATCATCAACAAGTTGTGCTGTTAGCAAGGATTCCTTAGACCCTCTCTTGACATCTGTCCCTATCGGCCATCACTCTTGGTATGTCCTCTAGACTTCTCAGAGATAATTAATGTCTTTGCTGGTTGACCAACACTGGTGTGTCCATGTGTAGTAGTCAACAGAACATCACTTATGAGCTCAACGCTGATTCTTCAGGAATGCCCAACATGTCTTATTTGTCTTACTTGGATGATTTGTTAGATGGGAGTTTGTTTGTTTGGTTGGGTTTTATGGCATGTCATCCCCTTGGGTTATTTTATGCCGAATACTTCTATTGGTAATTTGGTATTCAAAAATGTTTAATGCCGACAAAGTTTTGAAATAATTTCATTTTTAATGGATAATACAATTTCGTTTATAAACTCATGTTTTATATTTAACCCATAGATGGGACCCTAACAGGTACTACCACTCCAGGTCAGAGTGGACCAGGGAGCAATGGTGATGAAGGGGTGCTCCACATTCCCCAAACCTCCAGAACTGGAACTTCACCATCAGATAGAGTTTAACGTCATTCCCAGGACATGCAGACCCTCAGTCACCGCCTTCTAGCACCCATATGATAAAAAGGGATTGGGGCTTGCCATAAGGGCAATAGGGTTGGGAAAATCATATAGGTGCTAGGGCTTGACATAGCCAACCAATTGATCAGAGGGGGCCTCTCTGACCGCCCGTCTAGCCTAAGTAAGGTTCTAAGTGGAGTGTTGCATGTCATGGACTGCTCATCCACCAAGACTGTCTTTAAGCATCATGGGTTGCCACCCACGGCAAACAGGTAGACCCATTGGAGGAGTCTTACACTTCTGCAGAGGTGCAGTCTGTGCATTCTAACGCCCCAGCCAACAGGGTGGTTAAATGCGAAGTAAGTGTCTGTACTGTCACATAATTTATGGGTAGCCTGTTAATTATGTACAGTAGTGTAGATTTTAAAATAATGGTTAATGGAAAAACATGAAAGGAAAAGTGATTGACACCTTCTGACTTGTGTTTTCACCTATGCTTCCAGTTGCGAGTGTGAACTGTAGAAGTGAGTTTAGAAAATCAGTCTTTGGGTAACCGTTGAGTTAGACAGACTGGAATGGCGCCTTTCATTCAATTAGCCAAATTTTCACACACGTGTTTGAGATCTGGGTTCATGATAAAATAAAATATATATATGAGCTCAAAAGAAAGCAATATCTTGTGTTATTACTTAGAACAACCAAACAACACAAGAAAGAAGATTCAGCCCAGATTAAGTGACAAATCCAAAATAAGAGAAGATCTAGCTAAAGCGCGGACCAACCAGAGATAGACAGACCAGCCCATGTTAAGATGGAAGAAATACCACGTATCTAAGTAAAGGAGACAAGTACACCTGCATTCAACCACGGGTATACAGGTGTATTCTAGTAAACTGCACTAAGCGACACAAGATGCGACACAAGATGAGTGTGCTATGCAACAAATGTTATTAGACCCCAAGAATGAATAGCGACTAGACCGAATGTATTTTATTGAAGTGGATCCAATGATGCTGCTGGGTAATTCCATTTCAAATCATCCAGGCCCTGTCACCCACCCCCTTCAATTTTTCTCAAATTATTCCCAGGTGTGGATTATATTAACATTAGAAAATCTCCAAATTTTGAGCTTCTAATTCCAAAAATTGGCAGAGTTATGTCAATTTTTAGCTCTCCAAATTTGAGGGGCATCGCAAAAAATGGTGACTTGTCTGTAAAATGGGTTCTAGAGCTTCCCTAATCCTAAAAATTGGTTTATAAAAGCATTTTGGCCCAAGAAATCCAAAAATGCTATCAAAATGTCTTAAAGTCAATCAGTTTTAAATTATTGATGATTTCTTATTTTTCCTACCATAGTCAATATCCCAATGTGGCACTGCATCCACGACAACAATTTTTTTTATTATTATTTTAAATATATTGAAAATTATTTGTATCAAAAAGATAGTTTGACAGTTGCTCATATTGTGTTAGCATAACATTCAATTCTAAGACAACAACAAGAAAGGAATTAATATTTCCTCTAATTCAAACAATTTATTGGCTAGACATAAAACAACAAACAACAATATAAAGTCCTTCCTGTATATAAAGTTGAGTTTAAGGGACTTACCGAGCGTTGGAGAAGATATCTTAGGGTGGTTTCTATGAGCCCCTGAATTCGTTGCCTCTTGGTGCCGCTGGTGGAATCTGTCTGCCTTGCTTTTTGGATATTGCGCCTAAACTCTGGGCTATCACGTGATTGGTATATCCAATCACAGAGCCTCTCTCTCACTCACTCTATATACAGGAATAACCATTTTACTGACTCAACACTCAGAACGAAAGCTACAACATTTTGCAAAAATTTGTTAAAATTTTGCACTTCAATTTTCTGAAATATTGTACAGATGTGGACTATCTTAAAGTTAGCCAATCCCCAAAATTTGAGCTTCCAATTTCAAAAATTGGTGGAGTTATGTCAATACTAAAAATCGATATAACTCTCCAAATTTGGGTGGGGCGTCATGAAAAATGGCAACTTTTTGTAATCTATTTTTGTCTGTAAAATGAGTTCTAGAGCTTCCCTACTCCTAAAAATTGGTTTATAAAAGCATTTTAGTCCAAGGAATCCAAAACTGCTGTCAAAAAAGTCTTAAAGTCAACCAATTTTAAGTTATTAATGATTTCTGATTTGCAAAGTTTTAACTGATGTGGTAGCTTTGGTTCTGAGCAAATATCAAACTATCTTTTTGGTACAAATAATGTTCAATATATGTGAAATAATAATAGAAAAAAAAATTTGTCATAGATACAGTGCCACATTAGATATTCAGATGAATGAGAATCTACAGTATCTGCGTGGGATTTAACCCCATCTATGATACGTTGTAGAAATGATACATTGGACTAGAAGGATAACATATATTTGATATTTTACTTTTACCAGATATTTTACCAGTTTTCCTTTTATCATTTTTCTCCTTTTTTAACATAATGCTCAGGACCACCCAGAGATAGACTGGCCCAAATTATGATGGAAGAAATACAAGATAAATATCTTATTATAATGGAGATTGTGTGTTTTTCTGTCTGTAACCGAAACTATATTCCTACTCAAGTCACAATTCTCTTAGTTATAGACATCACATTCTCCATGATTTTATTTTTATTTAACCTCAATTATTAATAAAATTGTCTTACATTATTAATACTGTTAACTATGTCTACATATTGACAACATGCAATTATATTTATATATACAACAAAATAGCGGTTTACAGTGTGAACGGGAAGGCTAATTTGCATATTAATATTAAAAAATCGAATTTAATAAATATGTGCTTAGTATTATTGATTTCTAACTGTTTGGTTTTATTTTAATGAATATAAGCAAAAATCTCTTCAATGAATCTTAAATGAAATCCATTAACAAGAAAAAATAACTGTCATTTTATTCTTTACTTCCTCTTAAAACTAAATAAATTAGAAAAAATAACAATGGAAGACGAGAGTGATGGAAGAGTAAGTTTCAGTTGTTCCATTTTTTATTATACTCCCTCTGTTTCAAATCTTTTATTATACCCCCCTCTGTTTCGTATTCTTATTTAGTTTCATTAGCCTTTCTAATTTAATACAATATTTTATTACATTAAAACTTAAATACTTGCACCCGGAGGGTGCATATATTTGCTAGTCTAAATAAAGAAGTCAAATACTCCTGTGTGCAACCACGGTTATGCAGTTGTACTCTACTGTACTGCACAGAACGTAAGATGTGATGGTTGTGCAAAAGAACAACTCCTATTTTGTGTGGGGGGGTGCTGTTTCCAGCAAATGTTCAGGACAGCATGCAGCATCCTTGTGTAGTTTCCCAACTAGATTTTTATTTTCCATATCCTTCATTAAATTCCAGATGGTGCAGCCATACAATAATACTGACACAGCTACAGCTTGGAAAAATTTCTGTTTTATTTTATCAGAGATCAGATTTTTGTTAACCTGCCAATACTAGTTCATGCCTTTCTATTGCATATATTGACATCACTTTCAATAGATGAGATAGTGCTACTGAAGTATGTGAAATGGTTTACTAAATTCAGAGACTTGCAATTTAAAACACCTGAACTTTGTTTTATCTGAGTTTACATAGAGGCCAATGTCTCTTGCTGCCTGTTCCAAGCTATGCATCAAAGATTTGGCTTAAGTGTATTTGTGAGAAGTGCTAGATCATCTACATAGTCTGCAATCCTAACAATTCAACAGCCATCTAACACATGATTTCTAAATTCCAAACCCTCCTCATAGTGGCAGGGCCGTGTAAACCTGGTAGTGTCAGACCCATGCCATCAGGAACTCAAGTTCCTGGTAGGGTCACTCAAGGTGGACAGGTCTAGCACCCAGTGGTATTAAGGCCACAACCCTGCCAAAGGGGCATTGACAAAAATCCACTGACAACCCAATCAAAGGGGCACTGACATGAATCAAAAAATCACCACAGGTGAATCCGTTGGATGGAGCTAGATCAACCGATCTAGGGTGAATATTGTCCGAGAAACAAAAACAGAAATCGTAATAGTTTCTGCTGGATATCCTCTGTGTCTTGGCTTTAAAAAAAATATATATAAAACCATATTTTATTTTATAATATATATATATATTATATATATATATATATATATATATATATATATTATATATATATATATATATATTATATTTTTTTATATTAGATCTCTTGATGTTCATAATTCTTTTTACAAGGTGTAATTTTGGACTGTATAACTCTTCATTAATGAAACAAAGAAAATGAATGGAATGGCCACATTTTATGGCATGTCAACTCTTGTTGGGTTATTTTATGCTGCAGATGTTTTGTTTTATATTTTGTCTTGATGGATATTCAATTTTTTGTTAATTCATTTTTTTTTCTATTTTACTCATAGAAGGGACTTTAACAGGTACTATCACTCCAGGTCAGAGTGGTCCTGGGAGTAATGGTCATCAAGGAGTACTCTAGACTAACCAGAGCTGCAAAATTAGATGCAGTTTAATGTCATACTCAGGACACAAAGAAAATTACTAAAATTTGGAGATGGAAAATGGGAGTCAGATGGTGGCAGTGCACAGCAACTACCGGATTCTCTGAGAAAGAGAGTAAGACTTTGTCTTGCCTGCCAGAATTGAACCTACGTCTTCCCGGGTGCAAAGTTCAACTCAGTTGCCTGGAAGTTGAAAAGCTACGTCTATAAATAATGGGAATCCAAAGAAGATAGGGCAGAGTGGTGCATGCACCTGACTACATGAATATATATGTGAGAGAATATGTGCTTAATTAAAGTCATACCTAATTCTGTTAATTAATTAATTATAATTAAATGAATTAGGCGTGCATATCGGTTTAAATGTAAAGCGTAAACAAATCGAGAAAAAGTCATCTCTGTATGTACATTTCAGCCCATTAGGCCTCATCAGCAGAGCTATAGACAGGGTAGTGCTTTGATGCGTGATTCGAACCCTTGAATAAATATATATATATATATATATATATATATATAAATATATATATATAATTGCAAATATATAGTTGGTTATATATATACATATATATATAACCAATTATATATATGCAATTATATATATATGTATATATGCATGTATATACACACACCCGTATATATATATATATATACATATATTTATATATATATATATATATATGTATATATTTAGGTAATGACTTAATTTTTGTCTATATCACCATTTACGTCTAATGAAGCGAAGCGAAGGAAAGGAAGAAAGACAGATGGAAAGACGACAAAAGATTACTTTACCAGTAGACGTCGGACTTGATTGCAGACCCCACCCCTCAACAAAGAACTTGTTTTCTTTTCAACAAAAATTTATTCTTATCTGGACAGTGAATGTACATATTTCTATTAATAATAGAAATTCAGTGTCTGTCTGTAACCAAAACTACTTCACTGCTTACATCACAATACCCATAGTTGTTAATACATAGAATCTTGATGCTGAGTGGGATGGAGGTTCTTTGATGGTTTGCATTTGGAACCAACTTGTGAGGCTGAAGAACATTTTGCCTTGTGCCATTTATAGTTTTTCTTGTTTTTTAATAATCAATAACAAGACTTTGTTGTTTTCTGATCAAGCTTTTATTTAACACCCAACCCATGATTCGATCGCGTGGTGAGTGCGACTTAAAGCGACCCATTGTCGGCCGCCAGCTCGCATCTGACTAACTAAAATAAACTTATTCTCACGCCTGTACCGGCATGTCAGCAGAATGTCACCGGTTGTCAATCATCTGCCACAGTGACTTATTTTTTTCTTATGAGATTTTTATTTTCTCCCTAAGTCAAAGTGTCCTGTGTGAGAGCCATGTCTCACTCTGTCAATGCATCATTCCAAACTCACTCCACACTCTCACCTCTACCACATAACACATCTCGTTATGCTGACTCATCCTAAGAATATTCCATGCAAATTTACACATAACTTTACATTCCTGGCTTTTTCCATTCTCTCTCTCAAGTAGTGGTGAGTACTAGTAGCACATTGAGTCACCTGACACAGAAAAGGGTTAACATTTACTTTTATTTTTTTCAGAAATCAATAATGACAGACCCTATGTTAACTAATGAAAGGAAAAGGCATGCAGTGATTGTGGGATTAAAGGCTGATCATAGAGATTTAGAAATTGTACGTTTTCTTAAAGTTGCAAGATCTTTTGTACACAAGATTCATAAAGAGTTAGTAAAGGAAAATGAAAACATTTTGCCCGTATCAAAAAGTAAAACACTTTCTGAATGCTCTGATTCAATAAGAACACCTGAATTTATTCTCAAAGTGGACAATCAAGGTCAATTAATGAGGTCAATTGCAAAAAAGCTGCATATTTCTGAAAAAACAAATCAGAAATGTTGGGATCATATGACCTTTAGGCACCCCTTTTTCAATCTTGTTTCATACGGACATTTTTTTCATTTACACCGTCAACATCCGTTTTTTTTAACAGACAATTTTTAGATGCATTTTTACAAATTTATATGGGAATAATTAACAGTTTTATGGGACATTTTTTTAGTAGCAAATACACTTTTTCTTTTTACTTATTTGTTGTTGTTAATTAAACGAAAGAAAACGTTTTTATATTAAATACATCTTTTCTTTTTACTTATTTAATGTTGTTATCCGTTTTTTTGTTAACAGACGATTTATAGATTTTTAAAAAAATTTTTAAAACTAACCCCTAACCCTAGCAAAATATTTTTTTAAATAAATACTTTTTAATAAAACTATAAATGAAAGACACGTTTTAAATTAAAATAGTTTTTATTTAATCAAAAGAGAAATGCATGCAGATATGTTTATTTGAATTGTATTCGTTTTTTTTTTTTAAATAAAAAGTTTTTATTTTATTTACAAAAACATTAAACAAAAAACAAGTTTACATTGGAATAGTTGTTGTTGTTAGCCTATGAGAAAAAATTAATTTTGCACTAAAGATAAAAAAAATTAAACTTAAAATGAAAGACATGTTTATTTATTTTCCATGTGCCTCTATGGATAGTAAATATTAAAAGTACTTATTTAAAAAATATTTTGTTAGGGTTAGGGTTAGGGGTTAGTTGTAAAGTTGTAAAAATGCGTCTAAAAATCATCTGTTAAATGTTGACGGTATAAATGAAAAAAAAGGCCCTATGAAATGAGATCGAAAAAAGAGGTGCCTAAAGGTCATATGGTCCAAATGTTGTTTATGAAAACATTGTGATGAAGAGTGGCCAATTCATTTCGGAAAAACAAAAAAAAACTGCTTAAACATATCTAAAAGACTTCTAAACAAACTCAAAAATCTCGTGGAAGCTGGTGTGATTTGGTTTTTCTCAGATGAGAAAATTTTTTATCAAGATCAAAAAATTAACAAGAAATGATAGATGTTCAGATCATTCCATGGTGCCAAGGTGTGTTTTTTGTTTTGTTCAAATTCTTATTTTCCTAAATTGGTTGTTATACCATGATTAAAGAGCCCAGTCTAACCTATTATGGTTAAAATTGCAAATAGTCGTCAAAATCTGATTGCGGTGTATTGGTTATCAAGCTAATTACGTAGATCTATGACTACTGAATAGCAAGTTCATTCCTCACTGGATGCCCCATACTTGCACCTCTGTGTCACATCTTACTCGTGTCGAACGGGTTGGGTAAATACCTAATTTTCTCAAGCGTATTAGCATTATGTCAAAATGTAAACAGCATTGTCCAGGATTTGAACTCGAGTCATCGTGCCCATTTCCTACGATGATAACCATTACACAGCAAATGCCTCTTAAAAATTCAACAGTAGACGATTCAATCTCAAGACTTTTGTATGTTTCTCGTCTTTGTGTGCAATAAATCGTGCCAACAAAAAAGGGTAATTTTCACCTTTAATTGGCTAAATTCCTAGCATAAAATTGTGCGCGCGCATTATCTGAAATGAACTTAATTGTTATTAAGAACACATTTTATGATATTTTCGTGTTAAAGCATGTAGTTGTACTGTTTTCGAAAAGTTTCTAAGATTTGTTTATTTCGCACAGAGACTTTCAAAATAGCTACCGGCTTGTTTTAAAGTGAAAGTCAAGGGAGGTTACTCTAATTGCCTTATTTGCTAGGAATTTAGCCAACTAAAGGTGAAAATTACCGACTTTTGGATGTTTTTCGTTTTTGTGTACCATAAATTGTGCCAACAAAATATTTTGTTGTTCAAGTTATTTTCTGTTGTGTGGAGGCGGGTGGTCTAATGGTTAGAGTTGTATGAAATGGACTCGTCAACCTGAGTTCAAATCTTGTACAAAGCTATTTTCATTTCACATAGCGTTAATACTCTTGGGAAAGGTATGCATCCAACTACTCTTCCTCTAGCTATAGCTAAATAGTAGAATAGACTGGGCTCTTTAACATTGGCTAGGAGCATCTTGCTCATGTGGAGGGATGGTAAATATTTATATAGGAGTTTTTTCTAAATTTAAGATCTGTTCTAAAATACCATCCACACCCTGTATTTGCATGTGGCTTCCTTTATTGAAAATTCTGATCTGCACACTTTGCATCAACATGGTTTCTTTTCTGTATGCGTTTGCCTGTGACTTTCCAAGTGAGACTTCTGTGAAAATACTGATCCACATACTTCACAAGAAAATGTTTCGTCGCCTGCATGTCTTTGCTTATGCCGCTTTAAACTCCAGTGTTCTGAAAATGCCGATCCACAAACATCACAAGAAAATGGCTTATCCCCTGTGTGTGTCCGCATGTGCCGTTCTAGATGCGACTTCTGCGAAAATGCAGATTCACACACTTCACATGAAAAGGGTTTCTCTCCAGTATGTATCCGTATGTGGTCTTCTAAAGAGGGCTTTACTGAAAAGGCTGATCCACACACTTCACAGGAATATGGTTTCTCTCCTGTGTGTGTTCGCATGTGCCTGTCTAAGATAAACTTACGAGAAAATGCTGATCCACACACTTTGCAAGGGTAAGGTTTCTCTCCTGTATGTATTCGCATGTGGTTCTCTAAATTTGACTTCCATGAAAATAATGACCCACACACTTCACAAGAAAATGATTTCTCTTCTGTGTGTATTCTCATATGTTGTCTTAAACTGCAATGGGTTGAAAATGCTGACCCACATACTTCACAAGAATACGGTTTTTCTCCACTGTGCGTTTGCATGTGCCGTTCTAAGATGGATTGACGAGAAAATGCTGATCCACATACTTTACAAGAATAGGGTTTCTCTCCAGTATGAATTCGCATGTGGACTTTTAAAGCCGAGTTCATAGAAAATGCTGATCCACAAACTTCACAGGAAAAAGGTTTCTCTCCAGTGTGTGTTCGCATGTGCATTTCTAAAATGAATCTCCGAGAAAATGCTGATTTGCAAACTTCACAAGAATATGGTTTATCTCCTGTATGTATTCTTATGTGGTCTTTTAGAGAGGACTTTACTGAAAATGTTGATCCACACACATCACACGAAAATGGTTTTTCCCCTGTGTGTGTTTGCAAGTGCCTTTCCAAAGTAAACTTACGAGAAAATGCTTTTCCACACACCTTACAAGAATAGGGTCTCTCTTCCTTATGTATTTGCATATGTTTTTTCAGCTTTAATCTCAATGAAAATTCTAATCCACACACTTCACAAGAAAACGATTTATTTTCAGTGTGTGTTTCCATATTTTTGTTGTTTTTAAAAAAAAACCTGAACACTGAAAATTCTGATCTCTGCAGGTGACAAGATGGTAATTTTACTGTTGTGTGTGTTTCAAAGTGTTCCTTGAAATGTGAAGTTGGTGAAAATCATGATGTACAGAGTTTGAAAGACTAAGAATTGTCTCTTTGGTGTGCATGAATGTGTTCATTTTAAACAATGTTTGTCAAAATGCTGATCCACACACTTTGCAAAAATGCATCTTCTCTTCCATATTTGTATGCATGTTTTTGTTTTTAATTTGAAGTTTGCTTTATCTGCAAATAAAGAAAATGTATGATGAAAATAAACAGCAGATTTAAACATTTGAAATTATTAAAAAAACGTTTATGGTTCAATAAGCTGCAACATTTCATATATGATTCATGTTCAGTTATAAATAAAAATTGTCATGTCTAACAAATATATTTCAATGAACTGCAACATTTCATTTATGTTTACACAATCATTCTGTGATGGCATCCACCATGGGTCAGTTGAGCCGACTCCAACCAATGAATTCATCATTGTTGTGAATTCATGGAAGGAGTATTAAGGGAATAAGAAATTTACAAGTGGTCCCTAAACATATTTTCTGCATATCCCAATCAATGGAAGGAGATGCCCTTGTTTGCTGCAGATTTTCTATAGATGCAGTGAAAAATATGTCAAAAGCCCTTAATTCCTGATGATGGAGACAACCTTTGGATTTTTATTAGAACCCCTTTGGTCGGGTTGTGGCCCTAATACCACTGGGTGCCAGATCTGTCTGCCTTGGGTAACCTTAACAGGAACTTAAGTTCTCAACAGCATGGCTCTGACACTACAATGTTTACACAACCCTGCTACAATAAGGAAATGGTTGGCCTTTAGAAATAATGTGATAGATGGCCATTGAGCAAAGAACTTCCTCCAACCTTTTTCAGGTCTTGTTTTTCATTCTTCAGGGTGTGTAGCCATACTCTTCACCAGACAAAATCTGTTGGGTTACCGGTTTAGTCGCTGATGATCTATGAAATAGGGTAGTACTGGGTGACATAGTACCAGTAGCACATTGAGTGACCTAACACTACAATTTGGCCATAGCTGTCTTGACATAACAAGTATATTATTAGCATATGAAGAAAACCCGTGGTTGTGTCTCCCATACTAAATCTTCTTCTTCTGTACTTACTTCTATATTTCTGGAGTTGCTTTCTATATGGATTAGTTTGGTATTTCGGACCAAGTATCCAATAGGCACCCCAGCTGGGAGCTGTTTTGAAAAGAACACCTTTTGCTTTTCACCGGACACTTCTGGTTGTAGTATGAGAGGGACATGGAAAATAAACTTTATGAATTGTGTGATACCATTTCCAAACAACATCCTTTTATTTAAATAAACATAAAAAATATTTTGTAAATAAAAACTTTTTCCATTTAAATAAACATATCTGCATTTTTATTCTGATTAAATAAAAAAAACTATTTTAATATAAAAATGTGTCTTTAATATAAAAACGTCTTTCATTTTTTAAAGTTTTATAATTAAAAAAAATATCCTATTGAATTAACAACATGAAATAACTATTTTTTGTGTAGGGAATAGACCAATAATTTGGATAGGAGTATTGTGATATTGCAGCTCTGGCTGTCTTGTCATTGGAGACATACACCATGTTTTTAGATTGATTGGTTGGTTGGATTTTATGGCACGTCATCCCTCGTTGGGTTATTTTATGCTGAAGATATTTTGTTTTATTCAATCAATTTTTTTAAAAACTCATTTTTTCCATTTAATCTATAGACAGGACCCTAACACGTACTACCACTCCAGGTCAAAATGGACCTGGGAGCAATGGTGATAAAGGGGTACTCCACATTCCACAGAACTCCAGAATTGGAACCTCATCATCAGATAGAGTTTAACGTCATACACAGAACATTAAGACTCTCAGACACCGCCTTCTAGCACATAATAAAAAGGTTGGTTGGTTGGGTTTTACGGCATGTCAACCCCTTGGGTTATTTTATGCTGAATACTTCTATTGGTAAAAAAAAATGTTTAATGCTGACAAAATTTTGAAATGATTTCATTTTAATGGATAATACAATTGGGTTGGGACAGTCATATAGGTGCTAGGGATTGATCAAAGGAGGCCTTTCTCACTGCCTAACTAGCTTAATTAGGGGCCAAAAGTGGAGTGTTGCATGTCATGGACTGCTCAGTAATCAGGGTTCTATCATTAAGCATCACAGGTTGCCACCACTAGGCAACAGGTGGACCCATTGGGAGGGTCTTACCCCTCTGCAGAGATGCAGTTGGTGTATTCTAAAGCCCCAGCTGATAGGGTTGCATTTATCTTAGTGGTAATAATCATAATGCTACACCAGTCAGTAAGGGTATCAATGGGTAACTGGGGTAGTGGATCATTCTTTTCACAACATCCCAAAGGACCTGTCGTACTTGCTCTTTGAAATGGTATGGCACAGGTTTGGTTTGGTTTGGTTTTGTTTTATGGCATATCAACCTCAGTGGGTTATTTAATACCGATAAAGTTTTGAAATAAATTTATTCTTAATGGATAATACAATTTTGTTTATAAACTCATGTTTTTCTATTTAATCCATAAGTGGGACCCTAACAGGTATTACCACTCCGGGTCAGAGTGGACCAGGGAGCAATGGTGATGAAGGGGTGCTCCACATTCCCCAAACCTCCAGAACTGGAACTTCACCATCAGATAGAGTTTAACGTCATTCCCAGGACATGCAGACCCTCAGTCACCGCCTTCTAGCACCCATATGATAAAAAGGGATTGGGGCTTGCCATAAGGGCAATAGGGTTGGGAAAATCATATAGGTGCTAGGGCTTGACATGGCCAACCAATTGATCAGAGGGGGCCTCTCCGACCGCCCGTCTAGCCCAAGATAGGGCCAAAGTGGAGTATTGCAAGTCATGAACTGCTCATCCACCTGGGTTCTATCCTTAAGCATCACGGGTCGCCACCCACGGCCAACATGTGACCACATTGGGGGGGTCTTACCCCTCTGCAGAGGTGCAGTCGGTGCATTCTAACGCCCCAGCCAACAGGGCGTAGGTATGGTACTGGGATAGCATTGTAACACTATGGTTATGACGTATAACCATTGTGTTAGATTGAGTGATTTGTTAGGAAAAATTTATGACCAGCGGAAAAGTTTAAATGCTGATTCAGCAAATACGTGTGGGTAGATTTGATTGGATGATTGGAATGATGACATGGCGAAGGGGAGAAAGGAGGAGTGAGAGGTGATAGTTAGAAGTTAGTAAAGAGTTTTGAGTCTGGTCGTCGACGGATGAAGACGGAAACTTGAACTTGGTTGTCGACAGGTGAAGATGGGCTAAGGCCCTGATCTTCCCCGTGCAGTGATCATGGATGAAATCAAAATAAATAATTACATGATCAAGTCACATAATGGATGTCTTGTCTTTTGTAATTCCTTTTATTTTGACCAAATCAGCCTTAGCTAGAAGCACAATCAGAAGAAGCCAACAGACATGCTAGAAGCTCTGCAAGTAAGTCTAATCTCTCTCTAATATCTTTCATAATAAGTCTCTCTCTCCTTAAAGTTCTTGCCAAAGAATACTCACTCTCACCAGTGCGTATGTGACATGTATAACATTTGGTATTACGGACAACACAGTATCAGTGGGGTATGTATGCAAAGCATATGGGGTCACATTCCTCATACGTTCACAGTGGGTGCCGTGCCAGGATCTAATAGTGATCACATGGGGTGTCTGAACCTTATAGTTTCAGAGCATTATCTCTAACCTTTGGAATTGAACTGTCTTTGAGATGAATGTAGGGGGGGGGGGGCAGACATAGCAGGAAATTTCCCACAATTGTTAAAACGGTTTTGGCAGATTGGTCCATTTTAGGTTTTCAGACAATTTACCAGCACTTACTCTAGATAAAAGTTTTAATCAAGGGGAGTAACTCCTAATTGACTAATAGGTTGGGTAAGATAAATGCTAACTCATAACCCAAAGGGTTTGTTGGATTATCTAAGTATTAGATGTAGGCCAAATTCCTACTCATATTAATGAACTTTCCCAGCATCAGCAGCAGCCATTTCCGGTAAAAATTAGCCAATTAGAAACTATATAAAATGCATTTAAGATCATAGGTATTTGTCCTGAAATCAATTGCAAATTGGGCTTACTGAAATCAAAACCTATATGACTCAGCATGTCCGTCTCTTTTTTTGAGAAATGATCAATAAATTAAAAGCAACCTGATATCAAAATTACTTAATTTGGCATTAACTGACCTGAAATGTTGAAATGTAAACAATGAAAAAGGAAGTGGGAAAGTATAGAATGCCTTACCTATGAATATGTTGACATCGATTTCAGTAGATGAGATATTACTACCAAGGTATATGAACTGGCCTACTAATTTCAAAGGCTTGCCATTTAATGTGGAGATTGCACCATCTTGATAAAAACATATAAACTCTGTGTGGAGTTCAAAAATGAAAAAATCAATTAATTTAAGGTAAAAAAATTAATAACATAATGAGCATTAGTAAAAAAAAAGCAAAATATTACACATGTAATTTATTTTTAATACATTTTAAACTATTATTTGGGTCAATTTTGCTCAAATATGGCCGTAAACGCTGTCTAAAGATGACATAAGATCCATATTTTACAAAATAAATTTAACCCCCTTGATTGAAAAAAAAATTACCAAAAATCAGGGAATTATCCGATTTTAATTAAATTTTCAGTGTTGATTTATCAATGAATGAATTTTATAATGCATCAGTTATTTCATTTCAAAACTTTCTGATTTAATTAATTATTTCTGCTATGGTAAATTAATATATAAAATTCATTTAAAATATGAAAAGCCTAATTTTAAAATTTCATATTTTTAGATTCTAAAAACATATCTATCTAATAACTACTTTAGTTCATTATTGTTTTCAAATAATTTTTGTAGAAAAACTCTATTGAAAATTTAGCTCTCCCCCCTTTTAAACAGAACAAATATTGATGCATATTTTTTTCTTTTATTAGATAAATAGCCAATTAGATAATTATCGAAATGAGTAAAAAAAAGATCTCTAAAAATCATTTTTTTTTAGTTTTTATTTAAATTTATTTTCCAATTTTCAGTACTTATTTTCTATCATGGATAGGTCCCTTAAAATTTTTTTTCTTCTTCTATTCACACTGTCGGTCTTTTATCTTTTTATTCATACTGTAATTAGTATTGATTTTATATAACCCCACCGATATTTTGCACCCTAAAGAAAGTTTTGGAATGAAATAACAGATGCATTATAAAATTAATTCACTGACAAATCAACACTGAAATTTTCATTAAAATCGGATAATTCCCTGATTTCTGGTAATTCTTTTTAATCGGGGGGGGGGGGGGGTGTTGTAAAATACGGATTTTTCGTCAACTTTGGCAGTGCCTAATATAAACCACAATGTTCAGGCCACTGTAGAGATATTTTACAAAATCAATTTATTTATTTATTTGAATTTTTTTTTTTTTTACCAAAAATAAGGGAATTATCCGATTTTAATAGATTTATCAATGAATGAATTTTATAATGCATTAGTTATTTCATTAAAAAACTTTTAGACTTTTTTCAGGTCACATAATACCCCCACCCCTTATTTTTGGGCCGCAAAATATCGGTGGAATTATATGAAATCTAAACTAATTACAGTAAAATAGGTTCCACCAAAATACGTCACGTGATCAGTTTAGGCCATATTGAAGGAAGAAACGTAAATATTTAACTTTTTTTTTTTAAATCTCGCAAAAAAGATGGGCGGGGGGTGGGTGGTAAGTTAAGTGACCTGAAAAAAATCAGGTTTATCCGATTAGGGAAAATTACTCACCGTTATCATTAAAAATAAGTAAAACAGTCCATTTATTTATGACACGGTCAGTTTCTTTCTTTATTTTTTTTAGCAGAATTCTGTATTCATGGTTCTTTTACTAAAAAAAAAAAAAACTGGCATATAACCTTATAAAAATCTTCTGATATAATTATTCAGACTCTTATCTTTATAGAAAAAAAGTAAAAATCATTTTTGTCAGTTCATTTTTTCATATTTCATAAAATAAAATAGAGCTCGTAAAAAAATATTTTCCCCAATATATTTTAGGAAAAAAGTATTTCAGACATATTTTCATCAAAACGTAAGTAATTATGGAAATCCTCGTGAAAATCGGACCATTAATTGATTTTTCATAGAATTTTAAAAAAAGCCTCTAGGATATTTACCACGTATCTCAAGTGTACGGGTTAGGCACAAGGCCCTAATAATGTGTGACCACCTATCTCCCTTCGAATGGATAAAAAATGTTCCTGATAATATTAACCTTTATGCAAGTTTCATTGTGTTAAATATAGGTGGGGGGGGGGGTCGTAAATTTCACAGGGAAAATTGGTGGTACTAAATTAAAATTACAGTAAATAAAAAGAAAAACAATACAGTTGAATTCAAACGAAGTAATTAAAAGTAATCTAAGTTAATTAAAATAATAGATAAAAACATCTAAAACAGAGTCTGATTTTACTAGGTACCACCAATTTTACCCTGTGAAATTACCCCCCCCCCCATATTTAACACAATGAAACTTGCAGAAAATTTAATATTTTCTTGAAAAATGTTTTCCATTCGAAAGAAAAAACATTAAACAAACTCCTGATGATTTAAAATAAAAAATTCAGCTTACGAAAATAATGAAAATTATGATTGAAAAACAATGTTTTCATTTTTGCACTGTTAAATCAACTGAAATTTAACGTAGCTAAAAACAAGTTACGATAAGAGTTTTTTTTAAAAATTCTATGAAAAATCAATTAATTATCTGATTGTCACGAAAATTTCCATAAATGTTTACCATTGGATGTAAATACATCTGAAATAGTTTTTTTCTAAAATATATTAGGGGAAATATTTTTTACGAGGTCTATCATCCCCCCCCCCATTTTATTTTATGATATAAAAAAAAATGATGCGTCAGAAAAATTTTGTACTTTTTTTCTATAAAGATAAGAGTCTGAATAACTATATCAATGAAATTGTATGAATGTACGACGTCTAGTTTTTTGAGGAAAAATTAATGAAATCGGAAATAAAAAGTGCAAAAAAATGTCATAATATTAATATTTGAAAACTTGTTTTTGCTTTTGTAATTGGTATGTACTATATTCTATTAAATTGTCAAAAAAAAAATTTTTTTTCAAGAAATTAATTTTTACGAATTTTCAATCTTTTGTGTGATCAAATATTTTTATTTTCTGCGTGAAATAAATTAAATATTTCTTTTTTTCTGAGGAAAAAAATCGAATTTTTCACGGATATTTAAAAATATGAATTTTAGAATTCAGGTGAACTAAAAGTTGGTCCGATCCGAGCTCGATTAATATTTTTAAAAGAATTTGTAATTTTTATAGTTGAATAGTAATGTGTGATTCTTAGAATATACGGAAGAGCAAAACTGACATATTTGTTTTGTTTTTATACAAAGAAACGAGACGCTTCTCAGTAACCAAAGTTTGTTTTTCTTGGCGTAAAAAATTATTTTATTTAACTTTTCGACCAATTAGAATAAAAAGTATATATTGATTATTTGAAAGAAAAAATATTCAAATTTTCATTTTATTTTCGATTTTAAAAATTAATACTAAAACCGAAGACATTTTTTTAACGTCAATTTCACTGCGAAATTTTAACATTAAATTTTTTAAAGATTTTATTAATTTTAATAGTAAATTTTGGCTAAAAAAGTTTGTCCGTTACACCCATCCGTACATAGACGTATAACCGTAAGAGGGTAATAATATGTATTTTTTTCTGTCTAAATTGTGGTCTGAAAATTACACTTTCGCATGTAATATGGATAGGTTTGTTTATTTTTTAAGATAACGATGTAATTTTTCCCAATCGGATAATTTGATCTTTGAATTAACTATTTTTCTTTGTAACAACCCTGTACGATAGGTACCACCAGACCGTTTATGCCATCTTGAATAAAACGGAAATAGATATTTCCGAACTTTGTTTATCAAAAATCTCGTAAAAAAAAAGATCGTACAGGGTTGTTACAAAGAAAAATAGTTAATTCAAAGATCAAATTATCCGATTGGGAAAAATTACATCGTTATCTTAAAAAATAAACAAACCTGCCCGTATTACATGCGAAAGGGTAATTTTCAGACCGTAATATAGACAGAAAAGTTACTAATTATTTCCCTTTTACGATAACCCGTAAAAGTATGGAATGAAAATTTGAATATTTTTTCTAAGAGAAAAACTGATAAAATAATCTATTATACTTACTTTTTATTTTAATTATTGAAAAATAATTTTTTTCACGCTAACACTGTCAGCCTAACAGGAACAAACTTTGGTTACTTAGAAGTGTCTCGTCTCTTTGTAAAACAAATGACAGCAATGCTCTTCCGTACATTCTAAGAATCACACATTACTATTCAACAACAAAAATTACAAATTCTTTTAAAAATATTAATCGAGCTCGTATCGGACCAATGTTTAGTGCATCTGAATTATAAAATTCATATTTTTAAATATCCGTGAAAAATTCGATTTTTGACGCAGGAAAAAAAAAAATTTAATTTATTTCACGCAGAAAATAAAAATATTTAATCACACAAAAGATTGAAAATCTCTTAAAAATTAATTTCTTAAAAAAATTTTTTTTTGTTGACAATTTAATAGAATATAGTACATACCAATTATAAAAGCAAAAAAAGTTTTCAAATATTAATATTATGACATTTTTTTTGCACTTTTTATTTCCGATTTCATTAATTTTTCCTCAAAAAACTAGACGTCGTACATTCATACAATTTCATTGATATAGTTATTCAGACTCTTATCTTTATAGAAAAAAAGAAAAAAAATTTTTCTGACGCGTCATTTTTTTTTATCATAAAATAAAATAGGGGGGGGGAATATACCTCGTAAAAAATATTTCCCCTAATATATTTTAGAAAAAAACTATTTCAGATGTATTTACATCCAATGGTAAACATTTATGGAAATTTTCGTGAAAATCAGATTATTAATTGATTTTTCATAGAATTTTTTAAAAATCCTCTTATCGTAACTTGTTTTTAGCTACGTTAAATTTCAGTTGATTTAACAGTGCAAAAATGAAAACATTATTTTTCAATCATAATTTTCATTATTTTCATAAGCTGATAAAAAATTTTAAAAATCATCAGGCGTTTGTTTAATGTTTTTTCTTTCGAATGGAAAAAATCTTTTCAAGAAAATATTATTTTTTCTGCAAGTTTCATTGTGTTAAATGTAGGGGGGGGGGTAAATTGCACAGGGTCAAATTGGTGGTACCTACTGTACGATCTTTAATTGTTTTTTACGAGATATTTGATAAACAAAGTTCGGAAATATTTATTTCCGTTTTATTCAAGATGGCCTAAACCGATCAATTGGTGGTCCCTAGAGTTTACAGTGGCCCGTACGTTGCGTTTATATACAATAAAGATGAAGACAACAGTCCGAAATATAATTTTTTTCAAAATTATATTTTTCATTGCGTTTCCTGTTGTGTGCGTATGTGTGTTTTTAAGAAAATAAGAGAAAATAAATATACTTACTTATTTCTGTTATTATTTCGTCTGAATTTTTTCTCTTTGTGGCAATTTAAAAAAACTTAAAATAAAACATTTAATAATGCTTAAAATTTTTTTATAAAGGTTTAAAAAAGCTTAAAATAAAACTTCTGGTTGTATTAAAGAAAAAACGCAAATTGCAATGTTTTCTAAAGAGCACAACCCAAGGGAGATCATTCTGTTTTTCTTAATCATATAATAGATTACATTCAACACTGCCTTTTGTCGTCTGCTTTTCATTTTAAAAGCGAATTAAAATTAATTAAATCAATTAGTTAAAAATCTTATTTTTAGTTAAAATATTTTTTGTCTAAGTCGAAAATTAATAACATAATGGTTATGAGTAAAAAATAGCAAAATAATATTAGGCATGTAATTTATTTTTAATACATTTCAAACTATTTTTTCGGTCAAATATATCTTAAACATGACCGTCAATGCTATCTAATTTGACGTAAAATCGGTATTAATAAGGGGGGGGGGTCGAAGTTAAGTGAACTGGAAAGAAAATCAGAAAGTTTTGAAATAGAATAATTGATGATTCATTCATTGATAAATCAACACTGAAAATTTCATTAAAATCGAATAATTCCCTGATTTTTTTATAATTTTTTTTTTCAATTTGGGGGTGCGAATGGGGGTAAATTTGTATTGTAAAACACGGATTTTTCGGCAACTTTGGGAGTGCCTAGATTACAATAACAATTTGTGATTTTTTTTTTGACGTTATGTCAACCCATCTAGAGTTATTTTATATATATATATATATATATATATATATATGTATGTATTTACAAATATATACATATATATTTATTGACAAATATATATATATATATATTATATATATATATATATATATATCGTTTTATCTTTAGTTGTTTCTTATGAGTTCTAATTAATAAAAAAAAATGTTTAGTTCAGTTGGTAGTGCACTTGGCTGGGTAATCGCAAAGTTCCGAGTTCGATATTGGTTTCCGCTAAGTCAGCGCATGAGTAGCACAGTTTTGGTAATCTGATCTGTGTGGTAAAGCGGGGGAGCTGACAGGCAGTGTGGCGTCCCACCTCAGCAAAAACAGCGCTAGCGGAAAGCGGATAAACTCCATCGCTGTCCGGCTGATAGCAATAAAAGACCACTCCACCAACTTTATTAGGTATTCCCATCTAATAAATTAGGGACTGGCAAACTGACCCTAAAATTCGTTTTTGACAAAATGACTTTAGCCCCCCTACAGAAAATAATTTACCAAAAATCAGGAAATTATCGGATTTTAATGAAATTTTCAGTGTTTATGTATCAATGAATGATCTTTATAATAGATTATTTATTTTATTGTAAAACTTTCTCATTTGTTTCAGGTCGCTTAATTTTGACCCCCCTTATGTTGGGGGCGTAAAATGTTTTGCAAGTTGGTCATATATTGTATTAATTACAGTATAAATAATGAGATAAAAGACCGAACTTATGAACAGAAACAAAAAATTTTTTTTTTTACGTTTGCGCTTCTATGAGAAAATAAGTACCGAAAATCGAAAAATAAAATGTAAAAAAATAATAAATAATTTATTTTTTGGAGATTTCTTTTTTACTCATTTTGATAATTATTTAATTGGCTATTATTTTATAAAAGAAAAAATTATACATCGATATTTTTTCTGCTTAAAAAGGGGAGGGGGTACATTTTAAATCGAGTTTTTCTTCAAAACTTATTACTTTTGGCACCTAAAATAAGGTTTGCATTATGTAGATATTTATTTTTAGAATCTAAAAATATAACATTTTCAGGATTTTCATATTTTAAATGAATTTTATATATTAATTTTTCATAGCAAAAATACTAAATTAAAGTTTTGAAATAAAATAACTGATGCATTATAAAATTCATTAATTGTTAAATCAATACTGAAAATTTCATTAAAATCGGATAATTACCTGATTTTTGGTAAATTTTTTTGCAATCGCGAATGTTACAGTAAAATTGTAAACAAGCGCTTAAAACCATCGAAAAAGAAGCTGAATGGCGGATCGCGTCGAAATTGACCAAAACAAATGGTTTCAAATCTTTTAAAAATAAACTGCATATGTAATGATATTTTTCTTTTTTTAATGATGGTTATTATGTTACTACTTATCGATTTAGACAAAGTTTGACCTTAAATAATAGATTTAATTATTTTTAATTCGCTTTTAAAATTCCTAGCAGCCGACAAAAGTGCCTATAGCTATAATAAATTATTTGTATGTCAAATTTTTGTCAATGGAGGTTATAAATTTAAAAAATATATTTTTTAAATTTAAAACATTTAACAAAAATCAGGGAATTGTCCAATTTTAACGAAATTTTCTGCTCTTTATTCCTTAAAAATTTAATTTTATAAATGAATAGCTTATTTTATTAAAAAAACAAAAAACAACAAAAACAAAAACAAAAGAAAAAACAAGAAACTTTTAAATGTTTTATCAATTAAGAATGTAGTTTGTTTTTTTTTTTTTTTTTTTTTCCAGCCTTTGGTCATTTGAATAAGAAAAAAATTTTTACATTTCATGAAAGATCCAACCCAGAAGACCACATTGAAAAAATAAAATTTCAAAACCGAAAAGGTTATTTGAAAATTTAAAAGTTATATTCTTAAAACTAAAAAAATGATGTTTGTAGTATGTCTTCTATTTCCCGAAAAAAAAAAAAAAAAAAAAAAAAAAACACGCTACAAACATTATTTTTTCAATTCAAAGAAAAATTGTCTTTAAATTACAAAAAGACTTTTCGTAATTTAAAAACAGTATTTTTCTTTGAAAAAATGCAAAAAAAAGTATTTCCTCTGATTCAATTGAACTAGTTTTATTCAATTAAAAATTCAATAGTTTATCCTCGAGGAAGGCACCTTAAAAATAAAACTTAATTAAATGTATTATTCAAGGTCAAATTCGAAAAGTAGTAACATAATGAGCATCAGTAAAAAAGCAAAATAATATTACACATGTAATTTATTTTTAATACATTTAAAACTTTTTTTTGGTCAATTTCGATCGTGTTTGGCTGGAAACGCTGCTTAAAATCCGTGTTTACAAAATAAATTGTAACATTCCGATTGAAAATAAAATTTACCAAAAATAAAAAGAACATTTTTTTCTTCTATTCCCACCTTCGGTCTAAAGTCTTTTTATTTATGCAGAAAAAAGTATCAAATCACATTCACATATATACCTCACCGATATCTTGCCCCCCCCCAAAACAAAAAACAAAGAGGGGTAAAAGTTAAGTGACCTGAAAGAAATAAGAAAGTTTTTAAATAGAATAACTGATGTATAATAAAATTCATTCATTGATAAATTAACACTGGAAATTTCATTAAAATCGGACAATTTCCTGATTTTTGGTGATTTTTTTCAAACTGGGTGGTCAAAATTGTATTGAAAAAAACAGATTTTTCGACAAATTGAGTATACCTAGTAAATTTCAATAAATTAAACTATAAATATAATTAAAATAGTGAAATAAAAATCAAAAATCAAAATTTTACGCTCCTGAATTCTCAGTCAACTCTAAATAATAGCGTGAGAATAAAATTCGAAAACAACTGGTTAAAAAAACAAAAAAAAAAAAAAAAAAACAAAAAACAAACCTAACCTCATTCTTATCTAATTCACATTGAAGAACTAAAACAAAATACAACAGACGTCATCTACTCAAAACAAAAGAATGAACTGACAGTATTGAAGTTTTGATATAATTAGATATAGCCTAGGCCGTAAAATCCGTATTTTATAAATTAAATTTACCCCCCTCCCCCGATTGAAAATACACCTACTCACCAACCAAACAAATTATAAAACATTATAAATTGTTTAAAAAAATCACTTCGGAACAGAACCAAAGTTACTAAGAAATCTTACATGAAACAGATGTTGACCCGACAGTTTTTAAACGAAATGAACAAAATAAGTTTCTGTACATATGCTCCACGCAAGCTTCCGGGTGAAAAACCAAATTTATAAACAATTAAAAACATTCCCTTTTTAATGTTTTTCTGTCAATCATGAATTTTCCCCAAAAAACTTTTCAAATCGAATCTCGAACCGATTGATAATTATAAAAACGGCTAAAAGTCAAAATATCAGTTGACAACCGGTGTTGGTATACAGCAAGATCAAATGACTACGGAACCTACGACCCACACCAAATCCCCGCGTCACACAGAACCAAGACGTCGACCAAGAACAGATTTTCAACCCCATATCTAAATCCGCCGACGAAGAAGAGTTTTAACCCTACACCTGCCTTCACCACAAGAGTAAAAGAAAGACTTATCTTCTCAACATTTTCAGCTTTTGTTTATTTTTTAAATAAACGAAATTAATCGAATTTTTCTCGTCCCTTTTTCTTTTTCTGCCATACGATTGCTTGTGATATTTCACAAAGAAAGAATAGGATGGAAAAAAACAGAAAAGGAAAAAAAAAGGGAAAGAAAGAGAATCGAGCTGTAAAAGAAAAAGAAAAGATGAAAAAGAAAAAAAAGAAAGAAAGGAATCATAGAACTTGGAAAAGAAAGGAATGAGAAAGAAATAGGGAATGAAGAGAACCAAATAAAAAAGAGAAGGAAGTGAAAAAAAAAAAAAGGAAAGAAGGAAAAAAAAGGAAAGAAGGAAAAAAAAAGGAAAGAAGGAAAAAAAGGAAAGAAGGAAAAAAAATCTTTGTGACAAAGGAAGAAGAAAGAAAGGGAAAGAAAAGTCGTCGAGAAGTAAAAGAATGAAAAAAAAAAAAAATGAAGAGAAGAAAGAAACAGAATCAAATATCACAAATATAGAAATAAGAAATAAGAAATAAGAAAGTTATTTATCAATAGTAGGTACAAGTTATAAAGAATAAGTAAAAGAAAAACTTTATTTTTGTTAAACTACTATTGAAGGGAGTCCATGCCTAATAGCGTGAAGCTAAGCCCATGGTCATGACCACCCTTGGACGCTCACAGGAAACGATACAAGACACACCAGACAACACAAACATATAGATATCATGAGACAAATTAGCCGTGTGAGAATCTAAATGCAAATCTGTTGTTTATAAGAGGCAATAAAATGCTTTTTCAAAAGTTTTTAAGGACAAAATAATTTACCGAAACAAGCTTCATATTTTCCTCCTTTTCTTCATCAAACAATACCGACTGAACAGTGTTCCAAGAATTAAGTGCATTAAAACGAATCGAATTATGCCCAAAACTAACCGTGTTGGTGATAGGGAAATTAAACAAACCAGTTTGGTCAGGCATTTTATCGTGGAACAGTTTATATATGAACAAAATATATTCACAATGGATCATATCAGAAAATTTGAGAATCTCTTGAGACAAGCAAGTGTATGGTAGGAAAACAAAAGCGGACGAGAAAAATTAGGATAATTTAAAAAAAATAAACAAAGCTGGAATTGTGGGGAAGATAAGTCCTTCTTCGCTTGGCGTAGGGTTGAAAGTCTGTTTCTTCCTCGGCTGCTTCGGATGGTGGTCTGAAAGTCTGTTCTTTGCTAACGACCGATTTGGTTCTGTGTGACACGGGAGTGTGGCGTGGGTCGGGGGTTCGGTAGTCCCTTGATCTTGGCCCGGTAGGGGGACGTTCTGTGTGCCAACGCCGATAGCCAAATACCTTATCGATTTTAAGTGAGCTGTTTTTATAATTGTCTGTTGGCTCGGAAAACGCTTTGATAGGTTTTGGGGGAAACATTTATGATTGGCTGAAAAACGTTAATAGGGGATATTTTTGATTGTTTATAAAATTTGTTTTTCACCCGGGAGCATGCGTGGAGCCTATGCGTGGAACACTTGTTTTGTTCATTTCGTTTAGAGCTACTGTCGGGTCAACATCCGTTTGATGTTACATTTCTCCGTAGTTTAGGTTCTGTTTCGAAGTGTTTTATTTTTATTTTTAATTTGTTTTGTTGCTGAGTGGATGGATTGGGTTATTAAAATTTGTGAATCAAGAGAGATATCTATTTCTGTTATAACAAGAGGAAATTGGATAGAATGAATTTTTTAAGCAAGAGATAAAGAGAATCGAAGAGCAAATGTATATAAAAAAAAAAAAAGAGAAGAAAATGAAAGGAAAGAAAGAAATAGAAAGTAAAGGAAGAAAGAGATGAAAGAGAAAATGAGAAAGAAAAATGAAGGAAAGAAGAAAAAGCTATTCCTTCCTTTTTTTTCTTTCTTTCTCATTTATTTTTTGTTCAAGAAAATATTTGAGTCCGTCCAGGATGAAATGCAAAAATGTAAATCCTGATTATCTGGTGTTGCTTATCTACCGAATTCTCGTTTTTTTTATGAGTGCCGCCATCTCAGCTAAATAATGTACCATTCCGTTTTTATTATGAAGAAAGAAAGGGAAGAAAGAGGACATGTTACACAGACAAAAATATGATAAGACAGAGAGAAAGGAACAAAGAGAGTAGGGGAAAGATAGAGAGAGGGATGAGCGCTCGGAATCGATAACGCTAATCTGTTTCAATCGAACATAATGAAAAGATGAAAAGAAAGAAAGAAAAGAAAGAAAGACAAAAAGAGTGAGAGAGTTAAATCAATATTGTATTTTTTACATATTGAACTATTTGGCAATAGCTCTTAAGTGAATATATCAAACGTTGTATAATTATCCTACTATGGTATATCCACATATATCTATGGTATATTTATCTATAATATATAGATAACACATGTCCCATTTCTGACACCATTTAGGATGCTCAGAGAATAGTCAATAAATGATACTGAAAATGAGAGGCTAACAAACACATATGTCAGACACAATGACTTTATTCTGTACTAAAAGTAACAGCAACAATGGAGGGTAGGGCGAGTCTAGTATCAGCAGCAGCTGAGGTAGGTCTCGGTTGGGCCTACCGTAGTGGTATTGCCGCAGTGTCCTTGCCATGATGTATATAACAATATCTATGGTATTAGGTTGTTACAAAAATAATGACCGATTGAAGTGCTCGGTTTTGAAATGTCATTTTAACATAGAATTTGTTGTTTATTTCAGGTGAATCTTTGCATATATAATAATTAATGTGTTCTCAAAAACAAAATTTAATTTATTTTCAGATAGAAAGTATTTTTGAAAAATAGGGGCCTTCAAAGATGAACATGCCTAAACATGACCTTCGCCTTCTTATGTTGCATGAGTTCAAGCTTGGGCACAATGCCCCAAAACTGCTGCCAATATCAACAAAGCATGGGGAGATGAATCCACAAGTGATTGGACTGTACGAAGGTGGTTCCAGACATTTCGCAGTGGAGATGAGTCTTGATGATGAAGAAGTTAGAGGACGACATGCAGTCTTGACAATGAACAATTGCAGGCAGTTGTTGAGCAAAATCCACGACAAAGTGTCAGAGAAATGTCTCAGACACTTGGTGTCAACATTGCAACAGTTTTCCGCCATTTACAGAGTATTGGAAAGGTGAAAAAGCTCGATAAATGGGTTCCTCATGAGCTCAACGAGCACCAAAAACTTAGGTAGTTTGAAATGTGCTCGATGCTCTGTTTGTGTAACACCAATGATCCCTTTTTTGACCGAATAGTCACTTGTGACGAAAAGTGGATCATTTACGACAACCGTAAACGATCAGGTCAATGGCTTGATTTTGACTAATTTTAACATTTCTACTATTAATGTTTCAACAGTAAATGTATGTATTTGAAATCGGCCATTATTTTTGTAACAACCTAATATAAGAAAATATTTAGAGTCATAATTTTCAACAGTAAAGGAACCGGTTTTCTAAATAGCCTGGGACACATAATCATTTTCAAATGCCTGTGGAACAGCATGTGGCAAAATAAATCTATCAGCATGTCGCATTTTTCTTTCTTTTTTTCGGTTGGTGTTTTTGTCTATAGAATCTATTGAATATTGATATATAATGAAATATCTCAAAATACGTATGGTTTGCAAAAGAAACAAAAATAGACGAGAAGGTTTGGATTAATATCGTTTGGATTGTAATTCCTTTTTGCTGCTTGGTGAAATGAGGGTAGGCGTGGGGTGGTTGAAGGTCAGTTCTGGCTCTGCGTTGCGCGAGGTCTGGTGTGGGTGTAGGTATAGTATAGCGTGGATAACAAGTCAGGAAGGGCTATGTGGCCGAGTCAGTTGTAGTGGATAGTGATGTGGGCAGATGAACCAGTGAATAGTAGTTGTAGTATCGTGTTGGCAGGGTACGATGTAGCTAGGTAAAAGTTGTATGTTGATATGGTGATTAAGGGGTTTCGGGCCGGCCATAGTGTCGGTGGCGAAGGGTTGAAGCAATGTTGAGTTGGTTGGTGAGACGCGGGTGTGTGTTGTGGTCGGTTCGGCGATCCCTTTTATCTTGTCTGCCGGCCAGCGATACTCATACCTTCGAAACCCCCGGTCAACTGTCGTTAACTTTAAGTCGGCTTGTTTATATAGCAAAGGATAGGATCCAAAATGCTTTTGAAGTGTTTTGAGGGGAAGTTACTTTATTGGTTGAAAAACATTAAATCGAGGATATTTTTATTGTTTATAAATTTTGATTTTCAACCGGAAGTTTTTTTGGAGCCTATGCGTAGACCCATGTTATTTTGGTCACTTCGTTCTAGGCTACGTTTGAGTGAACTTCTGTTTGGCGTCAGCAACTTGTGTTTTGTTTTGTTTTTAAATTTGTTTTGTTGGCGAGTGGATATATTGTGAAGTAAAGATTGTGAATCATAAGAGATATCTATTTCTGTTATAACAATATCTAAAGACTAATTCAGTTTACATAAACTGAAAGATATTTTGTCTTTATTTTCCAGAAAAAAAAAAAGAAAAAACAAAACAACACAATTTCACCCCTGATGTGTTGGTTCTTGGTCGTTTGTCATTTAAAGTTGAAAGGTAAGAATATTAAAGTTTGATAATGTCATCAACATTTAATGTATTGTATAAAGCAAAGTTTTTCAACTTTTGTGCCGCGGCACACTAGTGGACAGTAGGTACCACTAATTTTCCCTGTGAAATCCCCCCTTTATTTAACACAATGAAACTTGCATAAATGTTAATATTATCTTGAAAAATGTTTTGTCTGTTCAAAAGAAGAAACATTAAACAAACTTCTGATGATTAAAAAAAAAATTTCAGCTTACGGAAATAATGAAAATTATGAACAAAATCTATGTTTACATTTTTGCACCGTTAAATCAATTGAAATTTAACGTAGCCAAAAACAAATTATGACTTTGGTTTAACTTAGATCATATTTTATTTCGAAATCCCCACCAGACTACCTGCGCAGATCGAGTTGGAGCGTGCAATACACGACATACCACCGTCGTGGTTTTTGGCCGACTGACTAAAATCTATTTCTAATCTAAACCGGAAGAGGGTCTTCTCCACCGATTCTCACGGTATCTACCGGAAGGTTAGAACTGAGGTCAAGCCTTGTCATTCAACCTTCAAGGCCGTGGGCTGCCACTTATAACAGCCATTTTGATTTCTACACTACAGTACATAAATATTAGGAATCTAATAATTATGTAACAATAAAACCAGGAGCAACCTCATCACCATCATTATCATGTCGCGCAACTCTTGCCAACCTTCTCTATCACTCATTGTCCCAGGGATGTCCTCTGCGTAACATCCAGTATCCGCACAGAGTTGGTCAATATAGGTCCTTGCTGGGCGGCCCTCATTTGCATGTCCATGTGTTGGCTTCCACGGGAGAACATCGCTTATGAGTTCGTCCTTACTTCTTCAGCAGTGTCCAGCATGTCTTGTCCTTTTCACTCGAATGGTTTGTGAGATAGGGGACAGGTGGCCGTACAGCTGCTTCTTTGTAGAGTGCTGTTTCCACGACTTGTTCAAGACCGCACGCAGCATTCTTGTGCAGCTCCCATCTATCTTATTCTCAAGGCGCCTCATTAGGGTCCAAGTGGTGCAGCCATACATCAGCACTGATACAACCATAAAATGAAAGAATTGTCGTTTTAACTGGTCAGTGAGATCCAATGTCCATATGAGTGATAATCTATTTATAGCCGACCATGCCTTTCCTGTTCGTGCATTATCATCGCCTTCTGTGGATGAGATATTACTACCTAGGTAAGTGAATTGTTCTACAGGCTTTAGAGTGTGGAGATGTCTCCTTTTTTTTTTTTTAAAACACATGAACTCGGTTTTATCGGAGTTCACATAGAAGCCGATGTTCTTTGCTGCCTTCTCCAGGCTATGTAGTAGTGATTCGGTCTGTGACGGTGTATTTACAAGAAGTGCTAGGTAATCAGCGTAGTCTGCATCTGTGATAGTCTGTGCGGAATATCGCCTACTTCTTGCCTTTTTTAGTGTGATGTCTTATTCCTTTATGGTATCTAATGATGTTCGAAGTAGGTAGTCTAGGTTTAAAAGCCACGTAAAACCAACAATCAACCTAATCTCATACATGTGTTACGTTCGCCTATTGTTTCAAACGTTTACACGCTGTTCAATCAGAGACCAAAGAAAATAAGAGGTGCACATGCAAGAATTGGCAAAGAACAATAAGACATAATATATATTTTTATAACATAATTTTTTATTCAGAATTTATAAGCTGGGAGGAGGATGAAACGGACGCCGACAGGCTAGGGTTAATAGAGTCATTAGGCGGAATCTCTTTCATATCAAATAGCAATTTTTCATGACGGAAGAAACTTTTACTTAGCTTTTATGGGTTTGTTCATCTTCTGTTGGTTATTCTTGGGATATGTCCTTCTTTTGGTTAGTTTGAAGACGGAATAAGCGTTTGAAGATGGAATAAGCGGTGCTTTCCTTCTCTTCCGATTTGTCGCATAGTCTCGTTCAGATTATTATCTTTGGAAGATATCCTAAATTTATTTGGCCCGCCTGAAGGTGATGTCGGGGTTCCCACCGTCTGTAGTAGTCAAATTTTCTTCATGAGGACGATTTCCCCCGTCCTCAACGAGGTGAGGAATCCTACTGCGTTCGCCGACCGGGTCCCGAGTCAAAAACTAAACTAGTGATAGGGATCTCTTTCCTTCCCCCCAAAAAGGAGGTGGGGTGTATTCCCATTCATCCCTTTGCCTTCCTCTTCTCTAGAGGCCGGCCGACGTGACATGACCAAGCAGAACTATTCTTATTCCTTCCGGTAAAATACGTTGCTTCGACGTGCTGAAGTTGGGGTCATTTTCTGGGACTTCCAACCTCAACTTGGCATCAGAGAGTCCTAAGAACATTCTAAAAGTTTCTAATTGCAGACAATTGATTATACATAACACATGTTTTGATTAAAACAGTCTTCTCCGTAACATCACACCTTTTCTTTTAATTTAACATAGTTTGCACCTTTCGGATACTGAAAATGGATGTCAGACCTCTGTTCAAGCCTGGAACACTTTGATTTTCTGCCATTTTGAATAGCATGTTATTCTTGCGAGATAATAAATATATTTTTGCTATAAACCAATTCCAAACAACACAGAGTTTATATTTATTAGGGTGGCTGAGTAGTCCATGACATGCAACACTCCACTTTGGCTAGACGGGCGGTGAAGAGACGACCTCAGATCAATCGGCTTGTAACATCACTCCGTATGATTGTCCCCCCTTTTTATCATGTGTGTACTAGAAAGCTGTGACTGAGGGTCTTGTTGTCATGGGTATGACGTTAAACTCTATCTGATGGTGAAGTTTCAATTTTTGAGCTCTGGGGAACGTAGAGTACCCCTTAATCCCCATTACTCCCAGGTCCACTCTGACCCGGAGTGGTAGTGCCTGTTGAGTAATGTGACAGCATTACCAATGTCCTAAACACGTTTAACCCATTTATAAACATCTTAGGGGTCGTGAGCACCCGTAGGCACCTTGCTGCTGTGCATCTTACTGCAACTTCTGCAACTCCTAGTTTGTCCAACTTTACTGGCCATGATTGTCTCGGGATCGTCTGTTTACTTGACCCTTACTTAAGACCTCCACTTGTGTACGTAATACTGCCTCAGGGCTCATCCAGGGGGTTTACAATTAATTATCAAAGAGCGAATAAGAGAGGAATAAACAAACAAACAAAGTCAAATCAGGTGAATATTCAAATGGCAGAGAGGAGGTATATAGTTCTTGCATTGCTTCCTTCTTTCATTTCGATCTGCTAAAAACACATTCTTCTCTGTACTGTCGAGATGAGAGGGGGCAAAATGCTCCCTCTTGTTCTTTTAAGGACTTCTGCTAACGTTGTAGTCTCTGCTCCCAAAACTTAACTCTTCGGTTCCCAGTAACTAACTCAACTCCTCTGTCAACTAAAAACTCAACTCCTATGTTTGTCGAGAGGGGGGACACCCCCTGTTCCCCTGGGGACCTCTGCTGGCGCTGGTTTCTGGTGGACAGCTAAACTGATCTTCCTTCTTCGGTATCCAAAACTCAACTAACTACCCCGGGGTCCAGAAAACTAACTCTTTTTTAGCTGGGACTGTATGTATATGAATATAAAATTCCACCCCTACCATCTCCTTTCTGACTAACCTTGCTGGACACT
>CM042151.1:103409810-103459810 GCA_023376005.1 Doryteuthis pealeii
TGGTCCCACATCAATAGGGCCTTGTGCCTAACCCGTACACGTGGGGTACATTGTAAATACGGCATTAACGATATGGACAGTCTTGCAGCAATTTTTTTGCAGCAAATCTAACTCAGCTAGACTTTAACAGATGCATCTATCTATCTATCTATCTATCTATCTATCTATATATATATATATATATATATATATATATATATATAGGGCAGTTGTGTGAATTTATATGTCCGGAGGAAACTTCGAAAATAAAACAATTAATGACAAAGTAAATATATATACACATTAAATATCACCAGGGCTTGGCCTTTGAGCAAAAATAATAGAGATTTGATTTATATTCGTGAAGATAATTAAAAAATAAAATTTAAATGATAACTACATAGATTCCTTTTTTATTTAATATTTTAGATAGTAGACATTAACATTTCTTTTCAGAATAGTTGGATCAATGCAAGGTCTATTTTTTTTACATTAGGGATTTAAATGGGACATCTCATGATGATTCAACTCACGATTCAGTAATAAAACTTAAAAAATCCCCCTCTACCCAGGAGACGCCGGGTAACCGCTGCTAGTCATTAATAAATAAGATGCTAATTAAGATTAAATAAGGATTATTTTATAATCGTTGAGAATATAACTTAAATAACTGAGGAAATTTTGACGTCAGTGGTGACTTAGTTTCTATTTTTTTTACATAGGGATTTAAATGGGACATCTCATGAGGATTCAACTCAAGATTCAGTAATAATTGGATCTGCGGGACTAACTTTAAAAAATCCCCCTCTACCCAGTAGACGCCGGGTAATCGCTGCTAGTCGTTAATAAATAAGATGCTAATTAAGATTAAATAGTTAAATAATAATTAATTTCATAATCGTTGGGAATATAACTTAAATAAATAAGGAAATCGTGACGTTAGTGTGTTACGTAATTTCAGTTACAGACGGTTACATAATCTCCATTATAATAAGATAGAAATACAAACATAATGCCTGAACTGCGAACGCCCCAAATTTCTAGATTATTATCATGTGTCTTATATTTCAAATGACCTTCATATATTAAAATAAAATTACACTTTTCTTTTCTTTTTTCTTCTTCTTCTTTTTTTAATCTACGAACATCTTATACTGGAGATTATGTAACGGTCTTGTTTGTAACCGAAACCTCGTCACCACTTACGTCACGATTTCCTTGGTTATTTAAGTCATATTCTCAACGAAATAAGTATTCGGTGGATAAGCAACACCAGATAATCAGGATTTACATTTTTGCTTTTCATCTTGGCGATCTCATTTTCAACCAGAGGGTGCTGCAAGATGATAACGGTCGTACATTTATGGAACACGAGTATTAGTATATGGATAATAATAATAATAATAATAATAACCATATACTCTGCGAATGTAGCAAACTAGCACAACGAGAATACAAAACTAGACACGACTGGGTTGGGAAGGTGATCCACTGGGAATTATGCAAAAAATTAAATTTTGACCACACAACAAAATGGTATATGCATAAACCAGAATCTGTTCTTGAGAACGAAACGCATGAAATTCTCTGGGACCTTGAAATAAAAACGGATCACCTTAATCCCAGCAAGAAGACCAGACCTAGTGTTGATAAACAAAAAAGAAAGAACTTGTCAACTGGTGGATTTTGCAGTGCCAGCAGATCACAGGGTGAAGCTAAAGGAAAATGAAAAAATAGACAAATATCTGGACCTTGCCAGAGAACTGAAAAAGTTATGGAATATGAAAGTCAAAGTGATACCAATTGTGGTTGGTGCACTTGGAACAGTCCCAAAAGGATTGGAAAAGGGTTTGGAAAGTTTGGAAATCAGATGAAGGATTGAAACCATTCAGAACACTGCACTGTTGCAATCTGCCAGAATACTCAGAAGAGTCCTGGAGACCTGAGGAGACTTGCTGTCACTCAGACTCCAGTGAAAGACCATCAGCTAACGCTGATGTGAAAACTCAAAAGGAGTAAATAATAATAATAACAAAAAATTCATTCAAATAATCAGAATAATTTTCAAATACATACATTTCATATCACTATAGATCTAGTAGTAAAGTAGAATAGGCGAAGTGGCCTATTGTCAGTATCAGCCGGACAGCGAGGGAGTCTATCCTTTTTTCGCCAGCGCTAGACCAGGGTGATTATTTTTGTATCCGAGGTAGAGTGCCACACCTACCATCAGCTCGCCCCTTTACCGCCCAGATCCAAGCTGTGTTACTCATGCGCTGTGTCGGCGAGAGCCGGTATCGAACTTGGAACCTTGTAGCATCGAGGCGGATGCTATACCACGGCGCCAACTTTCAAAAAAATTCAGTTCTATTTCCGTCAATTATTATTATTATTATTATTATTATTATTATTATTATTATTATTATTATTATTATTATCTCGTGTTGCTTATCCATCGAATTCTTATTTCTTATGAATGTCGTCATCTCAGCTAGATAATAGAGCATATCGTTTCTATTATAAAGAAAGAAAGAGAGGGAAAAACACATCTACACAGAAAAATATAATAAGAAAGAAAGAAAGAAAGAAATAAAGAAAGATAAAAGAGAGAGGGGTAAAGATAGAGAGAGGGGGTGAGCACGCAGAAGCGATAACCTTAATATGTTTATATCGAACATCAGGAAAAGATGAAAAGAAGGAAAGAAGTGAAAAAAAAAGAAGAGTGATTGAGGGAGTGAATGTATGTGTGTGTGTGTGTGTGTGTGTGTGTGTGTGTGTGTGAGAGAGTGAGAGAGAGAGAGAGAGAGAGAGAGAGAGAGAGAGAGAGAGAGAGAAAGAGGGAGAGAGAGTTTAATCGAGATAATTATACTTTTTACATATTGAACTATTTGGCAATAGCTCTTAAGTAAACATATCAAACGTTGTAATAATCAAATCATCATACTGTGGTATATCCACAGGTCCTGCTAGTTAATAATAATAATAATAATAATAATAATAATAATAATAATAATAATACTCAGAAGAGTCATGGAGACCTGAGGAGACTTGTTGTCACTCAGACTCCGGTGAAAGACCATCAGTTAATGCTGATGTGAAAACTCAAAAGAAGTAAAACAATAATAATAATAATAATAATAATAATAATAATAATAATAATCTAGGGGGAGGTTTCTCACACCAGTTTCAACTGGTTGTCATTTCACTGAAATCTTACTACTAAGATACACTCCTTTCAAAAATGCCTGTGCACACCCATGCATGTCTGCTGTTTTCTGAACGAGTTTAGTACAGAGCCCCCCCCCCTTGTGTTATCGTCCCCCCCCCCCAGACTTCTTTGCTAACAGTAGATAACCTATTATTATTTTACTTTGCTTAATTCGTCACAAAGCTAAAATGTTGGGGTAACCAATTTGATTAGTAATTATCTACGAGCACCCCCCCCCCCGCTTGCTAACTTCTGTTTTATGACGAAGCGGTCACAGGTATGAGGTTCCTTAGTAAGGACTGAAAACATTCTTGTCGAATATTTATACTCTAATATTAACTGAGTATGCTTCTCACCGAGTGGCTGAATAAAATAAGTTTGGTTTCGTTTGTTTGTTTTATGATGTAAGGTTCAAAGTTCATTAATAAACATACAATTCCAACACGTTGTGAGACAAAACATTTAATATATATAACAGCACATGGAAACGATAAGATACATAATGTACAGGAGAATAGAACATGTAAATACATATACAATATTTAGGTATAAACAAGATACCCAAATGTACCTAACATATAAATGTTACAGACATGGAACTAAAGGATAGTCCATGCTGTATAAAGGACTTACAGTAATGTAGGGGGGGGGGGCAAAGGCCCCACTGAGAAGGAGGTAGATAGACTCTAGCCCATAGCAGTTCGTTTAGAAGCGTCCAGCTAAAAGAGGAAGACAAGTTCCAAATGAACGCGCTTAACAATCAGAGGTCCCCTAGTGGGAACAAACAGCAACGCAGCGAGAAGATAACTCTTCCGGCAAAGGGAAGATAATCCCCTACAATGATATGACATATCATAATTGTTTGGAGATTTTTTTTTACTCATTTCAATAATTATTTAATTGGCTATTATCTTATAAAAGAAAAAAAAATATACATCGATATTTTTCTGCTTAAAAAGGGGAGGGGGTACATTTTCAATCGAGTTTTTCTTCAAAACTTATTACTTTATGTATCTAAAATAAGGTTTGCATTGAATAGATATTTATTTCTAGAATCTAAAAATATAACATTTTAAACTTAAAATCCGAATATTTTTATTTTAAATGAATTTTATATATTAATTTTTCATAGCAAAAATACTAAATTAAAGTTTTGAAATAAAATAACTGATGCATTATAAAATTCATTAATTGATAAATCAATACTGAAAATTTCATTAAAATCGGATAATTACCTGATTTTTGGTATTTTTTTTTCAATCGCGAATGTTACAGTAAAATTGTAAACGAGCACTTAAAACCCTTGAAAAAGAGACAGAATGGCGGATCGCGTCGAAATTGATCAAAACAAATAGTTTTAAATCTTTTAAAAATAAACTGCATATGTAATGATATTTTTCTTTTTTTAATGATGGTCATTATGTTACTACTTATCGATTTAGACAAAGTTTGACCTTAAATAATAGATTTAATCAATTTTAATTCGGTTTTGAAGCTCGTAGAAGCTGATTTTATTGCCAGTCCCTATGATATGTCAACCCTTTTCGGGTTATTAAATGCCCAAAAACTCATTTTGATAAAAGTCTCTATGTTTGAAGTTCTTAATATCTTAACATTAACTAGATGGATCCCAACTCTATTGCCCTTATGGCAAGCCCCAACCCCTTTTTATCATATGGGTGCTAGAAGGCGGTGACTGAGGGTCTACATGTCCTGGGAATGACGTTAAACTATCTGATGGTGAGGTTCCAGTTCTGGAGGTTTGGGGAATGTGGAGCACCCCTTCATCACCATTGCTCCCTGGTCCACTCTAACCCGGAGTGGTAGTACCTGTTAGGGTCCCATCTATGGGTTAAATAGAAAAACATGAGTTTATAAACAAAATTGTATTATGCATTAAAAATGAAATTATTTCAAAACTTTGTCGGCATTAAACATTTTTGGATACTAAATTACCATTAGAAGTATTCGGCATAAAATAACCCAAGGGGTTGACATGCCGTAAAACCCAACCAACCAACCAACCAGATGGCTAAAGCTGGCCATCTTGTTTAATTCAGAGGTCCAATCTTTCAAGAAGCAAATCTAGGGTTTACTTTCACTCGAGAAATGCCTGCAGCATATTCAAGAAGTAATCGATGGTCACCAAAGATCATCCATTGCCTCTGCAGGGACTTACAAATACCAAAAGGGCAACTATTGACGATCACGACAACACGACGTCTAATCCAGTCTCTCCTAGGACTAAGATGGAACTCAGCAGATAAGTCTGGCCGCAACGCCATTAAGTTTGCAAGTTGTATTTTATGAATACTAGCAAATATAAGCGCCCTCCGGGTGCAAGTATTTAAGTTTTAATGTAATAAAATATTGTATTAAATTAGAAAGGCTAATGAAACTAAATAAGAACACAGATAAAAAGAATTGAAACAGAGGGGGTATAATCGAAAAATAGAACAACTGAAACTTACACTTCCATCACTCTCGTCTTTCATTGTTATTTTTTCTAATTTAAGTATTTAGTTAAAAGAGGAAGTAAAGAATAAAATTACAGTTATTTGTTCTTGTTAATGGATTTCATTTAAGATTCATTGAAGAGAATTTTGCTCATATTCAATAAGATAAAACTAAACAATTAGAAATCAATAATATTAAGCACATATTTATTAAAATCAAATTTTTTAAGATCAATATGCAAATTAGCCTTCCCATTCACACTGTAAACCGCTGTTTTGTTGTATATATAAATACAACTGCATGTTGTTTGTATGTAGATATGGTTAACAGTATTAATGATGTAAAACAATTTTGTTAATAATTGAGGTTAAATAAAAATAAAATCATGGAGAATGTGATGTCAATAACTAAAGGAATTGTGACTTGTATAGTAGTATAGTTTCGGTTACAGACAGAAAAACATACAATCTCCATTATAATAAGATATATATTTACCAACCCCTCCGCACGAGCAGGATGTGCCACAATGTCAAATTTTAAGCGGAGTTTAACAGGTTTGAATTCAGTTTTCCTTCTAGACTGGCTACCTAGCCATGGTTAAAGAGCCCAGTCTTCCTTGCTATTTACCCATAGCTGGAGGGAGAATTGGATTCATACCTCATAGTGTTAGGTTAAATGCAAACAGCTTCGTCCATTAGACCACATATATGAATATATTTTTGTATTTTATTTATTGCGTCTTCATCCGTATTTAGATGTCTACCTGTTACTGTGGGAAAATATACGGTGCCCAGCAAAAAAAAAAGACCATGCTGTCTTTAGTTTTGCTCTGGCAATAAATTATGTTGAGTTACACATATTATTCTAGGGATAGGCATTTTTGTCATCTGCTAGGAATTTTAAAAGCGAATTAAAAATAATTAGATCTATTATTTAAGGTCAAACTTTGTCTAAATCGATAAGTAGTAACATAATGACCATCATTAAAAAAAGAAAAATATCATTACATATGCAGTTTATTATTGATAGATTTAAAACTATTTGTTTTGGTCAAATTCGACGCGATCCATTTGCTCTTTTTCAATGGTTTTAGGCTTGTTTACAATTTTAATTTGGGATAAAAAAATTTTCAGGTAATTATCCGATTTTATGAAATTTTCAGTATTGATTTATCAATTAATAAATTTTATAATGCATCAGTTATTTTATTTCAAAACTTTAATTTAGTATTTTTGCTATGAAAAATTAATATATAAAATTCATTTAAAATAAAAGTATTCGGATTTTAAGTTTAAAATGTTATATTTTTAGATTCTAAAAATAAATATCTACTTAATGCAAACCTTATTTTAGGCGCAAAAAGTAATAAGTTTTGAAGAAAAACTCTATTGAAAATGTACCCCTCCCCTTTTTAAGTAGAAAAAACATCGATGTATAATTTTTTCTTTTATAAAATAATAGCCAATTGAATAATTATCGAAATGAGTAAAAAAGAAATCTCCAAAAAATTAATCATTTATTTTTTTTACATTTTATTTTTCGATTTTCGGTACTTATTTTCTCATAAAACAACAACCTTATTTTTTTTTTTTGTTTCTATTCATAACTTCGGTCTTTTATCTCTTTATTTATACTGTAATTAGTATCGAAAATGACCAACTCGCAAAAATGTTAGGCCCCCCCCCAACATAAGGGGGTCAAAATTAAGTGACCTGAAGAAAATAAGAAAGTTTTGAAATAAATAAATAATGCATTATAAAGACCATTCTTCGATAAATAAACACTGAAAATTTCATTAAAATCCGATAATTCCCTGATTTTTGGTAAATTATTTTCGGGGGGGGGGGGCTAAAGTCATTTTGTCAAAGCTATATCATTCTTATATGTAATCTTACAAGGAACTATCTGAAAAAAATATAGTTAGATTATCTGCCCCTGGCACCAGAGGGCGTATCACTAATATACGATATTGGCGCCTAAATTGAATTCTATGACGAAAGTCACTTATCGTGTTGGACAGTTAATCAGCAAGTCGCGTTATCATGCTCTCCCTTCCCCTTCACCCTCAGCACTTTTTGTTGGGTAGCACTTTTTGTTGGGCAGTCAACCAGTGAGTGGTATATTCCAGCGCTCACTTTTACCTTCTTCACCCTCAGCAAGATAAGTCTGGCTGCAAACGCCACAAGTTTTGCAACTTTTTTCTATCTTTTGAATATATGTTTCTTTATCTTCAATTGTTGTTCTCATCTTCTTTCACCGAAATTACTTACCTACTGGGAATTATTAAGAGTTACCGCAAATACCTCTTAGAACCCATATTATCAAATTAAACTCCTTGACGAAAGTCACTTATCGTGTTGGGCAGTCAACAGCAAGTCGCTTTTATCAAGTGCTCCCTTCACCTTCACCCTCAGCACTTATTGAGTTGAACAGTCAACTCAGCAAGATAAATCTCGCCGCAAACGCCACAAGTATTATCCAACCATGATTTTTCTGAACATTGTTCATTTTCTAATATTTATTTTCATTCATTATTTTTTTTCAGTTGCTTGTTTTCGAAGAAGAAACAAAATCACACCCGACATGACAGAATCAATTTTCCCGCAAAAAAACAAGGTACCATCTCTTGTCTCACCGCGAAATGGACTTAAATTTTATTTTCAATGTTTCGCCGTCACAGCAAATCTAAAATCAACCTTGTTTTTTTTTATAGTGCTCGTAAATTTAATCCAAACTTCCCACGGATCGAAGATATTATTTATTCCATCGCTCGAATACAGTCACTGTAATTATATGAGGGGTCTGGGTGAAGAATTAGCAAGACGAGGTCACAACGTTTCCATGTATCTATGCAAAGAGATGAATTACAGAGACTGTCCAGGTTCAAACATCGAAGAAATAAGATTTAGTTGGCCGGGATTTCTCAAGAACAGACCGTTTAAAAGACAAATGAATAAAGACGTCTTCGAAGGAAGATGGCGTCTTATTTGGGATCACATGGAAATAATTAAAACTTTCTTTTGTGAAATGATTGATAATGACCTGGAAAGTGTTGACCGCTTGCGCCAAAAACAATTCGATTTGATCATAATAGATGGCGTCTTTTTTTCCAGATGCTATTATCTCATCCCTTACAATTTGACCATTCCATATATCACTATGGCCAGCGTTCTGGAAGAGCTGGACAGTGGACAATTTATTGCTCCGGGGTTGTTTCCTAGCAAATATTCCGACTACACAAGCGATATGTCTTTTATTCAAAGAGTTCTCAATACTTTGTTTTTCATTATACCATATGTCGCCAAATTCTCGAAAGTTCCTACCGACAATTTTAAACTAGCACCCGGTCTGAACTCAGATGACTTGGAAGTTCTTTACCAAAAATCAGAATTATTTCTTGAAAACGCCGACGTTCTTCTGAACTACCCTAAACCAGTTTTACCGAATTATATCCAAGTTGGCGGTTTAACTACTCGTCCGGCTAAGCCGTTACCTACAAATCTAAAAACCTTTTTTGATGAAGCAACACAAGGAGTTATTGTAGTATCTTTCGGTAGTGTTATGGAAGATGACTCAAACGTTCTAACATCCGTCCTACTATCAGCGTTTTCACGTCTTTCACAAAGAATTCTAATGAAGGCATCCGAGGAAAAAGTTATTGGCAACATTAAGTTAGTTAAATGGCTACCCTTAAACGATGCCCTCGCACATCCAAACACCCGCCTTGTCGTCTACCATTGCGGTAATAACGGCCATTTTGAAACTCTTTACCACGGTATACCACTCATTTGTCTACCTGTTGTCGCTGATCAATTTCAAATCGCAAAACGAGTGGAATACTTCAGAGTAGGCGTTAAGCTTGATGTACGTGCTCTCACCACAGATATTCTTGTTGACGCAATCCACAAAGTCCTAGACGATCCTTCTTACAAACAGAGAGCAAAGAATTTTTCAAAGATTTTTCACAGCAGACGCAAAGCCCCGGCTGAAAGGGCAGCCGATGCTGTCGAAGAAGTTATACAGTTTGGGGGTCAACATTTACGATCCCAGCATGCACCGAAGAACTGGTTCCGGCTCCTGCATCTCGATGTCTGGGTCTTCCTGTTTGTGGTTATCCAATTGTTTTTCGTATCGGTAGTTTGGTGTACGAAGAGACTGCTAAGAAAATGTTTACCAGAGAGATCACCCTCATCTTTCGCTATTTTTATGTACATCTCAGTATTCTTGTGTGCATGGCTGTATCTATATATCTAAGACAACTTTTTACATTCCAAATAAAATCTCTTCGAAATAAGTGCGTAAATTCTTTTAAAATATTTTAAAACGTTAATAAAAAAAAAATGGAAAATTATCTTTTTACTCTTTTCTTCCAACAATTCCAAGTTTATGAATTAAAAAAACAAACAACAACAACAAAAAAAAAAAAAACGATTTCGGTTACGTATAACGTAGGCATTAGCAATAATTTCGTCTGCTAGGAGTTTTAAAAGCGAATTAAGAATATTTTTCAAAAGAGATTTCTTCATAAAAATAACCTTTTTGCTTTTAACACCTAATGCCTAAAGATATTATCACTAAGTGGCTTACTTCATGGTGTTCGTACCGGTCTCTTTGTGTCCTCAAAAGGACAACCATCCACCCATTTACCTATGCCTGGGTTTTAACATATTCTATTTTTATTTATTTATTTATCCTGACCATGTTCACCTTCCATCATAGTATCACAAATTTAACAATGATAATAATAAATGTCATTTATACCAGACACCACAATACTTGAAAGATGACACCTGCCTAGTATTGAGAGTTTAATCCTTAGATCACGTCTCGGCTGGTCTGGTCATCTAGTTCGCATGAATGATTGCCGAATCCCAAAACAACTATTTTACGGGGAAATCTCAACTGGCAAACGTCGTCAGTGCAAACCCAAATTGAGGTTTAAGGACTGTCTCAAGGACACTCTGAAGAACAATGCTGTTGCTGTGGAGGACTGGGAGAAGCTAGCTTGTAAAAGACCTGGCTGGAGAGTCACCATCTACCTGTCCGTGGAAGAAATTGAGTCCAACCAAATTAAACACCAAAAATAGAAGCGGGCTAATAGGAAAGGGGAATTTTCAAACCGGTAACATTCAAAGTGGAGAAGTTCCAACATGTAGTTTATATGGAAGAGTATTTTATTTCATTAAAACTTAAATACTTGTGCCCAGGGGATGCATACTTTTGCTAGTAAAAATAAAAATGAGCTTTTCCTTAACCCTTTTGGTGCACTTTTGATCACAAAATAGAACAAAAACTTGCAGATAAGAAAAAAATTGGGGGGAAAATTAAAATTGTTTTTTGGGATAATGGTGAAAAAAGTTAATCACAAATCATCTGCAGAAAAAAAAATAAGTATGTTAAGTATCTGGCCGCCATCCTTGGCCAGTTGTAAAGAACTTAAAGTAAATAAGTCCTGAGTTATAGAATCCTTTGGTAAGTGAATAAATCCTGTGATATAGAATCCTTTGGTAAGTCAATAAGTCCTGTGGTATAGAATCCTTTGGTCCGTTGTCCAAGAAGATCCAAGTAGTAATGAGCTAAGATTAGAATCAGTCAGTATAAATAATAATAGCAGCAGCAGAGCACTGCCAGTGATTGGACAATAGGTTAGTCACATGTTTATCGCGGAGTCTATAAGTAGAAGTGGGCCTTTGTCACATGCCTTATATCTGAAAATTCCAACAAATCACCTTTGATTTTTCATGGCATCCCCCCCACCCCCAATTAGAGAATAGTTCATTCATTTCTTTATTTGAATTGAGTGAAATTAATGAAATTTATTTCCAATTGAATATTTTGATTCAGAATTGATAACTGATTATCTAGAAATTTCTCTTTCAATGGCTAAACATATAAATAAGAATCTCATAGTTACTTCCCTTGGATACTGGCCTGGTGAGTCATCTGAGTAAACACAAGGATAGAGTGTCAAATGCTATTGGCACTCAACTATGATGATAAAAAAAAAACAAAAAAAAAAAAAAACAGGAAATTGTCTTACTCGAACACGAGTTAACAGCCATTATTATTATTCATTATACAATGATAAAAGTTTTGTACATCAACAAAGGGATTTCAGTGTTGAAGTCGGAATTATTGAGCTGACTGGCGATATACAGCTAATTAATTCTGGCTGAAATGGTCAAGTTAAGGAGCTTTGGTCAAACAACACAACATAGGCACAGGAAATTCGAATGAGCAGGTTCACCAGAGAAATCAATCTATAAGTGGCTTGCACTGCGACACACACTTAAAGGACCACAGAGATCACCCTTGTTTTTCGCTATTTTCATGTACATCTTAATGCTCTAGTTTGGTTTGGTTTAGTTTTTTTATACGGCATATCAAGCTCGGTGGGCCATTTAATGCCGACAAAGTTTTGAAATAAATTCATTCTTAATGGATAATACAATTTTGTTTATAAACTCATATTTTTCTATTTAACCCATAGATGGGACCCTAACAGGTACTACCACTCCGGGTAAGAGTGGACCAGGGAGCAATGATGATGAAGGGATGCTCCACATTCCCCAAACCTCCAAAACTGGAACCTCACCATCAGATAGAGTTTAACGTCATTCCCAGGACATGTAGACCCTCAGCCACCGCCTTCTAGCACCCATATGATAAAAAGGGGTTGGGGCTTGCCATAAAGACAATAGGGTTGGGGTAATCATATAGGTGCTAGGGCTTGATTGGAGGGGGACTCTCTGACCGCCCGTCTAGCCAAAGTAAAAGTCTAAGTGGAGTGTTGCAGGTCATGGTCACTACCCACGGCCAGCAGGTGGCTCATGGGGGTGGGGCGTCTTACCCCTCTGCAGAGGTGCATTCTAATGCCCTAGCTGACAGGGCGGTCAATGCTCTGGTGTGCACGGATGTATTTTTTATATCTAAGACATCTCTTTACATTCCAAATAAAAGCCATTTTGTGGATGTTCATTAGGGTTGATAGATTTTTCACTTTTTTAAAATATCAAATTTCATGAAACGCTGAGAGTTTTGTATATGCTTACTAAGTACGGATACCAAGAATTAAATCTTGAATGTGAACCAATTTTTGAGGAAATGGCATCAAAGATCATAGACAAAAATGCACTGAAAATTCCTCGGTTTTGCAACATTTGGCTAAAGATTTGATCAGAAAATCTAATAATTTCAGTATTTAAACCATAGAAGTTTGTCATTTTATTTTATCAAAATAAAATTAAGTTACGAAATTATAACTAAAGTTCAAATTAAAAATATGCTCCCCACCGCCAATACTGTAAGATAATTCATTCCAATGGATGGAATGTGGATGAAAAAAATTAATGAAATAGACGTGACTCTGCCACATGATCATCACAGCCTCACTTATAAAAGGACAAAAAAGAAAAAAAAATCCAAAATAAATAAATTTAAAAAAAGAAAAAAAAAAGGCAAGAATATGTTATAAATAAACATTTATTATTATTTAAATAAGTGCATTTTTCAAAAAATTACAAAAATTAATTTTTTTTCTTTAAGAAACAAAAAACAAAAAAGACAAAAAAAACAAAACAAACAAAAACAGTATTTTTTTATCCAGTCTCATATTTTGAATACGCCTTTTGTTAAAAATTAAGCGATAATTTCAAAATTGCACTTTTGATTTTTACTGTAAATACAAAACCTGTAAAATATTTTTTTTTTTCTTTTAAAAAAATTTCTCAACGAGAATTTTGTGTAAAATAATCGTCTTATCAATTTTGAAAATATCTAGAAGTTTAACACTTTAATGAGCATCATCAGGACTTGAAAATATACATTTGCGAGGGTAAGCTGAAAAATGGAAGCTAAGTGAGAAAAAAAAATGTGACCCTTGCAAGGCAGTGGATATCCAATACCCCCAGGAATTGCATAAAATTATCAATGAGTATTTAATTTATAGCCAAACTTATCAATACATAGAATAAACTTATTTATTAATGAAGTCGCTATGAAAATCTGAGTTAGATTTGCCTGAAAACAGCCAATTTATTTAAAGTTCATTTAAAATCCTGTTATGTAGATCATATATCATTAAAAAAAATAAAGGTTTACATAATATATGGTGTGGTTAATTTGCATACTTGTTTTAACAAAACTGGGTTTAACAAATAATTACTTGGTTTTTTGATCTTTAATATCATTGTCTTATTTTCTAATATATTAAAATTAATCCTATGAATGATTTCATATAGAAACCAATTTAAAGTATAATTAAAATAAATGTAATCTTTTTATATGGTTTCTTATCTAATTTTGTTAGTCTTTCTAATTTGATATATTTCATTACATAAAACTTAAGATACCGGAAGGTGCATATTCTTACTAATTCATGTAAAAGGACAACTATTGGTTGGTCGTTTTATGGCATATCAACCCTTTTTGGGTCATTTAATGCCAAATCAATTCATGTTGCTTAGAGTAGTGCTTCTCATAGCCGGTTCCCCCAGACCGGTGCGTAGAGTACTACCTGCCGGTCTGCAGCTGCCCCACATAATTTTTAAAAAATTGTATAGTTTTGAAGTACTGCAACCGTACATATAAACTAAAATTGGGAATATATTTCTAAAAATATCAACTAGCTGAAATCACTCTCAATATGCGTCTCCCACTTCCATCAACATACCTAAATATTTACCACATGTTTACGGGTTAGGCACAAGGCCCTATTAATGTGGGAACACCCATGAGCTGAGACTTGTGGGTGGTGGGTGCAAAAAATGTGTTGATCCCGTCGGCATTCCCCCTCAAGGGGGGCGCCTCAGGCACTGGGCAATAAGCCCAGCCCTGCCCTTTTAAATCAAGGGGGCAGGTGTTGCCTGGGGGATAGCCCCCTGGAATCAATGATGTTAGCTTGTAAAGTCCAGGGCCAAAGCCACTGAAGGCAGGACGTATAAAGGCTGCTTTTTCAACAATGAATGTGATAAAAATCAAGTACAGGAACAATTTGGATATTCGAGAACCATTGCATGTGACACTCTCTTCTATCGAGCCAAGACTTGACAAATTAACAAATAAGAAGCAGTCTCACCGTTCCCATTGACTGTACACGGAGGGGGTGGGTGGTATATTGATGATAGCGTTCTGTATTAAATAAAGCTGATTTTAACATGTTTGCATAAATAATTTTTATTTGAAGTTTAACAAATTCTCTAATTTTAGACACCAGACCATGCATCGATAAAAAAAAAAAAAAGAAAAAAAAAAAAAGAAAAGCCAACCGGTACGCAACTTCCAAAAATTTAAGAAGTACCAGTTATTGCTTAATTGGTCACTCAGCGAAGCATTGAACATGCTGATCATTGCTTAACTTTGGTAAAGAATGGCTGGAAGAAAATAATTTTAAAAATATATTAATACTGGTGTTCCTTAATCTTTCGACCATTATCATCTTGCAATAAATACCCTCTGGTTAAAAATCAGACCATCCAAATATGAAATGCAAAAATGCAAATCCTGATTATCTGGTGTTGCTTATCGGCCGAATTCTTATTTCGTATGAGTGTTATCACCTCAGCTTAATAATGGACTATTCCGTTTTTATTATAAAAGAAACAAGAAAGGACATGCTACATAGTAAGAGAAAGAAAGAGAGTAGGAGAAAGAGAGAGAGGGGGGTAAAAACAATAACACTAATCTGTTTCAATCGATGATGAAAAGAAGGAAAGAAAGAAAAAAAGTATGAGAGAGTATTAAATCAAGTTTATTATACTTTTTACATAGTGAACTATTTTGTAATAGCCCTTAAATGAACATATCAAACATTGTGATAATTAAATTATCATACTGTATATCCACAGGTCCTGCTAGTATGAAAACATTATTTTGTTTCTTAAGAAAGAAAGAAAGAGAGGTAGGGTAAAATAGAGAGAAGGGGTGAGCGTGTGGAAGCGATAATACTAATCTGTTTCAATCCAATATAATGAAAAGAAGGAAAGTAAAAAAAAGTGAGAGAGTTAAACAGTAAAATATATGAAACATAATAGTTAAATTATCATATTACTGTATATCCACAAGTCCTGCTAGTAAAAAAATTATTTCAGTTTCTTAACTCAAAGATCAAGTTTAAAAATGAAGTCAGAAAATGTAAGTCAACGTTGAAACCTTTCAGTTATGACGGATTATAAAAACAGAGCCAGGAAGGCAAAATAATCTAATGGTTTTAACAGGACTGGGTTTAATAAATAATTATTTGCTGCAATTAATTTCTAATACTATCATGTTATTCTCAAACATATTAAAAGAAATCCTATATATAATTTTAGAGAGAAATAACATTAAAATAAGTGTAAATATTTTATATTCATTCTTATTCAGTTTTGTTAGTCTTTCTAAGTTAGTTAAATCAAATTTAACGGACCTAAATTTCACCATTGTATGTCACCCCGCCGAAAGAAAAAAATATACCAAAAATCAGGGAATTAACTGAATTTAATGAAATTTTCTGTGTTGATATATTAATGAATAAAATATATAATGCATGTTATCTTATTTTGTATTCATTAATATATCAACACTGAAAATTTCACTAAATTCAGTTAATTCCCTGATTTTTGGTATTTTTTTTTTTTTTTTCGTCAGGGTGACATACGATGGTTGAATTTAGGTCCATTAAGTTCGATTTAACCCTAAGTTAATATATTCTATTAAATTAAAAATGAAATACTTGCTTTTGCTACAGTTAATATATTTTGGATGAATAAAAATTAAATTTACTAACAAGAGTTCATCAAGTAAAAGGTTTTAAAAGCCGTTTTAAATCAATTTGTAGTTAAAATTCCAGAAATTTTCTACCACTAAAAATATATGAATCTTTTTGAACTGATGATGATGGAAAACAACATTGAAATATTAACAAAATTCAACAATTTTTAACAAAACCTGATTTAATAATTCTGTCATCAATACTTATTCATATATGTTGATAGTTTTCATCTTTTATAGTGATTGCTTGGGTTTTATGGCATGTCAACTCTTGTTGGGTCATTTTATGCCAAAGATGTTTTTTTTTATTCATTCTTCATGGGTACAAAATCTTTTTTTTTTAAACCCTAACAGGTACTACCACACTTGGTCAAAGTGGACCTGGGAGTAATGGCAATGAAGGGGTACTTCCTATTCCCCAGAGTTCCAGAATTGGAATTTCACTATCAGATAGATTTTAACATCATACCCGGGACAGTAAGACCCTCAAAGTGGATCTGGGAGTAATACAATTGGTTGGGGCAATCATATAGGTACAAGGACTTGACGTGACCAACAGATTGATCAGATGGGTCCTCTCCAACCGCCTATCTAGCTTAAGTAAGGACCAAAGTGTGTTGAATAAATAATAGCGGGACCCTGATATAATAAAATGCTGAGGGTCCGAGAAAGTGCATTATGTTACAAGTGACTCTTTATGACTTCGGGGGACGGTTTGGGGTTTTACAAAATAAAGTTAAGATCTCAGTCCATTGGATTTTTATCCATTATGACTGATGTTCTATTGAGCGGAGGAGGAGGAGGAGGGGAGGAGTTTGCATTTGCAAAATTTCTAACATATTTTCTTGTTTCTCTGAATTTTTGAGATGAGGCTTGATAATTAGTATTACATGGATTATTCAAACTATTGTCCTCATCATTGATATCTGTACAACATTTTGGATAATGTGCCCTCCGATTACGACAAGAAGTTTCCCCGAGTTCAAAAAGAAGGTTCCTGAGTCCGAGAAGATTCCCGAGTCCAACAAGAAGTACCTGAAGAAGGCTGGAGTGCACATCGGCTGAAATGTTGTACAGATAACAATGAAGATGAGGACAATAGTCCGAATAATCCAAAAATACTAATATTTTCTTGTTTCTTTGAATTTTTAAAATGAAGTTTGATAATTTATATTATTTGGACTATTGTCCTCATCTTTATTGTTATCTACACAAATAACAATAAAGATGAGGACAATAGTCCGATTAATCCAAATAATCCATATTTTCTTATGTCTGTACAAAGCTATATATTATTACTTGTGTTCCTTAAATTTAAGACAGTCAGCATTTTGCTGATGATGAAACCGCCCAAATCATTCAAGATGAAATGCAAAAATTTAAGTCCTGATTATCTGGTGTTGGTTATCCACCCAAATTTATTTTTGTGCGAGTGTTGTCATCTCAGCTAAATAATGGACTCTCTGTTTTTTATCTTAAAGAAAGAAAGGGAAGAAAAGTGACATGCTACACAGAAAAAATAAATTAAGAAAGAAATAGAGTAGCGGAATGATAGAGAGAGAGAGAGGTTGACTGCGTGGAAGTGATAACGCTAATCTGTTTCAATCAAACATAATGAAAAGAAGGAGAGAAAGAAAGAAAGAAAAAAAGAATGAGAGAGTTAAATCAAGATTATTATACTTTTTACATATTGGACTATTTGCAATAGCTCTTAAGTAAATATATCAATAATTAAATTATCATACTCTGGTATATCCACAGGTCCTGCTTATACTAATATTTTCTATAGAGAATGGGGGGGTGGGGGGTGAAGGGGGGGTTATGATGGAAAATAGTTATTTAAAAAAGCTCGAGACAAAGAAAAAGAATACTATATAATTGGATATCTCATGATGTATTGATTAATAAACTTTGAGAGAGTACATGCCTTGAAAATCTGCATTTGAAAATTTTTTTTTTTTTTTAAACCTGGGGTTGAACACTCATCTTCAATGATGAGATAGGCACTTCAAATGCTTTTTTATTTGTTCGTTACTGGCAGTGTAGAAGAGAGCCACATCTTTTTAATGGCCATTTCTCATTTGACTATGAGGGTTGGTTGGTTGGTTGGTATTAACGGCATATCAACCCTTGTTGGGCCATTTTATGCCAAAGATGTTTTAGGCAATTCCATGTCAAATCACTCAGAAAAAAAGTAAAATTGTCACCCACCCGTTTTATTTTTTTCGGAAATTTTGTACAGGTGTGGGCTGTGTTAAAGTTAGATATTCTCAAAAATTTGAGCTTCCAATTCCAAAAATTGACGGAGTTATATCGATTTTTAGCTCTCCAAATTTGGTGGGGTTCATGACAAATGGCGACTTTTTGTAATCTATTTTTGTCTGTAAAATGAGTTCTAGAGCTTCCCTACTCCTAAAAATTGGTTTATATAAGAATTTTTACACAAGACACCCAAAAATGCTATCAAAAAAGTTTGAAATTCAACCAATTTTAAGTTATTGATGGGCACTGAATCTAAAACAACATTTTTTTTCTATTATTATTTCACATATATTGAAAATTATTTGTACCAAAAAGATAGTTTGGAGTTTGGCAAGGGGGGGGGGTGACATGGCCGAGATGATTTGACACGGAATTAACCCTTTTGCTTTATTCATTCTCAATTTGTTTTTAAACTCAATTTCTTTTAAACATATTTTTTTTAGAACTCATTTGTTCTATTTAACTCATAGATGGGACCTTAACCACCCCTTAACTTTACGGGAGGGAGAAATTTCAATATCACCCACTCAAAAAAAAATAAAAAATATAAAAATTTCAGTTTGACAGACTTGTTCGGTTACTCAAAAAAAAAAAATCGGGAGGGGGGGGGGCAGTGCATATTTCGTTTTACAGTTAAACCCAAATCTGTGTAAGGTAAAGGGTTTGGTGCTCAATAAATATTTTTGGGTTTTTCTTTTTTGGCTTCCCAAAAACCATAAACAAATAACAGACTTATTTTTAGTCGTTTTTCTTTCCCTCACTTCAAATATGAATACATCTGGTACATGAACATCTACATGAGTCATGCCTACCGTTTTTGTACCTGGAAATTGGTAGCCCTTGTAAAATGCACACTTTTGGTAACGGCTTCCACTGGGAATGGAAAAACAAAGATCTTAATAATAGGGCATTTTTTGTAAGTCTTGTGGTCATTTTCTGGCGCCATTATGCTCGCTGATTGTAGGAAGCCCAAAAAAGAGGTATCTTCATTCTGATTTTGAGTCGGACACTTGAACAGTACTAAGGGTCGACAGTAATGCATCCAGCTTACTGGCCAGTCGGTTTTCCATCCGCTGCAGACGTTCGTCGACAGTTTCAAGAATTCGAGCCTCTGCTTGTGAAATCCTTTCGTCTACCATCGTGTCCACCGATTCTGGAGAAATTACGGGAATCAGATTTGTACCTCCAGGTCTGAAAAAGAGAGAAACAATTACTTTTTGATACATTTTTTAAAACTCCCATTATTCTATTTAACCCATAGATGGGACCCTAACAGGTACTACTACCACTCTGGGTAAGATGAAACTATTCCCTGCAGGTTGATTGGATTTTATGGCACGGCAAAACTTATTGGGTTATTTTATGCTGAAGACATTTTTGTTTTATTCACTCAATTTTTTTAAATACATTTTTTTAAAAAACTCCAATTCTTTTATTTAACCCATAGATGGGGCCCTAACAGGTACTACCACTCTGGGTTAGAGAGGACCTGTGGGTAATGGGGATTAAGGAGTACTCCACATTCCCCAGAGCTCCAGAATTGGAACCTCACCATCAGATAGAGTTTAGTGTCACCCCCAGGACATGAAGACTCTCAGCCACCACCATCTAGCACATATATGATAAAAAGGGGTTGGGGCTTGCCATAAGGGCAATAGGGTTGGGACAAATCATATAGGTGCTAGGGCTTGACGGGACCAGCCGATTGATCGGAGAGAGCTTTTCCGCCCACCCAACTAGTCTAAATAAGGACCAAAGAGGAGTGTTTCATCTCATGGTCTGCTTAGCCACCAGGATTCCATCTTTAAGCATTATGGGTCAGAACCCATGGCCAACACATAATCCCATTTTACCCCTCTGCAGAGGTGCAGTTGGTGGATTCTAAAGCCTTGGCTGACAAGGCAGAGGAATTACATTGGAAACGAGAATTTTACCACAGACATACAATGGAGTCACATACATAGAAAAGAGAATTTTATTATAGAATTGAATTGTAGAAGAAATTTTACTATAAATTTGCATTGGAAAAGGAGATTTTAAAATAGAAATGCACAGATATGTACAAAAAGAGGAATTTTACTATAGAAATTCACTGAATAAAAGTTTTTTCTATAGAAATGTATTTAAAAAAAAGTTTTTACTATAGAAAGGCACCGAATAGAAGATTTTAATATAGAAAGGCACCGAATAGAAGATTTTACTATAGAAAGGCACCGAATAGAAATTTTACTATAGAAAGCACCGAATAGAAGATTTTACTATAGAAAGGCTATAGAAGATTTTACTATAGAAAACCGAATAGAAGATTTTACTATAGAAAGGCACCGAATAGAAGATTTTACTCTAGAACACCGAATAGAAGTTTTTACTATAGAAAGGCAGGAAAGCACCGAATAGAAGATTTTACTATAGAAATGCACCGAATAGAAGATTTTACTATAGAAATACACCGAATAGAAGATTTTACTATAGAAATGCACCGAATAGAAGATTTTACTATAGAAAGGTACTAAAAAGAGGATATTAGCATAGAAATTCTTCTTTTTCCAGTCATAGAATTTTCGGTCATTTCCTATAACTCCAACCTAAAAAAAAGGGGCACCACTCTGATTGACTAATAAATTGTTTATTTATTTATTGATCTACTAGGAAAAAAGAAGACAGGTTTAGGGTTAGTTTAATGGGAAAATAAATAAATAATTTATCAGTCAATCAGAGTGGTTCCCCTTTTTTGTTTTCGGTTGGAGTTATACGAAATAACCCAATTTTCTTATTGATAGAAAATGTTCCTGAAATGCATTATGTGCACTTACCCCGGTCGTAGATTAGTGACCTGTCCACAAATTCCTTGCAGGGTTGAATACATTTCATTATTATTAGTATTTTTGTTTCCAACTGAAGAAAGAATATCTGCCATGTTGCCCCCTGAAGACGACGATCGTTGCGCAGCAGCTAAAAGGCCACTCATGTCTGCAATAGGTGTTTGATGACTCTATAATAAAAGAAACATTTTACAAGCATAAAAATGTATTTGTATTTTAATGATTAATACTGTAATATAAATGAGATGGAAAAATCAAAAATAGTAGATAAGTGTGAAAAGTTACAATAATTTTTGGAATGACGTATGAAAGGCTACCTGTTGATTTCTGATTGGTCAGCACAAAGCAAGAATTTTGGTTTGTTTTATGGCATATCAACCTCAGTGGGTCATTTAATGCTGACAAAATATTGAAAAACATTCACTCTTAATGGATACTTAAATTTTTTTTTAAAAACTCATGTTTTTCTATTTAACCCATAGAAGATACTACCACTCCAGTTCAGAGTGGACCTGGGAGCAATGGTGATGAAGGGGTGCACCACATTCCTCAAACCTCCAGAACTGGAATTCACCATCAGATAGAGTTTAACGTCATTCCCAGGACATGTAGACCTCAGCAACTGCCTACTAGCACCTATATGATAAAAAGGGTTGGGGCTTGTCATAAGGGCACTAGGGTTGGGGCAATCATATAGATGCTAGGGCTTGACGTGACAAGCCAATGGATTGGAGGGGTCCTCTCAGACCACCTTCTAGCCTAAGGGGCCAAAGTGGGGTGCTGCATGTCATGGACTGCTTAGACATCAGGATTCCATCCTTAAGCATCATAGCTTGCCACCCACAGCCAACATTAAGCCTAAAAAATGTATTTGTATTTTCTATTTAACAACTAATAATAGTGTGAAAAAAAAAAAAGTCTTTAATAAAATTTTTTACCCATATAAATTCAATGCATGTGGACAATTGGATGAAAGTGATATTCAGGGATGAATCAAAAATCAAACTGAAGAAAATGAAAGTGGATTAAAAAGAAACAATTGTGGCGTGTGGACAATTGAATGAAAGTGATATTCAGTGAATCAAAAATCTGCATTGGCCAAGGAAATTATGCTGGAACTTTTGTCTGGTGCTGTTCAAAAGAAACAAAGATGACTGCCCGAAGAAAACAAGTAAATTCCCTTTGTTTTTTAACTTTTAAATACATTGAATCATTAAAAGCTACGTTACCTTTTGGTAAGTTTCAATATTATCCAAAATAGAACTTGCTCTCTCTGACGTTTCTGGGTTCAAATCAGCAATTATCGATCGAAGTTTGGGAATATTCAGTGACCCTTGACATCCAACAGGAATAGGCTGGCTTTCAACTCTCAACAATATGCTGCTCAATTTAATATTGCTTAGTTGGCCTAAACACTGGAGAGAAAAAGAAGAAAAATGAAAATAGAAACATGATGAAAGTTTTGTCAATAAGAGAAGAGTCATCTCATTATAATGGAGATTATGTAAACTGTCTATCTGTAACCAAAACTATATCACTATTGCCACAAAACTGCCTATATTATTAATGCATTATTTTCCTGCATCCCACCATGCAGGTCAGACACAATGGTCCATTTTTGTGGGGACCACCCATGAAACGAAGTTCATGGGATGGCAGGCACAAAAAATGTGGATTCCCTCAGCATTTCCCTCTAAAAAGGTGCCTGAGGCACTGGGCAATAAAACCAGTCCTGCCCCTTTAAATCAAGAAGACAGTGTTGCCCAGGGATCATGCCGTTAATTTCGTTAATACTCCAGTGGCTGAAGCCACTGGACCCACAGGCCCTAAAAGGCTCATGTTATTAAGGTATTTACCGTGCATCCCACTTATGCAGGTATGACACAAGGTTGCATTAATGTGGGACCACCCATAAATCAAAGCTCATGGGATGGCAGGCACAAGAAATGCATAGATCTCGTCTGCATTCCCCCTTAAAGTGGGTGCCTTAGGCACTGGGCAATAAACCCAGTCCTACCCCTTTAAATCAAGGGTAGCCCCCCGGGATCATACTGTTAATTTCATTAACAGACACAGGCCCAGAAAGGCCTGTGTTATGGTATTGGCCTCTCATCCCACTTATGATGGCGTGACACAAGGACATTTTTATGTGGGCCCACCCACAAGCCGAAACTCATGGGTGGTAGGCACAAAAGAATGCGTTGATCCCGTCGGCATTCCCCCTCAAGGATGGTGCCTCAGGCACTGGGCAATAAACCCAGCCTTGCCCCTTTAAATAGAGGGGGCAGGTGTTGCCTGGGGGGATAACCCCCTGGGATCAACACTTAATTTACATTAACAAACACGGGCCCCGAAAGGCCCGTGTTGTTAATTCATTTAAAATACTGAGATATGTGTTATATATGTCTAAGAAATTTTACATAGTAAAAGGTGGGAATAATTTGTATAATGATTTTAACAAAACTGGGTTCAATAAATAATTATTTGCTGTTACTGATTTCTAATACTATCATGTTATTCTCAAACGTATTAAAAGTAATCCTATGTATAATTTTATATAAAAATCAATTAAAATAACATTAAAATAAGTGTAATATTTTGTATACGTTCTTATTTAGTTTTATTTTAGTCTTCATAATTTAATATATTTTATTACATTACCTGCACCCGATGGAGAACGTATACTTCTGCTAGTTAACATAAATTGTTCACATAATCATTTATTTAAGGGCATATCAAATCCTTATGGGTTATTTAATGCTGAAATTTGAATCATTTGCAAATGCTTGATTATAATAATAACTACTAGCAGGACCTGTGGATATATCACAGTATGATAATTTAATTACTACAACATTTGATATGTTTACTTTAGAGCTATTGCTAAATAGTTCAATATGTAAAAGTATAATGATCTTGATTTAACTCTCTCTCATTCTTTTTTTTTTTTTAAATGTTTAACATTTAAATTCAGAGTTGTTGTTCTCCTAGACTGGTTGCCATACCAAAGTTAAAATGCCCAGTATCCTATTATTTACCTATAACTGAAAGTGTATATTTTAGAATTTAATAAAGATATACAACTAATTCAACTGTGGCATATGAAAATCTAATAGATTACAATGGAGTTATCAGAATGATAATTAATTAAAATAATTCTATTTATTTATTATTGTTGAAAAGAATTAAGTAAAGTTGTTGGGGCGGCCTAATGTCGGTATCAGCTATACAGCAAGGGAGTCTATCCTCTTTTCAATAGGGCTAGACCAACGAGATTATTCTAGCATCTGACGTGGAGAGCCACACCTACCATCAGCTCCTTACTTTACTACACAGAACCCTGTGCTACTCATACGCTGAGTTGGCGAGGGCCAGCATCGAACCAGGAACCTTGAGATTCCTAGCGAACGCTCTACCGACTGAGTTAAAATTCTGAAAAGTTAAATTAAAAAAATACTAATAATACCAGGTACTTGCTTGGTTGTCTCATTTTAGGAATACCCCCCTCCCTCCCCTGAGGTACTGGATACTTTTTATAATATCACAATTTTTCCTCTAAGGGCCCCCTCTTTTTCAGCATAAATGTCTGGTATCTAAACTTTGACCCCCACACACTAACATGTACAAATTTACACGAGGGAGCAATTCCACGTCAAATCATCCAGAAAAAAGTAAAATTGTCACCCACCCTTTCAATTTTTCTGAAATTTTGTACAGGTGTGGACTATGTTAAAGTTAGACAATCCCCAAAATTTGAGCTTCCACTTCCAAAAATTGGCCGAGTTATATTGATTTTAAACTCGACAAATTTGGTGGGTTTCACAAAAAATAATGATTTTTTGTCATTTATTTTTGTCTGTAAAAGTGGAAGCTTTGGTTTTAAGCAAGCATCAGGATATTGATCTTGCTATGAAAAAATAAAAAATCATCAATAACTTAAAACTGGTTGACTATCAGACTTTTTCAATAGTGTTTATAAACCAATTTTTAGGAGTAGGGAAGCTATAGAACTCATTTTACAGACAAAAATAGATTACAGAAAGTCGACATTTTTCGTGGCCACCCTCAAATTTGGAGAGCTAAAAAGTGACATAACTCCACCAATTTTTGGAATTGGAAGCTCAAATTTTAGGGATTGTCTAACTTTAATATTGAAGTGGGTGGGTAACATGGCCTGGATGATTTGACATGGAATTACCCTGAGGATTTTTGCTTACCTTGGTAGAGATATGGGTTCGTGGTTTCTCAAATTTCATACAGCATGTCCTCAAGTTTTCCTCTGAGGACTCGGCCTTCACAGTGAAGAGATAACCTTCAACGTTGTCGAACACCTCCAATCTGGAAATATCGGAGTGCACACTAATTTCACACAGGCAAGTTCCTGGTGAGCAGACAAATTCTAAAAAACAATTGTTACTGTTTTCCTCAGAATTTGTCAGGGATAATTCATTTGTTTGGTTCAGGGAGATTTCGCTTTTTTTGTGCCTGCACAGGAGAAAAAAAAAAATGTTTGAGTTAAAATTGATATTGGATAAAAGTGATTTCTCTGAATTTTTGAGATAAGGCTGGATTATTTGTATTATTTGGACTATTGTCCTCATCTTTATTGTTAACTGCACAACATAGCTCATAAGTAAACATGTCAAATGTATTAGCATTCCCAGTTGATTTTTTTATTTGAGGTTATTGTTGTTTAATCACATTAGTTATATAGAGCTGTGTAAATGGAGTTCAGAACTGTTTGAATTATGTAAATATCCCCAGTGGTTCAAAAGTTATGAGAATTTAAAGCCTCGAAATTGGGGGTACAAATGTGGACATGATTTTGTTTCAAAAATATGTCAAATCACGGACCATTAAAAAAAAAAAAGAAATTCAGTGATTTCTTCACCGTTTCTTTATTTTTGGAGCAATTTTGATAGAATTTGGTATTCTTATATAAAATTGTATGTTCTTTCTGATTATGCTCTCAAATTGTATGTATCTCTATGCTTTAACCCATTATTTAGAGAATAAGAGATAGCAGCGTTTTTGGTTTTTTAAAAAGTTTAACACCCAATTATTCAACATTTTCATTATAATACTGCATGTATATACATGTATAGTATTAATTCCAATAAATAACACCACTTTGATTAATGTTGGAGGAAATCAGTGAACCAGAATTTTTTTCACTTGAATAAACTGAAAATCAAAAGCACTGGCCACCTGTGGTTGAACTAACTCTTTCAATATATATATATATATATATATATAAAATATACAATGCCCTTTTTTGTAGGAACATATATCGATTGATTTGTAAAATGATAGTTGGTAGATAGTAAAATAAACCCAGACAATGAAAAACTGGAGAAAGGTTGGTAAATTGGTTTTTGGGAGAGATAATAGATTAATGATAATGAAATTTATTGTGTACAGTGCTCAGGTGCACCGCAACTCATCAAAGTCTCATGTCTAGTACATAGAATAATGTATTAGTGTCAGGAAGATGAACAGTTTACAGTAGTAATGTGCGCGCGTGTGCATATGTATGTGGAGAGGGGCATCAGGTATAGCGTCGGCGGATTACAGGAAACATGGAGGCTTTGAAAGATTCAGTGTTTCGGCAGCCTACAACAGACGCGGGCAGTTTATTCCATGCCTCCGCAATTCTGAGCGTGAAAAATTGTTTCCAAAAGTCATGTGATAAGGGGTGTTTTCTGACTGTGTAGGCATGCCCACGTGTGTTTAGAAAGATGGAGATCAAAAAGGTGCTCAAGGTTGCTGTTGTTAAGATGATTAATGACCTTATGAGCGTTTACCAGGTCAGTTGCCAGATGCCGAAGTTTCAGTGAATCCATTCCCAGGGCAGAGTATGGTAGATGCCTGATGGAGGGTTGTAAAAACAACGAAATTTATAGATAATATGTAATAATAAGATCATTTGCTGTTGTTTAAGCTAAAATAATAGGACATTTTTTATTGTTATCTGCTTAAAATAAACCAATTATAAAATAGACAAGAGAACATTGGTTCATGATGATATTGGTGCTGCTATTTAACATTTCTGAATTATTTACGTTATGTATTATTTCTCTGAATGTTTGAAAGTTCCTGAGTTCGAAAAGAAGGTTCCTGAGTCTGAGAAGGTTTCTGAGTCCGACAAGAAATACCTGAAGAAGGCCGGAGGGCATATCGGCCGAAACATTGTACAAATAACAATGAAGATGGGGACAATAGTCTGAATAACGCAGATAATACATATCAAATTATCATACTGTGGTATATCCACACATCCCGCTAGTGTGTGTGTGTGTATATATATATATTAAAAAAAAAAATTTTTTTAAAAGGCAATTACAACAATGTGTATATTGTATAAAATTCCATAATTATTGAAAATAATCATGGCAAGCAATTATTTTCAATAATTATTGAATTTTATATGATATATGCATTGTAATTGCCTTCAAAAATATAAATAATAATATACTTTACTTAACAATGCTTCAAAAGCAAATTATCAAATACTATTATATATATATATATATATATATATATATATACACTGGAAAAAATTTATGATTTAAATTTGATTTTCATGCATGTGGGTGAGCTTTCCTAGAGACATTGTTAATAAATAAGATTTATTCTATGTAATAATGATTTTGATAATAAATTAAATACTAATTGATAAACTTACACAATTCTTGAGGGTATTGAGACATATGCAGTGATGTAGTTTTGGTTACAGACAAGCAGATGCTGAATCTCCCTCATAAGAAGATTTAATCTGACATAAACCAAGTTTATTTGTAGCTGCTAAAGACCATGTAAACATTAAGCACCCCAGGTGAGAGCTGTTTTGAAAGGAACACCTTTTACTTTTCACCGTAAACTCCTGGTTGTTTGATGATTAAAGATATACGGGGGGGGGGCAAATATAGGTTTATGGAAAGGATTATACCAGTTTTATAATAGTGATGTTAGGATACATTTATTACTAGAATTCATTAATTCATTACTATTCTTAATATTTTTACATTCATTTTATTATAACCAATTTGATAGTTGAGTAAGACATTGGGTTGGTGCATAATTATTGACATTTTTTATTTTTTTTAACAAAAATAATAATCACCAGTTTGTTTAATTTATTTAATAAAAATAACCCTCTTTTTTCAGAATGTGTATCAAAATCATCAACATTTGTCATACCATGATCTACTCATTTAACTCTTAACATCCTGTTGAGATGTTTTGGAACAGAGGGGGTATAATCGTAAAATAGAACAACTTTGAAACTAACTCTCCCATCATTTTCCATTACTCCCGTCTTTCAGTGGTAAATTTTCCTAATTTAACTATTTAGTTAAAATAGGAAGTAAAGAATAATATTACAGTTATTTCTTCTTGTTAATGGATTTCTTTTAAGATTTATATGAGATTTTTGCTCATATTCATTAAGATAAAACCAAACAATTAGAAATCAATAATACCAAGCATATATTTATTAAAATCAAATTTTTAAGATCAATATGCAAATTAGCCTTCCCATTCACACTGTGAACTGCTATTTTTTTGTATATATAAATACAATTGCATGTTATTAGTATGTAAATATTGTTAACAGTCTTAATGATGTAAAACAATTTTATTAAAAATTGAGGTTCAAATAAAAAATAAAATCATGGAGAATGTGATGTAAATAACAAAGGGAATTGCGACTTGTATAGTAATAGTTTCGGTTAGACAGACAAACCCACAATCTCCATTATAATAAGATTTAATCCGGTTTAAACTAAGTTGATAAGTAGCTGCTGGGTAAAAAAAAAAATATATATATATACACATTCTTTTTGTTTTTTCAAATTTACTGAAGATTTATACAAAACCACAACATTCAATAATGGCTGACTTATTCCGCAAAATAATTGTTTTGTTTTTCAATTTAAATCTTTTAAGCATAACATTAATGAATGAAACAAAACAAAAATCTGGCAATGAACAGTGGAGGGATAATCTCCCTAATCTCTATCATTCACAATAAGAAGACAAAAGAGAAATGCTTTTTCCCCCAGGGTGAAGTTTGTCAGAGGAAAATTGTTTTTTTAATACCAGACGACCTGTGGATATACCACAGTATGATAATTTAATTATTACAACAGTTGATATGTTTATTTAAGAGCTATTAGTAAATAGTTCAATATGTAAAAAATATAATAACCTTGATTTAACTCCTTCACTTTTTTTTTTCTTTCCCTCTTTTGTTGTTCAATTGAAACAGATTAGCATTATCGCTTCAGTGCGCTCACCCCTCTATATTTTCCCTGACCTCTCTTTCTCTTTTCTTCTATGTAGCATATCCTTTTTCTTCCTATTCTTCCTATATAATAAAAAGGCAATGGTCCATTATTTAGCTGAGGTGATGACACTCATAAGAAATAAGAATTCGGTGATAAGCAACATATAATCAGAAAGAGAGTCGGGGCAAGATAGAGAAGGTGAATAAAAAAAAAAAAAAAAAAAAAAAAAAAAAGAGTGAGAGAGAGTTAAATCAAGATTATCATACTTGTTATATATTGTACAATTTTCAATAGCTCTTAAACATTGTAATGATTAAATCATCATACTTTCTTATTGTATTTTTTTGTGTAGCATGTCCTTTTTCTTCACTTTCTTTATAATAAAAACAGAATATTTAGCTGAGGTGACAACGCTCATAAGAAATAAGAATTCGGTGATTAAGCAACACCAGATAATCAGGATTTACATTTTTGCATTTCATCTTTGATGATTTGGATGGTCTCAGTTTTAACCAGGGGGGTATTGCAAGATCGTACAATTAAAGAACACAAGTATTAATATATAGATAATCTTTCTCATTCACACTTAGATCGAGGGGAAACGTTTTTTGTACCATATGACCTTTAGGCATCCCTTTTGCAATCTCGATTCATAAGGACATTTTTTCATTTACACCGTCAAAATCCGGTTGTTTGTTAACAGACGATTTTTAAAGGTTTTTTTTTTTTAATTATAAAACTAACCCCTAATGAACAACCGGATTTTGATGGTGTTGTAAGATTCAATATTAATTGAATAACAATTCCGACACGTTGTGAGACAAAACATTTAATATATATAACAGCACATGGAAACGATAAGATACATAATGTACAGGAGAATAGAACATATAAATACATATACAATATTTAGGTATAAACAAGATACCCAAATGTAACTAACATATAAATGTTCAGACATGGAACTAAAGGATAGTCCATGCTGTATAAGGACTTACAGTAATGTAAAGGGGGGGACAAAAAGCCCACCAAGACGGGGGGGTAGATAAATTCTAGCCCATAGCAGTTCTTGAGAAGATCCAGCTAAAAAGAGGAAGCAGTGTTTGAATGAACGCGCTTAACTACCAGAGGTCCCCCTAGTGGGAACAAACAGCAACGCAGAGAAGATAACTCTTTCGGCAAAAAGGAAGATAATCACTTACAGTGTAAATAAAAAAATGTCCTTATGAATCGAGATCGCAAAAGGGGTGCCTAAAGGTCATATTTTTTTTGCCTGAAGGTGAAGTTTGTCAAGAGAAACTCTGCTTGTCTACTTACACAACTGGCCAATTTTTCTTTATAATATTCACAATTTCACAATTTCACTTATACACAAATAAAAATAATCACATTTTGTCGGATTTTACCTAATCTGATACTTTCTCATAAAATAATTAAAAAAAACAAAAAAAAAATTTATAAAATCTATGATCGTAACAGGATAGAAATATTGATTCAACTCTTAAAGTCCTCCTATACCACCTCATTCCACTCGGCTGGAAGTCACATTCGTTTTAACTAATCAGCCCCAAACAATAGCCTTTGTTTAAATTTAATATTAAACATATCTAGAAATCTTTGATTTAAGGGAAATAATAGGTAACTTTAGATACAAAGGTCATTTTAGCCATTTTTTTTATATATCCTTATAGGATGCTCTGGACTTAGAAAATCTCAATGAATGTTAAGAGTTAAGAGTTAATACAGTTCTAAGTGACAATCATCAGGTTTACAGGTTCAATCCTGACTACAGGCGAAAATAACATAGAATACTTAACATACAATCCTGTCACCCAAACACGAAATGAAATTGAGTTGATCTCTACGAAGTTTATCAAGAGTTGTGTCTATTATTTTTTCTCTTTTATCAATTATAGAGACAGAAAAAAAGATACGTTCCAAATGAATCCCACCACGTCAAAATAGAGATTTAACTACAACGTCATTTCTTTTAATGAAGCCTGAAACGGTTACACATAGACCACGTATTGGAGATACCTATTCTAAGCGTTGCTGAAAAGTTGATCTGCATTTTAGTTTCAATAAAGTAATGAAGGTTATTGTAATTGTTGTGTACAGATTTTGTTTAAATATTAAATAAGTTAATCCGTGCCATAAACATGACACTGCAATCCTTGACAACTGACGCATCGGTGAGATGATAATTCTGTTGCACCCTGACAGCCATCCACTTAATTTGTTTTTTTTGTTTTTTAAAAAAGTTTTGATCTATTATCATTATGAGCAAAATCATGTTCACTTTCTGTACCCCCAATTATTGGGGCTATTAAATTCTCTCTATAACTTTTAGTTTGACGTTCTTGTTTAACGGCATATCAAAATATGTAATATAAGATCATTTGCTGTTGTTTAAGCTAAAATAATAGGACATTTTATTGTTATCTGCTTAAAATAAACCAATTATAAATAGACAAGAGAACATTGGTTCATGATGATATTGGTGCTGCTATTTAACATTTCTGAATTATTTACGTTATGTATTATTTCTCTGAATGTTTGAAAGTTCCTGAGTTCGAAAAGAAGGTTCCGAGTCTGAGAAGGTTTCTGAGTCCGACAAGAAATACCTGAAGAAGGCCGGAGGGCATATCGGCCGAAAACATTGTACAAATAACAATGAAGATGGGACAATAGTCTGAATAACGCAGATAATACATATCAAATTATCATACTGTGGTATATCCACACATCCCGCTAGTGTGTGTGTGTGTATATATATATATTAAAAAAAAAAAAATTTTTTAAAAGGCAATTACAACAATGTGTATATTGTATAAAATTCCATAATTATTGAAAATAATCATGGCAAGCAATTATTTTCAATAATTATTGAATTTTATATGAATATATGCATTGTAATTGCCTTCAAAAATATAAATAATAATATACTTTACTTAACAATGCTTCAAAAGCAAATTATCAAATACTATATATATATAATATATATATATATATATATATACACTGGAAAAATTTATGAATTTAAATTTGATTTTCATGCATGTGGGTGAGCTTTCCTAGAGACATTGTTAATAAATAAGATTTATTCTATGTAATAATGATTTTGATAATAAATTAAATACTAATTGATAAACTTACGCAATTCTTGAGGGTATTGTGACATATGCAGTGATGTAGTTTTGGTTACAGACAAGCAGATGCTGAATCTCCATCATAAGAAGATTTAATCTGACATAAACCAAGTTTATTTGTAGCTGCTAAGGACCATGTAAACATTAAGCACCCCAGGTGAGAGCTGTTTTGAAAGGAACACCTTTTACTTTTCACCGTAAACTCCTGGTTGTTTGATGATTAAAAGATATACGGGGGGGGGGGGCAAATATAGGTTTATGGAAAGGATTATACCAGTTTTATAATAGTGATGTTAGGATACATTTATTACTAGAATTCATTTAATTCATTATTACTATTCTTAATATTTTTACATTCATTCTTTATTATAACCAATTTGATAGTTGAGTAAGACATTGGGTTGGTGCATAATTATTGACATTTTTTTATTTTTTTTAACAAAAATAATAATCACCAGTTTGTTTAATTTATTTAATAAAAATAACCCTCTTTTTTCAGAATGTGTATCAAAAATCATCAACATTTGTCATACCATGATCTACTCATTTAACTCTTAACATCCTGTGTTGAGATGTTTTGGAACAGAGGGGGTATAATCGTAAAATAGAACAACTTTGAAACTAACTCTCCCATCATTTTCCCTTACTCCCGTCTTTCAGTGGTAAATTTTCCTAATTTAACTATTTAGTTAAAATAGGAAGTAAAGAATAATATTACAGTTATTTCTTCTTGTTAATGGATTTCTTTTAAGATTTATGAGATTTTTGCTCATATTCATAAGATAAAACCAAAACAATTAGAAATCAATAATACCAAGCATATATTTATTAAAATCAAATTTTTAAGATCAATATGCAAATTAGCCTTCCCATTCACACTGTGAACTGCTATTTTTTTTGTATATATAAATACAATTGCATGTTATTAGTATGTAGATATTGTTAACAGTCTTAATGATGTAAAACAATTTTATTAAAAATTGAGGTTCAAATAAAAAATAAAATCATGGAGAATATGATGTAAATAACAAAGGGAATTGCGACTTGTATAGTAATAGTTTCGGTTAGACAGACAAACCCACAATCTCCATTATAATAAGATTTAATCCGGTTTAAACTAAGTTGATAAGTAGCTGCTGGGTAAAAAAAAAAATATATATTACAACATTCTTTTTGTTTTTTTCAAATTTACTGAAGATTTATACAAAACCACAACATTCAATAATGGCTGACTTATTCCGCAAAATAATTGTTTTTGTTTTTCAATTTAAATCTTTTAAGCATAACATTAATGAATGAAAAAAACAAAAATCTGGCAATGAACAGTGGGGGATAATCTCCCTAATCTCTATCATTCACAATAAGAAGACAAAAGAGAAATGCTTTTTCCCCCAGGGTGAAGTTTGTCAGAGGAAAATTGTTTTTTTTAATACCAGACGACCTGTGGATATACCACAGTATGATAATTTAATTATTACAACAGTTGATATGTTTATTTAAGAGCTATTAGTAAATAGTTCAATATGTAAAAAATATAATAACCTTGATTTAACTCCTTCACTTTTTTTTTTTCCCTCTTTTTGTTGTTCAATTGAAACAGATTAGCATTATCGCTTCAGTGCGCTCACCCCCTCTATATTTTCCCTGACTCTCTTCTCTTTTCTTCTATGTAGCATATCCTTTTTTTCCTATTCTTTCCTATATAATAAAAAGGCAATGGTCCATTATTTAGCTGAGGTGATGACACTCATAAGAAATAAGAATTCGGTGGATAAGCAACACCAGATAATCAGAAAGAGAGTCGGGGCAAGATAGAGAAGGTGAATAACAAAAAAAAAAAAAAAAAAAAAAAAAAGGTGAGAGAGAGTTAAATCAAGATTATCATACTTTTATATATTGTACAATTTTCAATAGCTCTTAACATTGTAATGATTAAAATCATCATACTTTCTTATTGTATTTTTTTGTGTAGCATGTCCTTTTTTTCTTCACTTTCTTTATAATAAAAACAGAATAGTTTAGCTGAGGTGACAACACTCATAAGAAATAAGAATTCGTGATTAAGCAACACCAGATAATCAGGATTTACAATTTTTGCATTTCATCTTGATGATTTGGATGGTCTCAGTTTTAAACCGGGGGGTATTGCAAGATCGTACAATTAAAGAACACAAGTATTAATTATAGATAATCTTATTCAACTTAGATCGAGGGGAAACGTTTTTTTGTACCATATGACCTTTAGGCACCCTTTTGCAATCTCGATTCATAAGGACATTTTTTCCATTTACACCGTCAAACCGGTTGTTTGTTACAGACGATTTTTAAAAGGTTTTTTTTTTTTAATTATAAAACTAACCCCTAATGAACAACGGATTTTGATGGTGTTGTAAGATTCAATATTAATTGAAAACAATTCCGACACGTTGTGAGACAAAACATTATGCACATGGAAACGATAAGATACATAATGTTACAGGAGATAAACATATAATACATATACAATATTTAGGTATAAACAAGATACCCAATGTAACTAACATATAATGTTACAGACATGAACTAAAGGATATCCATGCTGTATAAAGGACTTACAGTAATGTAAGGGGGGGGACAAAAAGCCCGACGGGGGGTAGATAATTCTAGCCCAAGCAGTTCTTGAGATCAGCTAAAAGAGGAAGCAGTGTTTGAATTACCAGAGTCCCCCCTAGCAAACAGCAACGCAGCGAGAAGATAACCTTTTTTCGGCAAAAAGGAAGATAATCACTACAGTGTAAATAAAAAAATGTCCTTATGAACGAGATCGCAAAGGGTGCCTAAAGGTCATATTGATGAAGTTTGTCAAGGAAACTCTGCTTGTCTACTTACACAACTGGCCAATTTTTTCTTTTAATATCAAATTCACAATTTCACTTTACACAAATAAAAATAATCACATTTTGTCGGATTTTACCTAATCTGATACTTTCTCATAAAATAATTAAAAAAACAAAAAAAATTATAAAATCTATGATCGTAACAGGATAGAAATATTGATTCAACTCTTAAAGTCCTCCTATACCACCTCATTCCACTCGGCTGGAAGTCACATTCGTTTTAACTAATCAGCCCCAAACAATAGCCTTTGTTTAAATTTAATATTAAACATATCTAGAAATCTTTGATTTAAGGGAAATAATAGGTAACTTTAGATGCAAAGGTCATTTTTAGCCATTTTTTTATATATCCTTATAGGGATGCTCTGGACTTAGAAAAATCTCAACAGGATGTTAAGAGTTAAGAGTTAATACAGTTCTAAGTGACAATCATCAGGAGTTTACAGGTTCAATCCTGACTACAGGCGAAAATAACATAGAATACTTAACATAAAATCCTGTCAACCCAAACACGAAATGAAATTGATTGATCTACAAGTTTATCAAGGTTGTGTATTATTTTTTTGTAACTTTTTATCAATTATAGAGGACAGAAAAAAAAAACGTTCCAAATGAATCCTACCACGTCAAATATAGAGATTTAACTACAACGTCATTTCTTTTAATGAAGCCTGAAACGTTACACATAGACCACGTATTGGAGATACCTATTCTAAGCGTTGCTGAAAAGTTGATCTGCATTTTAGTTTTCAATAAAAGTAATGAAGGTTATTGTAATTGTTGTGTACAGATTTTGTTAAATATAAAATAAGGTTAATCCGTGCCATAAACATGACACTGCAATCCTTGACAACTGACGCATCGGTGAGATGATAATTCTGTTGGCACCCTGACAGCCATCCACTTAATTTGTTTTTTTTTTTTTTTTTAAAAAAAGTTTTGATCTATTATCATTATGAGCAAAATCATGTTCACTTTTGTACCCCCAATTTTGGGGCTTTAAATTTTATAACTTTTGAGTTTGAGTTTTGTTTAACGGCATAACAACCTCTGTGGGTCATTTAATGCCAAAAAGGTTATTTTGGATTTCAGTCTTTAAAGTAGTGGTTCTATGGAGATAATTGGTTATGTTCAGTTATATTTTGTTGAAAAGGTTTTTTTTTTATAAAATTTAAAATGTTTTCAGGGTTTGTATTCTTAAAGATGTCCCTCAGGTTTCTTGCTTGAGAGTAATTGGCACGGATATGTTTAAGTCTGTTACAATTTAGAAGGATATGTTTGGTTGTAAGTTGTACTTTGCATGTTGGGCACACTGAGGCATCCTCCCTTTTAACAGGTATGAATGGGTAGTGTGTGTGTCCAATCTGGCGAGTATTAGGCTACAGTCCCAAGCCGATTATCGTTCAGTTGTGTGGGATGTAAAAAGTGGCCGAATAAATTGTCCTTTATTATTAAAATGATATCACCCCAAAATTCCAATTTTTTTTCGCGCATAAGTTTTTTGCCTCAAGAATTAATAAAATAAGTTTTAAGTGATTAAAATACGTATAGAACGAAAATAGCTCCGAATTCAATTAGCCAATGAGATTACAGATTTTATCTGGAATGTAAACATCAGCTGGTGTTCTGTGTTTAGGAAATAAAAAAAATATTAATTTAGAATGACCCTCAAAACCCCCCCAAAAAATTCCTAATAATATGCTTTAGTAACTCAAGCAAACAATAATAATGCTTTAGTAACTAAAGTAAACAATTTTTTTTCTTCGGGAAAAATTTCAAAATATAATTTTCAATTAAAGAACTGGCTTTTTAGAAAAATTTTTTTTTTTTAATTAAAAACCGTATGAAGCCATAATTTACCAAAAATCAGGGAATTATCGGATTTTAATGAAACTTTCAGTGTTTATTTATCAATGAACGATCTTTATAATGCATTATTTATTTTATTTCAAAACTTTCTCATTTTTTTCAGGTCACTTAATTTTGACCCCACCTTATGTTGGGGGCGTAAATTGTTTTGGTCATTTTCATACTAATTACAGTATAAATAAAGAGATAAAAGACCGAACTTATGAATAGAAACAACAAAAAATTTACACGATATGCAAAAATACTATTATTTTTCTTTTCTAAAAGCAAATTCGCTTATTACTCATTTTATTTACGTGACTTGTTGTCACATGATGCGAAATACTATTATTTTTTTTTTTTCTAAAAAGCAAATTCGCTTATTACTCATTTTATTTACGTGACTTGTTGTCACATGATGAGTCCACGTTTTCAATGATACAATTTTATGCTTTTTGGAAGGTAAAATGCACATAAACATTTTTTTGTCGCTAACAACTGTGCTTCTTCTTCGCTGGAGGTGGCCATTTTTACTTATTCATATTTCGAACACACGATTCTTATTCGCTTATTCTGTTTTCGGAGCTACTCCATTTTGCTTCGTATTTTTTTACAAAGTAGTCCGTTTAAATTTTACTTTTCGCATAATATCAAGATATGCCACCGATTGCGAAAACTTTTTATTAGCCTTTTTTGATTTTTAATTAATAATTACACTAAAATTATTACCGCTAATTGTTGAGCATCGTAACTCGAAAACTAAGCCCTTTTTGACATCTGGGACTGTAGCCTATATTACTTCTTCTCTTCTAATACTTCTGTGGCCCGTCGGCCACTCTCCAATAGCTTCTTGTATTTCGTGGAGTTTGTTTTGAGTCAGATTGTCCCATGATTTCTGCCATTTGTCTAATTTAAATTTGTTTGTGGTTGGTTTCAGATCTGTATATGGGATTTTAGATTTGCTCATATCTGTTTGAAGTGCCTTTCTTGCGGCTTTGTCTGCCTTTTCATTTCCTTGGATACCAATGTGACTTGGTATCCAGATAAATATAATGTTATTATTTTTAGAGAGGGTGTTTAGTTTGTTTAGGAGATGATGTGTCTTTGTTATGTAGTGCTAACAGGACGGATTTAGAGTCCGTGCATTTAATAAATTTGGAAGCTTTGTGATTATAACTTTTGATCCACTGGGGATATTTGCATAATTCAAACAGTTTTGTACTCCATTTATAGGGATCTATACAACTAATGTGATTAAATAACAATTACCTCAAATAAAATTTTTAAAATCAACTGGGAATGCTAGTATTATTTGTCTGTATTTTTGAGATGTGATGTGAATAATTTTAATTTTTCAAACTGTTGTCCTCATCTTTATTGTGGTATGTATAAACACAACGTTACCTCAAATCTTCCTCAGGTGTTCCCGGTGTATCCAAGAATAATAATTTTCTTTTTTTTTGCTATATGATCACGATTCTTCTCATGAGACATGATGGAATGATAGGCGTGCAAAAACAATATCATTTTTTTAATGAAATCTTCAAACGTTCTTTGACGCCTTTTTGATCAACTGTCAAACTATTAAAGATGATTTTGTAGGTTGGATCATTACTATACTTAAATACACAGGTAACAATTAAGGAAGCGTGGAGGATACAATGACTTAAACATTGTGTGTATACATACGATGAGGACAACAGTCTGAAAAATCTAATATTGAGTAATGGTAATTCTCAAAGTGAGGAGGGGGGGAAAGAGAGGGGGCTTTTCTAACTCAAATAGAAAATGTGACTACATTGATCTGAAATAATCTCTAATGGTTTACTCACATGGTGTAATGGTTAGCAAACTAGATTTTAAGACCATTGTTACCGAGTTTGATCATCACTGGGCCATAACTTCTGGCCTTGTGCCACATCTAAGCTAAGCTTAGTAAATAACTATATCATGATAGGGGCACGTCACATGGTTAATGATTAGCAAGCTAGATTTAAACCATTGTTAGTGAGTTTGATCATCACTGGGCGCCCCATACTTCTGGCCTTGTGCCATATCTAAGCTAAGCTTAGTAAATAACTATATCATGATAGGAGCACGTCACATGGTTTAATGGTTAGCAAGCTAGATTTAACACCATTGTTAGTGAGTTTGATCATCACTGGGCGCCCCATACTTCTGGCCTTGTGCCATATCTAAGCTAAGCTTAGTAAATAACTAATGGTTTACTTACAAGTATCGCTCATCTTCTGATCCGAGAAAAACAGAAATGGCACCTTCCATGTCGACGGTCGGTTGCCAACTGTTTGTAATGGTAACAAGTTTCTGTTCACTCATATTGTAAACCCTGTTTGGGAGAGAAAAAAAAAGAAAAAGGAGATATTTCAATATGAGATATGCTAAAAAAAAAAAAAAATCGTTTTTAACTCTTTGCTTATCTCATAGCGGCTCTCCTGTCACTGTGCGTTTCTACATATGCCACATCTAAGCAAAGTAAAAAAACTTATGCTTAGTTCATTATATTTGAGCAGAAGAACTCAGATTAAAATAATAACTAGCAGGACCTGTGGATATACAACAGTATGATCATTTAATCATTACAACATTTGATATGTTTACTTAAGAGCTATTGCTAAATACTTCAATATGTAAAAAGTATGATAATCTTGATTTAACTCTTTTTTTCTCTTCTTTCTTTTCATTATGTTCGATTGAAACAGATTAGCGTTATTGCTCCCGCATGCTCACCCCCTGTATCTCTCTTTCTTGCTTATATTTTTTCTGTGTAGAATCTCCTTTTTCTTCCCTTTCTCTCTTTATAATAAAAACGGAATGGTCCATTATTCAGCTGAGGTGATGACACTCGTAAGAAATGGGAATCGGTGGATAAGCAACAGCAGATAATCAGGATTTACATTCTTGCACTTCAGTATGGATGATTTGAACAGTCTGATTTTTAATTAGAGTGTGATGTAAGATGATAACAGTCATACAATTAAGAAACACAAGTATTGATATATAGTTTATTTCTATTACAAGGCAGTAGTAGTGTAGCGAAATTTAATTTGGACGAGCAGACTCCCAACCCCCATGAACAAAGCGCGTCCGGATATGTTTGGCCTGTGCGAGGGGGAGGAGTGTGGCGAGTGGCCACGGATATTTGAACTCGCTACCTCCTCGTTGCTGAAATGCTGTTGGCAGTAACCCGGATGTAAACAGTATTGACGCGTACTCAAAATGCTGGTGAATATTGAAGTTCTAAACGGACAATGCCAGATGAGAGTAAGAAGCCCGGATGTACATATTAACTGTGTATTTAAGAGCCTGTTCTCCCAGACCGAAGGAGAACGATAGTAGGAGTTTTGCTGTTAAGAAGAGAGTTGTACTTTCGTGAGAGATTGTTGCTGACTGAGGACTTTGTCAGTTGGGAGAACATATGGTGGGCAGGTGGCCATACAGCTACTTCCTCGTGGGGTGTTGTTTCCACGACTTGTTCAAGACTGCATGCAGCATTCTTGTGCAGCTCCAATCCAGCTTATTCTCAAGGCGCTTTGTTAGGGTCCAAGTGGTGCAGCCATAAAGCAGTATGGATATAACCACAGCCTGGAAAAAATGTCGCTGTGTTAATTGTCAGTGAGATCGGACCTCCATATGACTGATAATTTGTTTGTGGCCGACCATACCTTTTTTATTCGTGTATTAACATTGCTTTCTGTGGATGAGATATTACTACCTAGGTATGTGAATTACTCCAGATGTAACTAATTAACCAATTGTAATTATTGAGTAATCCCTTATTTTTTTTTTTTTTGAGACTTAATTTTTTGTTGAAAACTACTTGGGTGGCCGGAAGTAGTTACAGGCTGACTCTAAGGTGGTAGGAGTGAAAAAGGGGTGGTGCTTAGGTGATGGAGATCAGTGATATGGACAAACGGAAGTTGGATTCGATTGGCGGATTAGCACTAGGAGGGCTGGACTTTTGCCCAAAGTTGGGAGGTCCAGTCGAAACAAAAGAATTGCTAATATCTTCATACCAGCTGGGAACTGAAGCAGTTCAGAGTTTATAAATTATTTAACTCTTAACGTCCTATACCACCTCATTCAACCCAGATGGATGTCACATTCATTTTCCTAATCTACCCCAAATGATAGTCTTTTTTTAAATGTAATATTAAACATATTTAGAAGTCTTTGATTTTAGGGAAATAACAGGTAACTTTAAATGAAAAGGCCATTTTTTGATAAAATCCTTATAGGAATTGGGCTCTGAACTTAAAAAATTCTCAACAGGATGTTGAGTTAAGCTGGGTCTCTTTTGACGCTTGAACAGACAGAGGCTGAATGAGCAGTAAGGACAGAGGCCGTCTGGATAGTCAGTGAATGATGAGCCCACAGACAAACTGACTTCAGTCAAGACTATCAAAGAACTTAGAGAAAAAGATTCTTCCCTTAAATTTGATCAGAGGGGAGAACTTGGCTAACAAAATACTTTAAGAACTGCCTGAGCAATATTTTTCAGAACCCATCGTTGTTTTCTGATCAGAACACATTGATTTAGAAATCCATCACTCCCACAGCTTTTGAGTAAGATTGACTTTTGGATTTTCTTCTTGTATATAAATGATTTTTGTTGAATTTGAAAGAAAAAAAAAAGAGTTGTTGTTTTGTTATATAACACTTAAGCCACCGTTAGCCGTGGTGTATCAGTTTCTGCAGCAGATTTCTGGTCGTTTGAGATCAGAGCACAACGTGGGCATTCAACCAGACTTTTAGCAAGTGTAGAAAACACTGCAACCTATGGTTAATGGAGAGAATCCAATCTTGCCGGCCATTTTCAGATATTCAGTGAGCCCTTTAGCTCATCAGGCTGACAGGTTATATTCTTTTTATTTATTTAGAAAGGAAGTATTTAACCGTGCAACATGTTTAACATCTTACACACAATGGTTGATCCTCTTGTTTGCATATAAAAGAATGCGTAGATGGAGCCTCATAGTTGGGGTTAATTTCTTTATTCATGATATATTTTGCAACTGAAACGGCTTTGTCATTTCTTATTATTCTTCAAAAGAGACAGAGAAAGAAAAAAAATGGAGGATTGGAAGTAAAAAGAATTTGGAGAAACGATGACGGAGGAACTGAGAGAAGGATGCTAATGATGGCGGGAAAATTGAAAGTTGAATTTAAAGTCGATGAAAAAAGCAGGAAAGGATGCTTTACACAGAATGACGGAGGAAAAATTGAAGGTTGAATTTAAAGTCGATGAAATAAGTGGGAAGGGATGCCTTACACATAATGAAAGCGGGAAAATTGAAAGTTGAATTTAAAGTCAATGAAAAAAGCAGGAAATGACGCCCCATTAATTTTTAATTGATTCCTCTTGAAAATTTACCTGACTGGGGAAAGACGATGAGCAAACAAACATGGCTATGTTATCATCAGGTCGATTATGTTCATAAACTAGTGAGGAAATTATTTTTTTGTTTTGTTTTTGTTTCATACTATACCTTGATTTGTATTTTTAAAATTTGATTTTTTTTTTAAATGTAGTAAGTAAAGTATCAGAGTGACCTATCTGCCAGACAGTGAGGGAATCTATCTCCTTTTCACTAGCGCTAGACCAGGGAGATTGTTTCGAACTGTACCCTTTATCAATTCCATTGGGATAGATAATTCTCATTCTGGGTACATGACTGGGTATAAGTGTTAAGCTATGTTAAATATTCTATGTTATTTTTGCATGTAGTCAGGATTGAACCTGCAAACTCCAGATGACTGTCACTATCTGTATTAACTCAACCTTTATACACATTGCACCATCTGTCCAACTGAACAATTTTCTGAAAAATCCAAATAATACAAATTATCAAGCCTCATCTCAAAGTCTCGTCGACCCGAATTCAAATCCTGGTTTGCATTTCACATAGCACTAATACCCAACTACTCTCTCTCCAGCTATGGGTTAATAGTAAGGCAGAGTGTGCTCTTTAACCATAGCTAGGTAACCAATCTAGGAGAAGGAAAACTAAATTAAAACCTGTTAAACACTGCTTAAGAACTTGACCTTGTGTCACATCCTACTCGTGGGGAGGGGTTGGCAAATATACACAAGCCCAATTGAGTTCGACAGAAAAACACCTGAAGAAGACTGGAGGTGACATCGGCAAAAACATTGAATAACAATAAAGATGAGGACAACAGTCCACAAAAACTAAATAATACAAATCATCAAGGCTCATCTTATGAATTCAGACAAATCAAATTGCTTTGAAAAAATGACAAGAATTCTCTTTCAAAATTACTGTTTAAAAAAAATGTATGTAATGCATCAAATAGTTTAATTGAGAAAATATTTGCAGTGATGTAGAGAAAAAAAAAAAAAAAAATATATATGGAAATTAATCCGACAGTATGAAATTTAACATTATGAAAAAACATATGATGTTTGTTATGTAATTGCTGACAGTACTGTTTCGACCAAATCGATAAGTTGGTCTTCATCAAAGAGCGACATAGATGGGAAGAGAAGATATCCGTTAAAAAAGACTGTTTACAGAAAAGCGTTCGTTTCTGTAAACAGTCTTTTTTAACGGATATCTTCTCTTCCCATCTATGTCGCTCTTTGATGAAGACCAACTTATCGATTTGGTCGAAACAGTACTGTCAGCAATTACATAACAAACATCATATGTTTTTTCATAATGTTAAATTTCATATAATATATATATATATATATATATATATACGTGCATATTTAGAGAGACAGACAGAGATGCTGATAGGAATGCATCCTGCGTCATTGACACATAAAAATCTAAAAGGACGCAGAAAAATCGTATCCCTGCACCCCAGTGTTTTTCTTCCCCCACCAGTTCTAACTAACTGTAAATACATTTCTATATTATCTTGGAAACGAATTACACTACATGGGTACAATGTACGAGCTAGACGGGTTTAGTTGTTCATAGATAAAAACACTATAATTTATTAAGTTGGGAACCATAAAATTTCGTGGGGGACTCATTCAAATCTAATCCGTGCGTCCCAGGACGCAGTAAATTAGAGAGAGAGAGAGAGAGAGAGAGAGAGAGAGAGAGAGAGAGAGAGAGAGAGAGAGAGAGAAATGTAATACTTACATTTTCCATACAGATAAAAGTCAATTTCAGACATTTGCTTCATTTTTTTATTATTGAATAGTTACATTTCAAAATTACGTCATCAACTCGCTACCTCTGACATATTTCTTTAGTTTTCCATCCCCAACCACTACGGCCGATTGTTGATATAGGTTGACTATGAATTGAGGGACGTAATATTTTGGTATAGTCTACTGGACAGATATTAGTGGAATATGAAATGAAGTCCAATGTATATATTTTTAATTTCTCAACTATAATTAATACTTTTAATAAAAATCAAACTCTAAGGAAAACATAACTTAATACGTTAATTCATTGATTTAAACATAATTTCATATTCTACTAACATCTGTCCAGTAGACTAGGGTAAAAAATTACGCTACTAAATTCACAGTCTACCGTTGATATATGATTTGAGGGCTTAAATGTTTAATAAAAATAATAAATAAAATTAAAAATTTAAATTATAATTTTTTTTAAATGAAGCAAATGACTGAGATGACAAATGTAAGAAGCTTATAAATAAATAAATATAAATATAAATATATTTGTACGTTACTGCAAAAAATTAAAGGCATTTTATTTATTAAAATTTTCAATACAAGAAAAAAGATTGTAAGGCGTAGTATGAAATCTTGAAACAAAAATAAACATTTTTTTAAAATAAGAATATAAAATTATGAAAGATTTACAGCGGATATAATCTTAAAAATTAAATATATTTTCCAGATATCAAGTAAGATTTAAATTTTTTCATAATTCATCAAAATTAAATCATTTTTAAAAAATCATGATTTTTTTTTCTTTCATTTTTTTCTTTTTATGATTCATTCATAACAATTAGAAACAACGGAATACGAAAATAAAAAGAAAATTGAAATACAAACCTTTGCTTCAGTTCCTTCCGAAAATTTTTATATCCACCCACAGCTCGGACTTTGGAGATTTATTCTATGTTCTCAAAAAGAAATCAAACCCTTTAGGAATTAAACAAAATCAATAGAAACTGGTTAAAATAGTAAAAACCCCTGATATTATTAAACTTAGTTCGCCATTGCAGAACTCTTTCGCGTTTGAAAGAAGAATTGTGAGACCAACTTCCGGTTTAAAGTCTCGTTATTTTCACTAGTAAGAAATTTAGTTTACTACTATGTAAAGCAAAGGTCTCAAACTCAAGCACTCAAAAGGGATATTTACACTGTGGGGAAGAGGTATAACGAAACAAAAATGATATGAAAGGGCGTAATTTCCAACAGTTATGCTAATTTGCAATACAACCGATAGCTTGATATTTCTTTCGTCAAAATAATAATAAAACGCATATAATAGGAAGAGGCTACTTAGCCGGTCCCGGTCAAATAGACATGCTTTTAGGCTTATTTAACCGGTCCTCGTAAAATAAACAAACCTACTTTATTTTACTGTCGCTGTAGTTTTTTTATTATTATGAATGCAAGTAATGTTAAAAATAACAACACTGATTTGACACAAAGGTTTATTTATATTCATTTATATTTATATTTTGTCAAGGATAAAGACACAAAAAATTCTTCTAAATGAAAAATATAAATACCGTTTTAATGACTTTGTGATCGAACATGTAAATTTTTACAAAATTTAAAAACAAGTTAAAGATAAATGATAAAGGTAAATTTGACCATCATGGCATTTTCCACTATCAATTGTTAAAACATAAAATTGTAACAACTAGAGATATGAACTGACTGACAGATAGATAGATAGATAGATAGATAGATAGATATGGACAGACTAATAGATAGATATATACATCTGAATAGACTGATAGATAGATATACCTTGTACCACCTATAGTAAATATATCTATCTACATATATGTATATTAGACAACTATCTTTTTGTACGCCTCTCTCTCTCTCTCTCTCTCTCTCTCGTTCTCTGTCTCTCTCTCTCTCTCTCTCGTTCTCTGTTTCTGTCTGTCTGTCTATCTGTCTCTCTCTCTCTCTCTCTCTCTCTCTCTCTGTCTCTCTCTCTCTCTCTCTCGTTCTCTGTTTCTGTCTGTCTGTCTGTCTGTCTGTCTCTCTCTCTCTCTCTCTCTCGCACCACCACATGAGCTTTGGTTTGTGCTTGACTCCTCACTTTAAAACTACCGTGTGTTAAATCCTGCCTGGTGGGAGGTTAGAAAAATAAATAACCTTTTCCAATTTCTCTACAACATTGTTTTGTCTTATGGCATATCAACCTCAGTGGGTCATTTAATGCAGAAAAAGTTTTGAAATAAATTCATTCTTGATGGGTACTCAATTTTTTTATAAACACATTTTTTCTATTTAACCCATGGATTGGATCTTAACAGGTACTACCACTCAAGTTCAGAGTGGACCCGGAGTAATGGTGATGAAGGGGTGCTCCACATTCCCCAAGTTCCAGACCTGGAACATCACTATCAGATAGAGTTTAATGTCATATATGCTCAGCCACCATCTTCTTCATATATCTCAGCCACCATCTTCTTCCACATATATGATAAAAAGGGTTGGGGTTGCCATAAGGGCAATAGGGTTGGGACAATCATATAGGTGCTAAGGCTTGGTGTGACCAGCTGATTGATCAGAGGGGGCATCTCTGACTGCCTGTCTAGCCAAAGTGGAGTGTTGCGTGCCATGGACTGCTCAGCCACCAGGATTCCATCTTTAAGCATCATGTCCATCTCATGTCCATCATCATCAACATCATCATCATCATGCACAGATTCCTATAACTCTTTCTCACGAACCGTCCCTATTGGTCATCACTCATGGCAGGTCTTCCACGCAGCATCCAGAATCTGTGCAGAGCTGTTTGATGAAGGTCTTTGTTCGTTGGCCCACTCTGGTGTACCTATATGCAGCGGTCCACAGGAGAATGTCGCTTACGAGTTCATCCTTGCTTCTCCAGCAGTGTCTAGCATGTCTTGTTCCTCTCACCCAGATGATTTGACCAAATATTGAAAAACCCCCGTACAATATTAATTGATGTTTTTTTCAATTTAAAAAAAATAAGACATGCTATTTATTATAAAATAAATTCCTTAATGAATAAATTGTTGGATCACCCATTGAACTCAGTGTAGATAATTGTAATTAGGTTAAAGTGAGTTTGCAAAGTGAATTAAATTTTTGAAAAGATAAATACGTCCAGAGAATTTAAAAACAAACATTGAAATCCTTTTGTAAGATTTCTAAGAAAGGGAACATTTGACCTAATTTAAATCTGAATGAACCTGTATTATCTGCGTTATTCGGACTATTGTCCTCATCTTCAATTGAACACATGGCTGAGTGGATAAAGGAGTTAGGTTAAGACAGTTCTAAGTGACAGTTATCTCTGGACCGCAGGTTCAATCCTGGCCAAGGGCAGCAGTAACATAGAATAATAATCAACACAGCTTAACACCTCTACCCCAGCTATGGTTAGCGCAATGAGAACAGGATATCCCTATTCTTATCTGTACAACGTTTCAGCCGATATACCTTCCGGCCTTCTTCAGGTATTTCTTGTTGGACTCAGGAACCTTCTTGGACTCAGGAACCTTCTTTGCGAATTTGGGAACCTTCTTGTCATAATCGGGAGCAATCACGGAACTTTGAACCTAACCCTTTATTCAATCCATGGGGGTATCTTGTTCTCATTCTGCTAACCATAGCTGGGGTAGAGGCGTTAAGCTGTGTTAATTATTATTCTATATTACTGCTGCCCTTGACCAGGATTGAATCTGCAGTCCAGAGATAACTGTCACTTAGAACTGTCTTAACCTAACTCCTTTATCTACTAGGCCATGTGTTCAATTGAAGATGAGGACAATAGTCCAAATAACGTGGATAATACTAATCATCAAGCCTCATCTCAAACATTCAGAGAAATACTAAATGAACCTGATTAAGATGTTGAGAAGCTACAGGCTAGCTGCTTCTGAAACTTATCATACAAATATATTTCACACTCTCCAATCACTCTCTTTACACACACAGAAAAACTAACATATACAACAAGAAGGTAATCAAGATATACATAGAGAGGAAGAAAGTGACAGACAGAATGTAAAGTAAGAAATAGGTCAGTTTTTGACTTAATTGCAAATTATGACTAATTAGAACTAATTAAAATGAATTTTTTTTCAAACATAACTCATTATGGAGATGCATGTTGTAATTGTTAGAGTTGTAGGAAATAGTCTCATTGACCTGAGTTCAAATGGTGGCTAAAGCTACAGTACACATAGTCCTAATACCCTTGGGAAAGGTATGAATCCAACTACTTTCCCTCTTGCTCTAGGTAAATAGTAGGGCAGACTAGGCTCTTTAACCTTGGTTAAGCAACCAGTCTAAGAAAAGAAAAACTGAATTCAAACCCGTTAAACTCTGCTTAGGTGGTCACTACTAGAATAGACTCAGTCCTGATTAATGATCTTTAAAAAATCATAGAACTAATATCAAGGAATCTTCTTGCGAACGTGATCTGGGTATTACTGTCAGCAATGATTTACGTTGGACAAAACACATCTCCAAAATTGCCAAAAAGGCCGAGGGTGTCCTGGCGTCACTCAGCAAGACCTTTGTCAGCCGCTCACCGGCTATCTATTTGAAGCTGTACAAAGCTATGGTACGGCCACACTTGGAGTTTGCATCACCAGTCTGGAACCCCTACCTTTCTCAGAATATTAACCTCCTAGAAACTGTACAGAGACGTGCAACCAGGCGAGTACCCTCCACCAGGAATCTGCCATACTCTGAACGTCTCGCAGCCCTGGGAATGGATTCGTTGAAACTTCGGCGTCTGGCAACTGACCTGGTAAATGCTCATAAGGTCATTAATCATCAGAACAACAGCAACCTTGAGCACCTATTTGATCTCCATCTCTCCAATACACGTGGGCATGCCTACAAAGTCAGAAAACAGCACTGCTCACGTGACTTTCGGAAACATTTTTTCACGCTCAGAATTGCGGAGACATGGAATAAACTGCCTGCATCTGTTGTAGGCTGCCGGAGCACTGAGGCTTTCAAAGCCTCCATGCTTCCTGTAGTCCGCCGACACTATACCTGATGCCACTCTCCACATACACATGCACACACATACATCCATATTACTACTGTGAACTGTTCATGTTCCTGGCACAACATTGTTCTGTGTACCTGACATGAGACTTTGATGAGTTGTGGTGCACCTGAGCACTGTACACAATAAATTACATTACATATTTTG
>CM042151.1:103461744-103483067 GCA_023376005.1 Doryteuthis pealeii
CTGGACAAATAAGAGATGATACTAAAACGTAAAGTATTATTAAAAAAATATGTTTTTAGAATATAATAATATGACATTTTAAACTTAACATCATGATACTCATATCTTAAATGAATTTATATATTAATTTATCATAGCAGAAATACCTAATTAAATCAAAAAGTTTTAAAATAAAATAACTGATGCATTATAAAATCCATTCATTGATAAATCAATACTGAAAATTTCATTAAAATCAGATAATTCCCAGATTTTTGGTAATTTTTTTTTTTTTTCAATCTAGTGTTAAATTCATTTTGTAACACGGATTATACAGCAACTCTAGTGGCCATATTAAGTCATATTTGATAAAAATTGACAAAAAAATAGTTTTAGATGTATTAAAAATAAATTACATGTGTAATATTATTTTGCTTTTGTACTGATGCTCATTATGTTACTACTTTCAACTGAGACAAAAATTTGACCATAAATAATCAATTTAATTTTAATTAGTTTTTAAAATGAAAAGTAGACAAAAAAATAGGTATCCTTAGTCTAAGCAGAGTGTTGCATGTCATGGACTGCTCATCCACAAAGATTCCATCCTTAAGCATCATGGGTCACCACACTATGGGCAACAGATGGCCCAATTGCAGTCGGTGTATTCTAAAGACCCAGACGACAGGGCTAAGAGCAGGTTTAAAAATATCTAAATTGATTTGCCAATATAAAGCTGGTGGGGGTATAATTGTAGAATATCTACATATATTTGCCGATAAAAAAGTGAAAAATACAGCACGTACATATTTGAAATTTGAATTTGTTTTGTAAAAATTTATGGTAAAAAAAAAAAAAAAAACCTGGGGAGGGGGTAAAATATCTAAATTGATTTGGTGATGAAAAGGGGGGTTGGGGTGGGGCATTGTAAAATATCTCCATTAATTTGCTAATAAAATGTGAAAAACATCACTTGGAAAATATCTATATTTGGCTAGAATTATGTCTTATGCCAGCAATTAATAACAGCGTAAATTAGGGCAGGAATCCGGGATAACAAAACGTTAAAATGACCAATAGTACTATTCACAGAGTTCCATCCTGGCCTACTGCCTTTAAAAAACGCTAGGCTGTGATAGGTGAAAAAACAAACCCACCTATGAATGAAGTCCCTAGCTGAAGTGGTGCCTGCTGTATATGAAAAAATAATTTGTCAATTGAAGGCGTTTTTATGGATTAAAAAAAATTTTTTTTTTTTTTTAGTTTGAAGATGTTAAAAGTAAGCCATATTTTTAAAAAGGTTAAAATATTTACATTTACTTGTTGAAAAAAGACTGGAGGTGATAAATATTCTCATTAACTTTTTGGGAAAAAGCGCTGTTTTTTGTTTTTTTTAAATATTTTCAAAAATATGGCTTACTTTTAACACCTTCAAAACACAAAAAAAATAATTTTGTCGATAAAAACGCCTTCTATCAACAAATTATTTTTTCATATACAGCAGGCACCGCTTCAGCTAGGGACTTCATTCATAGGTGGGTTTGTTGTTTTATATATCACCACAGGAGACCAGGATGGAACTTTGCGAATAGTACCTGACCAATATTTCCAGGAGTGGGTGGGGGTAAAAAAGAACAATTTCCTCGTATATTCCTTTAAAATAAACTGAACCCTCATTTTATGTCCGTGTTTTTGCAATAATTTTTTTTTTTTTTTTGCACCCATTATTTTACAATACTAAATATATTTTCTTTATTTTAATATTCACTTCAATATGTATATTCTAAAAGTTTTTATTTTGTGAGAATGGTTAGTTTTAAAGGCTCATTTTACAATTTAGGCATAAATTGGATCCTCTTTTTATGACCGTAATTTTGTTTTTTCGACGACGATGATTAAAATCTGACGTTTTTATTTTAGAGTACCAAAGCCGGAAAAGAAAAGAAATAACAACAAAGGGTAAACTTCAACTTTTTACTCATAAATTCCTACCATAAAATTAGGCTTGGGCATTTTATGGTAGGAATTTATGAGTAAAAAGTTGAAGTGTAAAAATGAACACCCACTTTAAAACTAACCATTCTCACAAAATAAAAACTTTTAGAATATACACATTGAAGTGAATATTAAAATAAATAAAGAATATAAAATGAGGGTTCAGTTTATTTTATGGTAGGAATATACGAGGAAATTGTTCTTTTTACCTGGGTGGGGAGTATTATCACCGTAAAAAACACTTACTTTAACTTAGTTGAAATTGACATTTGATGTCCTTAAAAACACTGCTTGCTTGAAGACTTGCTAGGAAGGTGTGTTCCCCAACCCCACCCCGTCAACATGACTAAAGACAGTAACACTGCCAATTGTTGACAGTCGCTCGATTCCAACCCCCACATCTGACAAACTACCGAGACTAAAATGGTTATCAACTTTTGTCTTAGGAAATTTTTTTACTTTCCAGTGTTTCCAAAAATGTTTAACAAACTTTTTTTGAATGAACATTAATTTTATTTAATTCTTAAATGTATTTTTTTTAAATTGTTCATTTTCAGTCAAAATTTTGCGTGTGTGCTATACAAGTACAGAAAATTCTTTTTAAATGTTCTAAATTTTACGAGGTAGATGGGGGAGTTTTGTAAAACGTAATTTATTTTTTAACCTTTCTTTAACGAATACCTTATTATCTTTAGTCTGATGAAAAATTCTTGACTTGTTCACTGTCGTATAAAAATAAATCAAAATATTGCTACATGATGAAAGCGAAACTTCAAAATAGCCAATCAGAAGCATTTTTACTGTTTAATGAATATTTATGACCAGTTTGGGAAATGTTGGGTAGGTTCATTGAACAAAAACAAAACAAAAAAAAAAAAAGTGTCCTTGTTATTTTACTAGTTATATTTGTTAACGGTAACAATAACATTAATTTTGTCTCAGATAATTCAATTTTTCCAGGACAAAAAAACGAAAATTTTCCAGGATTTTGAAAAAATACCCCCATCGTTTCAAGGTTTTCCAGTACTGGAAAACAAAAAAATTTTTTTCCAGGTTTTCAAGGTTTTCCAGGACGCGTGGGAACCCTGGATACGTGTGTAGGTAAACAAATAAAAGCAGCACACTCACACACACACACACATACATACATACATATTTTTGGAGGATATGTGCTTAATTGAAGTCATACCTAATTTTTGAAAATTAATTAGTTAATAATTAATGAATTTAGGCGGGCATATATGTTCAAATATAAGGCTAAACAAATTGAGAAAATGTCAATCCCTGAATGAACATTTCGACCTATTAGGTCTCATCAGCAAGGTTATAGACCTAATAGGTCAAAATGTACATTCAGGGATTGACATTTTCTCGATTTGTTTAGCCTTACATTTGAACATATATGCCTGCCTAAATTCATTAATTATTAACTAATTAATTTTCAAAATTAGGTATGACTTCAATTAAGCACATATCCTCCAAAAATTGTCGGCTAAAAGCCATATCAAATAAACAGTGTTTATTTACGTACTCTCATACATACATATATATCGATAGACAAACTGATAGATACCATAGATACATACATACACACACATATATATATGTGAAGAGAGAGAGATGTAATATATATATATATATATATATATATAGATAGATAGATAGATAGATAGAGAGAGAGAGGGAGATAGATGGACAGACAGACAGACTGAGAGACACAGAGAAATTGACTGAAACACTGAAGCATCACACAAGTGATTCCTTTACAGCAGATGTGACACCTCTGGCGGACTGCGAGGTCCTTTTCTCACATCACTCTTGCATCTCTCCTGCATTCACTGCATTCCCAAACTCTTATCACTGGCCATGATTCCGTGTCGTCTGCTAGTTACTTCCACGTTGCAACCATATGCTCAAGTGCCTCGCAGGGACACCCTGCCAATAGGTACACAAACAAACAAGTATTATAAAAGAGAAAGAGAGAACAAACAACAAGACAAAATTAGTCAGGTGAACATCAAAATGGTCAGAGATGAGGTATATAGTTCTTGCATTGCTTCTAATACATTCTCCATCAATTTCTATCTGCTGCTATCCCAGCTTCCCCCATGTTTGTCGAAAGGGGGGCACCCTCCTGTACCTTTAAAGGACTTCTTCTAAACTGGCTTCTACTGGACAAACCCAACTGTCTTCTCCGGTGTCCAAAACTCAACTCCTCTCCTCGGGGTCCAGAAACTAACTGCCTTAACTTTCAAAAATCTCACAGAGGTCTCAATTCTCGCTATCAAATCTCGTCCACGAGATTTGTGTATATCCCCCGCGTGATTTGAAAAGTTCTTTGTTCTAATATGGGTCACTATTTTATCACTACTCTGAACTCTTGCTAACTCTAAATCTTGTTTAAAAGCCAGACCCTTTGTCTGGCCAATGGCCTTTATCACAATTTCCTATCTTTTCTAAACCCTTTTCTTATTTTTATGATTTCTCTGACTGACCATTCACATACCTTATTAATACATATAATACATGCATACACACACACACACACACACACACATATGTATGTACACACACATATACCCATCTATGGGTGGTCTTACTCAATCTACACCACACACATATTTCTACATATATGTGGTTGACTTACTACTTATTCAATTATCTAGCTAGAATTATAAATACACACAGATGCATACTGCATCCATGCATTGTGCTATAGAAATTGGTTCGAGGTCCCAAGGCCTAAGCACAACCAGAATTCATACATAAGGCGCACTGGATTATAGGACGCACTGCCGATTTTTTAGCAAATATAAGGATTTTAGATGCGCATTATAGTCTGAAAAAATACGGTAATCTTAAAATTTTGACAAAAGAAATATTGAATTTTTTAATTTTTTTATTATTACATTTGACATTTAAAAAAATACAAAATTTTTAAAGAGATCAAGATTTTTAAAGTTTTTTTTTTTCTCCCCCAAAGTTCAATTTGGTTTGTACACTGTTAAACAGTCTGGCAAAAAAAAAAAAAAATTTTCCAAGAGTGTACAAGTCTGAATGTGTGGCCCACTGATAAAAATGATCAAGATATGCAATATTTTACAAATTTCATAAAGTGTAAATTAACCTTTTTTTTTTTTTTCAATTAAAAAAAAAACCCTTTAACATTTAAACCCCATATACTTCCTAAATCCCTCAAGTGAGTCAAGAGTTTTGCAATATTCTGGTTAATACTAGTTTTTGGCAGTTAAAGCCATGGAAGGTAACGGCTGTCGTTGGTAGTATCATGGTAGTTGGTGCACTGACACGTTGTGCATTACTTCACTCTATTTTTTTACAGGGTCAGGTAGGCCTAAAAATCATGGATTGCAAGGCCATACTCAAAGCCATAGGGGAACACTTGGAGAGTATCAGGCGAGTTCGGTATTTGTGCCTCATGTTACCAAAATATTGCAAAACTTTTGACTCACCCAAGTAATTGAAAGATGGTGTCCAAAAAAAAAAAAAAAAAAAAAAAAATGAGGTATAACAATTTTGGATTAAAAGTCAAAATTACTTGCGATGTGTTTTCAAGTGTTTGCGGAGATTATTCGATTGACTAAAAGCTGACCCACACTGCTGGCATTTGTAGGGCCTCTCCCCCGTGTGTACTCGACGGTGTTTAGTCACATGACTCAGCTGCGTAAAAGTCCGTCCGCATATATCACAAGAAAATGGCCGTTCACCAGTGTGAATACGAGTGTGCGCTACCAGATCGGAAGTCCGGCCAAACGTCTTGTCACAGTAGGTACAGGGAAATTTCTTTGCAGCCCCCAAGTCGGACGCCGGAGAAATTTCTTTTGAACCAGCATTTGATTCCTGCGAGAAGTCAGCAGTGTTGTCTTCACTGTTGTCATCATCCTCATCATCATCATCATCATCGATATCGATGACGTCCGCTTCAAAGAGTTTTGGAGTCGTTATGGATTGCACGACAGTCGTCAGGATCTGTCCATCGGTCGAGGTGGTTGACAGATACTCAACTTGACCCTCCTCGGAAGCGGTTGAAAATGATGTAGAATTGCTATAATTGGGAATATCAGCTTTGGACGTCTTTGGAAACATCGACAGTTCGACCGGCAAAAGCTGAGTTTCACTTGACAACGGAAGTTCCTGCTTCACTAGAGATCCTGTCAGGTTTGTATAGTCGGTCTGATTCTCGAAACTTGTTGGAAAAAACGAATCCAGATCGTTTTTGGAAAAATCACTCCCATTTCCTTGCTGGTTGTTTATAGCTAAAGAAATTCCTAGATTGGAACCTCCTTCAGTCTTTACCTGAAATTGTCCCAGGTTTGAGTTCATTCCAGATTCAGCTGGGGTCGATTCTGGCTGGAATCCTGTTTCCGTTTTAATACAACCACCAGATTCTAGAACAGGGTTTTCAAGGTTGCCAACAAAACTTGACTCAACATCTTCGAGATTTTCAATCAAAAGAGACGGTATTTCTTGGCTCGGCAGTATATCTTCTGTTTGGGATGTTTCTGTGGGCAGTAAATTGGCTGTAGGGTCTTCAGATGGGACAGCAGGTGACCCCGAGCCAAATCTTTGTGTTGTTAAGCCAAAACGCTTCCTGGCATGGGTCCGAACGTGTTTCTTTAAATTACTTGACTGAGTAAAGGCTAAGCTACAAATTGCACACTTATAAGGTCGCTCCCCAGTATGTACCCGACGGTGTTTGGTGAGATGACTAGTTTGTGCAAATGCTTTGGGACAGAGATCACAACGGAATGGACGTTCTCCAGTGTGTGTTCGCATGTGAAGACGAATGTCGGCACTACGGATAAACGTCTTGCCACAAACAGTACAAAGATGGGGGCGGGGATTAGCTGGATCGAATATTGAGGGCGTCGTTATGGGGACGTCTACAGTTGGCAACGAAGTTGAGATTGCAGTTCCTGTTGATTCCGGAGTAGAAGTTGGCGCCGAGGAGACCAAAGAAGGGACACTTGAAGAAGGGAATGAGGATACTTGTTGAGAGAACTGTGGCAGAATTTGACTCAAGAACGACGAAGCAGGAGGAGAGGCAGTTGGTGGGGGGGAATCTTCCAAATCGATTACTTCAAATTTGGGTTCAACAGGTTCTGGGAAATCGTCGAGGTTGATTTGCTGCAGGGGTGGGGGTGGTAGTGAAGGTTTGGCTTCTGGTACTTCTGAGACATTCGCTTCCTGTTTTATGTATGCCTGGCCACTGTTGGAAACCTCGTTCTGAGGTTCAGGTTTTTGTTCCTCGATTTCATTGGGGGCGTTTGCTGTTGACTGAGATGGAACCATTTCTGACTGGTTTGTTAAAGAGGGTCCCATCTCTGATGAGTACTGTGGTCTAAAGATTGAATTTTGTACAAAATTAGATGCTTCGCTGGTGGTTGGTGCTTGCTGAGATGTCGCTTCTCTGTTACAAATATTATCCTTGTTTCTTGGACATTCTGAGACGTGGGAAACAAGTGCACTCTGGGTAAAAAAGGTCAGCTGACAAGAGGAGCACGGATAAAACTCATTTTTTGAGCATATTTCCTCTCCTTGATTCTCATTATTTTGGTTCCCACCACTCCAACCCGAAGGACCAGGATCTTGCGGAGTTTGTGCGTTTAAATTAGGATTATTTGACATGGATTTAAAGTGTACTCGGACATGTTTCTTCAAATTGCTCGACTGCGTAAACCCCAAATTGCATAAGGCACACTTGTAAGGACGTTCACCTGTATGTACCCGTCTATGCTTAGTTAAATGGCTGGTCTGAGCAAATGCTTTCGGACACAGGTCACACCTGAAGGGTTTTTCCCCTGTATGAGTACGCATATGCAACCGGAGATCTCCAGGTCGCAAAAAAGATTTGCCACAACGCACACAACCATGTGGACGCCGCAAACCACCCAGCCTACGGACAGTACTCCCCTTAAAATTTGCAAGTGAAGAATTTCCAAAAGATGTTGATTCCCGTGAAGCACCCAGTGTTCCTTTAAAGAAAGGAGATACACCTCCCCAGAGTGGGCGCGACCATCTCGATTCTGGTCTCCGCAATGGTCTTAAGGGAGTGTGCTGTTGAATTGCAGGCACTGACGTTGCAAGATGGGTCGTCAAGGCCCGACGCAGAGATCTTTTGGCTAGATTCACAGATCGTCCTGGGGTCGGCAGGGGTTTCTCTTGGCTGTGTTTTGCCTCAAGGTGGCGGGTGAAATCTTCAGAGTGAGAAAATCGTAGCTCACACTTATTGCACTGAAAACTTTGAATAACAACATTTGATGGGGGTGGATTGGCTGTGCTGATTGATTTTTCCAGTGTTCGATCTCGTTCCAACTCGCGACGCGCTTGCAAAGTGTGAAGGTTCTTGTGCGCTTCCAGATCCGGGCTCCGAGCAAAAATGGCAGGACACAGCCGACACTGATAAGCATCGCCGTGTTCATAGCAGGCATGGTTGAGCAAATCACCCAGATCTGAATAACGGGCGGGGCACTTGGCACAGGTATAAAACTCATTCTGGTTAGTCAATACCTCACCTGGATTCTGATTGGCAAGTCCATCCTCACGAACGTCGATCACGTCAGTAACAGGAGGTTTAGAACTGGCTAGAGAATAGGAAACATTCGTTGGAACCATTGTTGATGGGGCAGACGAAGCAGCAAGATTGTTTGATAAACGTCTTTGACTGCAATTTTGATTAAATTCAGGTCTAGGGTTCCTCTGAACAGGTAGGGTTGATAACTGAGGCTGGGTTAACTCAGAAGAAGAAAGAGTTGGTGCAGGGGTCAGTGTGGAGCGTGACAAACGAATGTGTTTTTTAACATGAACCTGAAGGGCAGTGTATGACAAAAACTGTCGCCAACAAAATTTACACTTGTGAAATGGTCGGTTATTGCTGATATTACTGTTAATGCTATTATTGGCGCCACTTACCCGTAAATTTGCACAGTTATTCTGGGTAGTTAGGCTAACATTGACACCAGGTACTGGTGTTAAAGCTTTCTTCTTTCTACCAACTTTAAAATGGGTACGTACATGTTTCTTAAGATTACTGGACTGAGTAAAAGACAGGTCGCATAAAGCACACTTATAAGGACGTTCCCCTGTGTGAACACGTCGATGTTTAGTTAGGTGGCTAGACTGAGCAAAGGCCTTGGGCAAATATCACACTTGTAAGGCCTCTCTCCAGTGTGCGTACGCATGTGAAGGCGAAGATCAGCAGCCGAGAAAACATCTTTCCACAATGTAGGCACTCTTCGGTCGGAGGGCGTTTCCATCGTGGTTGTTCAGAGTTGGCAAGAGTTTTCTGCTGTGTAATGTTATCCATATTTCCCATGGTGTTCGGGTGGGCACTGCCGAGAGTGAACATGGAATTTATTGCCGATGGGGCTTCCGTAGAAAAGTCTGAACTACTTTCAGTCTTCTCAATTGCGGATCTGTCGGCAACACTTCCTGAAGTCTCTCCTCTTCGGATCACATCAACGGGATTAGAGTCTGTCGTTGCCAAGGAGATTTGTGTTGCCATGGAATATTTATTTGCAGTTGTCGGAGATCGGATCTTTAGTTTATAAGTTGGCAGAGTGGCCTATTGTCAGTATCGAGCAGACAGCGAGGGAGTCTATCCCCTTTTTGTTAGCACTAGACCAGGAAGATTTTTTTTTACTTCAAGTTTGTTGTTGTCAAGGTGATTTCTTTTGCCATGAAACATCTTTTGCAGTTGTCAGAGATCGGATATTTGGTTTATAAGTTAAAGTTGCTGGAGTAGCTTATTGTCGATATTGGCTGGACAATAAAAGAGTCTATCCCCTTGTTGCTAGCGCTAGACCAGTGAGATTGTTTTTGCTTCAAGTTTGTCGTTATTAAGGTAATATGTTTTGCAGTTGTCAGAGATCGGATCGTTGGTTTATACGTTAAAGTTTGCTGAGTGGCCTATTGTTGGTATCGTTCAGACAGTGAAGGAGTCTATTCCCTCTTTGCTAGCATTAGACCAGAGAGATGGTTTTTGCTGAAGTGGAGCGCCACACCTACCGTCAGCAGGTATTGAACCAAGAACCTTGTGATTCTTAGGCAGGTGCTCTACCGACTGAGCTAAACCGACCTCTTTGAATTTAGGTCTGGTGCAGTCGAAGGAACACTGTTTTCTCTTTCATCGTCATTTCTAGTTGGATCAGGGGAAAATGCTTCTTTTTTTTTTAAATACCCAGCAAGAATTTTTGTTTGTCTTGTCCTTTGTTTACGTACTAACATGTCTACGTCCAGTCAAGTTAATTTGGCAGAGTGGGTTATTGTCAGTATCAGACGGACAGCGAGGGAGTCTATACCCGTTTCACTAGCGCTAGACCAGAGAGATTGTTTTTGTGGAGTGCCACACTACTGTCAGCTATCCCACTTTACACCAAGATCAGATTACCAAATCTGGGCTATTTATGTGCTGAGTTGGTGGGGACTGGTATCAAACAGGAACCTTGTGATTCCTAAGTCAAAATTATCTTTTATGAAATTCTTATTGATGATAGCCAAGTTTAGGTTTTCTTTTTAATGAAAAATTCCAGAGTGTCTTGTTAAAGATAGATGGTATTCTTGAAAAATAATCGAGATTTTTTTTGGAGTGAAATGTGACAATTTCAAGATGCAAATTTTGTTTTCAGTTTTTTTAAAATTAAAACCCATTTTTTTTTTTTTAAATAAAAAAAAACAGTTTATTTTTCTTTGAGATTTTAAAAACTTTTCCAACTTCATTTTTTCAAAATCAAAGAATTTCCATATTTTGTTCGTTTATAGCTATCACCGTAAACATTTTTTGGAATAAATAATGACAGTTTTTGTTTGTGTGCAAAAGACATTCTTGAAGCTGAAGAATCTCCAAATTCTTTAGATGCATCAAAGATTCTGATCTCAAAAGACATTCTTAGCAAACTGTAACTGTCTTCAATGCTTCACCAGATTTTGTGTTGGTTAAGGAAGCAAATGGCACAAAAAAAGGGTTCACTTTAGGTTGAGAAAGGGTCAATGTTGGTTACTTTTTAATCTTGACACAGTAAATAGAGGTAAGGACATCCTTATGGACCCCTTTTTTGGGGATGCAGTGTCTTTTATTCTTGGTGGTGAAAATAATCATCAATATTTATCCTCTCTCCAAACAGGAACCTTTAAAGAAATAAAAGCAGATTTAAAAAAAAAAATTAGAAATTTGAAATAAGAAAATCCAAATTCTTATTTAAAATCCAGCAACAGACTTAAAGAAGCAAAACTAATATAACTAGGTTTAAAATTCTTATGTCTTTTATTTTAGAAGATTAATTACTTAAAACTTCACAGAAAAGGAGCAAACATAAAGGGTTGGTTGATTGGTTTTTATGGCATGTCAACCCTTTGGGTTATTTTATGCAAATACTTCTATTGGTAAATTTAATGCTAACAAAGTTTTGAAATAATTTTCATTTTTAATGGATAATACAATTTTGTTTATAAACTCATGTTTTTCTATTTAACCCATAGATGGGACCCTAACAGGTACTACCACTCCGGGTAAGAGTGGACCAGGGAGCAATGATGATGAAGGGATGCTCCACATTCCCCAAGCCTCCAAAACTGGAACCTCACCATCAGATAGAGCTTAACGTCATTCCCAGGACATGTAGACCCGCAGCCACCGCCTTCTAGCACCCATATGATAAAAAGGGTTGGGGCTTGCCACAAGGGCAATAGGGTTGGGAAAATCATATAGGTGCTAGGGCTTGACGTGACCAGCCGATTGATCAGAGGGGGCCTATCCGACCGCCCGTCTAGCCCAAGAAAGGGCCAAAGTGGAGTATTGCAAGTCATGGACTGCTCGTCCACCTGGGCTGGTTAGATTAGGGTTAGGAAGGGTGTAAATTGGGGTCTGTTTAAAACATAACTTCTCAAAACTTTTAACTTGATGCACCCCTTGTAACAAAATTTAATTTCCATTCAATCCCAAATAAATTGACTGAATATAAAGTTACAAAACTAATTTACCAGTATTAATTTGATTTTTCAGACTGTTGTCCTCATCTTTATTGTGGAATGTAAAAATACAACGTTTCGGCTGCTGTATCCTCCAGCCTTCTTCAGGTGTTCTTTGGTCAACACCCAAACTATTCAAAATGGTTTCCCAAGTTTGGTCATTTCTATGCTCAGATAGATAGGGAACACCTGAAGAAAACTGAGGATACAGCAGCTGAAAACATTGTATTTTTACATACCACAATAAAGTTGAGGACAACAGTCTGAAAAATCAAATTAATACTGGTAAATTAGTTTTGTAACTTTATATTCAGTCAATTTATTTGGGATTGAATGGAAATTAAATTTTGTTACAAGGGGTGCATCAAGTTAAAAGTTTTGAGAAGTTATGTTTTAAACAGACCCCAATTTACACCCTTCCTAACCCTAATCTAACCAGCCCAGGTGGACGAGCAGTCCATGACTTGCAATACTCCACTTTGGCCCTTTCTTGGGCTAGACGGGCGGTCGGATAGGCCCCCTCTGATCAATCGGCTGGTCACGTCAAGCCCTAGCACCTATATGATTTTCCCAACCCTATTGCCCTTGTGGCAAGCCCCAACCCTTTTTATCATATGGGTGCTAGAAGGCGGTGGCTGCGGGTCTACATGTCCTGGGAATGACGTTAAGCTCTATCTGATGGTGAGGTTCCAGTTTTGGAGGCTTGGGGAATGTGGAGCATCCCTTCATCATCATTGCTCCCTGGTCCACTCTTACCCGGAGTGGTAGTACCTGTTAGGGTCCCATCTATGGGTTAAATAGAAAAACATGAGTTTATAAACAAAATTGTATTATCCATTAAAAATGAAATTATTTCAAAACTTTGTTAGCATTAAATTTACCAATAGAAGTATTTGGCATAAAATAACCCAAAGGGTTGACATGCCATAAAACCCAATCAACCAACCCTTTATGTTTGCTCCTTTTCTGTGAAGTTTTAAGTAATTAATCTTCTAAAATAAAAGACATAAGAATTTTAAACCTAGTTATATTAGTTTTGCTTCTTTAAGTCTGTTGCTGGATTTTAAATAAGAATTTGGATTTTCTTATTTCAAATTTCTAATTTTTTTTTTTAAATCTGCTTTTATTTCTTTAAAGGTTCCTGTTTGGAGAGAGGATAAATATTGATGATTATTTTCACCACCAAGAATAAAAGACACTGCATCCCCCAAAAAAGGGGTCCATAAGGATGTCCTTACCTCTATTTACTGTGTCAAGATTAAAAAGTAACCAACATTGACCCTTTCTCAACCTAAAGTGAACCCTTTTTTTGTGCCATTTGCTTCCTTAACCAACACAAAATCTGGTGAAGCATTGAAGACAGTTACAGTTTGCTAAGAATGTCTTTTGAGATCAGAATCTTTGATGCATCTAAAGAATTTGGAGATTCTTCAGCTTCAAGAATGTCTTTTGCACACAAACAAAAACTGTCATTTATTTATTCCAAAAAATGTTTACGGTGATAGCTATAAACGAACAAAATATGGAAATTCTTTGATTTTGAAAAAATGAAGTTGGAAAAGTTTTTAAAAATCTCAAAGAAAAATAAACTGTTTTTTTTTATTTAAAAAAAAAAAAAATGGGTTTTAATTTTAAAAAAACTGAAAACAAAATTTGCATCTTGAAATTGTCACATTTCACTCCAAAAAAATCTCGATTATTTTTCAAGAATACCATCTATCTTTAACAAGACACTCTGGAATTTTTCATTAAAAAGAAAACCTAAACTTGGCTATCATCAATAAGAATTTCATAAAAGATAATTTTGACTTAGGAATCACAAGGTTCCTGGTTTGATACCAGTCCCCACCAACTCAGCACATAAATAGCCCAGATTTGGTAATCTGATCTGTGGTGTAAAGTGGATAGCTGACAGTAGGTGTGGCACTCCACAAAAACAATCTCTCTGGTCTAGCGCTAGTGAAACGGGTATAGACTCCCTCGCTGTCCGTCTGATACTGACAATAACCCACTCTGCCAAATTAACTTGACTGGACGTAGACATGTTAGTACGTAAACAAAGGACAAGACAAACAAAAATTCTTGCTGGGTATTTAAAAAAAAAAGAAGCATTTTCCCCTGATCCAACTAGAAATGACGATGAAAGAGAAAACAGTGTTCCTTCGACTGCACCAGACCTAAATTCAAAGAGGTCGGTTTAGCTCAGTCGGTAGAGCACCTGCCTAAGAATCACAAGGTTCTTGGTTCAATACCTGCTGACGGTAGGTGTGCGCTCCACTTCAGCAAAAACCATCTCTCTGGTCTAATGCTAGCAAAGAGGGAATAGACTCCTTCACTGTCTGAACGATACCAACAATAGGCCACTCAGCAAACTTTAACGTATAAACCAACGATCCGATCTCTGACAACTGCAAAACATATTACCTTAATAACGACAAACTTGAAGCAAAAACAATCTCACTGGTCTAGCGCTAGCAACAAGGGGATAGACTCTTTTATTGTCCAGCCAATATCGACAATAAGCTACTCCAGCAACTTTAACTTATAAACCAAATATCCGATCTCTGACAACTGCAAAAGATGTTTCATGGCAAAAGAAATCACCTTGACAACAACAAACTTGAAGTAAAAAAAAATCTTCCTGGTCTAGTGCTAACAAAAAGGGGATAGACTCCCTCGCTGTCTGCTCGATACTGACAATAGGCCACTCTGCCAACTTATAAACTAAAGATCCGATCTCCGACAACTGCAAATAAATATTCCATGGCAACACAAATCTCCTTGGCAACGACAGACTCTAATCCCGTTGATGTGATCCGAAGAGGAGAGACTTCAGGAAGTGTTGCCGACAGATCCGCAATTGAGAAGACTGAAAGTAGTTCAGACTTTTCTACGGAAGCCCCATCGGCAATAAATTCCATGTTCACTCTCGGCAGTGCCCACCCGAACACCATGGGAAATATGGATAACATTACACAGCAGAAAACTCTTGCCAACTCTGAACAACCACGATGGAAACGCCCTCCGACCGAAGAGTGCCTACATTGTGGAAAGATGTTTTCTCGGGCTGCTGATCTTCGCCTTCACATGCGTACGCACACTGGAGAGAGGCCTTACAAGTGTGATATTTGCCCCAAGGCCTTTGCTCAGTCTAGCCACCTAACTAAACATCGACGTGTTCACACAGGGGAACGTCCTTATAAGTGTGCTTTATGCGACCTGTCTTTTACTCAGTCCAGTAATCTTAAGAAACATGTACGTACCCATTTTAAAGTTGGTAGAAAGAAGAAAGCTTTAACACCAGTACCTGGTGTCAATGTTAGCCTAACTACCCAGAATAACTGTGCAAATTTACGGGTAAGTGGCGCCAATAATAGCATTAACAGTAATATCAGCAATAACCGACCATTTCACAAGTGTAAATTTTGTTGGCGACAGTTTTTGTCATACACTGCCCTTCAGGTTCATGTTAAAAAACACATTCGTTTGTCACGCTCCACACTGACCCCTGCACCAACTCTTTCTTCTTCTGAGTTAACCCAGCCTCAGTTATCAACCCTACCTGTTCAGAGAACCCTAGACCTGAATTTAATCAAAATTGCAGTCAAAGACGTTTATCAAACAATCTTGCTGCTTCGTCTGCCCCATCAACAATGGTTCCAACGAATGTTTCCTATTCTCTAGCCAGTTCTAAACCTCCTGTTACTGACGTGATCGACGTTCGTGAGGATGGACTTGCCAATCAGAATCCAGGTGAGGTATTGACTAACCAGAATGAGTTTATACCTGTGCCAAGTGCCCCGCCGTTATTCAGATCTGGGTGATTTGCTCAACCATGCCTGCTATGAACACGGCGATGCTTATCAGTGTCGGCTGTGTCCTGCCATTTTTGCTCGGAGCCCGGATCTGGAAGCGCACAAGAACCTTCACACTTTGCAAGCGCGTCGCGAGTTGGAACGAGATCGAACACTGGAAAATCAATCAGCACAGCCAATCCACCCCCATCAAATGTTGTTATTCAAAGTTTTCAGTGCAATAAGTGTGAGCTACGATTTTCTCACTCTGAAGATTTCACCCGCCACTTGAGGCAAAACACAGCCAAGAGAAACCCCTGCCGACCCCAGGACGATCTGTGAATCTAGCCAAAAGATCTCTGCGTCGGGCCTTGACGACCCATCTTGCAACGTCAGTGCCTGCAATTCAACAGCACACTCCCTTAAGACCATTGCGGAGACCAGAATCGAATGGTCGCGCCCACTCTGGGGAGGTGTATCTCCTTTCTTTAAAGGAACACTGGGTGCTTCACGGGAATCAACATCTTTTGGAAATTCTTCACTTGCAAATTTTAAGGGGAGTACTGTCCGTAGGCTGGGTGGTTTGCGCGTCCACATGGTTGTGTGCGTTGTGGCAAATCTTTTTTGCGACCTGGAGATCTCCGGTTGCATATGCGTACTCATACAGGGGAAAAACCCTTCAGGTGTGACCTGTGTCCGAAAGCATTTGCTCAGACCAGCCATTTAACTAAGCATAGACGGGTACATACAGTGAACGTCCTTACAAGTGTGCCTTATGCAATTTGGGGTTTACGCAGTCGAGCAATTTGAAGAAACATGTCCGAGTACACTTTAAATCCATGTCAAATAATCCTAATTTAAACGCACAAACTCCGCAAGATCCTGGTCCTTCGGGTTGGAGTGGTGGGAACCAAAATAATGAGAATCAAGGAGAGGAAATATGCTCAAAAAATGAGTTTTATCCGTGCTCCTCTTGTCAGCTGACCTTTTTTACCCAGAGTGCACTTGTTTCCCACGTCTCAGAATGTCCAAGAAACAAGGATAATATTTGTAACAGAGAAGCGACATCTCAGCAAGCACCAACCACCAGCGAAGCATCTAATTTTGTACAAAATTCAATCTTTAGACCACAGTACTCATCAGAGATGGGACCCTCTTTAACAAACCAGTCAGAAATGGTTCCATCTCAGTCAACAGCAAACGCCCCCAATGAAATCGAGGAACAAAAACCTGAACCTCAGAACGAGGTTTCCAACAGTGGCCAGGCATACATAAAACAGGAAGCGAATGTCTCAGAAGTACCAGAAGCCAAACCTTCACTACCACCCCCACCCCTGCAGCAAATCAACCTCGACGATTTCCAGAACCTGTTGAACCCAAATTTGAAGTAATCGATTTGGAAGATTCCCCCCCACCAACTGCCTCTCTCCTGCTTCGTCGTTCTTGAGTCAAATTCTGCCACAGTTCTCTCAACAAGTATCCTCATTCCCTTCTTCAAGTGTCCCTTCTTTGGTCTCCTCGGCGCCAACTTCTACTCCGGAATCAACAGGAACTGCAATCTCACTTCGTTGCGACTGTAGACGTCCCCATAACGACGCCCTCAATATTCGATCCAGCTAATCCCGCCCCATCTTTGTACTGTTTGTGGCAAGACGTTTATCCGTAGTGCCGACATTCGTCTTCACATGCGAACACACACTGGAGAACGTCATTCCGTTGTGATCTCTGTCCCAAAGCATTTGCACAAACTAGTCATCTCACCAAACACCGTCGGTACATACTGGGGAGCGACCTTATAAGTGTGCAATTTGTAGCTTAGCCTTTACTCAGTCAAGTAATTTAAAGAAACACGTTCGGACCCATGCCAGGAAGCGTTTTGGCTTAACAACACAAAGATTTGGCTCGGGTCACCTGCTGTCCCATCTGAAGACCCTACAGCCAATTTACTGCCCACAGAAACATCCCAAACAGAAGATATACTGCCGAGCCAAGAAATACCGTCTCTTTTGATTGAAAATCTCGAAGATGTTGAGTCAAGTTTTGTTGGCAACCTTGAAAACCCTGTTCTAGAATCTGGTGGTTGTGTTAAAACGGAAACAGGATTCCAGCCAGAATCGACCCCGGCTGAATCTGGAATGAACTCAAACCTGGGACAATTTCAGGTAAAGACTGAAGGAGGTTCCAATCTAGGAATTTCTTTAGCTATAAACAACCAGCAAGGAAATGGGAGTGATTTTTCCAAAAACGATCTGGATTCGTTTTTTCCAACAAGTTTCGAGAATCAGACCGACTATACAAACCTGACAGGATCTCTAGTGAAGCAGGAACTTCCATTGTCAAGTGAAACTCAGCTTTTGCCGGTCGAACTGTCGATGTTTCCAAAGACGTCCAAAGCTGATATTCCCAATTATAGCATTCTACATCATTTCAACCGCTTCCGAGGAGGGTCAAGTTGAGTATCTGTCAACCACCTCGACCGATGGACAGATCCTGACGACTGTCGTGCAATCCATAACGACTCAAAGCTCTTTGAAGCGGACGTCATCGATATCGATGATGATGATGATGATGAGGATGATGACAACAGTGAAGACAACACTGCTGACTTCTCGCAGGAATCAATGCTGGTTCAAAAGAAATTTCTCCGGCGTCCGACTTGGGGGCTGCAAAGAAATTTCCCTGTACTACTGTGACAAGACGTTTGGCCGGACTTCCGATCTGGTAGCGCACACTCGTATTCACACTGGTGAACGGCCATTTTCTTGTGATATATGCGGACGGACTTTTACGCAGCTGAGTCATGTGACTAAACACCGTAGAGTACACACGGGGGAGAGGCCCTACAAATGCCAGCAGTGTGGGTCAGCTTTTAGTCAATCGAATAATCTCCGCAAACACTTGAAAACACATCGCAAGTAATTTTGACTTTTAATCCAAAATTGTTATACCTCATTTTTTTTTTTTTTTTTTTTTTGGACACCATCTTTCAATTACTTGGGTGAGTCAAAAGTTTTGCAATATTTTGGTAACATGAGGCACAAATACCGAACTCGCCTGATACTCTCCAAGTGTTCCCCTATGGCTTTGAGTATGGCCTTGCAATCCATGATTTTTAGGCCTACCTGACCTGTAAAAAAATAGAGTGAAGTAATGCACAACGTGTCAGTGCACCAACTACCATGATACTACCAACGACAGCGTTACCTTCCATGGCTTTAACTGCCAAAAACTAGTATTAACCAGAATATTGCAAAACTCTTGACTCACTTGAGGGATTTAGGAAGTATATGGGGTTTAAATGTTAAAGGGATTTTTTTTAATTGAAAAAAAAAAAAAAAGGTTAATTTACACTTTATGAAATTTGTAAAATATTTGCATATCTTGATCATTTTTATCAGTGGGCCACACATTCAGACTTGTACACTCTTGGAAAATTTTTTTTTTTTTTTTGCCAGACTGTTTAACAGTGTACAAACAAATTGAACTTTGGGGAGAAAAAAAAAAACTTTAAAAATCTTGATCTCTTAAAAATTTTGTATTTTTTTAAATGTCAAATGTAATAATAAAAAATTAAAAAATTCAATATTTTTTGTCAAAATTTTAAGATTACCGTATTTTTTCAGACTATAATGCGCATCTAAAATCCTTATATTTGCTAAAAAATCGGCAGTGCGTCCTATAATCCAGTGCGCTTATGTATGAATTCTGGTTGTGCTTAGGCCTTGGACCTCGAACCAATTTCTATAGCAACAATGCATGGATGCAGTATGCATCTGTGTGTATTTATAATTCTAGCTAGATAATTGAATAAGTAGTAAGTCAACCACATATATGTAGAAATATGTGTGTGGTGTAGATTGAGTAAGACACCCATAGATGGGTATATGTGTGTGTACATACATATGTGTGTGTGTGTGTGTGTGTGTGTGTGTGTATGCATGTATTATATGTATTAATAAGGTATGTGAATGGTCAGTCAGAGAAACATAAAAATAAGAAAAGGTTTAGAAAAGATAGGAAATTGTGATAAAGGCCATTGGCCAGACAAAGGGTCTGGCTTTTTAAACAGATTTAGAGTTAGCAAGAGTTCAGAGTAGTGATAAAATAGTGACCCATTAGAACAAAGAACTTTTCAAATCACGCGGGGGATATACACAAATCTCGTGGACGAGATTTGATAGCGAGAATTGAGACCTCTGTGAGATTTTTGAAAGTTAAGGCAGTTAGTTTCTGGACCCGAGGAGAGGAGTTGAGTTTTGGACACCGGAGAGACAGTTGGGTTTGTCCAGTAGAAGCCAGTTTAGAAGAAGTCCTTTAAAGGTACAGGAGGGTGCCCCCTTCGACAAACATGGGGGAAGCTGGATAGCAGCAGATAGAAATTGATGGAGAATGTATTAGAAGCAATGCAAGAACTATATACCTCATCTCTGACCATTTTGATGTTCACCTGACTAATTTTGTCTTGTTGTTTTTTCTCTCTTTCTCTTTATAATACTTGTTTGTTTGTGTACTATTGGCAGGGTGTCCTGCGAGCACTTGAGCATATGGTTGCAACGTGGAAGTAACTAGCAGACGACACGGAATCATGGCCAGTGATAAGAGTTTGGGAATGCAGTGAATGCAGGAGAGATGCAAGAGTGATGTGAGAAAAAGGACCTCGCAGTCCGCCAGAGGTGTCACATCTGCTGTAAAGGAATCACTTGTGTGATGCTTCAGTGTTTCAGTCAATTTCTCTGTGTCTCTCAGTCTGTCTGTCTGTCCATCTATCTCCCTCTCTCTCTCTATCTATCTATCTATCTATCTATATATAATATATATATATATATATTACATTCTCTCTCTTCACATATATATATGTGTGTGTATGTATGTATCTATGGTATCTATCAGTTGTCTATCGATATATATGTATGTATGAGAGTAAATAAACACTGTTTTATTGATATGGCTTTAGCCGACAATTTTTTGGAGGATATGTGCTTAATTGAAGTCATACCTAATTTTGAAATTAATTAGTTAATAATTATGAATTAGGCAGGCATATATGTTCAAATGTAGGCTAAACAAATCGAGAAAAATGTCAATCCTGAATGTACATTTTGACCTATTAGGTCTATAACCTGCTGATGAGACCTAATAGGTCGAAATGTTCATTCAGGGATTGACATTTTCTCATTTGTTTAGCTTATATTGAACATATATGCCGCCTAAATTCATTAATTATTAACTAATTAATTTTCAAAAATTAGGTATGACTTCAATTAAGCACATATCCCCAAAAATATGTATGTATGTATGTGTGTGTGTGTGTGAGTGTGCTGCTTTTATTTGTTTACCTACACACGTATCCAGGTTCCACGCGTCCTGGAAAACCTTGAAAACCTGGAAAAAAATTTTTTTGTTTTCCAGTACTGGAAAACCTTGAAACGATGGGGTATTTTTTCAAAATCCTGGAAAATTTTCGTTTTTTTGTCCTGGAAAAATTGAATTATCTGAGACAAAATAATGTTATTGTTACCGTTAACAAATATAACTAGTAAAATAACAAGGACACTTTTTTTTTTTTGTTTG
>CM042151.1:103483167-103525667 GCA_023376005.1 Doryteuthis pealeii
AAAAAGAGAGAGATCAAGATACTTAATTAACAACGGCATGCATAGAAAGTAAGAATAAAAGTGGCTTAATGTGTCAATATTAGACATAATAGTAAATTATAAAATTGCCGCGAATAAGTGCTGTCCTGGAAAATTTTTAAAATGTCCTGGAAACGTCCTGGAAAATGGTTTCCTAAAATGAGTGGGAACCCTGGTATCCTTTTCATACGTACCTAATTGTCTTAAGGTCTTCTTCTAGTTCTTATATAGATGTTTTGAAATATTTCTTCCTACATGAAGTACCATACATTTAGATGTATTGAATCTGATCTGTCATTTTTCTGTATTTTATAGATGAGACTTAGTGTGAATAATTTTGATGTTTTGAACTGTTGTCCTCATTTTTATTGTGGTATATATAAATGTTATATAGCCAGATTTGTTTTTAATGTACTTCATATGTGTGAAAATAAATGGAAATTTATCCGACAGTATGAATTTAATATTTTTGAAAAAACAAATGATGTTTATAATTGCTGACAGAAATCTGTTTCGACCGTTTTAATAGATCGGTCTTCATCAAGAGTAACATATGAGAGAAATTTTTTTTTTTCCCGTCTTTCTCTCATATGTTGCTCTTGATGATGACCGATCTATTAAAGCGGTCGAAACAGATTTCTGTCAGCAATTATAAACATCTTTTTTTTTTCATAAATATTAAATTCATACTGTTGGATTAATTTCCATCTATTTTTCATATTTGTCTAATGAAAAAACAAAATATCTGGATTTTTACACCTCTGAAGGCTTTTATCTACAAAACTATGGATTTATCAACACCACAAGTGATTTGAAACTTTACATCTTTCTTCAATTACGCTGTGGACTTGTAAATTACTTTTTTAATAGCTGGAATATATCATGAACAATTTTGATACTCATTATACACTTTTATATAATTTTAAATCAAACTCTTTTGATTTTTATTATGAACTATAATGCTTCTGGTTTTTAAAAATAAAATTTATTTTATTTTTAACACAGAACACGCATTTTTTAAAATTCCAGCATTGAATAATAGCGTTCTGTTTGTACCCTTTCTTCTAACGGTTGTTCATTCTGTCTTTCTCTCATGTTGCTCTTGATGATGACCGATCTATTAAAATGGTCGAAACAGATTTCTGTCAGCAATTATAAACATCATTTGTTTTTTCATAAATATTAAATTCATGTACTTGATATGCGTCAAATAAACATGTTATAAACCCCATTGCTGGGCCACCCTGTTGGCTGGGGTGTTAGAATGCACCTCTGCAGAGGGGTAAGATTCCCCCAAATGGGGCCACCTGTTGGCCGTGGGTGGAGACCTGTGATGCTTAAGGACGGAGTCTTGGTGGAGGAGCAGTCCATGACCTGCAACACTCCACTCCTTACTTAGGCTAGATGGGCGGTCGGAGAGGCCCCTCCGATCAATCGGCTGGTCACGTCAAGTTCTAGCACCTATATGATTGCCCCAACCCTATTGCCCTTATGGCAAGCCCCAACCCCTTTTTATCATATGGGAGCTAGTAGGCGGTGGCTGAGGGTTTACATGTCCTGGGAATGACGTTAAACTCCATCTGATGGTGAGGTTCCAGTTTTGGAGGTTTGGGGAATGTGGAGCACCCCTTCATCACCATTGTTCCCTGGTCCACTCTGACCCGGAGTGGTAGTACCTGTTAGAGTCCCATTTATGGGTTAAATAGAAAACATGAGTTTATTAACAAAATTGTATTATCCATTAAGAATTGATTTATTTCAAAACTTTATCGGCATTAAATGACCCACTGAGGTTGATATGCCGTAAAACAGACCAAACCAAACCAAACCCATTACTGGGTATATAATTGAGAGAGTGGACTCATGTAACAGAGAGAGAGAGAGAGAGATAGAGAGAGAGAGGCATTGTGACTTACTTGCTTCCATTTCTTCTTTCTATCTTCTTCCTTTCGGCTATGATTGTCTTGTCGCCATGTTTCATCTTTACTTCTTTCTTTTGGCCAGTCGTCATCTTGTCTCTCCTTTTTCTACAAGTTCTTGTCTGGCTATTTCTAACTAAGGGCTTCTTTTTAAGTCATGCATTAATTAACTACAAGACTTTGATTTCTTGTACAAGATTTGGACCATATGACCTTTAGGCACCACTTTTGCAATCTCGATTCAAACGGACATTTTTTCCATTTACACCGTCAAAATCCGGTTAATTTTTTTTTACTTGATGTATTTTTTTCTAATACAAATGATTTACTCATAGTTTTATGGTTTTAAGTATTCCTATCTAATATCAATAAAAATATGATTTCAAATAGTCATTTCTATTCAATAATAATCATTTGTTTTTACAATAATACTTGATAAACAATTATAGCTTCGATTCATACAGACATTTTTTCCATCTACACTGTCAAAATCCAGTTAATTGTTAACAGACGTTTTTAGAATTTTTTTAAAAAATTATAAAACTAACACCTAACCCTAACCCCTAACAAATAACCGGATTTTGACAGTGTAAATGGAAATAAATGTCCGTATGAATCAAGATCGCAAAAGGGGTGCCTAAAGGTCATATGGTTCCAAGATTTTATTACTGCCCATCCTTATTCACTGTGCAGTTTGAGTTACAACCTCAGTAGAACATGTCTGTTCTGATCCCTGCTTGAAAACAGATTACTTAACTTCCTAAAACACATGACATACAAGATTCGCATCTTTGGGGTCAAGGTTACCAACATCCTGTTATTTTTCCATCCCCTGATCTGAAAAACAATGGCCACTTAGAATTCTTGCTACAGGGTTTGTCAAAAGCCCACACCACTAGACAATTATGCAACATAAACACAACATTTGGGCTGCTATATCTTCCGACCTTTTTCAGGTGTTTCCTGTTTATCCAAGAATAGTAATGCCACAACAGGGAAATCATTTTTAATAGTTTGACTGTTGATCAAACCGGCATCGAAGAACTTTTGAAAATTTTATTCAAATAATGATGTCATTGTTTTTGCATGCCTATCACTCCGAAATGTGTTACAAGAAGAATCATAATCATTTAGAAAAAAAAACAAAAGAGGCAGCATTGCATATGTTGGGCTGTAGTGACTGTAATGTGGCGGTATATTCACAGTACCAAAAGCGATATACGTTGTATAGCGGGTCTTGTCAACGTGCCTCAAAATTCACGACACTAAAAAGGTGTTCGGCACGTGGCAGTCATCTTGTCGATAAAAAAGTACAACGCGAGAAATATATCGGCACAAGCTGCTTAGCTTTTATTTCCAGGCTCGTATCATGGGCTCTGTTCGGAAGAGGAGGAAAGGCAGAGAGAAAGAGAGAGAGAGGACACTGTTAAATTACTGTGATCCCACAACTGGGAACAGAGGTCCGGTCTGTACCCTACGCGTCCGAAAGCAAAAAGAGGCCGGTATTTTTCTTCATCGTTCCACGTCACCACGTGACTTCCGGTTCCGGTCAACACCCGAAATTTCCGGTTGACATTCAATTCTCCATTCGGGGGGGGGTCACGCCCGGTCAAACTCACAACAACCGTTTTGTGCTCATCACTTTTTTTAAATTTCTTCTTCCTTTCTTTTTTAATAGTAGTTCATCTCAAAACTCAGGATATTCCCCATCTTGCTACAGTGACCTCTTTTTCATTCCTGCTTTTTTCATACATTTCTTTATTCTTTCATTGTTTCAATCTCTTTCTTTTCTTTCTTCATCTTATTTCTTCATCTTATTCATATTTATTTTTCTATTATTCTTACTTTACTTTTTTTCCTATTTTCATTCTTTTTTCCCTTTTTCTTTTTTGTATTCTTATTTTTCTTTCCTTCCCATTTCTTCTTTCATATTCTTTTCCTTTGTTCTTTATTTCCTAATCTCTTTCTTTGGTTTTCTTTTTCACATTTTCATTCTTTTTTTTTTTTTCTTTTTAAAAAAACTTTTTCTTTGTTCTTTCTTTCCCATTTCTTCTTTCATATTTCTTTCTTTTATTCTTTCTTTCTAATCTCTTTCTTGTCTTTCTTTTTTCTTTCTTTTTTCATTTATATTTTCATTCTTGTTTTTCCTTTTTTCTTTTTGAAAATCTTTTTTTCTTTCTTTCTTTCCCATATCTTCTTTGATATTTCATTCTTTTCTTTCTTTTATATAATGGATACAATATCAGAACCAATCCTTGAAAAGGCTAAACCAAATTGGTTTTAAAGCAAATTACTTAAAAAATAAAAATATAAAAAAGACTATTCTTACATCTCTGAATCAATCCCTTAACAGAATACAATATGACCAAGAATTGCATATATTCCATCCCATGCAGCTGTGGCAAAGTTTATAAAGGCAAAGTTTATAAAGGCAAAGTTTATAAAGGCAAAGTTTATAAAGGCAAGACATGCTGTCCCCCCGCCCTGTCACCTGCGGCATTAGAATGCACCGACTGCACCTCTGTTCAGCTATTTTTTCTTTCGTTTTTAACTTCTGTCGTTTCATCTTCTGTGTCGTTATCTTCCTAGTTAATTCATTAGACTTTTCTCTTCTTTGTAAATTATTGGTTACTTGGTTTTTCTTTTTCCGATTTTCTATCTCTTTCGTTACATTCTTCAAATTATATACTTTCGCTTCTTTTACTTCTCACTACTTCTTTACTTTTCTCTTTCTGTACAGTTTATTTTATTTGATCTATTTTTTTATTGTAGACATTCTTCTTTTTTGTTATATTTAAAGCTTTCTGTTTAGTTTTTTGTTTATTTGATTATTTACCAAATTTCTTATTACTTCATTTTCTTAAAAGTTATTCTTTGTTGCATTTCTCTTTTCCTTTTTATTTATTTATCGTATTTTCTCAATAAATGACAAACTTATGGTTTTTTTTTTATTATTATTACTTTATTTTATAGCTGCAGAGGGGTAAGACGCCCCCAATGGGGCCACCTGTTGGCCATGGGTGGCGACCCATGATGCTTAAGGATAGAACCCATGTGGATGAGTAGTCCATGACTTGCAATACTCCACTTTGGCCCTATCTTGGGCAAGATGGGCAGTCGGAAAGGCCCCCTCTGATCAATCGGCTGGTCACATCAAGCCCTAGCACCTATATAATTTTCCCAACCCTATTGCCCTTATGGCAAGCCCCAACCCCTTTTTATCATATGGGTGCTAGAAGGCGGTGACTGAGGGTCTACATGTCCTGGGAATGACGTTAAACTCTATCTGATGGTGAAGTTCCAGTTTTGGAGGTTTGGGGAATGTGGAGCACCCCTTCATCACCATTGCTCCCTGGTCCACTCTGACCCGGAGTGGTAGTACCTGTTAGGGTCCCATCTATGGGTTAAATAGAAAAACATGAGTTTATAAACAAAATTGTATTATGCATTAGGAATAAATTTATTTCACCACTTGCATTCACAAGTCGGCATTAAATAACCCACAGAGGTTGATATGCCGTAAAACAAAACAAACCAAACCAAACCAAACCAAACCATGCTGTCCACTGAAAGTAAGACTAGAAGAACATTGGAAAGCAGTGGTTTGAGGGAGAAACAGAAAATTCAGGTGTGGCTGACTATATATGGAATGAAAAAGGAAAAACATCTACCCTTGTGGGATATAGATAAATAATAGATAGGGAAGGATGTTGGAAAATAAGATGTTTTAAAGATGCCACTCATATGTTGGGCTGTATTGACCTATTAAGTAGATTACATATAGAGATGAACACAATATGGGAACCAATCATTGAAAAGATTAAATCAAATTGTTTTTAAAGTAAATTACTTTAAAAATAAAAATATAAAAAAAAAAGAATTTTACACCTAGAATTGTACAGGAAATGCTAGTAATTTTTTTTTTTCTAAATAATCGTGATTCTTCACATGAGACATGTCGAGATGATAGGCATGCAAAAATAATGGTGTCATTTTTTGCATGAGATCTTCAAAAATTCTTCAATGCCTGTTTGATCAACTGTCAAACTATTAAAAACGATTTCCCAGGTTGGATCATTATTATACTCGGATATGTTGGAACATTTTGTGTATATAAGGTGTGCTCCAGTTCCCCATCTGGATTTATAGACTAGCCTAAGTCATGTGGTTTATTACTCTGGCCAATCAACAACCATACTGAGTGGCAGATAGACTATTTAAACCCCACACATTGGCCATAATTCTAATTGCACTCATTGAGGAGGGACTCAGGATTACCAATACTCAGGACTCTTTACCAAGGGATTACCAAGGATCCAATTCCACTGAACAAGCGCTCTGGCTTAAGGCCAACAGGAATTTTTACCAAGGATTACCAGACGATTACCAATACTCAGGAATCTTTAGCAAAGGATTACCAAGGAAGGCCTACAGGATGGCCCATAAAAAATTAACAGTATACTCAGGGAACACCTGAGGAAGGATGGAGGATAGAGTGTTATATACCCCCTCATTGGGTATATACATGAGAGAGGAACTTGGGTGGTAGAGAGAGAGAGAGACAGATACAGAGTTGAGACTTACTTTGTTACTTCTTCCTTTACTGCTTCAGCTATGATCGTCATCTTGTCGTATTCTACTTCTTTGGCCGGTCATTATCTTGTCTAGACTCTTCTAAGTTCTTCTAAGGGCTTCTTCTGGGCTTCTTCTGGGCTAAATCTTTTTGTCATGCAATTAATCAACTTCAACTACAAGACATTTATTTTCCTGATCAGTTTTATTTCTGCCCATGTTCTTCTTTGCTGTGCAGGAGATTCAACCTCGCAGTGGCACGTCTACTCTGTGTCCATCTCTGGTTGAAACTGAAATCTAACTCTAGTCATGTGTTTCTCGTGACGTGTTCTCTAGGGGTCAGATGGGGTTACCAACAGTCCTGTATTTTTCCATTCCTTGAATTTTCACTACAAGGTCTTGTCAATAATTTATGATACTACATAAATTAAGTAACAAGAGCAGCCAAAATGTTGTGTTTATACATACTACAATAAAACTGAAGACAACAGTCCAAAACATCAAAATTATTGTTATCCTCATCTTTATTATTATCATTATCATGTCATTCAGGTATTTCTTGTGGGATTACGACAAGAACGTTCCCGATTATGACAAGAAGGTTCCCGAGTCCGACAAGAAATACTTGAGGAGGGTCGGGGGGGGGGCATCGGCCAGGGCGTTGTGCAAATGGCAATGAAGATGAGGACAATAGTCCGAATAATACTAAAGTCAAGGAAAGTCCAGCCCAAAACCTCTGCTGCCTTTCAAAGGAAAGGCTAAGGGAGTAAACCCCGAAAATAAATCAGGAGCTGGAGTCCCTAAGGCAGTGTGATGCTGGAATCCAGTGTTACCCATTAACTCCTGCGACACTACTGTTGCCAAACCGCATTGGTACCTTACCTTTCCTTTGGATCACAGCCACAGTGTGGAGAGGGGGGATTTGCTACATTGGCAACAGCATATCCTCCAAACAAACCCGCTCAGGCTATGTAGTTCAAAGAGGAAAAAAAACTTTGACACTGTTGAGATTTTTTCAATATAAGGCATGTGTTAGAAGCCCACTTCTATTTATAGACTCGCCGAGTACCATGTGATTAAACTCTTGGCCAATCACTGGCAGTACTCTGCTGCTGATATAATACTTAAACCCAAGAGTACTGGCCATAGCGACTCATAACTACTGCGGCTTTCGTGGACGACGGACATAGGCTTGTATCACTGGACCTTTACCAATACGCTGGATAGGACTTATTCGCAGGATAGGACTTATTCACTTCCCAAAGGATTCCATAACTCAGGACTTACTTACTTAAGCCCTTTTCAACTGGCCAAGGATGGCATTTAGAAATTTAACAGGTTATGGGCTCAGCACTCTTCCACTGCACTCGGATCTTCTTCAATGGCAACGAGTCGAGTTACGAAATTTGGGAGACAAAATTCCATGGGTATCTGAGAACCCTTTAATTGCATGACATAATCAATGCACCGTCGGACAAACCGGAGGACCCAATTTTCGTAGACAAAAATGCAACAATATATGCAGAATTAATCCAGTGCTTGGATGACCGGAGTCTCTCACTCGTAATGTGCGAAGCGAGAAATAATGGCAGAAGGGCAATGGAGATATTAAGGACTCACTACTTGTTGAAAGGCAAGCCTAGAATTGTAGGGCTATATCACCATCGTCCCCTGTAGACGGAAGGATGCCAACAAAAAAACAAAAAAACATGTCATTATTTTACTTTTGTCTTCATGAGGTTTTTATCATATATAAGTTGAGTATGTAGGTGTGTAGGTATGTAGGTATGACGGAGAACGAAAAAGAGCAAGACATTGTCTTGCCTGCCAGGATCGAATCCACGTCCTCCCGCATGCTAAAACAGATGCGATTTAGGCACTGGATGGATGCGAAGTGCCAGGCTGTTTCGGTAAATACGTACATAAATAACATGTGAGTCAAGCGCTGGGCAGACCGAGTAAAGAAATGTGATTTTGAACTGCTAAAGATTATTTCGACTACGGTGACAAATTTTGCAGCTGCTAAACGAAAACGAAGAACGTGTTGATCAGGGGAAGGTTTGGCTAGCTGGAAGACTGTTGACTCACTTGTTTTTGCCCCCCCCCTCTTGGCGGGAGCTTGTTGATATGAACATCTATTTCCCCACATATATTTCCCCCCCTTCTATAGTGTAATAGTTACCATCATAGAAAATGGACATGTTCAAATCCTGGACAAGGCTGTTTGCATTTCACAGAGCACTAATATCCTTGCGAAATGTATGACTCCAATTATTATCCTTCCAGCTAGGGGTAAATAGTAGGGCAGACTAGGCTCATTAACCTTGGTTAGGTAATCAATCTAGGAGAAGGAAAACTCTGGATTCAAGCCTACTTAAACTCACACTTGGTTGGTAAATATACATAAGTTGAGTATGTTGTTATTAACATTTAAAATTGAGAGTATCCATTCATTACCATTACTCCCAGGTCCACTCTGACCCGGAGTGGTAGTACCTGTTAAGGTCCTTCTATGGGTCAAGTAGATCTGTTTAAAAATTATTTGTATTAAATAGGAATACTTGATATCTTAACTGTTAATTATTTGTATTTGGAATAGTTACTTGAAGCTATAATTATTTATTAAATATTATTGTGGAAACAAATGATTATTATTGAATAGAAATGACTATTTGAATTCATATTGTTATTGATATTAGATAGGAATACTTAAAACCATAAAACTATGAGTAAATCATTTGTATTAGAAAAAAATACATCAAGTAAAAAAATTCTACAAAGCTGAAGAAATTATTTGTATTAGAAAAAAATATGCATTATTTTTTTAACTAAAAAATCCTAAAAGAATAATTTGTATTAGAAAAATTATTTTTTTATCTAAAATATTTATTAGAAAAATTATCTTTTTTATCTAAAAAATCATAAAAAATAATTTGTATTAGAAAAATTATCTTTTTATCTAAAAAATTATCTAAAAAATCATTTGTATTAGAAAAAATATTTTTATATTTTATTTTGTTGTATTATTTGATTTGATTTTGTAGTAAATTTTCTCAACTCAATTATTGTCTAGAGCAGTGGTTCCCAAAAGGAGCAGTGGACAATGGTGACTTCTTTTTAGTGACTTCTAGCCTGATATTGAGAAGATGATATCCCTGCACCAAGCACATCCATCCCATTAACAATAACTGTGAAACAATGAACTACATTACCATGGTTACTAATGAGATGTTGATTCATCCTTCCATTTTGTGAACTGCTAAATAAATTGGTTTAATTTGGATCATTTGGATTTTTTAGACTGTTGTCCTCATCTTTATTGTTATATATACAACGTTTCAGTCAATCTGGCCTTCTTCAGGTGTTTCTAGTTTAACTAGCTTAACACTTGTATCCGGTCATGGTAAACAGATTGAGAACTGTCTACCCTGCTGAATTGAATAAAGGGTTCGGTTCAAAGTTCTGTGAAGGTTCCTGATTACGACATGAAGGTTCTTCGCGAGGTCAACAAGAAACTGGGTATGATGTTAAACTCTTTCTGTCGGTGAAGTTCCAGTTCTGGAGCTCTGGGGAGTGTGGAGTCCCCCTTCATCATCAATATGCCCTGGTCCACTCTGACCAGGAGTGGTAGTACTAGTTAGGGTCCCATCTATGGTTTAAATAGAAAAAATATAGTTTTTAAAAAATTTGAATAGCCATCGAGACTGAATAAAACAAAATGCATTTGGTATAAAATAACCCAACAAGGTTTGACATGCCATAAAATCCAACTAACCAGTCTTTTACTCATTCTCCACATTGGAAGCTCTCCTGGCTGATGTTTGATTTGAGGTTTGATTTGCTAGAGATTTTCTTTTCCTCACCGCAGTCTTGGCTTTTTTGATTGCAATCTGGTCCTCTGTTGACGGAGATTTCTTTTTTTTTAAAACTACAGAACTTAAAACTGATTGCTGCATTTAAGTATTGCATTGATATTTAAGCTTATCTTTGAAAAGTTGAACCATAATTTTTCTGCTATTTAATTCAAAGACAATTTCATGTTTTCCATACAAATTTTCAATGGATTTTGTAATTTCCATTATTTCGAAATTTATTTCCAAGTTATAAAAATTTTGCTTGAAGGCAATTACAATGCATGTATCGCATAAAATTTGATACTTTTTTATAGAAAATGAATTTGACAAGTGTAATCCCGGCAAAGGATCGCTCAGTGTGTAGAACATCGTACAGACTGTTTCGACTTTATTAGTCTCATCAGCGATGTATACTAACGACTTCCCTCAGACAGAAATTGAAACCGGGACGTCAGCAAACATAGTTAAAGACTATATTGCCTCGGCCACAGTACACAGCGAACAATCCCTGCGAAATTAACCTTGTCAATGATACTTAAAAGCCTCTACATAATAGGTAAGGGGACGTTGAGTGAATAATAACAACAAACCAGGTCTTATGCTCTTCGGCGAAGTGAATTAGATTTTTGGATGTTTGTATTTTAGAAGCATTGTTGATAAAGTATATATTATATTTTTGCTTGAAGGCAATTTCAATGCATAAAATGTAAGTATCATTGACAAGGTTAATTTCGCAGGGATTGTTCACTGTGTACTGTGGCCGAGGCAATATGATCTTTGACTATGCCTGCTGAGGTCCCGGTTTTTTATTTCTGTCGGAGGGAAGTCGTTAGTATACATCGCTGATGAGACTTAATAAAGTCGAAACAGTCTGTACGATGTTCTACACACTGAGCGATCCTTTGCCGGGATTACACTTGTCAAATTCATTTTCTATAAAAAAGTATCAAATTTTATGCGATACATGCATTGTAATTGCCTTCAAGCAAAAATATAATATATACTTCATTCAACAATGCTTCTAAAAAACAAACATCCAAAAATTGCAATAATTAAAACTTGGTAATCCCAAAATTTGAGAATTGCGATCCTGGATTCGGATTCGGATTTGGTCCAAAATATTTTTGTTCCGTCTATTGGTTAACTAGAAAAATAAAAGTTTTGACGAAATGTGTTTAAAAAATTGATATTTGAATATTCAGCAAACATAATTAGAAAAAAAAGGTCTTCAGCATAAAATAACCCATCAAGGGTTGACATACTGTATAATCCAACCAACGAAACCAAAATATTTTCAATTTGCTCACAGAGTTGGTCTGATTCCAAAATGGTATAATATGTTGGGCTACAGCCTCTAGGAGTAAAGTTGAAAAAATGTGACACATTGCCATTCAAAAATATCAGGATTGTGAGTCTGGATTCGGACCAGAATATTTTTAATTTGCACACAGTATTGGTCTGATTCAAAATTGGTATGATATATTCAGCTATAGCCTCTAGGAGTAAAGTTGAAAAATGTGACTCATTGACATTCACATTTATTATTGGAGATATACAGTTGTTCGAAAAACAAGGAGCAAGGATCATATTTATAGTTTTTATTGAAGAAGAATTTCTAACATAATGGGGGGGGGGACATGAGTGTAACCTGATATGTAAATTAGCACAGATAAGGTTTTAGCAAGGATTACGTGTTAGATGAGAATGGAAAAGTTTTAAGGATGAATCATCGTTGCCACATAGCTTTGTTTTATTGGGCAAATAGTGTGAATGGGGTAAAGTAGGAGAGAGGAGGAGTGAAAGGTGAGAGTGTGAACTGAATTTGAATTATGATTTGAAAAGGGCTAGATGTGTTCTCGGCTGGTGTGACTTGGGGGAAATAAAATTCTGAAAAGAAAAAGAAGTGGCCTTGTGTTATTACTAAAAAATTCTAAATAGCACAAGACGAGATGCGCCCGCCCCCAAGCACCCCAAGTTGATTTCCAGACACCAAACATGCAGGAATTGCCAGCTAACTCCAGCATCAACTCAGTACCCAAGATTCGAACCTCTCCCATGCAGTACCGGTCCAGAAAGATAAGTATACAGAATATTTCTGCTACCAAAATATCATCACTCCATTTGTCCTGGTTTGTAAGTGAGAATTCCCGCAGAGTTACGCCCCTTATAACATTTCATTCCTTTTGTTTACATCTGCGACTACGTCGTTACCGGAAGCGCTTCTTGGGATTACCCAGAATCCTCCACCAGCGCGCGGACCCTTTAATTCTTTCCACCTTTAGCTCGCCTATTTAACAGACGTGTTCGTCACCTCTTCGTGTTCTTCCTTAAAGAGAACATGTACGTCACTTGACTCTTAGTAAACCCTCCTCTTATTTCTTATTAAACGTTTCTCAGTCCCTGTCTTCTCACTCAAAGACTTATTACCTCGTGTATCTGACGGTAATGAAGGACTATTTGCTCCTACCATAAAATAAACTGAACCCCCATTTTATGTCCGTGTTTTGTATTAAATGTTTTATTTTTCTTGTACCCGTTATTTTACAATGCAAAATATATTCTATTTATTTATTTTAATATTCATTTCAATGTGCATATTCTAAAAGTTTTTATTTTGTGAGAATGTTTAGTTTTAAAGTGGGGGCTCGTTTTAGAATTTAGGCATAAATTGGAGCCTCCTTTTATGACCGTAATTTTGTTTCTTCGTCGACGATGATTAAAATCTGACGTTTTTATTTTAGAGTAGCAAAGCCAAAAAGAAAAGAAATAACAACAAAAGGTAATATTCAACTTTTTACTCGTAAATTCCTGCCATAAAATTAGGCTTGGGCATTCTCACAAAATAAAAACTTTTAGAATATACACATTGAAGTGAATATTAAAATAAACAAAGGAAATATATTTAGTATTGTAACATAACGGGTGCAAGAAAAATAAAACATTTATTGCAAAAACACGGACATAAAATGGGGGTTCAGTTTATTTTATGGTAGGAATTTACGAGCATATAGTCCTTCATTACCTATCTGACGATATTATTTTCCCCTTCGCTGAATGACATTCTCCCTGTATGGACCGCCTCTTCGTTCCATTTTTCTGAACTTTGTACACGTTTAAATATATTATACACGTCTACTTATTGTTTAATTGACTTTTCTCTCATAAAGACACTGCCCACTTGTTTATACCTTTCTTAACTCCTAAACCTGTTCGATAATGTTGTTATATGTCATTGTAACTCCACTGCCTTTATCTACGAACTGTTAGCCGAGTTTACCATTAACCCCCCCCCCCGTCCCCTGTTTTCCTTGTTTTGTTTCTATAAACTTGTTTTTCATGTTTCAGTTTTTGACCCTTTCTCGTTCTGTTATATCAGAGAGAAGATATCTCTTATGATTCACAATTCTTACTCACAAAATACACCTCGCTAGCATAAAACATCAAAACTCAAGTCGGAGGCAACAAGCGGAAGTCAACTCAATGGTACCCTATCACGAAGTGACCAATTCGACGCAGTTCTGCGCATAGGCTCGGATTGAGTTACGCTTGAAAGGAATTCCAAAACAAACAAAAAATAATATTGTAAGGAATCCGGAATTTCAGCCAATGAAAAATCTTCCCGCTAAACACCCCAAAGGCATTCTGGAGCCTACATCGTTAGCATATAAACCGGGTATTTTGAGAATCGGCAGTTGACGGACGGCCTCGACGCCGAGAACCCACCAGACGAGCAGGATCAAGGAACTGCTACGCACCCACCACCACGCATGCCCTCACCACCCGGACACTCAGCCTTACTTCAACACCTCACCGTAGCCGGGCGACATCCTTACCCCTTGACCACTACGGCGCTACCCACTACAACTCACTGAGATATTCCTGACTTATTTCCCGCACCAAGTGACCGTATCCACTACAACGGTATCCTACCGACACGAACTCAACTCCCTCGGCCACTACTACCTTCTCTGACCATCACTATTCCACTGGGACATTTCTGACTTGGTCTCTACACCAAGTGACTGTATCAACTCACAAACTTCTACTACCTCACGCCTCGCACCAGGCCAAGAGAGATTCCTGACGTATTATCTTACGATACCCACACCTCACCGACCTCACGGCCATTCCTGACTTACGACCCCTCGGCCACTCCAGAGAACTACTACGATTATCTACGGCGACAACAACAACGTTTTCACACTCGTTATTTCAATAAACGATTTTTATCCAATTCATCTTATCCATTATTCTTCTTTGCAACCCATACGCTTTTACGGATATCTTAAGATATATCATCGTGGAATGGAATAAACGAAATTACCCAATCCCGGTTTTTGTTATTCTTTGCTTGGGGGGGGGGGGAGTTAATTACGTGAAACGAAAAGCCGTATTATACACTTTGGACAATATATATGCGGCGAAGTAGAAGTTCATGATACCATTTGAAGTAAGAGCCATAACTTAACAAACGTTGACATATTATCTCACAATTACGAAATAAGAGCGTAACGTTACAGAGTTAACATAAATGATAACAATGCATAAGAAGACATTTGATATGTAGACATATTAAGTATTTTATTAAAATATGGAATGGTCTTACCATGGGATCTTTTAAGAGTATTTACGGGGATTCGTTGGAGCTCTTATTCTCCGTAGTTGGCTATTTCGGACAAAGAAGGAAACAAATACGAAAGTAAAATGTAGACAATTGTATTAACAAAAGGTACATAAATGTTTTTGCAAATTTTAATGGTATTTGGTACCAGACTTATCTGCGAGTTTAAGTTCTGTTCGTTGTAGAAGTGTTGATAACAGGGGTATTCAGGCCGCTGGTAAGAATGGTGTTAATACGCTTGGTCAGGTCGTTTCTCGTTCTTCCTTGGTAACCGGTTCTGTGATAAGTAATGGTGGATGGGACCCTCTTTAGTAGACTATTTGGGTCCTCAGCTTTCTGGTAAGTATGCTATCGTGACAGCCTTGTGTAGTATGCTAACACAATGCCTTAGAAAAGTATGCTGTGAAAAAATGCCTCCGTCTAGGTCAACGGTCCGTAGATAAGTGGGCCCTGTTTTGGGGCTAGGTGATGAGAGCGTTTATTTTTACGTCTCTCTTTGGTAACTGCTCCCTGATAAGTAAAGTTTTTGGTTTTGGCGCCAACATACGATGTTGGCGATTCGCCCTCTAGCGGCAGGGGAAGATAATTCACTATGGAATTTCCGACACTTTTGAGCAAAGCAATTCTTTTAGGTATGTTGTCAGTTTCTTACATTGTTCAATAAAAATATTTTCCAACTCATTCTTAATTGTTTCCCACAGTGTATATTCATTTACCAGTCAGTTATCGTATTATGAACCAGATTGGTAGTACCTGTTAGGGTCCCATCTATGAAAAAATTAGTTTAAAAAATGAGTTTGCATGAAACCAGAACGTCTTCAGCATAAAATAACCCAACAAGGGTTGACATGCCGTAAAATCCAAACAAATAAACAACCAAGCGAAATATTGGGTTTTTAACTATTTTCCTTGGAAAATTAATTTTTTTTAAATTTACCGAAAAATTCAACCAACCAACCAACCAGCCAATAAAATGAAGCATTGGGTTCTTAACTATTTTCCTTGGTAATTTTGCCGAAGGAAAGAAAATGTTTCCTAACAAAACAAATGCAATTGCAGAGAATGCATCGGATTTGACAAATTATATGCAAATTAAAAAACCGTTTCGTCTTTTGATTTGCTGCTCATGCATATTCATATCACGGTTCATGAATATGCAAATCAAGTTTTATGAATATTGATAAACACGCACCCTGTTACGCCTGTTGGAGGAAACGACAAAAGAAAAAAGAACTGTGTGTGTGTGTGTGTGTGTGTGTGTGAGAGAGAGAGAGAGAGAGAGAGAGAGAGAGAGAGATATGCACATACTTAAATATGAAGAGACTAATACATATAGATAGATATGTATATACATATATATATATATATATATATATATATATATATATACAATGTTGTCGAGTCCACGTATGTTTCTTTGTTGGTATATGTTGAGTCTAATTTTTTGTATATATCATATATGTGTTATATATATATATATATATATATATATATATATATGTGTGTGTGTGTGTGTGGTGTGTGTTTATAATGTATATTTATGGGAACACAATTTTTGTGGTGTCAATGCAAAGCACGAGGGAAATGTTTATGATAAATGAGATTTATTTTATACATTTCCCACAATGCTTTGCATTAAAATCCCAAAGAATATTTTCCCATATGTATATATACTAGCAAAAGTACCCTGCTGATACAACGACAACAGCAGCAGCAGCAGCAGCAGCAGCAGCTATACGTTGCTTTCCGAAACAAATTTTTATTTTTGTTAAATTAATTAATTATAGCCCTTAATCAGAAAAATTAATAACCAAATTTGTTGTGTTTCTTAGTTAGAACGATATCAAGGTGTATGCAAGATTTCGAATCTGAGTGACGTCTCATTTTGTATTTATAAGTCGACACTTACATACCAAACTTATATATATATATATATATATATATATATATATATATATATATATATAAGTTAAAGGAAAGGAAATGAATCCGACAATATGAGTATGAAAAGGTGGAATGAAAACATCACACAATGCTGTTAAAGAAGAAAACAATTTATAATATAATCATAGCTGATACTGATCAATATTTCGATTTAACAAAAATCATCATCAGAGCTCATTCACTCCCGTAGTTGTTTGGGTCGGAGAGGAATGTCAAATCAGTTTACAAAAACAAAAAACCTTAATACTGAAAAAAAAAAAGAACGAAAGTCGTTACAATATTCACCAATGTGGGCGCTCGCGCCATATATATGTCGGTCATGTCGATATGTATACCTTTTGTCATATGTCGGTCCTGTCTCTATGTATACCTTTTGTCATTTGAGATGTTGGCAACAAGACGAAACAAATTAAACGGAAGGGGATGGGTATTAAGAAATGTGACGGTTGGAATTCAAAAGATTTTTAGTAAAGGAATTTTTTTACGATTAATTATTTTTATATTTTTAAATTTTTATTTTTAAGTTCTGTATTTCATAAATGATTAAATATTTACTGTATTTTGTTTTTATATATAAAGTATAAAAATAAAAAAAAGTTATGGGCGGAATATGTTTCTTATTTTAGAAAAGGATTTTTTATTTTTTATTTTACGATTAATTATTTTTAATTTCTAATTATTATTTTTAAGTTCTGTATTTAATAAATGATTAAATATTTATTATATAAAGTATATAAATATTTATTATATAATTTTTTATAATAAATGATTAAATATTTATTATATAAAGTATATAAATATTTATTATATAATTTTTTATATATAAAGTAAAAAAGGTTATGGGCAGAATTGGTTATTATTTTAGATAATGTTAAGCAATTTGGATCTAATGTAAGGATATTATTATAATTTGGATCTAATGTAAGGTTATTATATATATATATATATATATATATATGTGTGTGTGTGTGTGTGTGTGTGTGTTGTTGTTGTTGTTGAGGGATCCACGTATGCATCTCGTTGATACAAGTGTGTCTATATATGTATATATATATATATATATCCGTCCATTGATGGTATATATTTCTTGTTTGGGATTTAGTGTGAAGCATTAAAAATATTAGAACCTCGTTTTTTAAGTGTTAGATTTATATCCGTGCTGCAAGCGCGACATGATGATGATGAAATTTCATTTATTGAGAATATTTTTCGAGAGTATTACTTTCTCTTCGTCGGACTATGAAAGTGACTCGGTTGCTGGCTATTTCTTGTGAATATTTCTGATCTATAGCTCTGCTGATGAGGCCTAATAGGCCGAAATGTACATACAGAGATTGATTTTTCTCGATTTGTTTAGCCATACATTTAAATAGGTATTCCCGCCTAATTCATTATTAATTAATTAATTTTCAAAATTAGGTACGACTCCAATTAAGCACTTATTCTCCCAAAAATTGTCGGCAAAAAGCCATTCCAACAAACCGTGTTTACAACTTATCATATATATATATATATATATATATATATATATATATATATATATAAAGATAAACCTATTGAGTCAGATAAACCAACTAAAAGTTTCGCTTAGTGCTCTTCAGGTCTAAGATCCGACTAAAGTGATTTGGAGCAAACTCCTTGGTCTTTCCTTTTTTTCCAAAATTGTTTTTCTCCCCGGGTGATGTTTGGTAGTATATTTTTACAATCAAACTATTTGCTGGGTTTTTTCTCACCGCGAGGATTTACCAACAAGTTTGGTATATATATATATATATATAGAGAGAGAGAGAGAGAGAATGTATACACGGAAAATTAGAACCCCCCACACATATATATAAATATATATATGTGTGTGTATTTGGGCAGCATTCTTTCATTTATACATGTAGAATTAAACAAAAGGCACATCTCCTGTTTAACAATTTTATTTTTTATCTTTTCTAATTTTCTGGCCAACTTTTTAATGTTTGGGTGGAATTGGTGGATGAGTCCATCAAAGTTCAGTTCCCGAGTACTTTCGGCACTTCGAAGTGCCATCATCAGGGGTGATGTATTTCAGTTTTTCTTTAAAATTATATTAATGTGGAGGCTGGAAGGAGAAGAATTGATGAGAAAGGTGTTATAGGCATTTTAGAATGTGTGTACTGTATTGGAAATTAATTTTGTTTAAGGATGGTTTCTATTGTTTTATGTATAAAGCTTCTAGTATTTGGAGTTTTTGTTTATTTTTTTCTTTGTGTAGAATGTGTATTTTCCGTTCGAATATTTCGGTAATTAGAGTGGGGGCATGAATGTAATTTTAGGTGTTGTGAAATAGAGCTATTATCTGTTAAATGGGGGGTTAGACGCCTTGACAATGTGGTTGAGGTGAATCCAATGTATGTATTATCATTTTCTGGGAGACTGCAATCTTCTACGGGACATTTAAATCTATATACTACATTGGTCTCATTAAGCCGACTTGTCTGGGGAGAAAAATTGTTACGAATGACGAGATTGGTAGTTTTGTATTTTGTATAATAAATAATAAATTTTACCTTATTATCAGGCGTGGTTGCAGTAACGTTATTCCGAATTATTTGTTTAAGTGCTATTTCATCGAGTTTGTAATTCCTGTGCATCTGGTTGCGATAGTAGATGTTATTTGAAGAAGTATTTGCTTTGGTATGTGTTTCTTTTTGGCTAGCGTCTATTTTTTGAATGATCTGTTTGATTTGTTGGTCAATGACGTCATTAGGAAATCCGTTATTAACTAGCGTCTGTTTGATGTTTTTGAGTTCGGCGTAGAATATCGGCTTTGAGGAAGATATATATATATATATATATATATATATATATATATATATATATATATATACTAGCAAATATATGCACCCTCCGGGTGCAAGTATTAAAGTTTTAATGTAATAAAATATATTAAATTAGAAAGGCTAATGAAACTAAATAAGAATGCAGATAAAAAGATTTGAAACAGAGGAGGGTATAATCAAAAAATAGAACAACTGAATTTTACTCTTCCATCACTCTTGTCTTTCATTGTTATTTTTTCTAATTTAACTATTTAGTTAAATGAGGAAGTAAAGAATAAAATGACAGTTATTTTTTTCTTGTTAATGGATTTCATTGAAGATTTATTGAAGAGATTTTTGCTTATATTCATTAAAATAAAACCAAACAGTTAGAAATCAATAATACTGAGCACATATTTATTAAATTCGATTTTTTAATATCAATATGCAAATTAGCCTTCCCGTTCACACTGTAAACCGCTATTTTGTTGTATATATAAACATAATTGCATGTTATTAGTATGTAGATATGGTTACCAGTATTAATAATTTAAAAACAATTTTATTTATAATTGAAGTTAGAAAAAATAAAATCATTGAGAGTGGGATGTCAATAACTAAGGGAATTGTGACTTGAGTAGTAATATAGTTTCGGTTACAGACAGAAAAACACACAATCTCCATTATAATAAGATATATATATATATATATATATATATATATATATATAGTTAAGAATTAATTCCAAAATGACTGAATGAATTAAATAAAAATGAACGAGGTGAGTGGAATAAATTTTAAAGATCCTTATATATATATATATAAAATGTAAAGAAATAACAAAAGACTTAGAGATTTAGCTTTATAGTCTATTTCAGGGAGCTTAGACAAAGTATCTAAATCTCCCGACTCATCAGATGCGAATGATTTGCTCTGTGGCTCTAACATTAAGAGCACACATTGAGCTCTCAAACTGCGACAGGTTTTTTTAAATAAAACTCTTGTGCCGTAAGGGAGATTTCTTCTCTGGACTTTTGGATTATATATATATATATATATATATATATATATAAGATAGATACCTACATAGATGTTCATACATAAGAAGAGATTGAGATAGATAGATAAATCTACATAAATAGGTACTACCAGTACAGATCAAAGTCGACCTAGGAGTAATGCCAATAAAGAGGGGGGTCCATATTTCTTATGGCTCCAGAATTGGAGCCTCAGCACCGGATGCAGTTTAGTATCATACACAAGGATGCACATTTTTTTAAGGGTTGTGCCCCCTGTAGGTGATCCAGTCAAGATATTCTATGTCCCACCGACCTCCATTTTTCCAACAGGCGAAAATTACCGCAGAAAGAAGCATGTAATCGGGGGCCTTTTGCGGAAATCACATTGAGGCGAGACAAGGACAATCTTGTTTTCCATTAATCTTCTTCCAAAAAAAAGAAATAAAGATGCCTTCGTACGCGCAAATTAGAAATAAATGGAAATCAACCCTGGACCGGAAATAGATTTGGTGCCATCCACTTCCGGTTGTTTTCAGATGACAGAGCGCATCACGTTTTAATGACGAGTGTGTTAAAGGAAAAACCGTTTATAGTGACTTAAAAATGTGGGGGACGTATTTAACAAGAAAGATTGCGTCAACAATTTTATCTGAATTTCTTAGAAGACGCCCTGCTGTTATACATTGACTAGCAGGACCTGTGGATATACAACAGTATGATAATCTAATTATTACAACATTTGATATGTTTACTTAAGAGCTATTGCTAAATAGTTCAATATCTAAAAAGTGTATCTATCTTGATTTAACTTTCTCACTCTTTTTTCTTTCTTTCCTCCTTTTAATTTTTTCATTATGCTCGATTGAAACAAATTATCGTTATCACTTCCGCGTGCTCACCCCTCTCTCTATCTATTTCCCCTTCTCCCTTTCTTTCTTTTTATAAATTTTAACATGTCCCTTTCTCCCCACCCCCAATTTTATATGAAAAACGAAAGGGTCCATTATAAAGCTGATGTGACGACATTCATAAAAATAAGAACTAGATAATCAGGATTTACATTTTTGCATTTCATCTTGGACGATTTGGACGGTCTCATTTTTAACCAGAGGGTGTTACAAGATGACAACAGTCGTACTTTTAAGGGACACGAGTAGGGTTAGCTCAGTCGGTAGAACGTTCGGCTAGAAATCGCAAGGTTCCTAGTTCGATACCGGCCATCGCCAACTCAGCGTATAAGTAGCACAGGGATCTGTGCGGTGAAGTAAGGAGCTGATGGTAGGTGTGGCGCTCCACCTCAGACGCATAAACAATCTCCTTGGTCTAGCGCTAGTGAAAAGGGGATAGGCTCCCTCGCTGATTGGCTGATACCGACTTTAGGCCACCCCGACGACTTTATTTTATGTATTGCACACTAAGATAAGAAAAGTGTGACGTATATATTTCCTTCCAGTTGAACCAGGTCCCTGCCACTCTTGGCTCTCATTTAATCAAGAGAATTCTGGGAAGGAGAAAAGAAAGTTACCACTTATGAATCATAAGCATTTTATAGGCACTATAAGAATATCACATATGTAATTTATTTCAATACATTTTAAACAATTAAATTCCTCTAAAAAATTAATTGTTGAAGATTCATGATGCACTCAAAACAAACGGTTTTATAACAATAGGGATAGGCGATTTTGTCGTCTACTAGGAATTTTAAAAGTGAATTAGAAATAATTAAATCTATTATTTAAGGTCAAACTTTGTCTAAATCGATAAGTAGTAACATAATAACCATAAATAAAAAAAGAAAAATATCATTACATATGCAGTTTATTTTTAATAGATTTAAAAGTATTTGTTTTGGTCAATTTCGACGATATCAGCCAGTCAGCCTCGTTTTCGATGTTTTTAAGTGCTTGTTTACAATTTTACAGTAAAATTGTAAACAAGCATTCGCGTTTGCAAAAAAATTTACCAAAAATCAGGTAATTATCCGATTTTAATGAAATTTTCAGTATTGATTTAATAATTAATGAATTTTATAATGCATCAGTTATTTTATTTCAAAACTTTAATTTAGTATTTTTGCTATGAAAAATTATATATAAAATTCATTTAAAATAAAAATATTCGGATTTTAAGTTTAAAATGTTATATTTTTAGATTCTAAAAATAAATATCTACTTAATGCAAACCTTATTTTAGGCGCCAAAAGTAATAAGTTTTGAAGAAAAACTCGATTGAAAATGTACCCCCTCCCCCTTTTAAGCAAAAAAACATTGATGTATAATTTTTTCTTTTATAATATAATAGCCAATTGAATAATTATCGAAATGAGTAAAAAAGAAATCTCCAAAAAATTCATTATTTATTATTTTTTTACATTTTATTTTTCGATTTTCGGTACTTATTTTTTCATAGAATAGCCATTCTAATGTTTCTATTCATAACTTCGGTCTTTTATCTCATTATTTATACTGTAATTAGTATAAAAAATGATCAACTTGCAAAACATTTTACGCTCCCAACAAAAAAAAGGGTCAAAATTAAGCGACCTGAAAAAAATGAGAGTTTTGAAATAAAATAAATAATGCATTATAAAGATCATTCATTGATACATAAACACTGAAGATTTCATTAAAATCTGATAATTTCCTGATTTTTGGTAAATTATTTTCTGTAGGGGGCTAAAGTCATTTTGTCAAAAACGAATTTTAGGCTCCGTTTGCCAGTCCCTATATAACAATCTAAAATATTTTTAAAAAGTTTCTTCTTAGAAATCAATAACAAAAACATTTTTTCCTTCTATTCAGAAGCAGCGACCTTACCGGACAACCTGGGGACATTGCTGAGACAGATACAACAAAGTTAAGTTTCTTAAACCTCTAAGCATACTTATATATATCCCGCCAAGAGAATTACTCTGGCAACCTCTTACAGACATTTACACAATTTGTATACTCACGCATTTAATACCACAACCAATAAATTGTTAACCCAATTATATACACTATAATTGCCTTGTCTCCTTTCCTTTACGACAAAGATACTATTTCACCCCAATATTTCTTTTACAGCCAGCTGAACCATTTAGAATTTCAAGAGAATTCTGGGAAGGAGAAAAATAAGAAAGTTACCACTTATGAATCATAAGCATTTTATAGGCACTACCAATAGTTCGTTCATTTTCATTTTAAAAACGAATTAAAATCAATCAAATCGATTATTTAAGGTCAAATTAATGTTTTAGTCGAAAACTATATTATGGATACTAGCAAATATATACACCCTCCGGGTGCAAGTATTTAAGTTTTAATGTAATAAAATATTGTATTAAATTAGAAAGGCTAATGAAACTAAATAAGAATACAGATAAAAAGATTTGAAACAGAGGGAGTATAATAAAAGATTTGAAACAGAGGGAGTATAATAAAAAAATGGAACAACTGAAACTTACTCTTCCATCACTCTCGTCTTTCATTGTTATTTTTTCTAATTTAAGTATTTAGTTATAAGAGGAAGTAAAGAATAAAATGACAGTTATTTTATCTTGTTAATGGATTTCATTTAAGATTTATTGAAGAGATTTTTGCTTATATTCATTAAAATAAAACCAAACAGTTAGAAATCAATAATACTAAGCACATATTTATTAAATTCGATTTTTTAATATTAATATGCAAATTAGCCTTCCCATTCACACTGTAAACCGCTATTTTGTTGTATATATAAATATAATTGCATGTTGTCAGTATGTAGACATATTTAACAGTATTAATAATGTAAGACAATTTTATTAATAATTGAGGTTTAGATAAAAATAAAATCATGGAGAATGTGATGTCAATAACTAAGAGAATTGTGACTTGAGTAGGAATATAGTTTCGGTTACAGACATAAAAACACACAATCTCCATTATAATAAGATATCACAGTATGATAATTTATTTATTACAATGTGTGATGTTTACTTATTACAACATTTGATATGTTTACTTAAGAGCTATTGTAAATAGTTCAATATATAAAAAGTGTAAAAATCTTAACTAGCAGGACCTATGGATATACTACAGTATGATAATTTAATCATTACAACATTTGATATGTACTTTGTATAGTAGTGACGTATTTATCCTTGACAAGTTAATTTCGCATGTATCGTGTGCTACGTATCTGTGGCCTATGTGTAGAGTCTCTGATTCTGCGTGCTGAGTTCCCGGTTTCGATTTCTGTTGGAAGGAAATCATAAGTACACATCTCTGATGAGACTTAATAAAGTTGAAACAGCTGTACGATGTTCTACGTGGGGCACAATATTTGCCGAGTTCACTTGTCATGATTATTTTCAATAATTATCGAATTTTATACGATATACGCATTGTAATTGCCTTCAAGCAAAAAATATATAATGAGCACCAGTAAAATAAGCAAAAGAATATCATATATGTAATTTATTTCAATACATTTTAAACAATTGAATTCCTCTAAAAAAAATACTAAGTGAAGATTAATTATGCACTCAAAACAAACGGTTTTATAACAATCTAAAATAATTTTTTCAAGTTTCTTATAAATCAATAACAAAAAACATTGAATACATTATATACAGAAAAATTACTAACTTGTTGATATTTATTAAAACGTAATATTTTTTTCGTTCCAAACGTTCTTTATCGTTAGTAGGGAAAGCTTTTGTAGAGAAAGAAGTTTTGCATGATATACCCGCGTCTACGGTGATCTATAAGTGACAAGTCACTAACCCAGATTTATAAACAAAAAATTACCAAAAATGAGGGAATTATTTGATTTTAATAAAATTGTGTGTGTTGACTCAACGAATTCTTTAAATCACTGAAAAGTTTCAATCAAACTGATTCAATAGATATAAATAGAAATTCTTTAAAATAAATATTACCGTTCGCACCACCCATACGCGTCTTGAGAAAACAATTTATATACCTAATTAATAGATAAAATTCCTTTAAGATATGAAACGCCTAATTTTAAGTTTTAAATTTCATATTTTCGGATTCTAAAAACAAATATTTATTTAATAATTAAACTACTTTAGTATTGTTATGTAATAATTTTTGGAGAAAACTCAATTGGAAAGTTAAGTTCCCACCCTTTTAGACAGAACAGATATCGATGTATTTTTTTTCACTGATAATCACAGCCAATTATATACTTAAACAACAGAGTAAAAAAAATCTCAAAAAATGTTATTCTTATCTATTTAAAAAAAAATTCCATTTCCAAATTTTCGGTATTTATTTTCTACCAGAGGCGCTCCTTAAAAACATGTTTTCATTCTATTCACTGCCTTTTTCTATGTCACCGCTGCTTCTCTCGTCAGAAGTTTGGTTTGCGTGACGTTCTACAGCCTTTCTTGCCAAACACATGCGTCTCTCCAAGGAATCTGAGCTTGTGTCAGGGATATAGAATTACAATTCTATATTTTATATAAAAATAATAATAAATACGCGTACACATTTCTTTTCTCAAGTTTAAGTGAAAGAAATTAAAACAAACACACAACACAACCCTTTTCCCAAAGATACTATTAAACTTTATGATTGTGTCAAATATAGGGGGGGGGTAAATTTCACAGGGAAAATTGGTGGTACCTACAAATTTAAGAAGAGCAATTTCCTTTAGTAGCGGACTAAAAGATTTTTGTTTTGTTTTGTTTTTCAGTACTATCGATACACATTCTCTTATTTTTATATGTTTGACAACTTAAGAATGCTAGATTTGTATGTAGATAACAATTAATCACCTTGAGATAAAAGTATCAGTTGGTCCAAAGTCCAATATCCAAGGTAGATCATATCAGGAGTACTAGTCACTGCCGTAAAAAAACAGTTCGATTATTAGTATATTGAAAATATTAAAATACACGTTTAAAAAATTATTACACTATGAATAGAAATTTGACACAAGGTCACAAGTACGAGTCATCCAGTGAGGATCGAACTCATGGGGAAATGTAAGTAAGTAAAGTCAACGAGGCAGCCTAAAGTCGGTATCAGCCAGTCAGCGAGGGAGTCTATCCCCTTTTCAATAGTGCTAGACCAAGGAGATTGTTTTTAGCATCTGAGGTGGGGTGCCACACCTACCATCAGCTCCTTACTTTACCGCACAGATCCCTGTGCTACTCATACACTGAGTTGGCGGGGACCGGAATCGAACTAGGAACCTTGTGGTTTCAAGCCGAACGCTCTACCGACTGAGCTAACCCGGCCCCTAACTAAAATAGAATTAGAATTAAAAAAAACAATAAACTCTCATGGGCCTTCACCGGAGGAACCCTCTGCGCATTTGCGACAAAAAGGACCGCCTTCCAGCCCCCCCCCCCCAAAGAATCTCTCGGCCATTCGAGTTCAGGCCTTAACTGAGTGTAGTTGCTTCCTCAGCTAGGGGGATATCCCCTTGCCACAGACGTTTATGACCCGGTCAATAAAGCCTAGTCATAAAACTACCTCTTGTCGTTGTCTCTTCTTTTGAGCGCGACCACCAAATGAGATGGGGTACAAAGCAAAAACACAAAGAATACGCAACCAGAATGTCCAGCTATATTTAAATCATAAAACACCAAACCTCTTCTAAGAGTATTTACGGTTTTTGAAGGAGCTCTTATTTCTCCGTAGTTGTAGGCAAATTGTCGGACAAAAAAGGAACAAACACGAAAGTAAATGCAGACACTGGCATTGACAAAAATTCCATAAAATTGTTGCAAATTTTAATGGTATTTGCTACGAGACTTATCTGAGCTAGTAATTTTCTTGGAGTAGTGGTGATAACAGGGTATTCTGTTCGTCGGTAGGAAAGGTTGATAAGACGCTTCGTCTCGGTAGTTTCTCGTCCTTCAGTAAGTGTGCTATTGTACCCGCCTTTTAACGTATGCTGATACAATGCCTTAGAAGTGAGCTGGTTGTAGAGTTCTGTGATAAGTGGGCCCTGTTTTGGGCTTGGTGATGAGAGCTTGGTGTTTTTACGTCTCTCCTCCAATACTGCTATGCGAAGTGGGCCCTGTTTTTGGTCTAAGTGATGAATGAAGTGTAGGGACCGCTATTTACGCGACTACCCTCTGTGGGTGCTCCGTGATAAGTAGGTCCAGTTTGGGCTAAGTGATGAATAAAGTGTAGGGACCGCTATTTACGCGACTACCCTCTGTGGGTGCTCCGTGATAAGTAGGTCCAGTTTGGGCTAAGTGATGAATGAAGTGTAGGGACCGCTATTTATGCGACTACCCTCTGTGGGTGCTCCGTGATAAGTAGGTCCAGTTTGGGCTAAGTGATGAATGAAGTGTAGGGACCGCTATTTATGCGACTACCCTCTGTGGGTGCTCCGTGATAAGTAGGTCCAGTTTGGGCTAAGTGATGAATGAAGTGTAGGGACCGCTATTTATGCGACTACCCTCTGTGGGTGCTCCGTGATAAGTAGGTCCAGTTTGGGCTAAGTGATGAATGAAGTGTAGGGACCGCTATTTACGCGACTACCCTCTGTGGGTGCTCCGTGATAAGTAGGTCCAGTTTGGGCTAAGTGATGAATGAAGTGTAGGGACCGCTATTTACGCGACTACCCTCTGTGGGTGCTCCGTGATAAGTAAGTAGGTCCAGTTTGGGCTAAGTGATGAATGAAGTGTAGGGACCGCTATTTATGCGACTACCCTCTGTGGGTGCTCCGTGATAAGTAGGTCCAGTTTGGGCTAAGTGATGAGAGCGATTGTTTTTACGTCTCTCGTCCAGTAACTGGTTTTCGATAAGTGAAGTTTTTGGTTTTTAGCGCCAACATACGATGATGGTGATTCACCCCCTAGCGACAGGGGGAGATAATTAGCTATGGAATTTCCAATACTTCCTACCCCGTAGGTTTAAGGTCATTGGTGCTTTGAACTTGTTCGCTGGTTGTTGTTAATTTCTTATCTTAAATCCCAAATATACTTGCTTTTCTTTCTTGTGAGTTGTCAGGCTGAAAAGGGATTAAGGAAGAGAAAAGACAAATATAGTTTTAGGGTAAGACTTTTATTTGTAGATTCACAACTATTTCTTGGAGGTCTAAAAAGAAAGAGATTCTTTTCTGGCGTCAGGAATTGTTTTTTGTCTTTTTCACCACATGCCCAGGGGGCTCTTCCTGTCTGAAGCCTACAGGTAGATTGTTTCTTTTTGTGTCTTTTTTTTTTTAAATTCAATTTAATTTAATTTTTTTTTTACTTTATTTTGTTTTATTTTCTTTTATGGGGTAAAGGTAGTTGTTTCATGTGAGCTTTGGCTTGTTGGTGGATTTTAGTGCCTGTTTGATGGTTATTGCTGATTTATTTTCTTAAATCCCAAATATACTTGGTTTTGTTTCAGGTGGATTGTCAGGCTGAAAAGGGATTAAGGAAGAGAAGAAAAAAGACAAAGATAGTTTTAGGGTAAGACTTTTATTTGTAGATTCACAACTATTTCTTGGAGAGATTACTCCCAAGTCAGTTAATAGTATGTGGACTTAATGAAGTCCTGATCTAAAAAGAAAGAGATTCCCTTTTTGGCACCAGGAATTGGATCTTTTTCTGTGCATGCTCAAAGGGTTCTTCCTGTTGGGAGATTATTATTTTTTGTGTCTTTTTTATTTTTTTTATTTAATTCAATTTTGTTTTATTTAATTTTTGTCATCTTTGGTGTATGTTTGCTGGTTGTTGCTAATTTCTTTTCTTAAATCCCAAATATAATTGGAGTTTCTTTCTTTCTTGTGGGTTGTCAGGATTAAAAGGAATTAAGGAAGAAAAAAGACAAAAATAGTTTTAGGGTAAGACTTTTATTCGTAGATTCACAACTATTTCTTGGAGAGATCTTCCGAACCGGTTAATAGCGTTTGCATCCAATAAATGCCCTGGTCTAAAAAGAAAGAGATTCCCTTTATGGCACCAGGAATTTGCTCTTCCTGTCTGAAGCCTCACAGGAGAGTTACTTTATGTGTTGTTTTTTTTTTAAAGATTTTAAAAATTTAATTTAATTTTGTTTTACTTTATTTTGTTTTGTTTTCTTTTTATCTTTTAATCCCAACAAAGCCGCTTTTCAGTAGTAACGGATTTGCGAGACTAGCTTCCTAACCATTACACCACGACGGGACGCCCAATGATACACATGTTTGATGTTAGAAAATAATTATACAATATATGTACTTACTCCCCCACCTTCACACGACCAGGATGCGACACAAGGTCTATATTTCTAAGCGGTGTTTAACAAGTTTGAATTCAGAGGTTACTTTCTCCTATACTGGTTGCCATACCAAGCTTGAAGAGCCCAATCTAACCAACTATTTACCCCTAGCTGGAGTGAGAATAGTTGGATTCATACTATTCCAGATTCCAGTAAATATTTTCTGACCTGCCACCATGTCAGATGAATGTCCAATTAACGCGGGGAGCCACCCATAAACCAAAGTGCAGTTGCAAGGGTAGCATATGTCTCCTCGGCATTCCTCTCTTGAGGCGCCTCAGGCACCGGGAAATAAACCCAATCCTCCGATATATATGATAGGGCATCTATGGCCTGCGAAATGGCACCCTGGGATTCACGCTAATATTTAATCGTATCACCGCATTCAGCATCAAGAATCCGTTTCAGCAGGTCATATATACAAACTTGATTCTCATTTCTGTCCACATCTAAACAAACTTTTCCAAACTTAACACAAGAACTTTTACATTTTACATTACACATATCATATCTACACTATTCCTTTTGAACATTTCACATATTATTGCAAATTTATTCTCTGAATAAATTTATTTGTTATTTTATAATTATATGCATTTGTTTTATCATTTCTCCGTATTTTCTACTTAAACTGTGTCATTTTATTCGTCATTTAAATATTATTTGTGGAGTAGTTCCACGCAACCTTCCCGACGTTAAATACATACAAATTCATTCTCAGTCATTTTTAATACACCAGGTCGCCTCTACAAGCACTAATAACAACAACTCTGATTTTATTGCCATATATTAAGGAAGCCTGGATCCCGTACTCAGGTCACGTGAGGAAACTGGACAGTTTTCACCTCAGATGCCTACGCTGCATTCTACGCATCCGCTGGCAGGACAAAGTGCCTAACACAGAAATGCTGGAACGAGCAAACATAAACAGCATGCCCACCATCACCTGCGAGAGACGCCTGCGCTGGCTTGGCCACGTCAGGAGGATGAACAAAGGCCGCATCCCCCAAAGACCTACTGTATGGTGAACTAATGGAGGGCACCCGACCGGCAGGGAGACCATGCCTACGCTTCAAAGATGTCTGCAAGAGAGACATGAAGACATGCCGCATCGACATAGACATGTGGGAGGCTTATGCAGAAGACCGTGCAACCTGGCGCCTCCTCGTCAAACAAAGAACAAAAAGAAGTGAAGAAGAGAGGAAAAAAGCTGCCACAGAAAAGAGAGCTAAAAGAAAGGAGAAAAAGCAGCCCCCCCCCAACACCTATAGAAAGCATCACCTTTTGTTTGCAGCCATTGCACCAGAGACTGCCATTCAAGGATCGGTCTGTTCAGCCACTCACGTAGCTGTAAGAGAGAGAGAGAGAGAGAGAGAGAGAGAGAGAGAGAGAGAGAGAGAGAGAGAGAGAGAAAAAAACTACACCATCGTCTAAAATCGACGGAAGGTTGCCAACCAACCAATATTAAGGAATATACAAGAATTGAGAAAAATGCCATCATCATCGTCCCGCCAGCAGCACGGTTATCCATGACAATCTCTCGCAAACCATCCCTATCCTTCATTGATCCCGAGTGGTCCTCTACACAGCATGCAATATCCGTATAGAGCTAGTCTATGTAGGTATTTGCTGGACGACTGGCACTAGAATGTCCATGTGGTGGTTTCGGCAGAAGGACGTCGCTTATGAGTTCATCCTTACTTCTCCAGCAGTGTCCGGCATATCTTGTTTGTCTTACTCGGATGGTTTGTATAACAGTAGGAGCAGGTGGCTACTTTCTTGTGGGATATTGCTTTCACGATTTGTTCATGATCACACGCAGCATCCTTGTGCAACTCCCATCCAACCTATTTTCCAGGCACCTCGTCAAGGTCCAAGTGGTGCAGCCATACAGCAGCACTGATACCACTACAGCCTGGAAGTAGTTTAAAAATAGGAAAAAAAGTATATTGTTCTTAATCTTTTTTTGTTTGTCTCTGCGCTTAGTTCATTGGTCGACATTAATCACGTGGTCCAAACATTATACAGTGATAATTTCAGATCAAGAATCGTCAAATAAGTCCGTGTCAAACTATGAAAATTGTCCACTCCTTATCAAATGGCAAGCCATTGAAATTAGTTGACCAGTAGACCCCGGTAGCAATATCTCATCTACTGAAAGTGATGTCAACATAAGCAGAGGTAAAGTGTGGGCTGCTATTGACAGGTTAATGATCATATGGAAATCTGATTTCTTTAATAAAATAAAATGGAAATTCTTCCTATCTGTAGCCGTGTTAGTGTGATTGTATAGCTGCACCACTCCACACAGATATGTACACACTGACCTCAACATAAAAAATCTGCACAGATTATGTACATTGAAATACAATAAACAGACGATATCCAATAAAAACTATAACAGATGCCGACTACGCAGATGATCTAGTGTTTCTTACAAATACACCTGCTCAAGTAGAATTCTACTGCATAGCCTGGAACAGGCAGCAAGAGGCATTGGTTTTTTAAGTGAACTCAGATGAAATAGAGTTTATTAGTTTCAATCAAGATGGCGCCATCTTATCAAAAGACAAATCACCTCAGTAGCAATATCCCATCTACTGAAAGCGATGTGAACATACGCAGAGGTAAAGTGGGGGTTGCTATTGACATGTTATCAATCATATGGGGACCACCCATGAACCGAAGCTCTCTCTGATAAAATAAATAGTATCAGTACGACTCTATGGTTGCACCAATTGGAGAAAAAACTTTAGCTGTGTCAGTGCTACTGTATGGCTGCACCACTTGGACCTGAATAAAACGACAGGAGAAAAGTTTAGATAGGAACTACACAAGGATGCTGCATGTTTTTAAGAGACATTTCGAGACTTTTAAAATTTCCCAGTGGTAAGCAGGTAATTTCGGATAAAAGAAGACGAGAACAACAATTAAAGTTAAAGAAACATATATTCAAAAGGTACAAAAAGGGTTGCAAATTTGTGGCATTTGCTAGCCAGATTTATCTTGCTGAGGGTGGAGTGAAGGTAAAGGTGAGCGCTGGAATATTATTCCACTCGCTGGTTGACAAGGTGAAGGGTGCTGGATGAAACCACTCGCTGTTTGACAAGGTAAAGGGAGCGCTTGAAAAACGCGCCTCGCCTGTTGAATGCTCATACGATAAGTGACTTTCGTCAAAGAGTTTAATTTTGGCGCCAATATCGTATATTGGCGATTCGCCCTCTGGTGTCAGGGGCAGATAATTCAACTATAATTTTTCCGATATGTTTTGAAAGAATCCTGAAATCAGAACCATATTAAGCAGCAGCTGTACGGCCACTTACCTCTCATTTCACAATGCTGGGCACTGCATGTGATCCTGCACTGATCTTAGTTCGATGTGAATAGACCAGTGAGGTAATTAACGGTGTGATCCCAGGGGGCCATCCCTCCAGGCAACACCTGCCCCCTTGATTTAAATGGGCAGAACTGGGGGTTATTTCCTAGTTGAGTAACATGATATTACAGGGTAAACCAGAAAAAACAGAACCCAAATTATTTATTTATTTTCCCATTAAAGTAACGCTAAACCCTAACCCTAACTCTAAACCCTAACCCTAACGCTAAACCCTAACCCTAACCCTAACCCTACCCCCCTAGTTGAGTAACATAATATTACAGGGTGACCCAGAAAAAACAGAACCCACACATTTTGTAATAAAACTGTTCATTTTAATTTTTATTTTTGTTGAAGTTTAAGTCCAACAAGGGTTAGGGTTTAGGGTTAGGGTTGGGATTAGTTTAATGGGAAAATAAATAATCTGTGTCTGTTTTTTTGTCAATCTGTAATATCATGTTAGGTAATTTATGAGGAAATGCGCCCCGGTCTCCTGCCTCAGAAATTGCTACCCGGTGACTATTAAAATAACGTCTCCAGCTATGTCGGTGTTACTTGAAAGAAAACAACCAACTTAGGGCGTTAAATGTATTTTAGAGGGGGGCTTCTTTTTTTTGGCGTAATTCTTATTTATTTATCGTAATTTGTCGTAATTCTTGTTCATTTATAGAAATTTGTCGTAATTCTTATTTATTTATCGTAATTTGTCGTAATTCTTGTTCATTTATAGAAATTTGTCGTAATTCTTGTTCATTTATAGAAATTTGTCGTAATTCTTGTTTATTTATCGTAATTTGTCGTAATTCTTGTTTAGATATGAAGATGGATATATAATTTGGAATAGACTGAGATAGATTGATAAACAAAATAATATAGATAGATTTTTGTCGTAATTCCTGTTTATTTAAACTAAAAACAAGACATTAAACAAACATGAATAAAAAAAATCTGAGACGACATAGCTGGGGACGTTATTTTAATAGTCACCGGGTAGCAATTTCTGAGGCAGGAGACCGGGACGCACTTCCTCATAAATTACATAATGTTACTCAACTAGGAAATAACCGGGCTGGGTTTATTGACCAGTGCCTGAGGCGCCCCTCCTTGAGGGGGAATGCTGATGTGATGTACACATTTTTTTTGTGTCTGTCATCCCATGAGCTTCGGTTAATGGGTGGTCCCACATTAAACGAACTTGTGTCATGCCCGCGTAATTGGGATGCGAGGCAAATACTTGTTCAATTTCTTAATTTAAAATTTGAGTCTCGGTACTTATTGAACACACATAGTGTTGTCCCCATGACCCAGATAACAAAATGTTCCATTTCATGAACCTGTCACATGACAATACTCCTATCTAAATATTTAGATTTCTCACACAGCAAAAAGACTTTCACTCTCTCTCTCCCTCCTCTCTCTCTCTCTCTCTCTCTCTCTCTCTCTCTCTCTCTCCATGGGCCAGTAGTAAGCTATCACAAGTAAATTGAATACATTGCTTAAGCCTCAACATTTGAGTGATACCCTCCCCCCCTAAGATAAGAGTAGGGGAAGAATGTACATTGGTACAAAATAAATAGTTTCCTTTTTAAGTTCAATTCAGTTGCCGATTGCTGCCAAAAAGCCAAGTTTATTTGTAACTATACTCTATAAATTAAATATATATATATGTATATATATTCATGTGACACCTGTTGAAGGAAAGAGAAATTGAAAGTTCATTTCGTCTAAGTCGCACTTGTTCATTTTAATAATGGTCTTTTGGGTAATTTTAATTTTGCTTCTTGTAATTTCGATTTGGTATCTGTTTTTTCAAAGCAAAAAAAATAAACTTCGAGTCCGTGTTGAAGGATTTGTCAACCCCAAGTTCGAAAAAGTGCAGCAAGTTTTTAGGTAAGTAATTCATTTAACAGTGTTTTTCAAACATTTTTTTATCATATAATATAGGGAGTAGCAAACTGAGCCTTAAATGCGTTTTTGACAAAATGACTTTAGCCCCCCCCCCCCGAAAATAATTTACCAAAAATCAGGGAATTATCAGATTTTAATGAAATTTTCAGTGTTTATTTATCAATGAATGATCTTTATAATGCATTATTTATTTTATTTAAAAACTTTCTCATTTTTTTTCAGGTCACTTAATTTTGACCCCCCTTATGTTGAGGGCGTAAAATGTTTTGCGAGTTGGTCATTTTTATACTAATTACAGTATAAATAAAGAGATAAAAGACCGAACTTATGAATAGAAATAGTTTATATATTAATTTTTCATAGCAAAAATACTAAATTAAAGTTTTGAAATAAAATAACTGATGCATTATAAAATTCATTAATTGATAAATCAATACTGAAAATTTCATTAAAATCGGATAATTACCTGATTTTTGGTAATTTATTTTGCAAACGCGAATGTTACAGTAAAATTGTAAACAAGCACTTAAAAACATCGAAAACGAGGCTGACTGGCTGATATCGTCGAAATTGACCAAAACAAATACTTTTAAATCTATTAAAAATAAACTGCACATGTAATGATATTTTTCTTTTTTTAATGATGTTACTACTTATCGATTTAGACAAAGTTTGACCTTAAATAATAGATTTAATTATTTCTAATTCGCTTTTAAAACTCCTACGAGACGAAATTAATGCCACTCTACAGTAGGGACTGGCAGAAAAAAATCGGATACTACGAGTTTTAAAAGCGAATTAAGAATAATTAAATCTATTATTTAAGATTAAACTTTGTCTAAAACTATAAGTAGTAACATAATAACCATCATTAAAAAATATATATATATATAATTACATATGCAGTTTATTTTTAAAAGATTTAAAACCATTTGTTTTGGTCAATTTCGACGCCATCCGCCATTTTATCTGTTTTTCAATGGTTTTAGGCGCTTGTTTACAATTTTAACGTAACATTTGAGATGGAAATTTTTTTACCAAAAATCAGGTAATTATCCGATTTTAATGAAATTTGATTTATCAATTAATGAATTTTATAATGCATTAGTTATTTTATTTCAAAACTTTCATTTAGTATTTTTGCTATGAAACATTAATATATGAAATTCATTTAAAATAAAAATATTCTGATGTTAATTTTAAAATGTTATATTTTTAGATTCTAGAAATAAATATCTATTTAAAGCAAACCTTATTTTAGACACATAAAGTAATAAGTTTTGAAGAAAAACTCGATTGAAAATTCCCCCCCCCCTTTTTTAGCAGAAAAAATATCAATGTACAATTTTTTTTCTTTTATAAAATAATAGCCAATTAAATAATTATCGAAATGAGTAAAAAAGAAATCTCCCAAAAATTAATTATTTATTATTTTTTTACATTTTATTTTTCGATTTTCGGTACTTATTTTCTCATAGAAAAGCCACCGTAAAATTTTTTTTTTGTTTCTATTCATAACTTCGGTCTTTTATCTCTTTATTTATACTGTAATTAATACAATATAAGACCAACTTGTAAAAGATGTTACGCCCCCAACATAAGGGGGGTTAAAATTAAGTGACCTGAAAAAAATGAGAAAGTTTTTAAATAAAATAAATAATGCATTATAAAGATCATTCATTGATACATAAACACTGAAAATTTCATTAAAATCCGATAATTCCCTGATTTTTGGTAAATTATTTTCTGTAGGGGGGGGGGCTACAGTCATTTTGTCAAAAATGCATTTTAGGCTCATTTTGCCAGTAGCTAGATAATATCATTAGATTACATATAAAAAGCATTGGTACTAATGCAGAATAGTGCACAAAATATCATATCATTAAATTAAACTTGCAAATCGGTCAGAAAATTAGGGTGACACAGAAAAAACAGAACTCACAAATTTTGTAATAAAACTGTTAATTGTAACTATGGGGGTTTAGGGTTAGGGTTAGAGTTTGGGGTTTGGGTGTCTGGTTAGTTTAATGGGAAAATAAATAATTTGGGTTCTGTTTTTTCTGGGTCACCCTGTAATGTGTTTTAATTTTCCGGCTGATTTGCAAGTTTAGCCAGATTACGTATAAAAAAAGCATTCTATTTCAACAGAAATACCCGAAACCATTGAGGTTAAGGGTTCGGGTTAATGTTAGGGTTAGGGTTAGGCTACTTCACGAGTTTCTGTAATCTAATACTATTTATACATAAAATGCGATTCTATTCTGCATTTGTACTAGAGAAAGAATGATAAATAAAATACAAATAAAAGACATTAATGCTATTTATACGTAAAATGCGATATTAATGATATTATCTCTTGTGCGCTATTCTGCATTTGTATCCATTTTTCTTTTTTTACCACAACCCTCAGCATGGACAACAATTTGAATTGCGAGGCTAAAACCTAAGTCTAATGATACGAAACTAGCAGGAACTGTGGATATACCACAGTATGATAATTTAATTATTACAATGTTTGGTAATTTATGAGGAAGTGCGTCCCGGTCTCCTGCCTCAAAAATTGCTACCCGGTGGCTATTAAAATAACGACCCAGCTCAGTCTATTCAAAACTATCCATCTTCATATCTATCTATCTATCTCAATTTGTTCATATTTATCTATATTACTTTAAATACTAAGATTTTTTTTTATTCATGTTTGTTTAATGTCTTGTTTTTAGTTTAAATAAACAAAAATTACGACATGTTTGTTTAATGTCTTGTTTTTAGTTTAAATAAACAAGAATTACTCCCAAATACAAATTACGATAAATAAACAAGAATTACGACGAGCTGGGGTTGTTATTTTGATAGTCACCGGGTAGCGGTTTTTGAGGCGGGAGACCGGGACGCACTTCCTCATAAATTACCCAATGTTTGATATGTTTGCTTAAGAGCTATTGCTAAATAGTTCAATATGTAAAAAGTATAATAATCTTGATTTAACTCTCTCTCACTCTTTTCTTTCTTTCTTTCCTTCTTTTCCTCAGTTCATTATGTTCGATTGAAACAGAGCGTTATCGCTTCTCTCTCTATATATATTTCCCCTACTCTCTTCCTTTCTTGTTATATTTTTTCTGTGTAGAATGTCCTTTTTCTTCCCTTTCTTTCTTTATGATAAAAAATGATTTGTCTATTATTTAGCTGGGGTGATGACACTTGTAAGAAATAAGCAACACCAGATAATCAGGATTTACATTTTTGCATTTCATCTTGGATGATTTGGACAGTCTCATTTTTAACCAGATATGATAATGGTTGTACTTTTAAGGAACATGAGTATTAACATATAGATGAGTAAATCAAATGCAAACATTGTTATTTTGTGACCCAATTTGTTAATTTCATGACCCACAGTAGTGTCGGGATGCAGAGTTTGAAAACCCCGGATTTAATGAATTTATAAATTTTCATTTATGAAAATTTATAAATTCATTAAAAAAATGAATTTATTCATAAAGATATTTACAAAATAAAAATTTATGAAAATTTATAAATTCATTAAAAAAATGAATTTATTAATAAAGATATTTACAAAATAAAAATTTATAAATTCATAAGAATTTATGAATTTATCTACAAAAATAGACACAATAAAATATTAAGATAATTTATAAGATTTATAAAATTAAGAATAGATATAAAAAGAATTGGAAAAGATTTATAAAAAAAAGGACCTTATGAACTTTAGGCACCCTTTTTGCGATCGCAATTCATGAGGACATTTTTTTCATTTACGTCAAAATCCAGTTGTTTGTTAACAGGTGATTTTTAGAGGTTTTTTTTTTTCAATTATAAAACTAACCCTAACCTTAACCCTATCCCTCACCCTAACTCCTAACCCTAACCCCTAACAAACAACCGGATGTTGACGGTGTAAATGAAAAAGTGTCCTTATGGTCATATGGTCCAAAAACAATTACAAAACCTTACAAATCTATTTATAAAAATAGATAAAAATTATCTGCATCTGCACAAGTGACTCTGCAGGCCAATTCTTGAGAGGCAGTCTTTGGTGCACTGAATGCACACAAACTGTGAGGCTTTCTGGGGCTGCTGGCTTTTCTCTCTCTTTCTGGCTCTCTTTGCTATCGAGGCTACTCTCCTCTCTGCCTCGCCCCTCTCTGTGCCTTGCTTAACATTGAGGTGACAGGCCGCTCTATTTTTTGCATCTACCTCCCACGTGTTTGTGTCAATATGACATATCCTTATAACTCTCCTGCAGACATCTTTAAATTGTAGGTGTGGTCTACCAATCGATCGGGAGCCTTTTACTAATTCATCGTACAAAAGATCTTTTAGGATGTGTCCATATTCCATCCTCTTGATATGTCCAAGCCAGCAAAGGCGCCTCTATTATAGAAATTTACAGATGTATAGAATTTATAAATTTATTTGTAAAAATTGATAAAAGAAAATTTGAAAAAGAAAATGATAAAAATTTGAAAACGTTTATGAATTCATTTATAAAAATAGATGCAATTAAATTTAATAAAAAATTATAAATATATTGATTTAATTAAATGCATTACATTTTTTACAACTTGAAAAAAAAAATTATATATCTATAAAATTTATGAATTTATTTATAAAAATAAACACAATAAAATTTTGAAATCATTTATAAAATTTTTGAATGTATAAAATTTTTGAATTTATTCATAAAGATAGATACAATAAAATTTTTAAATAATTTATAAAGAATTTTGAATTTATGGATTTATTTATAGAAATAGATAAAATAAAGTTTGTAAAAAATTATAAAACTTAGTAGACATTTATGAATTTATTTATAAATATGGATATAATAGAATTTTATTAAGAAATCTATAAAGTATGAATGATTTACGAAATTTAAAAAATCTATTTACAAATTTAGAAGTAAAAACTTTTTTAAATGATTTCTGACAAAATTATGAATGTATAAAATTTATAAATTTATTCATAAAAACAGATACAATTTTAATTTGAACAAAATTTACAAAAAATAAATTTATAAAAATGTATAAATTCATGGATCAAGTAGCCAATAAGCACCCCAACTGGGAGCTGTTTTGAAAGGGACGCCTTTTGCTTTTCACTGTAAACTCCTGGTCATTTGTTGGCTGAACTTGCACAAAGGTGTCAAAATTAGGGTGACCCAGAAAAAACAGAACCCACAAATTTTGTAATAGAACTGTTAATTTAAACTAGGTGGGTTTAGGGTTAGGGTTAGGGGTTAGGCTTAGGCTTAGGGGTTAAGGTTAGGGTTAAAGTTGGCTTTAAGGTTAGTTTAATGGGAAAATAAATAATTTTGGTTCTGTTTTTTCTGGGTCACCCTGTATACTGGTGACCCAGAAAAAACAGAACCCACACATTTTGTAATATAACTGTTAATTTTAACTAGGTGGGTTTAGGGTTAGGGGTTAGGCTTGAGGTTAGGGTTAGGGTTTAAGTTGGGGTTTAAGGTTAGTTTAATGGGAAAATAAATAAATAATTTGGGTTTTGTTTTTTCTGGGTCACCCTAATTTTGACACCTTTTTCAAGTTCAGCTCATTTGTTTACAAACAATAGACAATTTTTTTTTGCATTAGAATTTCACTGTAAAATTTTTAAAAAGTTTGTTCATGTATATTTACAACCCAAAGGCATATTTTTATACTAAAATAGTTTTTGATTTTAATAAAAAAAATAGTTATTTATTGGTTACTTGGTCCCAACATCCTTTTATTTAGATAAACATAAAAAATATTTTGTAAATAAAAACTATTTTCATTTCAATAAACATATCTGCTTTTCTCTTCTGATTAAATAAAAAAAATTTAAATATAAAAATGTGTCTTTAATATAAAAACGTGTCATTCGTTTAAAGTTTTTAAAAATTAAAAAATAATTCCTATTGAATTAACAACAGCATCATGAAATAACTATTTTTTAATTAAAATCGAAAAGTATTTTAGTATAAAAACGTGCTTTTGGGTTGTAAATATACATGAACAAACTTAAAAAAGATCTTACTTTGAAATTCTAATGCAAAAAAGATTAATGGGGTACTTATTGGTTAATTGGTACAAATTAATTTATAAAATTAGATAATTTCACTTTAACTATCAGGAACTAACTTTTATTAGAAAGAAAATATATTTATTTGAATTTTGACAGCAAAATTATTCTTTGTGTCTATTGTTAAAAAAATATAAAATATCAAAGATCTGTTTACATATTTTCATGAAAGAGCGTGACAAAAAATGAATTTTACTCTGCCCAGAGAGTGTTTTTTGCTAGTTAATAGAAGTTTTGTATGTTTAAAACTAATATCATTTTATTTATTTAATTTTTTATTTTTAGGGAGCACTTTGAAAGTGGATTAGAGACAGGTGGTGCATTTGCAGTCTATTACAAAGGTGAATTGGTTGTTGACCTATGGGGAGGTTACGTGAACCAGGAGGGCCGAATTCCTTGGCGAGAGAATACCATGTCAACTGCCTTTTCGGTTTCAAAAGGAATGAATGCTTTACTTGTGGCAAAATTTGTTGAATTGTAAGTATATCCTGATTTTCAAAGCTGGGGTTTTAGAATACACCGACTTCACCCGCCCTGTCGGCTGGGGTGTTAGAATGTACCGACTGCACCTCAGCAGAGGGGTAAGACTCCCCCAATGGGGCCACCTGTTGGCCGTGGGTGGCGACCCATGATGCTTAAGGATAGAGCCCAGGTGGATGAGCAGTTCATGACTTGCAATACTCCACTTTGGCCCTATCTTGGGCTAGACGGCGGTCGGAGAGGACCCCTCCAATCAATCAGCTGGTTACCTCAAGCCCTAGCACCTATATGATTTTCCCAACCCTATTGCCCTTATGGCAAGCCCCAACCCCTTTTTATCATATGGATGCTAGAAGGTGGTGGCTGCGGGTCTACATGTCCTGGGAATGACGCTAAACTCTATCTGATGGTGAGGTTCCAGTTTTGGAGGTTTTGGGAATGTGGAGCACCCCTTCATCACCATTGCTCCCTGGTCCACTCTGACCCGGAGTGGTAGTACCTGTTAGGGTCCCATCTATGGGTTAAATAGAAAAATGTATTTATAAAAACATTGTATTATCCATTAAGAATTGATTTATTTAAAAACTTTATCGGCATTAAATGACCCACTGAGGTTGATATGCCGTAAAACAAAACAAACCAAATCAAACCGACTTCACCTCTGCAGAGGGGTAAGACTGACCCCTCAAATAAAGGTCACCTGTTAGCTGTGGGTAGTA
>CM042151.1:103530667-103561298 GCA_023376005.1 Doryteuthis pealeii
GTAGTTCTATCAATAGATAGCACTGAGAAAGACAGATAGATAGAGAGAGAGATAGATAGATATATAAATACATACATATGAACAGAGTGAGATAGATAGATAGATAGATAGATCAATAGAGATAAATAGATATAGATCAATAGATAGGCATAAACAGAGATAGATACATAGATTAATAGATAGGTAATGAAGAAACTTGGTTATATATATATATATATATATATATATATATATATATATATATATATATTATTATTTTATATTTTTTGCTTGAAGGCAGTTACAATGCGTATATCGTATAAAATTTGATAATTAATGAAAATAATCATGACAAGCGAACTCGGCAAATATCGCCCCCTACATAGAACATCATACAGCTGTTTCAACTTTATTAAGTCTCATCAGCGATGTATACTTAAGATCGTTTGCTGCATATCAGTGGCCCAGTGGTAAAGTCTCTGACTCTGTATGCTGAGTTCTCGGTTTTGATTTATGTTGGAGGGAAAAAATATAAATAATAATATACTTTACTCAACAATGCTTCTAAAGGAAATTATCTTAACCTCATATATATATATATATATATATATATATATATATATATATATATATCAAATAAACACAGTGTTTATTTACGTACTCTCATATATATATATATATATAATATATATATATATATATATATATATATATATATATATATATATATATATATAATAATTGATAAATTAATCATATTACCACGACCAGACAACTCGGCAAACACCATTTGCGACATCTGGAGCACTGGACAGCTGTTTCGACCTCCTTTGGTGTCATCAGCAGTGCATACCGCAATCTCTGCCACTAGAGATTGAACCAGCGGACCACAGCGTGAAGAGCGGGGACAACGCACTGGGCCACCAGCCCATGCCACAAACGGAGAATGCCAAATCATCTAGTCAATGGTCCTGGGGGTGACCTTGCCTTCTGTTATCCTGCGATGGGATACACGGCAATACAGGTTAGGTGGCTGCGCAGTTTGAATTAAATGTTACCATTGACTAGATGATTTGGCATTCTCCGTTTGTGGCATGGGCTGGTGGCCCAATGTGTTGACACACTGTGGTCTGCTGGTTCAATCTCTAGTGGCGGAGATTGCGGTATGCACTGCTGATGAGACCAAAGGAGGTCGAAACAGTTGTCCAGTGCTCCGGATGTCACAAATGGTGTTTGCTAAGTTGTCTGGTCGTGTTAATATGATTCAATTAACAATTATATATAATTCCTCTATCAAATTTAATATATATATATATATATATATATATGTAAATATATATATATATGTGTATATATTACATATATATGTATGTATGTATGTATTCTGGACATAACGTATTATTATTTCCTAATTGCTTTTGTCTACTAAAGTAAATTCAAATAACTTATTTTTCTTTTCAACCTTTGCTTTTCTTCTACTAATGATGTTACAAAGGACACATGATAGGAGACCATATTTAGGGGTTGATATATGAAAGTGGCTGTATAAAGCGATGGTGCGGCCACACTTGGAATTTGCATCACCAATCTGGAACTCCTATCTTGCTCAGAATATTAACCTCCTAGAAACTGTACAAGACGTGCAACCGAACGAATACCCTCCATCAGGCATCTGCCATACTCTGAACGTCACGCTGCCCTGGGAAGGAATTTGTTGAGACTCTGGCATCTGGCAACTGACCTGGTAAATGCTCATAAGGTTATTAATCATCTTAGCAACAGCAACCTTGAGCACCTTTTTGATCTCCATCTTTCTAACACACGTGGGCATGCCTATAAAGTCAGAAAACAGCATAGCTCACATGACTTTCAGAAACATTTTTCACGCTCAGAGTTGCCGAGGCATGGATAAAACTGCCTGCATCTATTGTAGGCTGCTGAAACACTGCATCTTTCAAAGCCTCCATGCTTCCTGTAATCAGCCAACACTATACCTGATATGCATGCATGCACACACATACATGTATATTATTACTGTATGCTATTCATGTTCCTGACACTAATACATTATTCTATGTACTAGACATGAGACTTTGATGAGTTGTGGTGCACCTGAGCACTGTACACATACATGTATATATTACTGTACGCTATTCATGTTCCTGCACTAATACATTATTCTATGTACTAGACATGAGACTCTGATGAGTTATGGTGCACCTGAGCCACCTGAGCACTATACACAATAAATTTCATTATTATTATTATTAAAGTTATAAATCACAAAACACTAAAAACTACAAAACCCAAAGACCTTTTTGAGAACCTGGTAAAATGTTCTATCAATAGATTGAACTACATAATAAAATTGCATAAGTGAGTTTGATTCTCACTGGGTGTTCCATACTTCTGGCATCATACCAAAGTAAGGTAAGCTGTTATTTCCAAATTCCTTATGCCAAAATGTGATGTTAAAGGAGGAGGTTGTATTTCTCTGAATGTTTGAGATGAGGCTTGATGAAATGTTAGAATTATCTGCGTTATTCAGACTATTGTCCTCATCTTCATTGTTATCTGTACAACATTTCGGCCGATATGCCCTCCGGCCTTCTTCAGGTATTTCTTGTCGAACTCAGGAACCTTTTCAAACTCGGGAACCTTCTTGTTGTAATCGGGAGCCATCACGGAACTTTGAACCCAACCCTTTATTCAGCCCACAGGGGTATCTTGTTCTCATTCCACTAACCATAGCTGGGGAAGAGGTGTTAAGCTGTGTTAATTATAATTCTATATTACTGCTGCCCTTGACCAGGATTGAACCTGCATTCTAGAGATAACTGTCACTTAGAACTGTCTTAACCTAACTCCTTTATCCACTAGGCCATGTGTCCAATTGTAGGTTGTAATTTTGTGTTGTGTCCTTAAAATGGATACAATCAGACAACATTGTAGTCGCGTGGAAGGTCCAGTTAACACATTCATAGATTTAAGATGGTTTTATTGTAGAGAGATACAATACAATAAGACAGACAAGGAATAGTGAGGCACGCTACTAATCCTCGAAGCCAGCCCAGCATAATGCTGTGCTCACTATATATATGGTCCGACCACATGGCTGAGAGAGAAAGTGTGGAATATTCCATTACAACATTTTCATATACTTATCTGTTGATCTAGATCTTTGCTATTCTGGATCAAAGTTGCTGGGTCTGTTGTTGGTCTCATCTTGGTAGATAAAATGCTAATTAGAATCCTTGGACCATATGAATTTTAGGCACCCCTTTTGCGATCTCGTTTCATAAGGACGTTTTTTTCATTTACGCCGTCAAAATCTGGTTGTTTGTTAGGGTTAGGGTTTTGACAGTGTAAATGAAAAAAACGTCCTCATGAAACGAGATCACAAAAGGGGTGCCTAAATGTCATATGGTCCGAATCCTTTACATCTTCCTAAATAGAAGCATAAATATCATCTTGGATAGCTGATGACTATGAAATGCTAATTAGAATCTTGCTGTCTGGTTGATGCCGACATTAGGCCACCCCACTGACCGAACAGAGTTAATTTATATATCTATGTTATTCTAATATTTCACAGGAACCAAATTTGGTTATCATATGTTATCCTGGGGATATTACGTTGATGCACTTTTGATGAAGGTAGATCCCAAGAAGCGGACTTTGGACCGAATCTTCCAAGAAGAAATAGCTGAACCATTTGGTAAGTAATTTTCATTCGCTAAATGACTTTGGATTCTCTATGTGGTGTAATGATTAGAGTTAGTGAGTGTGATTCTCACTGGGTGCACCATGTTAAACAATGATTGTTAAAGTGTCTATTTAGAGAATGGTATTGGCCAGGCATGTCAAATTAAGTAGTCCCCTAGGACTGCATGGATTACATTTGTATGTCATGAGGGCTGCATGGATTACTTACATATGTCTGTAATGAGCACTGTGTGGATTACATATGTAATGTCATAAGGGTTGAAATTGACAACAGAACAGTGATGATGGCTATCATTAATGTTTTAATAATCAACAAAAAGACAATGAATACATATCTAAAAATACATATTATAAAAAAAAAAAAAAAAATAAATTGAATTAGATATAAATAAGTAAATAAACAAATAAATATAATAATTAATAATAATTAATAATAAATGATTAAATTGATTTATATTACATCCAACACGAAATATTATACATCACCATGGCCACCAAAACACAAATACGCTCTTTAATACGCACATACATTGCACGTGCAATCCCGCGCTAGGATACAATCATAACGTCACAACCAACACGCATTTTCATGGACACGCGCATGACAACATACGCGCAAGTACAAAAAAACTGCATTCACGTAAACATACAACACGAGAATACAGTTATATAAAAATACCATCATTTTCAAAAAAAAAAAAAAAAATTTTTAAAAGAAATGCCATAACTAGACTGCTTCAGTTCCAGTGATCTTTTGAAAAAGAGATATCTCGAAAATTCAAGAATTAAATACAGGTTAACACACAACATCATTGTTACCGTATTATTATTTTTTCTTTACACCTGCATTGTGATAGCCTTCTAAATCAACCTCCTAACCATATCTAAAAACATTTTTGTTAATATTAGTGAGTTTGATTCTCACTAGGTGTAACATGTTAAATAATGTTAAAGTTTCTATTCAGAAATTGACTATTCCAAAGATTTCAGTTCTGTCAGCTACGGCTTTAGAATACACCGACAACGTCTGCAGAGGGGTAAGACCCCCTCCCCCTCCACCTATGGAACCATCTGTTGGTGACCTGTGATGCTTATGGATGGAATCCTGGTGGTTGAGCAGTCAATGACATGCAACACTCCACTTTGGCCCTTACTTAGGCTAGATGAGCAGTCAGAGAGGCCTCCTCTGATTAATTGACTGAACATGTCAAGCCGTAGTACCTGCTCCAACCCTATTGCCCTTATGGCTGGACCTAACCTTTTTTTATCATATATGTGCTAGAAGATGGTGACTGAGGGTCTTAATGTCCTGAGTATGACATTAAACTCTATCTGATGGTGAAATTCCAATTTAGGAGCTCTGGGGTATGTGGAGTACCTCTTCATCACCATTACTCCCAGTTCCACTCTGACCCGGAGTGGTATTTCCTCTTAGAGTCCCATTTAGTGGTTAAATAGAAAAAAAAAGTCTAAGAGAAATGTTTTAAAAAGTTGAGTTAAAAATAAATTGAATAACCATCAAGAATAATAAAACAAAAACGACTTTGGCATAAAATAACCCAACAAGGGTTGACATACCATAAAATCCTTCCAACCAACCATCATGTGGTGTAATGATTAGAGAGCTATACTTGCAAAGAATTGTTAGTAAGTGCTCACTGCACCACATGCAGCCAAGGTTGCGTGTGGCCCTCAGCTAGCACAAGTGCTACTCACATGCAGCCGAAGGGTTGCGTGTGGCCCTCAGCTAGCACAAGAGCTAACCACATGCAGCCCAAGGGTTGTGTGTGGCCCTCAGCTAGCACAAGTGCTACCCACATGCAGACTGTGCTCTCATACAGCACTTTTACAGTACTTCAGGCTTTTAAAAGATTTTTTTTTTAAATTCCGGTGCGAATCAGTCAATGAAAATCAGTCAATGAAAAGGAGTGAGCCTTTTCTCTTACCTTCTCCTACTTTCAGTCAACACATGGCTATAATTGAAAATGACTGTGACACTTGTACATTTTATTATATGCACTCTGTCAGTAATAGTCTTTTTTCCTTTCTTTTTAATAAACACATGTTTATGAGTCAGAATTTGACTTGGAATCCATTATGATTGCTGAATAGCCCTTGGTTGGAAAGAATTCAATATTTATTAGACTTTTGACAAACACATGTTTAGAAAAAGTTTTTAAATTCACTTTAAAAATTTACAGATGTGCAAATATATTCTCACCAATTCTCCTGGCTCCTTTTTCCATCTCTCATTTTGCATTCAAGGAAAGATTTTTTAAAGTTCACTTTAAAATTTGCAGACATTTAAATATATTCTCACCAATTCTCCTGGCTCCGAAATCACATTTCCTTAAATTATGGTGCTAAAGCAGCCATCATTCCTTTTCATTCTTTCATTCATTTTTGGATGCAAGACATGGTCAAGACACTTTGAACTCCAACGTACATCATTTCTTTCACTACAAATGCTGGAAAGATTTTTAAAGTTCACTTTAAAAATTTGCAGATGTGTAAATACATTCTTGCCAATTCTCCTAGCTCTGAGATCGCATTTTCTTAAGGATGGTGCTAAGGCAGCCATACTTTCTTTTCTGTTGGGTCCTTCACTTATTTTGCATGCAAGACACATTCACACCTGCGTTAGAATGCACCGACTGCACCTCTGCAGAGGGGTAAGACTCCCCAATGGGGCCACCTATTGGCCGTGGGTGGCGACCCGTGATGCTTAAGGATAGAGCCCAGGTGGATGAGCAGTTCATGACATGCAATACTCCACTTTGGTCCTATCTTGGGCTAGATGGGCGGCGGAGAGGCCCCCTCCGATCAATCAGCTGGTCACGTCAAGCCCTAGCACCTATATGATTTTCCGAACCCTATTGCCCTTATGGCAAGCCCCAACCCCTTTTTATCATATGGATGCTAGAAGGCAGTGACTGAGGGTCTACATGTCCTGGGAATGACATTAAACTCTATCTGATGGTGAGGTTCCAGTTTTGGAGGTTTGGGGAATGTGGAGCACCCCTTCATCACCATAGCTCCCTGGTCCACTCTGACCCGGAGTGGTAGTACCTGTTAGGGTCCCATCTATGAGTTAAATAGAAAAATATATTTATAAAAAAATTGTATTATCCATTAAGAATTGATTTATTTCATAACTTTATCGGCATTAAATGACCCACTGAGGTTGATATGCCATAAAACAAAACAAACCAAACCAAACCAAACCAAACATTCACATTAGAGCTTCAATGTATGCCATTTCTTTAACTACAAATGCTGAAAAGACATTTTAAAATTTAACTTTATTATTGAGAATTCTGGGGTATGGGGGTTATCATCCTTGTCTACGAGCCTCTGTTTCAAACCAACCAATCACGAGCCAGCATACTTTGGCGGCAAAGCCAAATAAGCAAACTCGCCCTCTTCTGATCCAGCTTCCAAAGGGAACAGACCTAAAACAGGGTCTCTCCACCTCTTCCTCAACAACCAGAATCGGAGTCGGACATCAAACAGAATGTCTATCATATCCGAATTATTAGAAGGCCGTAGCAAGGGCTCAAATAATACCCTATCTCAGGATTCAGATAAGTGACAAATTATACATTTGTGCAGTCGAACTAAAGTTTGCAATCCTTATTGTTTTATGTAATACACGTCTGTTATTCCTATTTCTAGTTGTTTGGTTATTTCTTTAACTCTTAACCTGTCTGCCACACTCGTGGTTAACTCCGTACTTCAAACCTTGGAGTACTGTCGTTACGTGTCTAGTTTCTTTATAAAAACGATAAGTAGTAACATAATGACCATTATTGAAAAAAGAAAAATATCATTACATATACAATTTTTTTTAAAAACATTTAAAACAATGTTTTGGTCCATTTCTATCGCTTTTGGTCTGAGACGCTGGTTTAAAATTGCTTAAAGTGGCTTTTTTACAAATTTAATGTAACATTCGCGATAGCAAAAAAGAATTACCAAAAATCAGGTAATTATCCGATTTTAATGAAATTTTCAGTATTGATTTATCAATTAATGAATTTTATAATGCATCAGTTATTTTATTTCAAAACTTTAATTAAGTATTTTTGCTATGAAAAATGAATATATAAAATTCATTTAAAATATGAAAAGCCTGATGTTAAGTTTAAAATGTTATATTTTTAGATTCTAGAAATAAATATCTACTTAATGCAAACCTTTTCTTTTAAGTATACGTTTTGAAAAAAAACTTAATTTTAAGCAGAAAAATATCAATGTATAATTTTTTTATGAGATAATAGCCAATTAAATAATTATCGAAATGAGTAAAAAAGAAATCTCCAAAAAATTAATTACTTATTATTTTTTTACATTTTATTTTTCGATTTTCAGTACTTATTTTCTCATAGAAAAGCCACCATAATTTTTACGTGACTAATTTCTTTATATTATTTCTTTGCAGGAATTGATTTTTTCCAAGGTGTACCAACACATGAAATATATAGGATGGTTCCCCGTTTTTATGTCCAGTCTCTATGGCACAGTCTCTGCAATTTAGCGGATAGGGGTACTAGAAGTCGACTGAAGTACGCTATTGTGGATCCAAAAGGTTATCAGACAATAGCAAAAAGGGCCTGTGCAGAGTTTGTGGTAAGGAAAATATCTTTTTTCACTCTCTGCCTACTTTGAGCCGCTCATGGTGGCTCTCTAACCGCGGCAATCCTACGACATACCACAACCAAGCAAAGTACAAAAACTGATGGGTAATTGAGCAGAAGGATTTTATTTGAATAGTATGAGTTCCAAGGTGAATAGATAGTGAACTTTGAAATATCCCATCATCCAGGTAAAAAATACCTAGAAAATTTGGTGCAACTGTGGGGGAAATTTAGTAGGTAAAAAGTTAAGCCGCTCACAGCAGCTCTCCCATCACACCCAAGCAAAGTACAAAAACAGATGGTTAGTTAATTATATAATAATAATAATGAAATTTATCATATACAGTGCTCAGGTGCACCACAACTCATCAAAGTCTCATATCAAGTACACAGAATAATGTATTAGTGTCAGGAACATGAACAGTTTACAGTAGTAATATGCATGTATGTGTGCGTGTGTGTACATATGTATGTGGAGAGTGGCATCAGGTATAGTGTCGGCGGACTACAGGAAGCATGGAGGCTTTGAAAGACTCAGTGCTTCGGCAGCCTACAACAGACGCGAGCAGTTTATTCCATATCTCCGCAACTCTGAGCATGAAAAAATGTTTCCGAAAGTCATGTGAGCAGTGCTGTTTTCTGACTCTGTAAGCATGCCCACGTGTGTTAGAAAGATGGAGATCAAAAAGGTGCTCAAGGTTGCTGTTGTTAAGATGATTAATGACCTTATGAGCGTTTACCAGGTCAGTTGCCAGACGCTGAAGTTTCAGTGAATCCAAAGAGCAAAGTGAACTTAGAATTACCCTATCATATAGGTAAATAATATCAAGAAAATTTGGTACTGTTCATATTAATACTCTGGTCTGTACTTTGTCATTATTATACTTGCCTATTCTACAAATATATACTTGAAACCGTCCTCCGGGTGATGTAAAAAATAATTACCCCATGCTCTTTCGTAAAGAATGTAAACAGATCATTGAAATTGTAAATTGTTTTAAATAATAGACGTTAAAATATTTTTACTGTCACAATTCAAATAACAATGTTTTCTTTCTATTAAACCAAGTTTATAACAGTTGAGTTCAAATTAATTCAAATATTTAAGGTTTTTCTTTTGAGATGGCAAAAAAAACTTGTTTGTTTTGTTTTACGACTGAGGATAATCAAAACAGATGTTTATTTTTCGCCGTACAATAAAATATGAATTATTGATTAATATTAATAAGATTATATTATTAATCTTAATTGATAATGTTATTGCAAAATATCAAATTACAGAACACCTATTTATTTTTTTTAACCCTGTGTCATTGAAATTGGTAAGCATGATTGATAAAACTGTCGTTTGAGGTAGTAAGTATATTTTTGTTACCGAGTTTATTTTTAAACAGAGGAATTAAACGAGGTTAATGAAACTGTAGTTAAATTTAAACACGCAATGAAAAGATTGGTACTATTACATTGACATTGTGTATATAATTGGTGAGAGAGTGAGACTTTAGAGAGAGTGTTCTTCAGAGATAGAGAGAGAGATACTAGAGAGAGACAGATTAGAGACTTACTTGGTGAGGAGATCTTACTTGCTTCTTGCTGATCCTTTTATCATCTCCTCCAGCTGCCATTTTGTTGTCTAGTTGGGTTGACTTCTATCTAACTTCTTCTTCTTAACTAAGGGCTGGTTTCTTCTGACTTAGGGCTGATTTGGTCATTGCAATTGAATTAACAAGACATTTTTTTTTGTTACTTGATTAAGTTTTTATTTCATCCAGCCCATGATTTTTATTTGCTGCTCGGGAGAATATAGTCTGGTAGATAAGAAGGTGGACTGGGAAAAAATTGTTACCAAGCTAAATTTGGTATTTTTTGAAAGCTTAGGGTTTCCTCTTTTGAAATTTGAAAACTCTTTTTGAACCCCTGGGGAAAATTTTGGATCAAGCAACCAATAAGCACCCCAGCTGAGAGCTGTTTTGACAGGAACACCTTTTGCTTTTCACTGTAAACTCCCTGTTGTTTATTTACAAACGACAGACGATTTTTTTTGTGTTAGAATTTCACTGTAAGATTTTTTAAAGTTTATTCATGTATATTTATAACCCAAAGGCATGTTTTTATACTAAAATAGTTTTCGATTTTAATTTAAAAAATTAGTTATTCCATGTTGTTAAATCTATGGGATCTTTTTTTAATTATAAAATTTTAAACAAAAGACACGTTTTTATATTAAAGACACATTTTTATATTAAAATAGTTTTTATTTAATCAGAAGAGAAATGCAGAAATGTTTTATTTAAATGAAAATAGTTTTTATTCACAAAATATTTTTTTAATGTTTATTTAAATAAAAAGATGTTGTTCAGAAATGGTATCACACAATTTATAAAGTTTATTTTCCATGCACCTCTCATACCACAACCGGAAGTGTGCTATGTTCCTTTTGAGGTAGCTCCCAGATTGGGGTGCCTATTGGATACTTGGTCCAAAATATTTTCTTGGGTGTGGGAAGATGCAAACCAGATATAATAGTTGTTAAATTAGGTACAACAAACCTGTGGGACTTAGAATAGACTGAATTTTCCCCCTGCAGAGGGTTAAGACTTCCACTAAAAGGGATGTCCTGTGTATGACAATAACCTGTATCTGAGCGTGAGGCCCCAGTTCTGAAAATCCGCTACAAATTATCAAGCCTCATCTCAAAAGTTCAGATGAATGATTGTAGTGAGATCGAACGACAAAACACACAAACCTGTGATGAGCCAACAACGGTCAGTTGGTTGAAGAGACAGTGAGTGGCATGTTGTGTGTGTGAGTGGGAGCAGAGAAAGTGAAATGTCACGAGTTCGAGGTGGGCACGAGACGAGTCGTGAAGGAGGTGAAAGCGTGAGTGCCCTTGAGGCTGTGATTTGTAGTTTGCAAGTCTTGGCGCTGGCGAGAATTGTGATGTGTCTCGGCCAGATCTAGTATAAAAGGAGATGGTTAGACAGTTGCGAAGAGTGAACACGACAGACTTAGTTTGTCAGAATTCTTCTCAAGGATGCGAAACGTAAATTTGACGTGTTTCTTGTAGAATACAGAGGTGAAGCTTGGGCGTTGTAGAGCTTATTTAGGCCAAGTGTAATGTTGTCTTTGGCAGAATCAATGATATATAATATGGTACATAATAAATAGGCTACCTAATTGATTATGTAACATTGTAATATATTGTCTGATCAGTGCAGGCTGAATAGGAAGTGCATGGGGGTCAGGTGCAGCCTGGAAACGAAAACAGGATGTGGCCCTGACCTGACCTTTTGCACCTGGAAATGCAAGTGAACATTTGACATGATTAAGGTGCAGAAATCTGTAGGCGTAGCCCATAGCCATGAAAACAGCCTGCGTGGACGAAGAGGTGTGTCTACAGAAAAACTGCGTAGGTGTCACGAACAAAGAGGCGTGACACTGGGGGGTCAGACTACAATAAAAGAAGCCCGTAGAGATCGATTAGACAGACAACGATCAGGTTCGAGATCACTTGAAAAGAACTCCCAAAGGCTCCACATTTGCATAACCCTGCCAACGACTCTCAGCTGTACACAACCGAGGGAATAAACATATCATCTTACATTTTCCTAAATACAAGGGTCCAGTGTGTAACAACATTATCAATGGAAATAATCAAAAGTTTTAAATTATTAAGATACTTGCTCCTCTATGAAATAAACATTTGAAATTATAATACTTTCGTTCCTTAATTGTACAACCGTTATCATGTTGCAACATCCACTGGTTAAAAATGAAATCATCCTAATCATCCAAGATGAAATACAAAAATGTAATTCCTGATTATCTACTGTTGCTTATCTGCCAAACTCTTATTTCTTATGAATGTTAATTCTAGACAATTTTGGCATCATCTCATATTTCTATCTATCTATCTATCTATCTATCTATTTATCTCCATATGTGCATGTTTATGTATGTATGTATCTGTCAATCTCAATCTGTTCATCTCTCTCTCTCTCTCTCTCTCTCTCTCTCTCTCTCTCTCTCTATCTATCTATCTATCTATTCTATTCATATCTATGTATTGATCTGTTAAATCTATCTATCTATCTATTCTATTCATATCTATGTATTGATCTGTTAAATCTATCTATCTATCTACCTATCTACCTCAGTCTGTCCACATCTATCTCACTCTGTTTATCTATCTATCTATCTACCTACCTTAGTCAGTTCACATCTATCTATCTATCTATCTCTATTTCTATCTATCTATCTATCTGTTCAGATCTATCTATCTCTATTCATATCTATCTATCTCAGTCTGTCCACATCTATCTATCTATCTACCTACCTACCTACCTACTTCAGTCTGTCCACATCTATCTATCTATCTAGCTAGCTAGCTATCTGTCTATCTCTATTCATATTTATCTATCTATGTCAGTTCACATCTATCTATCTATCTCTGTTCATATCTATCTATTTATCTATCTATCTCTATTCATATCTATCTATCTATCTATCTATCTACCTAAGTCAGTTCACATCTATCTATCTCTCTTTGTTCATATCTATCTCTCTATCTCTCTCTCTATCTCTCTATCTTCATATCTATCTATCTCTCTTTGTTCATATCTATCTATCTATCTATCTTTGTTCATATCTATATCTATCTATCTATCTATTTATCTATCTATCTTTGTTCATATTTATCTATCTATCTCTCTCTCTTTGTTCATATCTATCTATCTATCTATCTATCTATCTACCTCTGTTCATATCTCTCTCTCTCTCTCTCTCTCTATCTATCTTTGTTCATATCTATCTATCTATCTTTGTTCATATCTATCTATCTATCTATCTATCTATCTATCTTTGTTCATATCTATCTATCTTTGTTCATATCTTTCTATCTATCTATCTATCTCTCTTTGTCCATATCTATCTATCTATCTATCTATCTATCTATCTTTGTTCATATCTATCTATCTATCTATCTTTGTTCATATCTATCTATCTATCTATCTTTGTTCATATCTATCTATCTATCTATCTTTGTTCATATCTATCTATCTATCTATCTCTCTTTGTTCATATCTATCTATCTATCTATCTCTCTTTGTTCATATCTATCTATCTATCTATCTATCTATCTCCATATCTATCTATCTATCTATCTATCTTTGTTCATATCTATCTATCTATCTATCTATTTATCTATCTATCTATCTCTCTTTGTTCATATCTATCTATCTATCTATCTATCTATCTATCTATCTATCTCTCTTTGTTCATATCTATCTATCTATCTATCTATCTATCTATCTATCTATCTATCTATCTTTGTTCATATCTATCTATATCTATCTTTGTTCATATCTATCTATCTATCTATCTATCTATCTATTTATCTATCTATCTAAATTATTCAAATTGGCTTTTATTGTTTGTTTGTTGTTTTCATTCTTATTTCAGGCCCGAAATCAACTGGATAAGATCACAGATTATGAATTACGTCAAGTACCTTGCACAAGTTTTAATGGTCATGGCACCGCTCGGGGGATCGCAAAACTTTTTGGAATTGTTTCCAATGGAGGTGTTCATGAAAACAAAACTCTCCTTAAAGAGTCCACAATAAAAAACTTAGACAATTTCATTGTGCAAGGAGATGAAGTTGTCATTGGTACTCAACTAAAAATTGGATATGGCTTAATCATCGCAGAATCCCCAGCTGTGAGTAACTCTTTCTTGGTAATTTATGAGGAAGTGCGTCCCGGTCTCCTACCTCAAAAATTGCTACCCGGTGACTATCAAAATAAACGACCCCAGTTTATCGTAATTCTTGTTTATTTATCGTAATTTGTCGTAATTCTTGTTTAGATATGAAGATGGATATATAGTTTAGAATAGACTGAGATAGATAGATAGATATATAGATAAACAAACAAAATAATATAGATAGATATGAACAAATGGAGATAGATAGATATTTTCGACAAGTAAATGTATTTGGGGGGGGGGTCGCATCTTTTTTTGTTGTAATTCTTGTTTATTTAAACTAAAAACAAGACATTAAACAAACATGAATAAAAAAAATTTTTAGTATTTAAAGTAATATAGATAAATATGAACAAATTGAGATAGATAGATAGATAGATAGATAGATATGAAGATGGATAGTTTTGAATAGACTGAGCTGGGTCGTTATTTTAATAGTCACCGGGTAGCAATTTTTGAGGCAGGAAACCGGGACGCACTTCCTCATAAATTACCTCTTTTTTTTTTTTGACTCATAATAACATTTTAATCATTAATTTTGTAATGTATAGTGTGATACTATGATTGAGGAAGAACATGATCAGAAAAAATCAAAAAATCAAATAAAAATAGAGTGTGTTAAAACCCAGGCATAGGTAAATGGGTGAGTGGTTGTGCTTTTACAAACACAAAATATTAGGCTGCCACCGTGAAGTTAAGCCACTTAGTGATAATATCTTTAGGCATCCAGGTATTAAAAGCAAAAAGGCTATTTTGATGAGGAAATCTCTTTTGAAGAAATTAATGGTCGAAGTATTGAAGACACTAAGTCTGAAAAGAGATTTAACTGCTTAAATTTTAAGGGATAATGCCGACTAAAAGTCTGTGTCTGATTTAAGTGCCGGTCATTTGGGTGGTCCGGCCATAGAGGGGTGTAGGGGAGAATTTTACATAAATTCAGCTAAGCCCCAAGCCTTGGCTGTCAGCCCTAGAGGTGTTAATGGCGGTAGCAGTAGAGTTAGCCCTGAATCTACAACAAGTGAAGTCAGTAGCCAGCCAGTTGAGATAGATTTCTAGAGTGTTATATTCTCTCTTTTCCATCAGCGTTATATTATCAGACTTTGTGTTTGTTTTCTTTTCTTTTCTATTGGTCCTTATGAACCTGTTTCTGACTCGTACCCTTCAAATCGGCCAGCACGGAACATCACAATGTTGGGATCTAGACATAATGCAATGAAGGTGCATGAGTGCAGAATGGGATTCTCACAAATTAAATTAGGTTATCAACCTCAGTGGGTCATTTAATTCTGATAAAGTTTTGAAAAAAAGTCACTCTTAATGGATACTCAATTTTCTTATAAATGCATTTTTCGATTTAACCCATAAATGGGACCCTAACAGGTACTACCACTCCAGGTCAGTCGACCAGGGAGCAATGGTGATGAAGGGGTGCTCCACATTCCCCAAAACCCTAGAACTGGAACCTCACCATCAGATAGAGTTTAACATCATTTCCAGGACATGTAGACCCTCAGCCACCACCTTCTAGCACCCATATGATAAAAAGGGTTGGGTTTGGGGCAATCATATAGGTGCTAGGGCTTGACGTGACCAGCTGATTGATCGGAGGGGGCCTCTCTGACTACCCGTCTAGCCCAAGAAAGGGCCAAAGTGGAGTATTGCAAGTCATGGGCTATTCAACCACCTGGGTTCTATCCTTAAGCATCACGGGTTACCGCCCATGGCCAACAGGTGGCCCCCATTGGGGGGGTTTTACCCCTATGCAGAGGTGCAGTCGGTGCATTCTTACGCTCCAGCCGAGAGGGCGGATAGAAATTAGGGTAATCTGAACATTAGCTACATAAATGAGAGTAACTTCCCCTTGTTTCTTTCACTTTGAGGAAGCCATATGTTTTGGTCGGCCATTTTCATTTCACCGTAAATCTACTCTGAAAATATAAATTTGTTCGAATCAATACATCTGCATGTTTTAACACGACAATATCATAAAATGTATTCTTAGTTGTTCTTGCACATTATTTGAAATGAACTTGATTATTATTAAGAACACATTTTATGATATTTTCGTGTTAAAACATGCAGTTGTATTGATTACGGTGAAATGAAAATGGCCGACCAAAACATATGGCTTCCTCAAAGTGAAATAAACAAGAGGAGGTTACTCTCATTTATGTTGCTAATATTCAGATTACCGAAATTAGAAAAACTAAGTGTTCCAAAAAAAGGTGAATTCATTTTGATGTTTAGAAGAGAGGTGAGACAAATATCAAAGGTTTATGTACTTATTTTGATGAGATATTTTTTTTGGGGGGGGGGCATCTTGTAAGTAGACCTACCTACTTTTACTTTGAACTAAGCTGGTAGCCATTTTGAAAGTCTCCGTGTGAAATAAACAAATCTTATAAACTCTTTTGAAAACAATACAACTGCATGCTTTAACACAAAAATATCATAAAATGTGTTCTTAATAACAATTAAGTACATTTCAGATAATTTTATGCTAGGAATTTAGTCAACTGACTTTCACTTTGAAACAAGAAAGTAGCCATTTTGAATGTGTCCGTGCGAAATATACAAATCTTAGAATCGTTTCAAAAACAATACAACTGCATGCTTTAACACAAAAATATCATAAAATGTGTTCTTAATAACAATTAAGTTCATTTCAGATAATGCGCATGCACAATTTTATGCTAGGAATTTGAACGACTAAAGGTGAAAATTACCCCATTAGCGTTGCTGCAGTAAAAAAAAAGGGTAATTATATCCTCTATAGAAATAGGGCCATAACCATGGGCAGATAACCAAAAACCCTTTCTAGTGTGCGGATTAATAAAGTAAAAATAAATAAAACAAAAAGTAAAACAAAATAAAATAAAATAAATAAATAAATAAGAAAGACACAAAAATAACAATTTCCTAGAAGGCTTAGGACAGGAAGAGCCCTCTGGGCATGCACAGGAAAAACTCCAAGTTCTTAGTGTCAAAAAGGTCTCGAAGATGCTAGAGGGATAGAGAGACTTTGGAGAGGTTATACCTATCGAATTGTTCAGGAAATATATCCCCTCAACGAAATAGTGTGAACCCGATAATAAAGGTCTAACTCTAAAGTCATCCCTGTCTCTGTCCTTTCCTTCTTTTTGTTAAATTCTATTTCAGCTCACCAGCCCACACGAAGTAAGTAATACTTTTATTTGGGGAAAGGATACTGTAACGTGGCGGTAGCGATATATTCACGGTACCAAAACGGATATACGTAACGTTCTAATAGCGATATATGTTGTATAGCGGGTCTTGTCAACCTGCCTCCAAATTCACGACACTAAAAAGGTGTTCGGCACGTGGCGGTCATCTTGTCGATAAAAAAAGTACAACGCGAGAAATATATCGTCACAAGCTGCTTAGCTTTTATTTCCAGGGCTAGTCTCATGGGTTGTGTCGGAGAGGAGGAAAGGCAGAGAGAAAGAGAGAGAGGACACTGTTAAATTACTGTGATCCCACAACTGGGACCAGAGTTCTGGTCCGTACCCCACGCGTCCGAAAGTAAAAAGTGGCCGGTCTTTTTCTTCGTCGTTCCACGTCACCACATGACTTCCGGTTCTGGTCAACACCTGAAACTTCCGGTTGACATTCAATTCAGGGGGTCACGCCCCGGTCAAACTCACGACAACCGTTTTTGTGCTCATCACTTTTTTTCTTAAACCTTTACTCTCTCTTATTTCTTCTTCCTCTTTTTTCTAATAGTAGTTCTCGCAAAACTCAGGATATTCCCCATCTTGCTACACTATCCCTGAGTGACAGTCTTTGGTGCACTGACTGCACACAAACTGTAATGCTTGAATCAAGTAACTAATAGGCACCCCAGTTGTGAGCTACAATACAAGACGAATGAATCAAGACTTATTCCCATACTAGTTCTTATATTTTGAATAAACATAGGCAACATGTTAAATAACTGACAAAGAACAAAGAAATTAACCCCTGTTGTTCCCCAAGAAATAAAATAACCTTTTTAATTATCATAGAAACACAATAAAGAAAATGAAGATTTTTTTTAAAAAATTTAATGAAGAATTTTCCTTTTTTTTCAGGGCAACCTAATGTTTGGTCATAATGGCTATGGTGGTCAAATGGGAGCGGGAGATCTAAAGCATCATATAGGCATGGGTTACCTGACAAACAACATGAACTATTTTGCTTTTGATGACCCAAGGTACCTTGCCCTTAGAGAGGCCTTCTACGACTGCTTGCTCAAAGAAACGTAAAATAATTCAAAGATGAATTTTTATTTTCACAAAATGAATTTGATATTTCTTTTGCTTGTTAACCATAACCTTATCGGTAATGATTTGCCTTCATTGAAGGCAACTTTTCTCCCCCCACCCACACACACATATCTTATCCATTTAACCTATCCCTGATATTCTGACTTCATCGAAGACAACCCTTCTCCCCGCCACACTCACATATCTTCTCCGTTTAGACCATTTCTGATATTCTACCTTCATCAAATATAACTCTTCTCCCCCAAGCCCATCTCTGTCAATCCAAGGTCAGGAATTCTAACTTATAGGTTGAAACTCCATAGCAACAGACATACATACCAAGATATTCCTTAAAACTAACAATTCAAAACCAATTATGTCATCAGACTTGGGTGACCCAGACACATCTAAAATCACTCTCCAAAGATACACTCCATATCCCTAAATCTGTTTTTACCCTAAGGTTGGTGGTGAACATTTAACTTTTCAGACCAAGTCTCCAATAGGCACCCCAAATCATCAACTTAATGAAAGGTTCATATTTTAACTCATCACCGGTAACTTTGACTTCCAGATGATTTTTTGAACTTATATTGTATCTGAAAAAAACAAATTTTACAAATTTTGTGATACTATTTCTGAACAGTATTCTTTTATTTAAATAAACATAAAACATATTTTGCAAATAAAAACTGTTTTTTTTATTTAAATAAACATAATTGCATTTTTCTTCTGATTAAGTAAAAACTATTTTAGTATAAAAATGTCTTTCGTCTTTTTTCAATTTATCGTAATTGTTGAAAAATACTCATAAACTTCTGATTAAAAAGTATTTATTTAAAAAAGATTTTGCTATTGAATTTTAATTTGATTACATGTACCAACCATCTATTTATTTAATTAATAATAAGTTCAACATCTCCATAAACTTTTGATTAAAATCATTTGTTTACAAAAATTTGGAAGTGGAAGTTACTGGTGATGAGTTAAAATATGAACCTTTCATTAAGTTGATTATTTGGGGTGCCTATTGGATACTTGGTCCAACTATTCTCTACATTTTCCTGTTATTTCTTCTTCTTAAATGAATGTATTTGTTAATAATATCTAACCTTTACATCATATTTACTGTCTTGTGTGTGTTCAGGATTCCAACTCTGCATCCTTGAGGCAATATACATAGCATCGTTCAAACTAGAGCCCTACAAACAAAGAATTTGTCTACAATTTACAACTCAGTGGCGGTTCCAGCACGAGGTTACCTGATCCAGAGTAATCACAATCATTTTCTTACCCCATCCCTTATTATGACATTCTTGCATTCTCTATTGCAGTTCTTCTTCCTGTGGTAATCCTCTGATGAGACTCAGATGAAAACAATTTTTTTTTGTTAATAATGAAGGTGCTTAGCATAAAATTTATATGGTTGAGAATTCTATCCTCTTTTCCGTACATTCAACCACGTTTCACAAATACTGACCAACACTGATGATAATTCTAGACCCACATGTGTTAATAGTTAGATTTATATTTTTAATGGCACGCCAACTCTTGATGAGTTACTTACTGCTGAAATTTAAATCATTTGTAAATGTTTTGATTGTGATCATACCTTTTTTTATCATTTTTTTGTGAGATTATTGTAAAATTTATCAAGCAATAAAAAGTTGTTTTTTTTCAACTGGTGATTGTGTTATCTTTTTTTTTTAGAAAACTAGAAGTGGCTACCCAGCGTCACCTGGGTAGAGGGGGTGGGGAGAATCTGGTGTATTGATTTGAATACTTTTGAGATTTATAAATACTGGACTTCTTTAAGTCGAATTTCAATGCTATTTTGATATGTATATGTATTTTTTTTAATTTTCAGATATCTTCAAATCTAAATCAAATCTTCATAATTTTTGTACAAAAAGCAAAAACTGGTGATTTTGTATTATCTGCGTTATTCGGACTATTGTCCTCATCTTTATTGTTATCTGTACAACGTTTCGGCCGATATACCCCGCAGATAATACTAATCATCAAGCCTCATCTCAAACATTCAGAGAAATAGTGATTTTGTCATTAATTGTTTTATTTTTATAGTTTTATCCAGACATACATACACACCAACTGCCTCTTTTTCATGTTTAGATAGATAAATATATGAAAATATTATTCAGTTTCTAAAATTTACTCCGAGCTAGAAAAGTCTTAAAACTAATTTGGCGGAATGGCCAATTTTTTTAATATCAGCTGAACAGCGAGGAAGTCTAACCCCTTTTCACAGGTGCTAGACCAGAGAGATTGTTTTACATCTGTGGTGGAGTGCCACACCAAGTATCAGCTCCCCACTTTACCGTGCAGATCTAAGCTGTACTCCTCAGGGCTGAGTTGGCAAGAGCTGGTATTGAACCAGGAACCTTGTGGGTCCTAGCCAGATGCTCTACCAACTGAGCTAAATCCTTACCTGGATATCGAACCTGGGCCACCTGGGTAAAAACCAATTGCTTTTATTGTATTATTTATTTATCCAACCTTGAGATTATGATTCATTGATTAAATTTTATCATGAATTTTTTTTTTCAAATGACCAAAATACCTCCTACATTCTGAATTGATAAAAAAACAAATCATTTTTTTATAGAATAAGTTATTAATATTTGGTGAAAATTTCATTAAAATCGGACAATTCCTGATTTTTAGTAATAGTTTGAAAATTAAAAAAAAAAAATATTATCTCCCCTAATGGATTTTTCCACTCCCTGTAGCTACTGGCAAATTGATCCTAAAATGCGTTTTTGACAAAATGACTTTAGCCCCCCTACAGAAAATAATTTACCAAAAATCAGGAAATTATCGGATTTTAATGAAATTTTCAGAGTTTATTTATCAATGAACGATCTTTATAATGCATTATTTATTTTATTTCAAAACTTTCTCATTTTTTTCATGTCGCTTAATTTTGCCCCCACTTATGTTGGGGGCGTAACATTTTTTCAAGTTGGTCTTATATTGTACTAATTACAGTATAAATAATGAGATAAAAGACCGAACTTATGAATAGAAACCAAAAAAAAAATTTACGGTTGCGCTTCTATGAGAAAATAAGTACCGAAAATCGAAAAATAAAATGTAAAAGAATAATAGATAATTTATTTTTTGGAGATTTCTTTTTTACTCATTTCGATAATTATTTAATTGGCTATTATTTTATAAAAGAAAAAAATATACATCGATGTTTTTTCTGCTTAAAAATGGGAGGGGGTACATTTTCAATCGAGTTTTTCTTCAAAACGTATACTTTTTTTTCGAAAAAATAAGGTTTGCATTAAGTAGATATTTATTTTTAGAATCTAAAAATATAACATTTTAAACTTAAAATCCGAAATTTTTTATTTTAAATGAATTTTATATATTAATTTTTCATAGCAAAAATACTAAATTAAAGTTTTGAAATAAAATAACTGATGCATTATAAAATTCATTAATAAAATAAATAATGCATTATAAAGATCATTCATTGATAAATGAACACTGAAAATTTCATTAAAATCCGATAATTCCCTGATTTTTGGTAAATTATTTTCTGTAGGGGGGCTAAAGTCATTTTGTCAAAAACGCATTTTAGGCTCAGTTTGCCAGTCCCTATAAGTCGTCGGGGAGGCCTAATGTCGGTATCAGCCAGACAGCGAGGGAGGCTATCCCCTTTTCACTAGCGCTAGACCAAAGAGATTATTTTAGCATTTAAGTTGGAACGCCACACCCATAATTAATTCCTCACTTTACCGCACGGATCTCTGTTCTACTTATACGCTGAGTTGGCGAGGGCTGGTATCGAACCAAGAATCTAGTGATTCCTAGCCGAACGCTTTACCGACTGAGCAATTAGTTGTAAGTAGTTATGTTATTATTAATTTTAATAACAGTGAGTAGTAGTAGTAGTAAGTTTTAGTGTTGAGTTCAGACCACTCGAGGTTAGTAATATTACTTAACTTTAGTAAACTTAAGACTTGTTAAAAAGAACCGTTATCTGCGAGGCTTCAAAAAATCCCTACCCATGGATTGGTTTAGTGACCCCGTGAGAAATACCTTTTATGTGTGCATTTTAGCAGCTTTTATTGGAATTTTAATTTACTTCTTAACTAAAAAGAAAGACATTTTGTCAGTGCTTCTTTCTGGATTTGCTGACCCAAGATTTAAAAATGTCGAAGACGTATTTAGGTAAGTAAAAAAAACAACAAAAAACAAAAGTTTATTTTCGAAGTTTCTAACTCTAACATTTTTTTTGTGTGTTATTTTCCCTTTAAACAAGAAATCAAGAGTAAGAATTTATTTTTTTCAAATTTGACAAAACCAAAACATAAACAAGATGATTTATTTTTGGTTTAAATCAATTTTAATAAATTTCCGTAATATTGTTTCAAAATATATATTTTTTGTATCAATACATATTTTTTCATAACCTTTTTTATATATATAAATATCAATTATTATAATTAATTATTATTATATATAAATCTATACCTATATATAATATTATATATTATTATTTTAAGTTCACATGTGGATGCTATTAAAGTTGTTATAAACTGGGGTTTTGATTTACGATACACGTATATTGCATACTAGGACCCTGACTTTGTGTCCGTATTTACGAAAGCGGATGTGCGATTTTCAATGTAAAATTAACGTAAAACTGAACCCTGACTTTGTGCCCATTTATGCAAACACACAACAATGGGCGGAGCTTAGAAAATAAACACTCACTCCTCTAAAAGAATGCAGAATAGCGCGCTAGTGATATTATTATCATTAGATTACGTTAAAAAAGTATTTAATTTCGGAAATACCCGAAACTTTTGAGACGCTAAAGTTAGGCTAGTTATACCCAAAATGAGACTAAATTGCATTTTTGACAAAATGACTTTAACACCCCCCCCCCACTAGGGAAAATAATTTACCAAAAATCAAGGAATTATCGGATTTTAATGAAATTTTCAGTGTTTATTATTTATCAATGATGATCTTTAGGTACCACCAATTTGACCCTGTGCAATTTACCCCCCTACATTTAACACAATGAAACTTGCAGAAAAAATAATATTTTCTTGAAAAATGTTTTCCATTCGAAAGAAAAAACATTAAACAAACTCCTGATGATTTTTTAAATTTTTTATCAGCTTACGAAAATAATGAAAATTATGATTGAAAAACAATGTTTTCATTTTTGCACTGTTAAATCAACTGAAATTTAACGTAGCTAAAAATAAGTTACGATAAGAGGATTTTTTAAAATTCTATGAAAAATCAATTAATAATCTGATTTTCCCGAAAATTTCCATAAATGTTTACCACTGGATGTAAATACATCTGAAATAGATTTTTTCTAAAATATATTAGGGGAAATATTTTTTACGAGGTCTATCCCCCCCCCATTTTATTTTATGAGATAAAAAAAAAATGACGCGTCAGAAAATTCTTTTTCTTTTTTTCTATAAAGATAAGAGTCTGAATAACTATATCAATGAAATTGTATGAATGTACGAGGTGTAGTTTTTTTAGGAAAAATTAATGAAATCGGAAATAAAAAGTGAAAAAAAATGTCATAATATTAATATTTGAAAACTTTTTTTTTGCTTTTACAATTGGTATGTACTATATTCTATTAAATTGTCAAAAAAAGAATTTTTTTTTAAGAAATTAATTTTTAAGAGATTTTCAATCTTTTGTGAGATTAAATATTTTTATTTTCTGCGTGAAATAAATTAAATATCTTTTTTTTCCTGCGTCAAAAAATCGAATTTTTCATGGATATTTAAAAATATGAATTTTGGAATTCAGGTGAACTAAAAGTTGGTCCGATACGAGCTCGATTAATATTTTTAAAAGAATTTGTAATTTTTATTGTTGAATAGTAATGTGTGATCCTTAGAATGTACGGAAGAGCATTGCTGACATATTTGTTTTACAAAGAGACGAGACGCTAAGTAACCGAAGTTTGTTCCTGTTAGGCTGACAGTGTTAGCGTGAAAAAAATTATTTTATTTAACTTTTTTCAATAATTAAAATAAAAAGTAAGTATAATAGATTATTTTATCAGTTTTTCTCTTAGAAAAAATATTCAAATTTTCATTCCATACTTTTACGGGTTAATCGTAAAAGGGAAATAATTAGTAACTTTTCTGTCTATATTACGGTCTGAAAATTACCCTTTCGCATGTAATACGGGCAGGTTTGTTTTATTTTTTAAGATAATGATGTAATTTTTCCCAATCGGATAATTTGATCTTTGAATTAACTATTTTTCTTTGTAACAACCCTGTACGATCTTTTTTTTACGAGATTTTTGATAAACAAAGTTTGGAAATATCTATTTCCGTTTTATTCAAGATGGCCTAAACGCTTTGGTGGTACCTAATGAATGATCTTTATAATGCATTACTTATTTTATTTCAAAACTTTCTCATTTTTTTCGACCCCCCCCCCTTATGTTGGGGGGAAGTAACATTTTTTGGGAGTTGGTCATTTTTGATACTACTTACAGTATAAATAAAGAGATAAAAGATCGAAGGTATGAATAGAAACAAAAAAAAAAAAAAAATTTACGGTGGCTTTTCTATGAGAAAATAAGTACCGAAAATCGAAAAACTAAATTAAAGTTTTGAAATAAAATAACTGATGCATTATAAAATTTATTAATTGATAAATCAATACTGAAAATTTCATTAAAATTGGATAATTACCTGATTTTTGGTAATTTTTTTCAATCGCGAATGTTACATTCAAATTGTAAACAAGCGCTTTAAAACCCTTAAAAAAAGCGTTAATGGCGGATCGCGTCGAAATTGACCAAAAACAAATCGTTTTAAATCTATTAAAAATAAACTGCATATGTAATGATATTTTTCTTTTTTTAATGATCGTCATTATTTTACTACTTATCATTTTAGACAAAAGTTTAACCTTAAATAATAGATTTAATTAATTTTAATTAGTTTTTAAAAAGCTAGCAGCCGACAAATTTGGGTAACCTTAGTTTAGGCTATATTGAAGGAAGAAACGTAAATATTTTTAAAACTTTTTTAAAATCTCGAAAAAAAGAAATAACGAACATAAAGAGTTGTTACAAAGAAAAACAATTAATTCAAAGATTAAATTATCCGATAGGAGAAAAATTACTCACCGTTATTTTGAAAAATAAGTAAAACAGTCCATTTTTATTATAACAGGGTCGATTTCTTTATTGATATTTTTTAGCAGAAGTGTGTATTCTTTTACTAAAATACTCTTGCATAGAAACTTATAAAAATCTTCTGATATAATTATTCAGACTCTTATCTTTATAGAAAAAAAGTTAAAATCGTTTTTTGTCGGTTCATTTTTTCATATTTCATAAAATAAAATTGGGAGTGGGGTAGACCTTGTTAAAAAAAAAAAAATATTTCCCCTAATATATTTTGGAAAAACCTATTTCAGATATGTTTTCATCAAAAGGTAAATAATTATGGAAATTTTTGTAAAAATTGATTTAATTCTTTGAGAATTTTAAAAAAAGTCGGTAGTCATAACTTGTTTATGGCTACTTTAAATTTCTATTTATTTAACGGTGCAAAAATGTAAACATTTTTTTTTTTTCGTTCATAATTTTCATTATTTCCGTAAGCTAGAAATTTAAAAAAAAAAAACTCGCCAGGAGTTATTTTATTTTTTTAATGTTTCTTCTTTCAAATGTACAAAAAAATTTCAAGATAACATTAACCTTTATGCAAGTTTCATTGTGTTAAATTTCATAGGGAAAATTGGTGTTACCTACTGTAATCTAACGCTATTTATATATAAAATGCAATTCTAATGATATTATTCTTGCGCGCTATTCTGCATTTGTACCAAAAGTTTTTTTGTTTGTTTTTAAATTTATTAGGATAATTTTTAATAATAAATCAGTAACAGGTTCAGATGCATTACTTCTTTTAAAAAAAAGGTTGTTGTTTAGATAAAGGAGTACTTCTGATCCTCACTGGGGATCAGTATTTCAAATATATATATAATAAAGTAATCCAGACACGTGTTTCGAGGTATTACCTCTCATCAGTGTGGTTATACCGTTTAACAGCTACCTCTGGCCGGGTTCGAGACCCGAATGAACTTTCATTCGCCAATCCTCTTACCCGTACGGCCACAGGCAGCTGTCAAATATAGGAGACTATTTAATCGCTACATTTCTAAGTGGAAATGAATTCACTTAAAGGCCTCAAACTTTATGTAAACAAAGTGAGACTTAGCTGTACGCCAAATATAGTGAATTTTGCAATTAAATCCCTTCTAATTAAAGTGCTCAACCAAATTTGGGAGCATATAATAAAGTAATCCACAGACACATGTTTCGAGGTATCACCTCTCATCAGTGTGGTTATACCGTTTAACAGCTACCTCTGTGGTAGAAATCTTTCTTAATATACTATATATATATATATATATTAAGAAAGATTTATACACACACGCACAACCACACTTTCATAAACATATAAAAAAAAATGCACAATGCTTTTTTCGACACACACACAAATACTAATACTCACACCGCAAAAAAAGAATGTTTGACGTCATATTTCAAACCGTCCATTTTTTCAACGTTCTTTTTTCTCAGACTTCAAATTTTAAACAGACTGATAAACAAGGACTATTACTCGCTTTTCTCGTTATTCTGTGATAAAAATTTTTTTATCACCTTCCATATACCAACAAATGCCCTGAAGATGATCTAATTAATAGATCGAAACACTGCAGCGTCGGCCAATAAACTTACCACTTATTTAAACCTGTATTTTTTCAATTTTTCTTAATATACTACATACGTCGGATTCACTTCCTTTTCTTCACACACACACACACACACACACACATATATATATATATATATATATATATATATTATATATATATATATATATATATATATAATAAATAAATAAACCACAGACACGTGTTTCAAGGTTTCACTTTTCATCAGTGTGGCTATACCGTAACTGCTACCTCTGGCCGGGTTCGAGACCCGAATGAACTTGTGTTCGCCAAACCTTTAACCTGTACGGCCAGAGGCAGCTGTCAAATATAGGAGAATATATATATATATATATATATATATATATATATATATATATATTTGCTTGTGTTCAATTCAGAAGATTTTATGTATCTAAAGAACACATTGGCAACAAACTGACAATTATCAAATGCCGTTGACTATGTATACACCAGGCATGTCAAACTGTGTAGCCCCCTAGAGCTGCATGGATTACACATGTATATTATGAAGTTAAATGGATTACATATGTATGTCATGAGGACTGCACATGATAACTAAGTTTTTAAATCCTTCTTCTTCATTAACAGAACAAAGTGATGATTGCTATCATTAATTTCTTTATTATCAACTAAAAGCCATATCATATACATATATAAAAAATCATTTTTGTTAAAAAAAAGGAAAAAAGAATATTACTGACAGAGTTCAAATAATAAAACATACAAGTGTCACTGTCACTTTCAATTATAGCCATGTGTTGATTGAAAACAAACTTAAGGCTTGATAATTTGTATTATTTAGATTTTTAGGACTGTTGTCCTCATTTCTGTTGTTATATAGAAAACGTTTTGCCTGATGTGCCTCTGGCCTTCTTCAGATGTTTCTTGTTGAACTTGGGAACCTTCTCTTTGTAGAAGTTATCCCCCAGATATCATAGAAACAATACAATACTCACTGTCACAGTGGGATTCTAACTACCATCAAGTTAGCAGACAAGAACAACATGCAAGCTGTAACTTAAATACAGTCCTTGCATGCTGCTGGCATAGTGCAAACTGATGGCTGAAGAGTGGGTACTTATCCATATCTTTACTCACCTCCCTGAAAACTATCAGCCAATCAAAACCAGGAAGTGAACTTACCAGAGTTCATAGTGGAATAACCCAAAGCTGTATATAAACCACCTACCAACACTCTAGAGTTAGTTTTGCATTCATCTTGTAACAGAGCTGAATACTTGACACAAAATCCAACCCTCTTCAAACTTGGGAACCTTTACGGAACTTCAAATCAAACCCTTTATTCAATCCACAGTGTCCAGTTGGACACACGGTGCAACGGATATAAGTTTTGAGTTAATACAGTTCTAAGTGACAATCATCTATAGGTTGCAGGTTCAATCTTAGCCAAGGGTGATAATAACACAGAATACATAACATGGCTTAACATTTGCACCTGTTCATAGTTAACGGAATGAGAGCAAGTCTACCCTCGTGGATTGAATAAATGGTTCAGTTCGAAGTTCTGTGAAGGCTGTCGATTACAACATGAAGGTTTCAGAGTTCAACAAGAAACCCCTGAAGAAGGCCAGAGGGTACATTGGCCGAAACGTTGTGTAGATAATAATGAAGATGAGGACAATAGTCCGAATAATTAAAATAATACAAAATACATCATGAAGACACTTGAGTTCAACAGGAAGGTTTCGATAGAACCCAGGTAGATGAGCAGTTCATGACTTGCAATACTCCACTTTGGCCCTATCTTGGGCTAGACGGGCGGTCGGAGAGGCCCCCTCCGATCAATCGGCAGTCATGTCAAGCCCTAGCACCTATATGATTTTCCTAACCCTATTGCCTTTATGGCAAGCCCAACCCCTTTTTATCATATGGGTGCTAGAAGGCGGTGGCTGCGGGTCTACATGTCCTGGGAATGACGTTAAACTCTATCTGATGGTGAGGTTCCAGTTTTAGAGGTTTGGGGAATGTGGAGAACCCCTTCATCACCATTGCTCCCTGGTCCACTCTGACCCAGAGTGGTAGTACCTGTTAGGGTCCCATCTATGGGTTAAATAGAAAAACATGAGTTGATAAACAAAATCGTATTATGCATTAGGAATGAATTAATTTCACAACTTTGTTGCCATTAAATGACCCACTGAGATTGATATGCCGTAAAACAAAACAAATCAAACCAAACCAGGAGGGTTTCAGAGTTGAAAGATAAAGTTCCCAAATTCAACAAGAAACACCTGAAGAAGGTCAGAGGGTACATTGGCCGAAACGTTGTGTAGATAACAATGAAGATGAGGACAATAATCCAAATAATTCAAAATACAACTCAAAGACACTTGATTTCAACAAAGAGGTTCCAAAATTCGACAAGAAACCCGTAAAGAAGGTTGGCAGATTCATCGATTAAAACGTCTTCATCATCTGATTTATTTTGATTTATTTTTTTTTTCTAGGAAAACTTTTGAAAATGGCGTCGAAAAAGGTGCTGCATTTGCCGTTTATTACAAAGGTAAACTGGTTGTTGATCTATGGGGAGGTTATGTGAATCAGGAGGGCCAAATTCCTTGGCGAGAGAGTACCATGTCACCTACCTTCTCCTCTTCGAAAGGAATTACTGCTCTACTTGTTGCCAAGTTTGTTGAATTGTAAGTAACCTGGGGTAACAACATTTTTTTTTTCAATTTTTACAGTCATTCTAGTTTCTATATATTTGATTTACACAACTTTGCAGTGTATATATATATATATTATATATATATATATATATTATATTTTGCTTGAAGGCAATTACAATGCATGTATCGCATTAAATTCAATACTTTTTTTTAATAGAAAATGAACTTGACAAGAGTAATCCCGGCAAAGGATCGCTTGGTGTGTAGAACAACGTACAGACTGTTTCGACTTTAGAAACAGTTTGTATGATGTTCTACACACCGATCGATCCTTTGCCGGGATTACACTTGTCAAGTTCATTTTCTATAAAAAAAAGTATTGAATTTTATGCGATACATGCATTGTAATTGCCTTCAAGCAAAAATATAATATATACTTTATTCAACAATGCTTCTAAAAAACAAACATTCAAAAATCTTATATATATATATATATATATATATATATCTTTGAAAGGAAGGAAAAACTCAACACCGTTATTCCATAATAAATTAATTTCGACCAAAATTGGGGCCTTTATAAATCTTAGTTGATTTAACAAAGCTCCCCAAAATCAAGTCTCGTCAGATGGATAATCATCAATAATTTGAATTGCATAACAGAAAAATTTTCCTCATTGTAGAATCTTCTTCCTCCCCCCACCCCCCAAAAATTTTTCTTTACAAAATGTATACATTAAAAAACTGTTCACATGACGAGGAAGATAATAGTTGGCTCTGTATATATGCTATAAGAATTATTATACATTGGGTAGCTCTATTTGTAGTGATGTTAGAAGATTCC
>CM042151.1:103561308-103606308 GCA_023376005.1 Doryteuthis pealeii
CTGAAGTTTAAATATTCAGCTCAGTCATTAGAGCATCCACCAAGGAACTGCAACTGTTTACTTATTGAGTGTAATGAATATGTAAATACCTTGGTACCCCCTCACTATAATCTGATTGGACAGTGTCATGTGTAAATTCAAAGTTAATAATTGAACAACGGCTCCGACACGTTGTGAGACAAAACATTTAATAGGTGTACAGCACATGTAACGATAAGATACATAAAGTACATAGATACATAGATACAAATAGATATAAGAATAGAGATAAAAGGACACATTTATGAATGGTAAATATCAAGATACAATATACGGTATAAACGAGATACACAAATGTACATAAAAATATTACAGACATGGAACTAAAGGATAGTCCATGCTGTAATAAAAGACTTACAGTAATGTAAGGGGGGGGCAAAGCCTCACCGAGAAGGGGGTAGACATAAGTCTAACCCATGTGCTCGTTCAGAGGCAGTAAGGAAAGAGAGACAGAAGCATTTGAATCAGCCGCTTATATACCAGAGGTCCCTAGTGGGAAAACGGCAACACAGCAGCAAAGGGAAGATAATCCGTACACATCTATAAATAGTCGACACTGTGTTGTACAGGCACCTATACCTAGCCTACAACCTAAGCTTACTCGCTAGACTACACCACGACTGCTCGGAGATGGATTGCTATTCAACATACCAATTACTACTGCGATAATATAACCAAATACAAACTTCAAGATATATCCCTTAACCCGGATATATCACTTATAAATATAGTACCCAGATTATCTATAAAATATATAGACCAGGTATCCAATAGGCACCCCAGCTGGGAGCAGTTTTGAAAAGAACACCTTTTGCTTTCTTTGATTACAAACAACAGACGATTGTTTTTGGCATTAGAATTCACTGTAAAATTTTTTTTAATTTGTTCATGTACATTCCAACTTCTATAGTTTTTAATTTAATTTTAAAAAATTAGTTATTTCATGTTGTTGTTAATTCAATAGATTTATTTTTAATTATAAAACGCGAGATATGCATGCAGGGTTTGGGGACCGCTTGTGTATTCATATTCTGTTAATACTCTTTCCATGAATTCACCACGACCCTAGGGGGAATGCCGTCACAGAAAAAAACAGAAACAGCCTGAAAAGCCGAGACAGACCCAAGTTAGATACAAATTAAGAAGGGCCATTTAACATTTACTTTGTTTGTTTATTTTACGGCATATCAACCCAGTGGGTCATTTAATCGCCAATAAAGTTTTAAATAAGATCAATTCTAATGGATAAAACAATTTTGTTTATCAACTCATGTTTTTCTATTTAACCCATAGATGGGACACTAACAGGTACTACCACTCCGGGTCAGAGTGGACCAGGGGCAATGGTGATGAAGGGGTGCTGCACATTCCCCAAACCTCCAAAACTGGAACCTCACCTCAAGATAAGAGTTTAACGTCATTCCCAGGACATGTAGACGCCTCAGTCACCGCTTCCAGACCCATAGAATAAAAGGGGTTGGGTCTTGCCATAAGGGCAATAGGGTTTGCGGAAAATCATATAGATGCTAGGGCTTGACATGACCAGCCGATTGATCAGAGGGACCTTCTCCGACCACTCCGTCTAGCCAAGAAAAGCCTAAAGTGGAATATTGCAAGTAATGGACTGCTCAGACCCTGTGGTTCTATCCTTAAAAACATCACGGTTCCACTACGGCCAGTTAACATTTACTAAGTTGTTTGGTGGTCAAAAAATTCAAGCTAAAGCAAAAAAATTAAAATAAAAACTGAAAAACATTTAAAACTTGTTATTAACCTGGTTCCCAAAATGGTTTCTGGTCCTCAAGAGAGTGAGACGTAAACGAAGTTAAATCCAGTTTTTAAAAGGGTAATGCTGAGTTGGTTCATCAAATCCAATAAGGCCGGCCTACAAATTTATCCAAAATAAAAAATAGGTACATAAGTCCTTTGTATGAATTTTTGAGATGAGGCATGATCATTATTTAGACTAGGCAAGAATATGCACCCACCAGGCGTACGTATTTAAGTTTTTAATGTAATAAGATATATTAAATCGAAAGACTAACGGAATTAAATAAAAACACATCTAAAAGATTACACTTATTTTAATTATACTTTAATTGATTTCTATAGCAAACGGTTTACAATCTATCTATGGAAATACGGTGAGAAATTATTCCGACAATATGAGAAGAAAATATTTTTAAAAATTATAACAAGCACGGATTTATGATTGCAGGGGAAAGCAATTTTATGTGTCAATACTTAAGCATTTCGGTATATTGTACCATCTTGTATATATATATGTACGTATGTGTATGCATAATAGGTATGTGTATATTATATATAATATATATATAGTATATATGTTTGGTTTTGTTTTGTTTTACGGGCATATCAACAAAGCCGTCAGTGGGTCATTTAATGCCGATAAAAGTTTTTGAAAATAAATCATTCTTATGGGAGAAATACAATTTTTATAAATAAGCATTTTTCTTTTAACGCCTAGATGGACCCTAAACGGGTACTACCAGTGCCGGGTCAGAGTGGACCAGGGAGCAATGGTGATGAAGGGGTGCTCACATTCCCAAACTCCAAACTGGAACTCAGGACCATCAGATAGAGTTTAATGTCATTCCCAGGACTTGTAGACCGCTCAGCCAACGGCCTTCTAGCACCCATATGATAAAAAAGGGTTGGGGTTGCCATAAGGACAATAGGGTGGGCAATCATATAGGTGCTAGGACTTGAACGTGACCAGTCCGATGATCGGAGGGGGGCCTCTCCGACCGCCCATCTAGCCCAAGATGGGCCAAAGTGAGTATTGCAAGGTCATGGAACTGCTCATCCACCTGGTTCTAAATCCTTAAGCATCACGAGTCGCCACCCACAGCCAATAGGTGCCCCATTGGGGAGTCTTACCCGTCTGCAGAGGTGCAGTCGGTGCACGTTCTAACCGCCCCAGCCGACAGGGCGGTATATATATATGTCTATGTATGGATTATAATGTAGATATGCGTAAATGGATTATATGTTTTATATAGTTGTTTTAATTTTCTTATTTTTCTAAACATTAATATTCCATATGAAATACGTATATCTTTGTTAACTTTTTCGTCTCCGCCTATTAACGTTCATGCACGTGTCATCATGTGAATCTTCACCTTACCATTTTGCAAGCATGCCATTGATCACATCTTGGCTTTCGTAAACAAACGCGCATATAAAATTAACGGTTAATAACATCTATCACACATTCACATAACCTTTCATTTTGTCCCTCAAACATAAACATTACTTAACAGTGTCCTGAAGATTGGTACAATATACCGAAATGCCTTAAGTATTAGACACATAAATTGTTTCCCCTAATCATAACATCCTGTTTTGTTATATTTAAAAAATAATTTTCGTTCTCAATATATATATATATATATATATTATATATAGTATAAGTGACGCAACAATTTGTTTGAGATGGCGGACGCGCAACAATTTTGGGGGGGATTTGTGCTTAATTAAAATCATCTTAATTGTTGAGAATTAATTAGTTATAATTAAATGAATTAAGGCGTGCATATCGGTTTAAATGTAAGGCGTAAACAAGATCGAGAAAAAAGTCAGTCTTCTGTATGTACATTTCAGCCTATTAGGCCTCATCAGCAGAGTTATAAGACAGGGCAGTGCTTTGTGGCATGATTCGAATGAATAAGGATATCATGGTTGATGCCCAATGCTCCTGAACAATTGTAAAACAATCAGTAATGTAACAAGAAAAATTGCTATGGAGACTACGAGGCTGGTGGCTTAGAAAAACCCACATAACAGATATATCCATTTTGATTGCTTTCGTACAGCAGAATTCCTCGAAAATCTGCAGAAAAGGGTATCAAGTGGAATCAGATGGCCTACGTGGAGTTAAGCTAAACACTGTAGTCGAAGCCCTGTAATAACAAGGTAGCCATGTATATATATATATATATATATATTTGTTATAACACTGACTTATCCAGGTTAAACTTGTACCAAACCAAATTTGAGACCAATGCAATATTTTCACTGATAAAGTCAATATCCTTTTTCTATATATATATATTATAGATATATATATATATAGTATGAAAAGGAATGGACTTATCATGAAATATTGCCATTGGTCCAATATTTGGTTGGTAGCAAGTTTAACCTGGATAAGTCGTGTTATGACAAATATAAAGTGCTCAAGTACATAAGTAGAGCAGATTTATGATAACTACAACAATGAAACCTTGCAGTTAGGCGCTGTAATCATCATATCTTAATTAATTTCAGTGGATTTTAACGCTGATGATCCTTGTATGGTGAAACTGAGTAGGTTAAATTTCTGTACACACTGATAATGATATATATATATATATTGTGTGTGTGTGGTGTGAAAAGCTGAGGCGTAGATAAATAGTTAGAGTGAATTGATGGATATGAAAAAGACTGAAGACAAGATTAGATGGACAGATAAATATAAAGAGTGAGATATGGATTATTAAAAAATAGTGAAAATCCCCTCCGGGCGATGTAAAAATAGATTTTTGAAAACATTGCCTGGGGGTGGGTGAGTAAAAAATTCCAATGTCAGCGAGTTTGGTACCCTAAGTAAGTAAAATCATCAAATTCATTAAGGATGTAAAAATAAACAATTTGAAATGTAAAATTTAATATGTTAATATAAACAACTATATAGATATATAACACCAGTCAGATAGATAGAATAGATAGATAGAACAGACTGAAATTGATAGATAGATTACATGATTGATAGATAAATGAACAGACTGAGATAGAATAGATGATCATGACTGACTGAGATAGATAGATAGAGAATGAACGAGAGCTGAGATAGTATAGATAGATGATAGATGACAATGAACAGACTGGATAGATAGATAGATAGATAGACATTGAACAGACTGAGAATTAGATAGAGATGGATAGATAGATTTCCGACAACGTAGACTACAATTTTGGTACATTACATGGTAAAAACACGTATTGTGGTATGATCATAGTTACTGTATCTATACAATTAAGACAGCAGCAACCCAGGGTTTTGAATCTACAAGCCCAACACCATAAGATCATGAAAGTTTGAGCAGTAAACAAAGATATTCTCATTCAAAGCCAAGTTTCTCATCAGAAAAATTAAACCATTTATGAAGAAGCAATTTCAACGAACTGTGCCTATACCACCACATGCATGCATATCTCGGTCAGGACACTCCTACTCCCCTAGGTGGTGGGAGAAAACCATATTAAAATAGACAAAGTATAACTTAGGCAAAAATACACAAAAAACCTGAACTACAACAAAACAAAAAATTCCAACACTCCCATCGCAACTCAGCCCAACAGACACATCCCAGCGTATGCTACCTCCTCCCTACCTAGTCTTTCAATCACCTTGACAACACTGCTTTGAAATTATAAGCCACCATATCAATGATGACACTCCTCCCCTTCTCTCTCTCTTTTTTCCCCCCCCTGCCTCTACCTCAGCCTCACACCTTCCGATGCATCTGCTCTCTTCCCTCCTTTTTTCCTGTCCCCCCTCCACCTTTTCAATATATATACATATAGCTGTTTCTTATCTCAGAATAAAATTCTGATGAAGCCCTGCTCATACACAGAGACAAAATACTAATTGAATGAAGTTGTTTGTGTTTTATCCGCTTTTATTCCTCAACTTTTAATTACATTTTGTTGGATTTTACCCAATCCGTTATTTCTTATATATATATATATATATATATATATATATATATATATATAAGCAAAAATCTCTTGCATGTACAAATCTAATGACTATCAATGACTCCAGAATGATTATCTATTATTATATTAAAGCTGAGCGAATCAACTTTTGTCTCCTAAAAGCTTTTTTACTGTTTGATTTAATGACATGAAAGTTATACTGAATTATTCCTTACTTTTAGGATTGAGTTTAGTTTGAAAATAAAATCCATTTTGATTGGTTCTAATTAGTTATAATTTGCAATTAATTCAAAAACTGCCCCATCCCTTACATCACATTCTGCCTATCACTTTCTCCCTCTCTATGTATCTCTTGATTACTTCCTCGTTATAAATGTTTCTTTCTCTAGGAGAGTAGAGAGAGATGTTGATGTAAACTAAATGTTTTTTTTTTTTTGTTTTTATTTTACAGGAACTGAATTTGGCTACCACATTCTCAGTTGGGGTTATTATGTTGATGTTCTTCTGATGAAAGCTGATCCTAAGAAACGAACGGTAGACAAAATCTTTCAAGAGGAAATTGCTGAACCTTTCGGTAATATTTCATTTAGATTCAATAATACTGATATTGATATTAATTTTCATGAGATCAGCAGATAGGGTCTTGTCCGGCTTTACCTCGAGCCCATTTTTTATTTTGATTGTAGGGATTATCGGACCATACGACCTTTAGGCACCCCTTTTGCTTTGCTGATTCATAAGTACATTTTTTCATTTACACCGTCAATATCCGGTTGTTTGTTAGGGGTTAGTTTTATGATTTAAAAAAAACCCTCTAAAAATCGTCTGTTAACAAGCTACCGGATGTTGACAGTGTAAATGAAAAAAATGTACTTATGAATCAGCAAAGCAAAAGGGGTGCCTAAAGGTCATATGGTTCGGATTATCTTCCGTTAATTGTTAAGGTTTGCCATTAGTTGGCAGTAGGACCAGAATATACGAGGTATGTCAGAAAAAGTTTCAGGACTTACGTCACAAAGACTTTATTTCAAATCCAAACTATAAGTTATCCCTTCAGAGTAATCCCCCCCCCCCGGAGTCTAATGCACTTTCCCATCCTTCTCTGCCACACTTGCATGCACTCCTGGAAGGATTCTCCTGGATTCTCTGTAGCTCTGTTGTCACAGTCTTTTTGATGTCATGCACATCCCCACAAAGGTTTCCCGTGATGACCCCCTTGAGCTTGGGGAAGAGGAAAATGTCACATAGAACCAGGTTGGGTGCATAGGGAGGTTGCTCCAGCACAGTGATGTTTGTCTGGGTAATTTATGAGGAAGTGCGTCCCTGTCTCCTGCCTCAAAAATTGCTACCCGGTGACTATTAAAATAACGACCCAGCTCAGTCTATTCAAAACTATCCATCTTCATATCTATCTATCTATCTCAATTTGTTCATATTTATCTATTGTTGGCAACCGTCCGTCTATTTTAGACGATGGCATAGTTTTTTGTTTATTGTTTATTAGTGTTTTTTTGTTTTGTTGGTTTTTCTGTTTTGTTGGGTTTTTTGTTTTGTTTTTCACTCGCTTACAGTCACGTGAGTGGCTGAACAGACCGATCCTCGAATGGCAGTCTCTGGTGCAATGGGTGCAAACAAAAGGTGATGCTTCCTGTAGGTAATGGGGGTGCTGCTGTTTCTCCTTTCTCTTATTTATCTATATTACTTTAAATACTAAGATTTTTTTTATTCATGTTTGTTTAATGTCATGTTTTTAGTTTAAATAAATAAGAATTACGACAAAAAAAGAAGCGACCCCCCCCCCCAATGCATTTACTTGTCGACAATATCTATCTCCATTTGTTCGTATCTCTCTATATTATTTTGTTTGTTTATCTATCTATCTATCTCAGTCTATTCAAACTATATATCCATCTTCATATCTAAACAAGAATTACGACAAATTACAATAAATAAACAAGAATTACGATGAGCTGGGGTTGTTATTTTGACAGTCACCGGGAAGCACTTCCTCATAAATTACCTTTGTCTGGGTCAGGAACTCTCTGATACTCAGGTCAGTGTGGCAGGTGCGTTGTTATAGTGAAGCACCCACAAGTTGTCCTGCCACATCTCTTATCGCTTCTTGTGCACTGAATGAAGCAAATGCCACAGTATCTCTTTGTAGAAATGCTGGTTAATTGTCTGGCTCTGTGGCAAGAACTCATAGTTTGGGTTTGAAATTGATCTTTTGTGACGCTTGGAACTTTTCTGACATACCACAAAGAAGGAAAAGCATAGAACTAGTTATGTAACATTGTGGGCTCGATTATAAGAAATGAAGTTGTAGGTAAATGTCTGTGTATGATGTGGCGTCTAATTGAAGGAGTATTGTTTCTATATTTATCTTATGCTTTTCTGTTTATGTCTGGACTGGGGTTGGATCTCTACCATTCTGGAATGGAATTGCTAGTATTCTGGATCTGTTTGTTAGGCTGAGATTTTCTCTGTTCTTTGAGTCTTGGGATCTTATTGGGATGTACTTGTGTCCATTGGCAGTTCTTAATGATGAACACAAGACATTGTTGCTTTTATGGGAGCTCATATATCCTATTTTAGACCTAAGTAAAAATGCCTTGGAGGACAGACACTCATCTTGCATCTGTGCATTTCTATAATAACAAGTGCTGGGGCACGGTCTCAATGTATATATGGGAACGATGCTCCGGCTCAGTATTACAGTCGTTGTGTTGGATGATACCGAATATAATACTATAATGAGGGATTTCTTCTAATGCTGGTCGTAGCACAGATTGTAGTATTATAGTGTCCTGACGGAGATCTGGTTTTGTTCCTTTACCAACTCGGCTGAAATATGATAACCAAAAGCTGTCAACGGGGTCAAACAAAACAAACAGGAACGCCTTCTGATAATTATACACAAAATATATACATTTATTGTTTTTTTTTTTGTTTTTTTTATACAATGATTAATATTCTTGTATAATGTTAGAAGAGCGAGGTGATTTCTTGTTCAGTTGACTGGCGATCTACAGCTGGTTGTTTTGGATAACTTATTAACTTGGTTTGTTACTGAGTGGCAGGACATCAGAGTGTATTGGTAAAGTTGTGGCAAGGGCACCAAGCTATGGCGAACTCCCTGGTTTCGGAGTGTCTGACTCCGCTTCTCTTCTTCTTTGTCTCTTCTTTTCTCTTTGACTCTGGCTGGCGGTCTCTTATTTATGGGATCCAGACCTCCCCACCCCTAACATATGTCTCTGATTGTCCAGCCACTCAATAACATTGCCTACGTGTCTAAATGGCCTTGTGTCAGCCTTAGTTGTATTTTTCCATTGGTTTGCCACAACTCAAGGCCAAACATTGTTTATTTATGTCAAAATTTAAAATTCCAATCATTAAGTCAAATTCCATAATTTTAAGGAATTTATGCCTATGTGAGAATTCTTTGTTTAGATAAATTTATATTTTTAATATAAAATTTATTATTATTATTATCATCATCATCATCATCATTATTATTATTATTATTATTATTTTCTTACAGTAACTTTTAACAAACTACCATAATTAATAATTAGGGTAATTTTAATTAATTAGTAAATAATTAACAGATCGTCAATCAAGCCATAACACTTTAATAATGTTATACTTGTCTTGTTAAATAATCATAGAGAGATAAACCTGTCTAATTTGACCTTTTTTTATTTTTAGGTATTGATTTTTTCCAAGGAACCCCAACATCGGAACAATATCGTATAACACCTCGCCTTTATACGCAGTCGTTTTGGCACCAGATTTATCTTTTAAAAGATAAAGACTTCTGGAAACGACTGAAATTTGCGATTTCTGATGAACACGGTTATCAAAAGACGGCGGAATCTGCTTCTTTGGATTATGTGGTAAGTGTTGGATATCTTTTTGGTATAAGCCATAAGCAACTTCCTGTTTGAAATCAAACTTTTTCACCAATACAATACATACATTGTTATGAGGTAGGTAAAAGGATAGTAAACAAATCTAAGAGTTGAAACGTTTTGTCCGATTTATACGAACATCATCAGTCAAATGATTTTTATTGAAAGCAAAATTACATGCAAGTACAAGTGATTTGTTGAGGGGGGGGGTGAGTTAGTAGCGGAAGTGAAGGGAGGGAGGATAGGGGCAGACATGAATGAAGTGAGGGTAGTTTACAGGAAGTAGAGAGAGGATGGGAGTAGATGGGCACAGGGGTAGGTTAAGGGGGGAGGGTAAAGTTCTGGTGTGTTTGATGTCAGGAGAAGATAAGGGGAGAGTTGAGTGGGTCAGTTAGTGGAAAGAGCAGGGGGGAGGATTTTTTTTTTTTTTATTCCTGAAGTTTAGGTGGAGAGGAACGGAATGGAGAGTAGGTAGTGAGAGTCTATGTGTGGGCATTCTTTTTTAGTTTATTTAATTAATTTAAATAATACACTGTTATATTCTTTTGTTTTTTTTATCATTTTAGATAAGACATTGTTCTCATCTTTATGTAATATTTCTTGTATGGTTGACAACCTTTTTAGACGATGGCGTAGTTTGTTTTCTTTCTTTTTTCTTTTTCTTTCTATTTTTTCTTCTTCTTCTTCTTCAACCCTGACCATGTGTTCCCCCCCTTCTAACACCACTAACCCTCCCAACAGGCCATACCATAGCAGAAAATAAGACAGTTGGACTTGGCTTGCCTAAGAAGATATCCTTCAGTAGGCCATACCATAGCAGAAAATAAGACAGTTGGACTTGGCTTGCCTTAAGAAGAAGATATCCCTTCAGTAAATCACTTTTCCGGCTTTAAAAACGGCCAAATTACAATTTGATCTGTATTATCATCCATTCTAGCTACCATGCATTTTAAATGCTTTTCCTTTCTCTTCAATTCTATTTTTCTTTTTCTTTTTTTACCTTTACCTTATTCCAAGGAAAGGCTAAGGGAGTAAACCCCGAAAACAAATCGGGAGCTGGAGTCCTTAAGGTGGGTAGTGCTAAATCACAGCATTTCCCAGCAACTCCTGCGACACCATCGTTGCCAAACTGCATAGGCCCTTCCTTTCCTTTGGACAACAGCGGCTGTGTGGAGAGGGTGGATCTGCTACTAGGGCAACAGCTCATCCACCAAAACCCAGCCCAGGCTACGTAGTTTGATAATTAAAAAAATAAAAATTATTTCTTGTATACCTTTTTATAATTACTTGTTTGGAATAATGGATTCTTCAAATTGAAGACAGTACAACAATATCTTAAGAGCTCAATATGTAAGACGTTTACTTAAGAGTTATTGCAAATTGTTCAATATGTAAAAAGTATAATAATCTTGATTTCATTCTCTCACTATTTCTTAAAAGAGGTGTGTTTAAGATATTTACATTGATTTGCCAATAAAAATCGGGGTGGAGGCATTAAAATATCTACATTAATTTGCCGACAAAAAACAAAAACAACTTGGAAAATATCTAAATTGAGTCGGAAATTCACCTGATGCTTGCTCGTTAAAACATAGGCTGAATCAAGGTAGGAGGCTGGAACAACATAAGATCAATTACCCAAATATCTTCCATAATTCCCAATTTCTATATTACAAATAAAACAAACATGCAACTTCTTTTTTTTTCTTTTTTTTCAATTCATTTTAATTTCATGTTGACCATTTGAATGATGCAAGAATAAAGGATCTGCGAGACTATCTTTTTGCCCCCCCCCTCTAACCAGGCAACGCCAGGTTGCTGCTTCTAGTTTAGACTAAAAATTGCATTTGGAATATTGTATTATAATGGAGATTCAGTGTCTGTCTGTAACCAAAACTATGTCACTATACACTCAGGAATTGTGTAAGGTTATCAATGAACATTTAATTTCTAGTCAAGATCATTAATACATAGAATTAATCTTATTTATTATGTCTCTATGAAAATCTAAGTTAGATTTGCCTCAAAACAGCTCATGTTTTTATAGTGTTTAAAATCTTGCCATGAGTTTTATATATCAGAAATAAAGGTTTACATAATATATGGTGTGGTAATTTGCATACTGCTTTTAACAAAACCAGGTTTAATAAATATCTTCTTGGTGTCATTGATCTCTAATATTATTGTTTTATTCTCCAACGTGTTTAAAATTGACTCTAAGATTATTTCATATAGAAACCAATTAAAATAAGTGTAATCTTTTTATGTGCGTTCTTATTTAATTTCCTTAATCTTTCTAATTTAATATATTTCATTACACTAGAATTTAAATACTTACACCTGGGGGGGGTGCATATTTTTGCTAGTTACTAGACAAAACAGATGCAGGTGATCTATTTAATAAGATATTGGGGGTCGTCCCCATGCATAGCAGCTATCATGTTGGACTACTGTTACATTCACTTTTGGACTAATGCCCTTGGAGTAAAGTATGAACCCTCTCATCCCTCCAACTATAGATTAAACACTACTGTTCTTCTACAAGGATGGATTTGGCATTAAATAACACAAGAAGGCCAATAAGCTTTTAAAGAAGGAAAGCAAAATAAACCTTGTATGACATTTCATGCAATTTAATGTTGGATTTGCCTATAGAAGAGAACAGGTTGTGCTGACCCGTCTTCACATAGGCCACACCTACATCACCCATCATCATTTACTAGAGGGCACAGAATCCGCAATATACACTACATGCCAAGAAAGATTTACAGTGAAACATATACTGCTAGAGTGTGTAGACTTTGATCTTGTGTGAACAAAATACTACCAAGCAAGTAATTTGAAAAAACTTTTCACAAAAATAAGACCATCCAGGATTTTACATTTCCAAAAGAAATGGGATTGTACGAACAAATATGAATAATTGAACAATAATTAAAATCTATACATATATACATTTATTTTCTACTAAACTATTGCTAGGAATCCAAAACTTAGTCGGCATTAAATGACTCACTGAGGTTGATATGCCATAAAACAAACCAAACCTATTTGGAACTTTGCCCTTTTTATTTTAATGCTGAACTGGATTGAGTAATCTTTATTGACTTTGAATTTAATATTCTTTCTTGTTCAAATAATGTCTTTTTACTTTTTTTTTTTTTTTTCAGGACAAAAATGCTGTAGAAGCCTCAACAGACTATGAACTTCGCACGATTCCTTTGTCGAGTTTTAATGGCTTTGGTACCGCACGAGGAATTGCCAAACTCTATGGAATCATTTCAGATGGTGGCGTCTATGAAAAGAAAACACTTCTGACTGAGACAACACTAGACACCCTGGAGCAGGTTCTTGTGAAAAAAAGAGATGTTGTACTTGGAACCGAAATGGCAATGGGACGGGGTTTAATGATAATAGATTCCCCAACGGTAAGATCACTAAATTCTAAATGGTTTTATTTGGTTTTTGATTCGTCATTTCTTTTGTTATATATTATTGATATATTGTTTAAACAATGAATAAAATACTTTACTTAGACTAGACAGATGGTCAGAGAGGCCCCCTTCCAAGCAATCGGTTGGTCACATCAAGCCCTAGCACCTATATGATTGTCCCAACTCTATTGCCCTTATGGCAAACCCCCAATCCTTTTTATCATTTTTTAATTTTATGTGCTAGAAGGCGATGGCTGAGGATCTTATTGTCCTGGGTATGATGTTAAACTCTATCTGATGGTGAAGTTCCAGTTCTGGAGCTCGGGCAATGTAAAGTACCCCTTCATCACCATTACTCCCAGGTCCACTCTGACCTGGAGTGGTTAGTACCTGTTATGGTTTTATTTTGTTTTTGATGCACATTTTTTATTATTTGGATTTTTAAAAACTTTTGTCCTCATCTTTTTTGTTATATATCATTAATATACTGTTTAAACAATGAACAAAATACTTTACTTAGGCTAAATGGGCGGTCAGAGAAGCCCCCTCCAAACAATCGGCTGGTCACACCTATATGATTGTCCCAACCCTATGGCCTTTATGGCCAGCTCCAACCCTTTTTATCATATGTGTAGGGGGTTATGAGATGTATTACGAATGACGAATAAAAATATGACACAGTTTAGGTAGAGAATATGGAGAAATGATAAAACAAATGCATATAATTATAAAATAAAAATAAATTTATTCAGAGAATAAATTTGCAATAATATGTGAAATGTTCAAAAGGAATAGTGTAGATATGATATGTGTAATGTAAAATGTAAAAGTTTGTATGTTAAGTTTGGAAAAGTTTGTTTAGATGTGGACAGAAATGAGAATAAAGTTTGTATACATGACCTACTGAAACAGATTCTTGATGTAGGTAGAACGAAGTGGTAAGAAATATGGTAGTAGGAGCATCATAATTGGTTGTGTTCTATCTGGCAGCGAGACGAGATTTGTGTGTTTGTTTGTGGTCATCGGATGTGTCTGGTTTGAACGTGAGATGAAGTCTGTCTAATTGTTGATTTCATTTTCGTCTTTTATGATACTTGATCGGATCAAAAAGTAATTAACTTTTTGGCGCAAACACACGGACATAGTAGAAAGCAATACTAACCTAGCCAATCGATTCTGATTTTTGTGTAAACATTTCTTGTAATCGCTTTTCCTTAAATTTAGGAAAAGGATTTGTGTTTGTGTGTTTGGTTTAATCACTTTTCCTTAAGTTTGAGAAAAGGACTGTGTTGTGTGTTTGTTTTAATTTCTTTCCCTTAAGTTTGGAAAAAGAAATGTGGACGTGTATTCATTTAAAAATATAGAATTACAGTGACTGAGAGTATAAGTGTCTTGGGTATGACAAACTCTATCTGATGGTGAATTCCAATTCTGGAGCTTGAGGAATGTGGAGCACCCTTCATCACCATTACTCCCCGGTTCACTCTGACCTGGAGTGGTAGTACCTGTTAGGGTCCCATCTATGGGTTAAATAGAAAAATATGAATTCTAAAAAATGTGTTTAAAAATAAAATTGAGTACCCTTCAATAAAACAAAACATCTTCGGCATAAAATAACCTAACATGGGTTGACATGCCACAAAACTAACCAACAAATTACGACTAACAATTAATTTCTTCATTACAATTATAGTAAATGAACAGAAAATCTGTCGGGCTGGACAGCCGAATCTTGCACCGAAAAAAAGACGTTCTCCCATCTACCAAAGTCCCCTGACCAAGTCTTTGCCACTGCAACAATCTTTTCTAGCAGTCCTCTGCCAAAAGCTCACTCACCTTTTTCTTCCTTGTTGTACATCAGTGCCCTTGTTAGCAAGATCAAAATGCAATTGTCCTAGTGTGTTAAGGCAGGTCTTAAATAATCATTCACTGCCCTGACTAAAATCCCACGCCCGGGTCAATCGTGCAATGTAGTAATTTGCATGCACGCCAATGAAATAGTCTGACGTCAAAGAGAATATGAGTTCAATCTCCCTAATCATCCACTACACTCCCCCCTGATCCTATTTTGCACACCAGACATGTCCGTGCTTGCTTTGAGCTATCATGTGTATGATTTCTCTTGCCTCATTGAAATAAATATATTGCTAATGAAAATAACCTCAGTAATAAAAAATAACAACCGTAAACATTTTTTGCCTTAAAGATAAATGAAAACAATTTTTAAAAAATTCCTTATAGGATTTGTAAAATTTGAAATAAAAATTGACTAGTATTTATTAATGTTTGGCACTTACAAATTAAATAAGATAAAAAAAGAAAAGAAAAAATTAGGGTAATCTGAACATTAGCTACATAAATGAGAGTAACCTCCCCTTGTTTCTTTCACTTTGAGGAAGCCATATGTTTTGGTCGGCCATTTTCATTTCACCGTAAATCTACACTGAAAATAGGAATTTGTTTGAATCAATACAACTGCATGTTTTAACACGAAAATTTCATAAAATGTGTTCTTAATAACAATTAAGTTCATTTTAAATGATGAACAAGCACAATTAATAATAATAATAATAATGGTAATTTTAGCTATAATTGTTTAAAATGTAATGTAAATGAATTACATATGTAATATTTTTTGCATATTATATATGAAATTTATTTTTAAAACATTTTAAAAAAATTAAAATCGGCCAAAAAATCTTAAAAGAAAAAAAAATAAGAATAAGTCAATGAGATTGATGTCCCTTGTTTGTTTTGTTTGGGGAAGAAACAGGATGTAAATGGTCTGCAATTATTGAATCGCCATAAATGAAACCCTTTTTTTACCAAATTGTTCAAATCACTAGGACTGCATGTTTTAACATGAAAATATCATAAAATGTCTATTTAGTAACAATTAAGTTCATTTTAAACAATGCACAAATACAATTTTATAGTAGGAATTTAGTCACTTAAAGTTCAAGATTACCAAAATAATTGTTTGAGACTCCCTAATTATATTATGAGATTCCTACTTATATTAAAATTCTGTGTATTAATGATCTTGACTAAAAATCAAACACTCATTGACAAACTTACTTAATTCCTGAGGATATTGTGATGGAAAAAGTGATGTAGTTTACGTTACACAGACAGACACCAAATCTCCATTATCTATACTAGCAAATATATGCACCCTCCGGGTATTTAAGTTTTAATGTAATAAAATATTGTATCAAATTAGAAATGCTAATGAAACTAAATAAGAATGCATATAAAAATATTTGAAACAGAGGAGGGTATAATAAAAAAAATAGAACAACTAAAACTTACTCTTCCCTCACTTCCGTCTTTCATTGCTAAATTTTCCTAATTTAACTATTTAGTTAAAATAGGAAGTAAATAATAAAATTACAGTTATTTTTTCTTGTTAATGGATTTCTTTTAAGATTTATCCCCAAGATTTTTGCTAATATTCAATAAGATAAAACCAAACAATTAGAAATCAATAATACTAAGCACATATTTATTAAAATCAGATTTTTAATATCAATATGCAAATTAGCCTTCCCATTCACACTGTAAACTGCTATTTTGTTGTATATATAAATACCATTGCATGGTATTAGTATGTAGATATTACCAACAGTATTAATAATGTAAAACAATTTTATTAATAATTGAGGTTTAAATAAAAATAAAATCCTGTAGAATATGACGTAAATAACTAAGGGAATTGTTACTTGAATAGTAATATAGTTTCGGTTACAGACAGAAAAACACACAATCTCCATTATAATAAGATGTATGTTTGTTTTGTGCATTTCAATAATTATGTCTTTTAATAATTTTAATTTATTTTTCAGGGTAGCACCATGATTGGTCATCCTGGCTTTGGTGGTCAAATGGGTATCTGTGACCGACAGAATAATCTGGGTATCTCTTACCTTAAAAATAATCTATCCGTATTTGAGGCAATTGGTCAATCTTACACCAAATTAACTGAAGCTGTTTATGAAAGCTTAAAGCAAATCCAAGATGGCTAATACTTACCTGACTGTTTCTCATCAGCTTATTGGATGCGGCTGTAGAATGTACCAACTGCATCTTTGGCAGAGAAGATGCCACCCATATTTGTACCATTTGTTTATTATTATTCGCTTTGCTTTTTCTACTCTTAAAACAAATGACTTGTTTCTCTGAATGTTTCAGATGAGGCTTGATGATTACTATTATCTGCGTTATAAAAGTGTATTATTTCACACTGTCGGATTCACTTCCATTTATTTTTTATTCTGTCTTGTGAAAAAACAAAAATACCTGGATTTCTACATCTTCTCCGGTGAATATCGTGGTCTGCGGTGCTGGGATTTTTGAACTTTTTGATACTTTCTTATACATTTTTATACATATTTACATCAAACTCTTTTGAGTTTTCTTTGTCGACTATAATGCTTCTGATTTAATAAAATAAAATAAAATTTATTTTATTTTATTTTCAAAACAGAATATGCATTTTCAAAATTAAAAAAAATTTTTTTTTTTAAATTAAAAAAAAAATTTTGGCTATAAAATTGAACTTTTAGTCTGTACCCTTTCGTCTTATAACGGTCCACTCATACGGTACACACACACCTCGCTTTTGATGAAGACCACTTCAATAAAGGGTCGAAACAGATTTCTGTCAGCGAATTTTAACATCATGTGTTTGTTTTTTTCTAAAATATTTATTTCACACTGTCGGATTCACTTCCATTCATTTTTCATATATATATATATAAGTTAAAAGAAAGGAAATGAATCCGACAATATGAGTAAGAAAAGGTGGAATGAAAACATCACACAATGCTGTTAAAGAAGAAAGCAATTTATAATATAATCATAGCTGATATTGATCAATATTTCGATTTTACAAAAATCATCATCAGAGCTCATTCACTCCGTAGTTGTTTGGGTCGGAGAAGAATGTCAAATCAGTTCACAAACAAAAAACCTTAATACTGCAAAAAAGAATGAAAGTTGTTACATTATTCACCAATGTGGGCATTCGCGCCATATATATGTCGGTCATGACTCTATGTATACCTTTTTGTCGGTAAAACATATCCAAATGTAGCGGATTTTGAGAAGTTGGCAACAAGACGAATCAATTTAAACGGAAGGGGATGGGTATTAAAAAATGTGATGGTTGGAATTCAAAAGATTTTTAGAAAAGGAATTTTTACGATTAATTTTTTAATTTTTAAAATTTTTATTTTTAAGTTCTGTATTTCATAAATGATTAAATATTTACTGTATTTTGTTTTTATATATAAAGTAAAAAAAGTTATGGGCGGAATATGTTATTATTTTAGAGAAGGAATTTTTTTTACGATTAATTATTTTTAATTTTTTAATTATTATTTTTAAGTTCTGTATTTCGTAAATGATTAAATATTTATTGTGTTTTGTTTTTATATATAAAATAAAAAAGGTTATGGGCGGAATTTGTTATTATTTTAGATAATGTTAAGCAATTTGGATCTAATGTAAGGTTATTATTTTCAAAACCGAATTCAAAACAAAATAAAACGGATAAGGTTTTTTGTTTGTGAACTGATTTGACATTCTTCTCCAACCCAAACAACTACGGAGTGAATGAGCTCTGATGATGATTTTTGTAAAATCGAAATATTGATCAGTATCAGCTATGATTATATTATAAATTGTTTTCTCTTTAACAGCATTGTGTGATGTTTTCATTCCACCTTTTCATACTCATATATATATATATATATATATATGTATGTTTGTTTAACTGAGTGCATGTGCATTTATAATGGAAAATTAATTTTCACTCTCTTTTGTCTAAAATGATGTTTAATAATTTATTGCATCAATTTATACGAAAATAAATATTATTTTAATTTACTTTGTTTATTTGTTGAATTGGGATGATAGTTATCTTTTGACAGCATCTGAAATACCTGAAGAAGGCCGGAGGGCATATCGGCCGAAATGTTGTACAAATAACAATAAAGATGGGGACAATAGTCCGAATAACGCAGATAATATTGTTACATAATTATTAGATTCTTAATATTTATGTACAGTAGTGTAGAAATCAAAATGGCTGTTATAAGTTGCAGCCCACGGCCTTGAAGGATTGAATGACAAGGCTTGACCTCATCCTGATCCTTTCCAGTGGATACTGTGAGAATCGGTGGAGGAGACCCTCTTCCGGTTTAGATTAGCTACCTGCGCAGGTATTCTGGTGGGGATTTCAGAATAAAATATGATCTAAGTTAAATCGAAGTCTTGTGTTATTATCTAAAAACTACCAATGACAGAGGGCTTCTGATAAAGAGAAATCCCCAATGGAAGACCAGACACAAAGTCCCCAAGATGAAGTCCAGACGCTAGAAGAGATGTTAGAAGAAGACGTAAGATAGAAAAGACGTCAGAAGAAGAATAGAAGAAAGTAAAGTAAAGAAAGAGGTATACAACAATATTAATACTTTCAGTCATTTCCTTGATTTTAAATAAATATTTTTTATTAATGTGGTCCCAACATTCCCAAATATCAGTCAATGAATCTTCTTTGGTGGATGGAGACTTCTCATGGACCATTAAAAAACCTTCCACCATAAATTTTCAAATTTTTCTTCTTTCTTTTTCCTAAATTTTATCAACCATCAGAAAAGCTAACCTTTGGGGAGCCCCATATTGCATATTGGCTAGAAATTTGCTGATTATTGTAAGGTAGTTCTTGGTTGATTTATTTCAGCTTATTACCTTTGTGAAAATTATCATGATATACAGAACATGTGGCCTCTACTTTTACTCTTACTTGGACTTGACGGTCAGAGAGGCCCCCTCTAATCAATCAGCCAGTCATATGAATCCCTAGCACTTATATGAATTTCCCAACCCTATTGCTCTTATGGCAAATCCCCAAACATTTTTATCATATGTGCTCAAATATGGTGGCCTTGTGTATAATGTTGAACTGCATCAAGTGGCAAGGTTCAAATTCTGGAGCTGTTGGGAGTGTAGAGTGCCTCTTCATTGCCATTACTCCCAGGTGTACGCTGATCCAGTGTTAGCCCTGTTGGCTGTGGGTGCAAACCCGTGATGCTTGTTTGTTGGTCATGCCATTGATTGTTATATGCTTTTGGAGGAGAAAAGTTTTATTCGGACTATTGTCCTCATCTTTATTGTTATCTACACAACGTTTCGGCCGATGTGCCCCCGGCCTTCTTCAGGTGTTTCTTCTTGAACTTAGGAACCTTCTTGAACTCAGGAACCTCCTTTTCAAACTCAGGAACTTTCTTGTCGAACTAAGGAGCATTCATGTCGTAATGGGGGTGCCTTGATGGAACTTCGAACTGAAACCTTTATTCAATCCACGGGGGTAGACTGTTCTCATTCGGTTGATACCATTGTGTGTGCGATGACGAGGTGGTAGGGGAAGAATGTGTGGTCATTTGTTGATACCATCGTGCGTGCAGGGGTGTTGGGGTGTCTAACTTAAAGGATTTGGGTAACCTTTATATTGTGGTGGGAGAAAGTTGTATTTTAATTTTTTTATACAGTGTGATGCTTAAATCATGTTTAGATTAATAGTTTGGTTTGAATTGGGCGTCTTATAGTTATTAACAATTATTTTTCCTAAAAATGGTGAGATATTGAAAAAGCTGAGTCTAGTGTTTATATTTTGTAAATCTCTTATGGAACTTGATTCAAGTCTTAACCTTTTGTTTTGGATGTGGACTAATATGAAGGCACTGTTGAAATTAAAATTATGGTTGGTTTCGGATATGTTTTGGGAAAGACAATTGTTGGGTTACCTAATCTAATGTTTCGTTTATGTTCATATATCCATTTTTCAAGATTCCGGAGGTTTCACCTATGTATTTTTTGTCAAAGTTCATGTAAGGAATCATATATACGCCCGCTGCCGATTTTATGTGTTGTCAGGAATGTGTGTTAAGTACGTTACGGATCGTTTTCGAATCCAGGTAATCGTTAAGTTTTTATTTATGATATTGTAGGCAGGGTCGTTCGATAAAATTATGTATCTGTGTGGGGGTTTGGATGTGTAGGTGGGGGTTTGAGATTGGTTCCTTGTGTGGATTTTGAGGGCTTTAAACTTAGCATGTTGTGTAAAGGATTTAGGATATAGAAGCCTAGTAAGGCGTTTTATAAATAGTTTAATTCATCATTTAAGTACATAGGTGTGCAGATGTGGAGGGCTCTAAGGTAAAATCTCATTATAATTCCTCTTTTGGTGTTAGTGTTATGGTGTGAGTAAAAATCTATGTGATCGTTTTTGGAGGTTTGTGGTAGATTTTGAATTCTAACTTGTCATTATTCTTAGTAAGTTGGATGTCAGGAAAAGGTAAGAAGTTATTGGATTTTAATTCGTAAGGGAACTATAAAATGGATTCAATTTTGTTCAGTCGGTTTGTGTTTTTCTGTAATATTTTTCCACTTACTGTCGAATTGATTTCCTCATTTTACTTGCATATATATATTTGATATATATATATATATATATATATATATATATATATATTTATTTACACACATTATCATATCATCAGGCTGAGGAGCAAGATCCTATGGTGTTTGTTGGAACTCAATGTCACAATTACTTAATGATCATTATGAAGTAAAATCTCTTACAAACTGTCACTGTAAAAAAAAAATTTTGTTTTTACATCTTATATCCCTAAAATGCTTACTTGACGGTCAGACGGTCAAAATGTTATGATTATAAAAACAAAACAAAAAAAACCCCAAAAAAACGGTGGTTTGTTTAGCGTTTATATAACGTGAAGCGTGTTCACGCAATGGAGTGTTATAACGCTAAAGTTGTATTAAAAAAAACCATGCTTAGGTCTTAATGCACGCGGTGTCCAGATAATTTTTTTAGGCGAAAGAGGGCAAAAAATAAGGGATTAATTAGGGTCAAGTGGTAAATGGCATAATAGAAATTTGTTCAAATGTCTACAGTTGGAAATTTGTTTGCTTCTCTTGTTCAATAAGTTTGCATTCGTATTTTGTAGAATACACAATTTTTCTTCAATGCAAAGTCCACAGTTGCGTTAAACCTTTGTACGCTTGGGCCTTTTTGATAATTTCCCATTTTAACATAGATGTTTTGCCCGTTGTGCCATACATATTTGGATAAGGTTGTAAGCATAGCTTATATATATATATATATATATATATATATATATATATATATATATTATATATATATATAAATTCAAACCCATTCTCAACAGATATTACAAAGGTAAGAGACGGATTTTATCTTCTGTAATAACATATAGAATAATTATATTAACTTGATGCTTCAAAGGAGTCTAATGATAGATGAGAAAGACTTCTCAAAAATACTTTTGAGAGGGGTTCCCTTGGAAAGGATTTTTCATTTATCCCCTTCATTTCATTCATTTTTATTTCATCCATTCATTCATTTTACCATTAATTTTTAATTATATATATATATATATATATATATATATATATATATATATATATATATATATGATGGACAGAAAGAATGATACAATAAGCACACAGCTTATTTCAGAAACTATGTACAAATATCACAATACTATCTAAGCACATCTTGGAATATAAAGAAAGTATTTGAAAGAAACAGTAGTCAAGAAAAAGAGTGCATTCTTGTTAACTAGCAGGACCTGTGGATATACCACAGTATGACAATTTAATTATCACAATGTGTGATATGTTTAGTTAAGAGCTATTGCAAATAGTTCAATATGTAAAAAGTATAATAATCTTGATTAAACATTTTCATACTTTTTTCTTTCTTTCCTTCTTTTCATCTTTTCATTATGTTCGATTGAAAGAGATTTGCCTTATCGCTTTAATACGCTCGCCCCTCTCTCTATATTTCCCCTATTCTCTTTGTTTCCTTCTTACTTATTACACTTTTTCTGTGTAGCATGTCCCTTTTCTTCCCTTTCTTTCTTTATACTAAAATCGGAATGGTCCGTTATTTAGCTGAGGTGACGACACTCATCAGAAATAAGAATTCGGCGGATAAACAATACCAGATAATCAGGATTTACATTTTTGCATTTCATTTTGAACGATTTAGACGGTCTCCTTTTTAACAAGGGGGTATTGTTGCAAGATGATAATTGTCGTACAATTAAGAAACACAAGTATTATAATAATAATAATAATAATTAATTTACATTTTTGCATTTCATCTTGGACAATTTGGCCGGTCTCATTTTTAACCAGAGTGTGTTGCAAAATGATAACGGTCGTACGATTAAGGAACACGAGTATAATAATAATAATTATTATTATTATAATAATAATTCACATTTTTACATTACATCTGGGATGATTTTGGAGTGTCTCATTTTTAACCAAAGTGTGTTGCAAGATGATAACGGTCGTACAAAAAGGGAACACGAGTATCAATATGTAAATAATAATAAAAAAATGTAGATTATGCGGTAATAGAGATGAGACTGTAAACCATGTACTCTGCAAATGTAGCAAACTAGCACAACGGGAGTACAAAACTAGACACGACTGGGTTGGGAAGGTGATCCACTGGGAATTATGCAAAAAATTTAACTTTGACCATACAACAAAATGGTATATGCATAAACCAGAATCTGTTCTTGAGAACGAAACACATAAAATTCTCTGGGACTTTGAAATAAAAACGGATCACCTTATCCCAGGAAGAAGACCAGACCTAGTGTTGATAAACAAAAAAGAAAGAACTTGTCAACTGGTGGATTTTGCAGTGCCAGCAGATCACAGGGTGAAGCTAAAGGAAAATGAAAAAATGGTCAAATATCTGGACCTTGCCAGAGAACTGAAAAAGTTATGGAATATGAAAGTCAAAGTAATACCAATTGTAGTTGGTGCACTTGGAACACTCCCAAAAGGATTGGAAAAGGGTCTGGAAAGTTTGGAAATCAGAGGAAGGATTGAAACCATTCAGAACACTGCACTGCTGCTATCTGCCAGAATACCCAGAAGAGTCCTGGAGACCTGAGGAGACTTGCTGTCACTCAGACTCCAGTGAAAGACCATCAGCTAATGCTGATGTGAAAACTCAAAAGGAATAAATAATAATTCACATTTTTACATTTCATCTTGGATGATTTTGGAGTGTCCCATTTTTAACCAAAGTGTGTTGCAAGATGATAACGGTCGTACAAAATAGGAACACGAGTATTAATATAATAATAATAATAATAAAACTCTTATGCTTTTCAATAAAAGAAAAGATTATTTTATTTCGTTCCAGGAAAACCCCAAATACAGATTTATCAGATTTATGTCTTCGATAATGAAAGAGGTAGGGAGAGTTTAAAGAGTTTATTTGAAGAATTTTTTTGCCGTAAATTTTTACCGTTTTGTATGTAAGTTTTCTGTATGCGTTTCAAGATAAACAATAATGTAAACAATTTTGATTTTTAAGACTATAGTGGCAGTTATTAACTCGACATGTCAGCCGCTGTATCCTCCGACCTTCCTCAGGTGTTTCCTATGTATCAATGCTAATGATAATAGTAATGATCAAACCTGGGAAATCATTTTTAATAGTTTGATAGTTGATCGAACAGGCGTCGAAGTTTAAAGATCTCATTCAAAAGATGACGTCATTGTTTTTTTTTAACGCCTTTCATTCCGACATGTGTCACGAGAAGAATCCCGACCAATTTGAAAAAAAAAAAAAAAAAACGAAAAATAAACTAAAACGCCTTTTTTGATCAACTGTCAAATTATTAAAAATAATTTCTCAGGTTCGATCATTGTTATGTTCGAATACACAGGAAACGCACGAGGAAGGTCGGAGGAGAAAGCACCTAAAACGTTGTGTTAATAACTGTCACAATAAAGATAAGGACAATAGTTTGAAAAATTAAAATTATTTGCATCAAGTCTAATCTAAAAAATACAGATATATAATAAACAATATTGTTTTAATTAAATCAAGACTGAGAAAAACTTAAACAATAATGATAATAAATAATAATAATGATAATAATGGGTGGATGAGGCATCTTTACCATTTATCTTAGTGACCACCAACTCACCGTTTTTCTCTTGCTCTCAGAGTCTGTCAAGGATTCCACTCGCATACACCATGGTAATCATGAACTTTAGTTTAGTAAATTCCAACCATAAAATTATGCTTGCACATTATCTGAAATGAACTTAATTGTTATTAAGAACACATTTTATGATATTTTTGTGTTAAAACATGCAGTTGTATTAATTCGAACAAGTTTTTATTTATTTATTTTTATTTTTTATATCGTACGATAATTCAAAATGTGTTCTTAATAACAATTAAGTTAATTTCAGATAATACGCAAGCACAATTTTATGCTAGGAATTTACTAAACCAAAGCACATTTTGAATTATCGTACGATATAAACAAACAATATAAATTTGTTCGAATCAATACAACTGTATGCTTTAACACAAAAATATCATAAAATGTGTTCTTAATAACAATTAAGTTCATTTCAGATAATGCGCAAGCATAATTTTATGGTAGTGCAGGGGCAGATAATCGCTACAGTAGGAAATTTACTAAACCAAAGTTCATGATTACCAATTTATGTACAGAAAAAAAAAAAAAGAAAATAAAATGATTGTACACGAACAAATAGATTAAGTGTGTATGTTTAATAAAATCAAATAAAACAAAAAAATAAAGTTAAAAAAAAATAACTGTGCGGAAGGGATGCCTTTACCGGTTTTTATTATTTCTATGTACGAGATAGGAGTGACTGTCAAAAAGGTGTTTGCAAGAATATGTCCTGTTTTATTTTATCTATCTTTACATAGATAGATATATATAATTTATTCATGAGGGTGTATAAGACAAAATGATATATATAGATATATAGATATATATATTCATATATACATAAACATTTTTAATGGACCCCAAAGAGTTATTTCGTTTCGCTTTTTTTTTTTTGTTTCGTTAAAAATTTCGATTTTTGGTAAAATCCGCAACTTCCGGTTATGTTCGATTTTTATTTTTCAAAATGTACCGTGACTTGCGGAATTTTCATTCTTGTGAATTTTTTAAAAACGAGTTCTAATTTTTTTTGTTCAAAAAATAAGATTCCGTCTTAACATTTTTTTTAACGACAGAGAGAAATGATTGGGTGGGGGTGACATAATTTTTAAATCTTTAAATAAATGAAAAATAGAATTTTCTCTTCGTGTGTGTATCGGCGTCTGGTTGTTTTTTTTTTTGTTTTTTTGTTTGTTTTTTTAATTATTTTTCATTTCACTCTGCGTTTGTTTTTCGTTACTTTTGAAAAAATATTTCATTGGAATCTTGGTCGTAATTCGGCTTGGGGGATTTCTTCATGAAGTCCGGTCACTTTAATTCGTGCCTAAAAATGGAAAAGAAAATCAAATATTAATACAGAAACAATATTTATTTTGTAGTATATTTGTGGTGTAAGTTTTAAAGGGGTATATACTTGATGATAAAACTCCGACAAGGATTGATAGACAAAACATTTTATATACAGCACAGAATAAACAGGGTATATAATACATAGGTGTACATAAACATACATACAAAAGTAGTATAAATACATATACAAGAGTAGAGATAATGACACATTCATGAATGGTAAAATACAAGATATTTAGTATCAAAGAGATACCTAAATGTACATAAAAACGTAGTTACGAATACATGACTAAAGGATAGTCATATATCGTATGAGAGACTTACTAGCAGTGAGTGGTCAGTGTTAAGGGCCGAAGCCCCAACGAGAAAGGGGGTAGACAGAGTCTAACCCATAGTGGTGTCTCGTAGGTCGGCAAGCAAAGAGAGAAAGAGACGTTCAAACCAGCCGCTTAAATATCAAAGGCCCCTAGCGGGAACCAGCGAAACTAGACGGGCAGACAACTCTCCAGGCAAATCCGAAAACGCCACAGTGGGAATCAAAATAAAATAAATATTCAAAAGTTTGTGTTGATACTGGATTCAGAGGGACATGTTTCGCTCTGCACCGTCAACATCCGGTTGTTTGTTACCAGACGATTTTTAGACGCATTTTTTAAAATAATAAAACTGCTAACCCTAACCCTAACAAACAATGGATGTTGACGGTGCAAAGCGAAACATGTCCCTATGAATCCTGGTCGCCCCTGGGGTGCTTAAAGATAACTTAGTCCAAAAAATCTTTTTACGCGTGTTTTTCCACGTCTGGAATCACCAGTTATAAGAATTAAAAGCAGTTTTAGCTTTAGTGGCTAAAACTGCTTCATATAATACGTTATCAACTCCATCCTACAAGGGAAGACAACCACTACATAAAATAAATGTACAAAAATAACAATCTCCCAGGAGTCCTCAGACAGGGAGCATCCTCTGTGTATGCGCAGAAAAAAACCCATTCCTACCGACAAGAAAATCCCTCGGCCGTTCCAACTCAGGCACTGACTGGGACTAGATGCTACGACTGGTACACGAAGAAATTTCCCTCCATGAAATAGCTATGAACCTAGAATAAAAGTCTGAAACCTAAAAATGACTATTGTCTTTGTCTCTTCTTTTCCCTTCTTTTAATTACTTTCAGAACCGATAAGAAGGAAGAACCACATATAATGAGGTTTAAGCCAAACAATCTGTGAACACTCACCAAAATGACCAACAACCTTAAACCCACATAAAAGAACAATTACTATGCCCCATATATTCCCCATTGAAATTTGAATTAATTTTTATTGATTAATCGATTTTAACGGCACATCAACGCGTCTAGGGGTATTCCAAAGTTTAGTCCCAACGAGACAGGCAAGCGGGGAGTCTACCTTCGATCAATCGGCTGGTTATGCCAAACCCTAGTTCCTATATGATTGTCCCACCCCTATTGCCCTTAAGGCATGCCCCAACTCTTTTTATGATATATGTACCAGAAGGTGGTGACTTAATGTCCTGGGTATGACGTTAAACTATCTGATGGTGAAGTTCTAGTTCTACAGCTCTGTGAAATATCGCGTACTCCTTCATCATCATTACTCCCAGGTCCACTCTGACCCCAGAGTGCATCTATGGGTTAAATAGATTACGCATGAGTATAAAAAATGTTTTAAAAATCGTATTATTTTAAATATTTGAGTACCCTCAAGAATGAATAAAATAAAACGTTTTCAGCATAAAAGTATCTTTTAGGGTCCCATCTATGGGTTAAATAAATGAGTCTCAAAGAAATGTTTCTCCTTCTTTCTGGTTTCTGTTATCAAAAACATAACGTTCGTGGGCTAAGTTTTTTGATAATCCTTAACTATTTCCTCGTAAATTCCTATTATAAAATAAACTGAACCCTCATTTTATGTCCGTGTTTTTGCAATAAATGTTTTATTTTTCTTGCACCCGTTATTTTACAATACTAAATATATTTTCTTTATTTATTTTAATATTCACTTCAATGTGTATATTCTAAGAGTTCTTATTTTGTGAGAATGGTTAATTTTAAAGTCCTTTTGTTGTTATTTCTTTTCTTTTTTTTTTTTTTTTGGCTTTGGTATTCTCAAATAAAAACGTCAGATTTTAATCATCGTCGACGAAAAAACAAAATTACGGTCATAAAAGGAGGATCCAATTTATGCCTAAATTGTAAAACGAGCCCCCAACAAATTCTTTGAATTTGCGAACTAAAGCATTGTGTTTCCTTTGTTCCGCTTCTGTGAATGTGAGTGCGTTGTACATTTCCATAGCTCCCCCCCCCCCCAACTACGTGCAGGAATAGAGCACACTTTATATCGTCTGGTTTCGCCTTTTTTTTTGAGACCACGAGGTAAACTTCGAATTTCTTGAATCCAGTCTTAAAGTTTTCTTCTATGTTGCCGGTCCAGATCATTTGCGTTGGTGGTTGTAAGAGGTCCATGTTTATTCTTCACTTCTGACACCATGAAATATATTGCGACAAGGCATGCATTAAGAACAAGAGGGCTATATGGTATACATTTATGTTTATAATACATACATAATACGTGTTTGAAAACCGAAGTCATGAGGAAAAAGAGGCTGAAGCCTCATTTCTATCTCCGGAGTGACATCAGTGAAGAGTTCTATCCAAGGGGAATAACTTGTTATGACTATTAAGAATAAATCAAACGAAATGTCTTTCGTGTAAAATAACCCAACAAGCGTTGACATGCCGTAAAACCCAACCAACCAACCACCCAACCAACCAGCCAGAGACTACGTTGCCAACACTTTTCAGTGTAATCTATTCCCAGGGAAGGTCGTCCAAATACTTTGGTGGATATCCTTCGCGATTTGAGACACTGGTACTACTACTCAATTTATTCCATAGGCAAGTTGCGACATTAGAAATGTCTCCGTAAAATATTCTTTCTAATTTAAAACAGGATTTTCCGCAAATTATTCTTGAATGCATTTTTTCTTCTTCCACGGAACATATATCTCACACACTAACTCTTTACGCAGCGTGATACAATTATTCTCATACCGGAAGTCAAATTCAGGATTATAAAACATTCCAGTCACGAACATGCTATAATGACTCATTATCGTGATATTTTAAAAGTTCAATCTATTTCAACTATATATATATATATATATATATATATATATATATATATATATATATATGTGTGTGTGTGTGTGTGTGTGGAATAGTAAGAAATAAATGTGAAAAATAAGTGCCGCGAGGAATGATTTATTAGTATTTGAAAATTATTGTCAAAGTTTAAAATGTTTCGATTATTTAATATACTAGCAAGAATATGCACCTCCCGGGTGTAAGTATTAAAGTTTTAATGTAATGATTGTATTAAAAATATAAAAAGATGCCGTATAACCCAACCAGCCAGGCATTGTCTTCTCAGTTTAGCTCAGTCGGTAGAGCGTCCGGCTAGGAATCAAAAGTTTCCTAGTTCGTTACCGGCACTCGCCAACTTAGCGTATGAGTAGCACTGGGATCTGTGCGGTAAAGTGAAGAGCTGATGTTAGGTGTGGCGTTCTACAACAGACGCTAAAATAATCTCCTTGGTCTATTTTAAACAAATTTTTTTTACTAAAAATAGTTTTTACTTTTACGGAAGAGAAATGCAGTTATGTTTATTTAAATAAAAATACAGTTTTTATTTGCAAAATATGTTTTATGTTATTTAGATAAAAGAATGCTGTTCAGAAATAGTATTACACAATTTGTTTTTGTCAGATACAATATAAGTTTTAAAAAAATCATTTGTTCATTTTTTTTTTCGTTTTTTTTTTAATGTCAAATTCAAACGTTTATTTTTATCTCTCAATGTTTGAGATGAGGCTTGAAGATTAGTATTATCTGCGTTATTCGGACTATTGTCATCATCTTCATTGTTATCTGTACAACGTTTCGGCCGATGTGCCCTCCGGCCTTCTTCAGGTATTCTTCCGAAAACGACAAGAAAGTTCCCGAGTTCGAAAAGAAGGTTCCTGAGTCCGAGAAGGTTCCCGAGTCCGACAAAAAATACCTGAAGAAGGCCGGAGGCATATCGGCCGAAATGTTGTACAAGTAACAATGAAGATGGGGACAATAGTCCGAATAACGCAGTTTATTTTTCTTTTTTTCTTTCTTTTATCAAAACGATATTTTTTCAATGGACATCGGAAAAAAAGAAAAAAGAAAAAGGGCAGTGAAAACGGCCATTAAAATGAAAACGGCCATTAAAAAGAAAAAGTGCCGCGAAAACGGCCATTAAAAAGAAAAAGGTCATTAAAAAGAAATTTGGGCAAGCTAAAAGAATTCATGCTTAAAGAGGTTGCCCTCAATCACAATCCTTCTTTTCTTTAAACCAGTTTTTTTTAAAATGAAAAAAAGGGTAGGGGAGGGGGTAGCTATACCTTATAATAACCTATGATTAGAAAGGGGCCGGGTTAGCTCAGTCGGTAGAGCGTTCGGCTAGAAACCACAAGGTTCCTCGTTCGATACCGGTCCTCGCCAACTCAGCGTATGAGTAGCACAGGGATCTGTGCGGTAAAGTAAGGAGCTGATGGTAGGTGTGGCGCTCCACCTCAGACGCTAAAACAATCTCCTTGGTCTAGCGCCATTGAAAAGTGGATAGACTCCTCTCTGACTGGCTGATACCGACTTTAGGCCGCCCCGTCGACTTTACTTTAGAAAGAAAATAGAAAGAAATAATTAGTGCAAGTGAAAAGGGGATAGACCCCCTCGCAGTCTGGCTGATACCGACATTAGGCCACCCCGACGACTCTACTTTTACTTACTAATTTTACTTACTTTTACTCTACTTTTACTTACTACTACCACACAAAAAGGTGTTTTCTTTTTATAGATTTATTTGTTGCTTATCGTGGGTGTGCCTTAATAACTTGGACTTTCATTCAAACGAACATTCGCGTGTACAGCAAGGCAGGCCTAACCAATTAAGGCATTTAAAATGGTCGAAAGACAAGGGAGGCGAAACCGGAAGCCCCGGGGGGGGGGGGAAACACAAAAGCTGTAACACAACACAGACGGATTTGTGAATGGGCGAAGGTAAATGGGAAAAATAAGCCACCTGCCAGTTATTGTGTGATATTAGCCAAGTAGGGGGTGGCAGTCAGAGATCAGATACACTGGCCTTCTTCTAATAAGCCAAACTTAAATACAATTAATATATTTCTATGCCTAGTTCCTGTTACTTCCGGTTATGTAATGTAAGCATTTGTGCACACTCTCCATCTCTCTCTCTCTCTCTCTATCTATCTATCTATCTCTATATATATATACATGTGTCCCCCTCCCACAAAAAACCACTACTGCAACGCTCACTCGAACCACTACGATTCCTACAACCTCCTACTACCAATGGTTATTACCTCCCACTTCTAATTACTTGCTACTACTCGTTCTCGTTAAAAACGAGACAGGAAACCATACCATCGTTTCCTACCTGATGATGGCAAACTGTATTGCCGAAAGCGTTCGTTTTGAAACCTTTGGTGGACTGTTATACCAGTTCCACCCCGACACCAGAAGGATGGCCCGAAAATTGGAACGGATCAACCAAAGACTTGTCCGACAGGAATTGTCGGTACAGTTCAACAAAACTTGTATAAAAGAAAAAATGCTGCCAAAATACACTTATATATATATATATATATATATATGTGTGTGTGTGGGGGGGGGAGAAATATGAGGAGGTTAATCCGACAATATGTGGAGAAAAGTAGACAAACACTGGATGTTATGGAAACTGGATGTTTATTGTCGACGATGCAACGTTTCGATCATTTAGACCTTCTTCAGGACACAAATATAGTTCTTGCTTCAATGAAGGGCATTTTCAAAATGGTGAAAAAAGTTGGTTGTCAGTAGGGGTTGGTTGGGGGTGGGTAGTGGATTTTCTTCTCTCTAGATGGGGAGTGTTTATATGGTGATGCAGGTGTGGGTCAAGAATGTTGGATGATGGGGGTGGGTCAAGATGAATGAGTATGTGTATGTGTGTATGTCTGTTTTAATTGTCTTTTATATATATGTGTGTTTGGAAACTGGATTTGTCATTAGTTTTATATGTGGGAGTTTTTTTTTTTCACTTTCTGTCCATCTGTTTGTCTATTTTTATTCAGTAATATCTATCTTTCCATAACATCCCGTGTTTGTCTACTTTTCTCCACACACACACATACACACACACACACACATATATATATATATATATATATATATATATATATATATATAGAGAGAGAGAGAGAGGCATGTGTGTATGCACAAATGTGCAAACAAACATCAAAACACTCTCTTTATTTACTGGGAGACATTTCTAACCTGTTTTGATCTAGAGTTCATACATACACCCCTTTTTTCTTTTTTTGCCCCCCCCCCCCTCTGGCTCACCCCCATTCGTTTCTTATGAATTTTTTATGCAATTTTTTATACAATTCGTCGCCGGTGTATATACTTGAAAAAGTACCGGTCGAAAAGGCCTTCCTATCACCTTTATTTTGTATTTTTATTTCATGTGTTATTCGGACTATTGTCCCCATCTTTATTGTTATTTGTACAACGTTTCGGCCGATATGCCCTTCGGCCTTCTTCAGGTATTTATTGTCGGACTCGGGAACCTTCTTTTCGAACTCAGGAACTTTCTTGTTGTAATCAGGAGCCATCACGGAACTTTGAACCTAACCCTTCATCTAGTCCACGGGGGTATCCTGTTCTCATTCCGGTAACCATAGCTGGGGTAGGAGTTGTGTTAATTATTTTTCTATATTACTGCTTCTACTCAGGATTGAACCCGTAATCCAGAGATAACTGTCACTTAGAACTGTCTTAACCTAACTAGGCCACTAGGCCATGTGTCCAATTGGACATTCATTCAAAGTTCAATGATGGCTCCCAATTACGACAAGTCCGAGAAGGTTCCTGAGTCCGACAAGAAATACCTGAAGAAGGCCGGAGGGCATATCGGCCGAAACATTGTACACATAACAATGAAGATGGGGACACTAGTACGAATAACGCAGATAATACTAATCATCAAGCCTCATCTCAAACATTCAGAGAAATTTTCATTTTTGTTTTGTATTTTTGTCTCTTTATCATTTCAGTTTGTGTGTATGTATGTCCGGATGAAACCACGGAAATTAAACAATTAAATTAATGTATGAAGATTTGATTTATATTGGAAGATATTTAAAAATCAAAATATACGTAGAAATTGCATTGAAATTCTACTTAAAAAGTCTAGTATTTGTGAATCACAAAAGTAAACAAATCAATACACCAGGGTTTTTTGTCCGCTTCTACCCAGGTGATGATGGGTAGTCGCTTCTAGTTCCTTATAATTTATTGATTGATTTTAATACGCTGGAGAATAAAACAATGATATTAGAGATCAATAACATTGAATAATTATTTATTAAACTCGGTTTTGTTAAAATCAGTATGCAAATTAACCACACCATATATTACGTAAATTTTATTTCTTTGTGATATATAAGACACATTGCAAGATTTTAAAATGAACTAAGAAAATGGTCTGTTTTGTGGTAAATTTAACTCGGATCTTTATAGAGACATCGATACTAAATAAGATTTATTCTATGTATTAAGGATTTTGACTCTAAACTAAATACTTATTGATAGACTAACGCAATTTCTGAGGGTGTTGTCACGTAAGCAGCGACGTAGTTTCGATTACAGACCGGTACCGAATCCCCATTATAGTAAGATTAAAATATGTTTTTTTTTTAAAAAAAATTTAATAACTATGATTCTTGATTTATTAATTTATTGATTTAACGGCATATCAATCCATCTTGAACTATTTCATTCCGAGAGGTGAAGGAATACTACGTTCATATTTAATTTTTTTTCTCTCCTGCAGTTGTTTCTCATAATTTATCTTCGAAGATATTTCAAAAATTAAAATATACATAGAAATAGCATTGAAATTCTACTTAAAAATGTCCAGCATTTCTAAATCTCAAAAGTAAACAAATCAATACACCAGGGTTTTTTTTGCCCTCCCTCTACCTTAGTCGATGCTGGGTAGCCGCTTCTAGTTCCTAATAGGTCGTTCAGAGCAGACGAGACGTCATCTCCTCTGATATTCTTATTTTCAAGCACTTGTTCGATACAGGTTTATTATTAAAGAATTGGTTAAAGGCCAAGGTAAGTCTGGAATGATCCCAGGATTCTTGTACTCAAAGAATGGCATCTTATGGTCAAGTCGTCAAAGAGTGTTTAGATTCTTGATTTAACGTTGCCATACTTATAATGTTAAGGAGAACCTTCATTAAGTTTTAAACAGCTTCACCACACTCTACTCTATCCGACCAATTATACAATATATATATATATATATATATATATATATATATATATATAGTCGTATTCGAGATTGTAGGTAGTAAATAATAATAATAATAATAATAATAATAATAATGATGAGGATAAAGGAAAACGAAAAGATGGTCAAATACCTGGACCTTGCCAGAGAATTGAAAAAGCTGTGGAATATGAGGGTGAACGTGATACCAATCGTAGTTAGTACACTTGGAACGGTCCCAAAATGTCTGGAAAAATGACTGGAGGATTTGGAAATCAGAGGAAGAATTGAGACCATCCAGACAACTGCATTGCTACAATCGGCTAGAATACTCATAAGACTCCTGGAGACTCGAGGAGACGTGTTGTCACTCAGAGTTCAGTGAAATACCATCAGCTAACGCTGATGTGAAAAATTTAGTTAGGGTCCTATGCATGGCTTAAATAGAATAAGATGAGTTTAAAATGAGTTTAAAAACTTTAGTTTGAAAAAATAAACTGAATACACAACAAGAATGAATTAAACAAAATGTCTTCAGCATAAAATAACCCAACAAGGGTTGAAATGCAGTAAAAACCATCTATTCAACCAACCAACCAACCAAAATAAAAGAAAGAAATGAAAACACTTGGACATGGCTGCGAAAGAGGAAACCTCAATTGAGAAACTGAGAAATTTCTCATGACTGTAGCACAAGACAATGCCATAAGAACAAACGAAATTTTCTGCGACCGCATCGACCCAAACATCTGACTCCTTAACTTTCCAGATTGCTAGCCCTTTGATTATTGTATTGGGGGGGGGGTGATTGAGGTAGAAACCAACAAAACCCCGAGCAACGCCAAAGATGAACTGAAAGCAAGGATAATGGCAGTATTTACCAATTTAATCAAGGAGACTGTCAGATTTGCAGGAGATTCCGAAGTCATCTAGAGCTGTGCTTCTCGACCTTTTTCAGCTTATGAACCATTTTTTATTTAAAAAATTCCCATGGACCGATCCTACTTTTCTTGAATGTTGCTGTGAGCGGCTATCACACATGTTAAAGTAAACAAGACAATTCATTTTCTGCCGATCATCGACGTGCGCTTAAATAGAGATTTTCAACCGGGGGTCATTATAAAAAATTAGTTAAATTAGTTAATTTTTTGTGAAATGGCTGAAACATTTTTGTGGCTTCGAACTCTCTGTGGACCACTAGAAATGTTTTGTGGACCACAGATGGTCCAGCTGGACCACGTTGAGAATCACTGATCTAGAGGCCGTAGTTGAAACCAACGAATAAATTCAATAAATTTCATCCATAGTATTTCAAGATATTTCATTGAAATTTTGGTAAATATACCCGATGAAATGAGATGTCAATGTTATTTTCATTCCTTGTGTAATTTAGACGACAATTTACCCATCGCACACACACATACACGCGCGCACACACGAACACACACACACACACACACACACACACACACACATGTATATATGTGGGTTATTTCCTAGTTCAGTAACATGAGTGACCCCCCCCCCCGAAAAAAAAACAGAACCCAAATTATTTATTTATTTTCTGATTAAACTAACCATAAACCCTAACTCTAATCCTAACCCTAGTTCCTTATTGGACTTAAAATTAAAAAAAATTAAAATTAACAGTTTTATTACAAAATTTGTGGGTTCTGTTTTTTCTGGGCCACCCTGTAATATTGTTACTCAACTAGGTGAGGGTAGGGTTAGGGTTTAGGGTTAGGGTTGGGGTTTAGGGTTAGTTTAATCGGAAAATAAATAATTTAGGTTCTGTTTTTTCTGGGCCACCCTGTAATATCATGTTACTCAACTAAGAAATAACCTATATGTATGTATATATATATATATGTGTATGAGTGTGTGTGTGTGTGTGTGTGTGTATAAAACCTAAGGAATGTTATAGTTATGAATACTAGAAGTTCATTACTTGAAATTTCCTATGGTGCACACTATCAAAAGTAAGTATGCGTGACCCTCATGCGAGAATATATATATATATATATATATATATATATATATATATATATATATATATGTATTTGTGAATAAAAAGGCCTTAAATACCATGGGTATCGTGGTTATGGACCATTTCCACTCGTGAGTATGCCCACGAGCTTCTTCAGACCACTGATATCTTTTATTAAGATAAATAATCTGTTTACTATAATTAAACATTGAGCTCTCATACGGAACCTGAACTCTACAACAAACTACGGGTAGAGAATTAGGACCCGCATAGAATCACCTTGTACCAAGAAACTTGGTACCACACCAAAGTATATATATATATATATATATATATATATATATATATATATAGTCATCGTATCATGTCTCTTCAGTGTGGTTAGGTATTTGCAGGCTACCTTCAGCCGGGATGGAAACACAATCGATTCATCACCAGCCATGCTTCTTAACTACTCGGCCACTGTCACCTACAGACGGGGAGGAGGATTTTAACTGATAAATACATACATCTGTATATATGTAAAGACCGCTACAACTATATATATATATATATATATATATATAGTTATAGAAAAAGTTTTTCTCTCTACCATAGTTTCGGTACTTAAGATGCATCTTCTTCAGTAGAACTAAATAGGCTGCAACATCTTATATATACCATGAATAGTCCGGGCTGTTATTATTTTGGTTATTTTTTATAGACTTTCTAAAACTAATCACTATTTCGGTATTTTTTCTACGAATAAATGCCATCAGTGGGTTTAACCCGCCCACTTCTGTTCGGCCGATTTGTAATTCTATTAATCATTTCCCAATCTTTCCTTTATTAATTTACTTTAAGTTTATTTTGTTCATGTGTGCTACTTTTGAGGTTTTGATAACACTAGAATTAATGTTTTGGGTCAGTATTTCTAGCCCTAGCTCTTCTTATAGTTATGGATTGTGAGTTGTGGGTAGGAGTTAATTATTCTTAATAATACATGAGCAATTTTTCAAATCAATGCCAGCATTTCATTAGGGATCCATATATAAATAGAGCAGTCCAAATAAATCAGAATGAATATTGAACAGGGAGAATCTATTAACATCTTTACACTTGAATATCAATTCAGTTCTTTTGTTTACATTATATTCTTAATAGTTTTTTTTATTCCATATACAATTTGCAGCTATTGTGTTAGTAAATGTCAAGAAACCTAAACTTGATATAAAATCATGAGAGTGAATTCAGGGGTGGGGGCTGTCGCAGCATGATTCATTTACCGTTTTTGGACTGTTTTAGTCAACTGTTTTGTCTTACTCCCCTTCCCTCTCCTATCACATGAGTACCCAGCATCCTAAATTATTGTGTTAGTATAACATTTAATTCTAAGACTAACATCAACAAATAAATGAATTAGTTTAATTCTAAACATTTATTAAAGACAAATAAAACGATGAGTAACAATATAAAGTCCTTCCTGTGTATTGAGTTAAGTTTGAGAGACATACCGGTATGATGGAGAAGATATATGGTATCTTAGGGTGATTTCTTGGAGAGGATTTCAAGTCGCTCCCTCCTCGGATGTTTAGGTATTTTGGTATTTTGCTAAAACTTCTGGGCTCATCACGTGATTGGTATATCCAATCACAGAAAGCCCCTCCCTCACTTACCCCCCCCCCCACGGAATAACCATTTACTGACCCAACACAGCTATTTTCACCTTCTTTGTAAACGTGAGATTTTTCACAACATTTTCAGGTCATGCATATTGTTAGCAGTCACTAACACGCATTAAGTCACAGCAGGTATTGTAAGCTAGGCATATCAAACTGAGTAGCTTCCTAGGACTGCACAGATTACATATGTATGTCATGAGGGTCACATGAATTACATATGTCTTTCATGAGGATCACACATGACATGAATTGCTATCATTAATTTCTTTATTATCAATTAAAAGCCAATGAATACATATCTAAAAAATATCTAAACAAATATTTTTGTTAAAAAGAAAGGAAAAAAGACATTTACTGACCGAGTTCAAATAATAAAGCGTACAAGTGTCACTGTCACTTTCAATTATAGCCATATGTTCATCGAAAGCAGGAGAAGGCAAGAGGAAAGGCTCACTCCATTTCATTGACTGAGTTAACCTCTTCCCTCCATAACTCAAAGGAAGGAGTGGGAGACAATGCGTTGATAACAGATTCTGTTTCATAAAGATGATGATGATCATCATGATGTTGCGCAATGCTTTTTATTCTGTTTTTCTCAACCAATCAGAACCTTATATTGTAGCGTGGTCTGACACAAAAAAGAGTGTCCTCCTCGTCGAATTAACCGTACCGTGGGAAGAAAACCAGGAGGAAGCACACGAGCGGAAAATGAACCGGTACGAGTCACTGCGTGCCGACTGCGTGGAAAAGGGGTGGACATGCCATGTTATTCCTATTGAGGTTGGGTGTTGTGGATTTCTAGGACACTCAGTCATTTCGTTTCTTTCAAAAATAGGAATCTTCAAACCACGGTGCAAAATGCATCAAGCTATATTTGGTCGAGATTTAAAAGTCTTCAGCACAAATGATACACGCGCGGAATCCTCATTCCCGTGTTGTTACGTAACATCTGCAATCGCGTAATCAACTCAACGGCCCAAAACAAACGCGTTTTTAAATAACAAACTGATAACAAAACTTCTCCAATAAACAGATCATATAATCTCTTCTCTGCATTATTTCATTTTTTTAAATACCCTGTCCGGTGGCGAAAGCTGCTGGGTAGCGCTAGGAAGTGGCAGTCCTGCCTTAGCTACCGAAACTGTGTTATCACTCCTAGTTGGCAACTGATGAGGGCAGGGTATCGCACGTGCTATCACACGTTGTATGACGAAAAAAAATAACGTCCTAATTTGCATACAGGTCAGGATAGAACAGATCTTTACTACCTGTTGCATGGTCGACTTGTTTGGTGAGTTGGGTGTGTAGACACCCAGCCTCATCAAAAACAAAAGATTTAAAAAGGGGAGCCATTGGCTATCCACACTGATAGTAGTGAGATTGGGGTACTACTCACATAAATCCCTGAAAAAAATAGAGTAGATAGGGCTCTCAGCCTTGGTTGGCAATCCATCTAGGACAAGGAAAAGTCTCCGCTGCCTAGCGGCTTTACCCCTACAAAGGGTAGGCTAGGAGAGTAAACCCCGAAATCAAATCCGGAGCTGGAGTCCCTAAGGGGGTGCGATGCTGAACTCGGCATTATCTAGCTACTCCCGCGACATTATCGTTGTCAAACTGCATAGGTTTCTCTACCTTTCCTTTGGACCACAGCAACAGTGTAAAGAGGGAAGACCTGCTACTTGGGCAACAGCTCATCCTCCATATAAACCCGCACAGGCAACGTAAAGGTGCCAACAATTTGCATACTCTCTAGATAGCGAGTTCAATCCTCGCCGGATGACCCATACTTGCAACCTTGTGTTACATCCTACCTGTGGCAAACGGTTGGGTAAATCTATTAATGATGGAGATTCGCTTCCGGTTTTTGTCTGTAACAAAATGCTTACGTCACATTACCCCAAATCGTCATAACGTAGAATATTACCCAAATCGTCATAACGTAGAATAAATACACTGAAAATTTGAACATACAACATTAGACAGTCCTCATTGTTTTTTTAAACAAGTTTTAATAAATACATGACTGGGGTTATATATCTATATATAGTTTGTTTTATTTTAATACATATTTAAAGTTTACATTTCAAATTGTTTTATTTTTTAATCCTTTAATGAATTTGATGATTTTACTTACTTAGGGTACAAACTGGCTGACATTGAATTTTTTACTCCCACCCCTCAGGCAATATGTTTCAAAAATGTATTTTTACATCGCCCGGCGGGTGTGTCCCATCAAGGTGTGATGGTTAGCAAGGTAGTCTCGAAAATCCATTTATACAGAATCCTTGTTGGATCACCTATACTTGTGACCTTGTGTCACATCCTACCTGTGACGAATGGGTTGGGTAAATATCTATAAGAGATGTATTTGCCTCATACCCCACTTGTATGGGCTGGGCACAAGGCCTCGTTTTAATGTGGGCCCACCCACAAACCGAAGCTCATGGGTGGGAAAGAACAAAAATTTCGTCGATCCCTTCGGCATTCCCCCTCAAGGGGGCGCCTCAGGCAATAAACCAAGCCCTGCCCCTTTAAGTCAAGGGGCAGGTGCCTGGGGGGAAGCCCCCTGGGATTGACGCTATTAATTGTACTTTACCGGTCCAGTGGCCGAAACACACTGGACCTCCAGCCGAGGCCGGGTAATGTAAGGTAAGATTAACTTACTCTACATTAGGGAAGTAAATATCTATAAGAGATGTCCCATCGAGATGCAATGATTAGCAAGGTAGTCTCGCGAATCAACTACAACTAAATAACGAGTTCGATCCTTGATGGACGACCCATAATTGCGATCTTGTGTTACATTTTCTATGTGCCGAACGAGTTGGGTATTTATCTATAGTGGATGTCCTAGCAAGGTCTTATGGTTAGTGCAGCAATCTCACAAATTCATTATTACTTTATGACCCCTATTTGTGACCTTGTGTCACATCCTACCTGACGAATGGGTTGGGTAAATATCTATAATGCATTATAGGATGGGGTGCTCGAGCTGCCTTACCTCAATTCCATACAGCCACCATGAGGCTGCTTATACAAAAGAATGTGTACCCGGACCCCACCTCTGTCAATTGGTCCTCCTCGCTGAAGCGGACTTCCGCAAGGCTCAAGATGTCTGCCCCATATCAAGAGTTCTTTGCCACGGCTCCAGTTCATTGTCCAGGGCCCCGGGCACACCAACTGACCTTTATATATGTATAGATAGATTAACTATTCTGTTTAAAAATTAGTAAGATTGTATAGCATCAGATGTTATAAATCTTTTTGAGACAACAGTTTGGTTGCTTGTATAGAAACCTATTAGAAAAATTATATTACTTCCCTTATACATGATGTTGTTAGGGAGTCCACATATACTTTTTTGTAGATATATGATGGATATTTCTATGAATTTTTTGAGACGAGGCTTGATAATTTGTATTATTTGGACTATTGTCTGAATAATACAAATAATACTATATGATGGATGTTGGGAAAATTTTTTTTAGTTGTCTTAGAAGCATTGAAAAATGTATGGTAAGGAGTAAAATTCAAAGTGATGAATATTGTGTTATTCTTCTTCTTTACTTCTCCTAATATTTCAAGTGCCTTGACCCTTTTTCAAAGACAAGAACACTCAGTCTACCAAAACCTTTGAAAAAGGGTGAAAGCACCCGAAATATTAGGAGAAATAAAGAAGATTAAGAACACAATATTCATCACTTTGAATTGTGTTTTTTACTCCTTACCATATATTTTTCCATGTTTCTAAGATAACCAAAAAAAAATTCTCAACATCTATCATATATATTACTTGCTTTAGAGATAGTGGGTTTCATAATAGAAAGTAAGTGCAAGTATTTAAGTTTTGATATAATAAAATATCATTAAATTAGAAAGTCTAATGGGACTAAATAAGAATTCAAATTTGAAACAGAGGGGTATAATCGAAAAATAAAACAATTGAAACTTACTCTTCACTCACTCCCATGACAGTTATCTATTCTTGTTAATGAAATTTTGCTTATATTCATTAAGATAAAACCAAACAATTAGAAATCAATAATACTAACCACACATTAAAGGGGCCGGGTTAGCTCAGTCGGTAGAGCGTTCGGCTAGAAACCGCAAGGTTCTTAGTTCGATACCGGCCCTCGCCAACTCAGCGTATGAGTATCACAGGGATCTGTGCGGTAAAGTAAGGAGCTGATGGTAGGTGTGGCGCTCCACCTCAGACGCTAAAACAATCTCCTTGGTCTAGCGCTAGGGAAAAGGGGATAGACTCCCTCGGTGATTGGCTGGTACCGACATTAGGCCGGCCCGACGACTTTACTTACTTTATTTATTAAAATCAAATTTTTAATATCGATATGCAAATTAGTCTACCCGTTCACACTGTAAACCGCTATTTCGTTGTATATATAAATACACTTGCATGTTATTAGTATGTAGATACGGTCAACAGTATTAATAATGTAAAAAAATATTTAATTAATAATTGAAGTTTAAATAAAAAATAGAATCATGGAGAATGTGACATAAATAACTAAGGGAATTGTGACTTGAGCAGTGATATAGTTTCGGTTACAGACAGAAAAACACACAATCTCCATTATAAGATTCGAAAGAAGCGTGTGTACGAAAAAATCTGAAGAAAAAAAACTACACAAAACTAAAAAAAAAAAAGAATTGTAAGAACAATGAACGCGATTCCCTAACGCCTCGGCATAAAATAGCCCTAGACAGATTGACATGCCGTTAACATCAATCCATGCATCCATCTACCAAAAAAGATCTATTACCATTCGGTAAATTTGGAAACACTTTGATGAAAAACTAGCAGGACCTGTGGATATACCACAGTATGATAATTCAATTATTATAGCGTTTGATATGTTTACTTAAGAGCTATTGTTAAATAGTTCAATGTGTAAAAAGTATAATAATCTTGATTTAACTCTCTTTACTAGCAGGTCCTGTGGATATACTACAGTATGATAATTTAATTATTACAACGTTTAATATGTTTACTTAAGCGCTATTGCTAAATAGTTCAATATGTAAAACTATAACAATCTTGATTTAACTCTCTCTCACTCTCTCTCTCGCTCGCTCGCTCGCTCGCTCGCTCGCTCGCTCGCTTGTTCTTTTTTCTTTCTTTCCTTTTTTCAGCTTTTCATTATTGAAACAGTTTAGCGTTATCGCTTCCGCATTCTCATCGCCTCTATCTATCTTTCCCCTAATCTCTTTCTTTCTTTCTTTCTTATTATATTGTTTTTGTGTAGCATGTCCTTTTCCTTCCCCTTTTTCCCTTTATAATAAAGACGGAACGGTCCATTATTTAGTTGAGGTGACGACACTCACAAGAAGCAATAACTCGGCGGATAAGCGACACCAGATAATCAGGATTTACATTTTTGCATTTTATCTTAGACAATTTAGACGGTCTCATTTTTAATCAGAGGGTGTTGCAGGATGATAAGGGTCGGAAGATTAAGGAACAAGAGTATTAATATAGAGATATTGTTTTAAATTAGTGAAATCCATGTTTGAAAGAATTAGGACAGGGTGAGACAACTACGAATTAATTTTAATTCTTTTATCTATGAATTCCAGAATTATTTTCTCCATACTGGGTTACCTCGTAATATTAAGCCGCTCGCAGTGGCTCTCTCACGACTGCGATCCTACCGTAAACCGCTGATGGTTAGTTCATTATAATTGAGCAGAAGGACTCAGATTAAAATAATAATAGGACTTTCTTTGAATAGAATGAGTTCTGAAATGAATAGAGAGAGAACTTTCAAATATCCCATCGTAAGATAAAATCTACCAAGAAAATTTGGTACAGTCATGGGAGACATTTGGTAGGCAAAGGGTTGATTAAATTGCACTTTATTTATTTTCTTTGTTTCTTTCTTTCTTACTATCACTTTCCTCTCTGTTTCTAAACTCTTTGCTTACTTTAAACCGCACACAACGGCTCTCCAACCACTGTGATCCTACAGTAAGCAAAATACAAAAAAATGATTGTCTGTTCATTTTAATTGAGCAGAAGTACTCTCTTTACTAGCAGGACCTGTGGATATACTACAGTATGATGATTTAATTATTACAATGTTTTATATATTTGCTTATGATCTATTGCTAAATAGTTACAATAATAATAGGACTTTATTTGAATAGAATGAATTCTGAGGTGAATAGATGGTGAACTTTGAAATATCCCATCATACAGGTAAAAAAATACCAAGAAAATTTAGTTAAATGGTTAATTGGTTGGTTGGGTTTATGGCATGCCAACCCATTGGGTTATTTTATACCGTAGACGTTTTTGTTTAATTCATTCTTGATGAGCACTCAATGTTTTTCAAACTCAATTTTTTAAACACCTTTTTAAACTTAATTTTTTCTATTCAACCCATAGATGGGACCCTAACAGGTACTACCACTCCACTTTCCC
>CM042151.1:103608808-103643808 GCA_023376005.1 Doryteuthis pealeii
AAGCAAAAATTCAATTGAACCATCGTTTTGAAAAGGTTACTGTATTTATAGAGTCGGACTTGTTCCAGAGAGAAACGCCCTTTTCTGTGTTATTTCTAGGTAGGCGTTTATCGTTCGCGTGACGCACCTGACGGTCATTGGCTGATAGGGTTACGTCTCTCTCATGTAGGTAGGCGGAAGCTCTGCGGGGCGTGGCTTAAGGTGGGCGTGTCACTGTTGCGGCGAGCGCGGTTTGCGCAAAAGTATTGAACTGCTATAGAACTGAACGAAACTGAACACATGTGTTAAGTATTGTTGGTACATATTTGTCTGTGTGAGGAAAAACCTACTGCTATACCTCAGTTTACACATTTGGTTTACACACACACACACACACACACACACTGAGACGCGCACGTGCGCGCGCACACACACACGCGCGTGTGCGCTCACACACACACATACACACTCATACTTATATATACAAATAATCTAAATAGAAGAATATAAAGAGTAAAAGACTGAAACAGATTTATATATTGAGAGAGAGAGAGAGAGAGAGAGAGAGAGAGAGAGAGAGGGGGGGGAGAAAGAGAGAGAGAGAGAGAGAGAGAGAGAGAGAGAGAAGGGGTGGAGAGACAGACAGATGGATAGACAGAGAAATTTGATAGATCTACGTATTTCAAACTGTACATGTCTTTCTCTACCTCCCTCTCCCCCCTCTCTCTTTCACCCACATACACACATAGATAGATAGATAGATATATAGATAAGGTCTCAATATAAAGAGGATAATACTGAAACATATTATACTCACACACACACACACACACACACACACACACACACATATATATATATATATATGTATGTATATATATATTGTATAAACAGGTATTGTTATAAAACACAGAATATTTCTTCTTTATAATCTTAATCTGTAGTCGTTCAGATCTTCTTGTAATTTTCCGTAAATCGGGATCCAGATGGTGGAGAACTTGTCCCATATTTTCTATCCAAGCACTTTCGACAATTTCGAATACATATATATATATATATATATATATATATATGTGTGTGTGTGTGTGTGTGTGTGTGTGATGACGACCGGCAAAATGGTCGAAAGCGCTTGGGTAAAAAATCCCACTCCATCTTAATACGTTTTCCGTCTGATGATTGAAGGCAGTAAAATTAATGGATCATATAACCTTTAGGCACCCCATCTGCTATCTATCTGCATACGGACATACCGTCAAAATCCGGTTTTTGGTAACAGACGATTTTTAGATTTTTAAAAAAATTATAAAACTAACCCCTAACCCTAACCCCTAACAAACAACCGGATTTTGACGGTGTAAATGAAAAAAATGTCCTTATGAATCGACATCGCAGATGGGGTGCCTAAAGGTTATATGGTCCAAATTAATTATACATGTGAAAGAAGAAATTTATAAACGTGCGTTAGTACGTGTGTATGTATGTTCGTGTGAGTTTGTGTGTGTGTGTGTGTGTACACACACACACACACACACACGAACTCATGCGAACATACATACACATGTACTAACGCACGTACACAAACAGAGAGAGAGAGAGAGAGAGAGAGAGAGAGAGAGAGAGAGAGAGAGAGAGATCAGACTCGCTAGTACTAGCTTGCTAACTATTGCGCCACGGTGGGACGCCTACATATTCACATTCCTCTTTGTACCAAAGACCGTGCCAAATTAAAATAAAAATGAATTTAAAACGTTCACACTCGCGCGTCTTATAAAGTCTGAGCTATGTTCCAAAAACAGCTGGACACATAGCGCAACGGATATAAGTGTTGAGTTAATACAGTTCTAAGTGACAATCATCTGTCGGTTGCAGGTTCAATCCTGACTACGGGCGATAATAACATATAATACTTGACACAGTTTAACGCTTGAACATTAACGGAATGAAAACTATCAACCCCCAATGGATTAAATAAAGTGTCCGGTTTGAAGTTCCCTAAAAGCTCTAGAGTTCGACAAGAAACAACTGAAGAAGGCCGGAGAACACATCGACCGAAGCGTTGTGTATATAACAATAAAAACGAGGACAGCAGTCTGAAAAATCTAAATAATACAAATCATCAAGCCACAACTAAAAAAAAAATCAGACAAATAATATGTTATTTATCTGAAATTTTAATACTTAGTATTATTTAGATTTTTCGGACTGTTGTCCTCAATTGTATTGTGGTATGTAAAATCACGTTTTGGCCGCTGTATCCTCCGGCTTTCATCAGGTGTTTCATGTATATCCGAGCATAGCAATGACTAACAGCCAAACATTCAAAATGATTTCCCAGGTTGGGTCATGTTCGGATACACAGGAAACAACCGAGGAAGGCCGGAAGATACAGTATTTGGAACGTTGGGATTTCACATACCATAATAAAAATGAGGACAACAGTCCTAAAAATCAAAATTATATAAATAATATGTTGTAAAAAACGGATATTTTACGATTTGAATGCTGTGCGAACATTTTTGTATGTATTTACCCAACCCCTCCGCAACAAACAGGATGTGACATAATGTTAATTTTTTAAGCGGAGTCCAGCTAGTTTGAATCCAGGGACTGTAGAATACGCCGACTACACCCCTGCCGACGGGTAAGACCTCATCCCATTGGGCCCACTTGCTGGCCGTGGGTGACGACCTGATATGCATCAGGAGAGGATCGTCGTAGACGAGCGGTCCATTAACTGGATTCTAAGTGGTCCCCTGACTTACCCGGTTTTTCGGAATCCTGTGTCCAGTGGCTTCGGCCATTGGACCAGTAAGATTTAAAACATCAGCATGATCCCAGCCCCCCACCCAGGCAGCACATGTCCTCTCGTCTAAAAGGGGCAGAGCTGAGTTTATTGCCCAGTGCCTGAGGCGCCTCAAAAGAGGAATGCCAAGGGGATTCACACAATTTTTCGACACTAGCCATACATGAGCTTCGATTTGTGCGTGGTTCTCCACTATAACGATCCTTGTATTCAACTGGTGGGATGTCTGTTAATTCTTGCTAAATGGTTCCGCCAGATACAATACTCCACCTATACAAGTGGTCGGAGAGGTTCGACCCGATCAATCAGCTGTTCATGTCAGACTCTAGCCCCTATATGATTGTTTAACGTCATTCCCAGGACATGAAGACCCTCAGCCACCGCCTTCTAGCACCCATATGATAAGAAGGATTAGGTCTTGTCCTAAGGGCAATAAGGTTGGGGCCATCATATTGGTGCTAGGACTTGACGTGACCAGCCGATTGATCGGAGGGGGCCTCTCCAACTGCCCGTCTAGCCCAAGAAAGGGGAAAAGTGGAGTATTGCAAGTCATAGACTGCTTAACCACCTGGATTCTATCCTTAAGCATCACGGGTCGCCACCCACGGTCAACAGGTGGCCCCATTGGGGGATTCTTACCCCTCTGCAGAGGTGCAGTCGGTATATTCTAACGCCCCAGTCGAAAGGGCAGTTAGATTAATGAAAATGATTTCTACCAATTTTTTGATATACATGAAGTTAATGAGGAAGAATGAATAAAGAAAAGAAAGAACAGAATGGATAATAAAAGATGAATTTAATCAATATCACTTACACATGTGTTTCGGTCTGTTCATCTGTGTGAAAATATTCCGCACACAGAGAAGATTCGACCTTCATCAGAGTGAAATTTTATTTTGAATGAAAATAATAAAATTGGATGATTTCAAAATAAAATTTCACTCTGATGAAGGTCGAATCTTCTCTGTGTGTGGAATATTTTCACACAGATGAACTGACCGAAACACATGTGTAAGTGATATTGATTAAATTCATCTTTTATTATCCATTCTGTTCTTTCTTTTCTTTATTCATTCTTCCTCATATTGTCGGATTCATTTCCAATTTCCATTTTTACATGAAGTTAATGAAAATCGAACATCAAAATCATTTCTACAAATTTAGTATCCTGGATATGACCCTGGACTCCCTCTAGTGGTGAGGTTCCAATTCTGGAGCTCTGGGGAGTGTGGAGTACTCTTTCATTGACATTTATCCCAGGACCATTCTGACTCGGAGTAGTACCCTTTCTTTCTTTCTTTTTGCATTTTACGGCATGCCAGCCCTTATAGGGTTATTTTATGCCAAAGACATTTTGTTCCACTCATTCATGATGGGGATTGAAATTTATTTTTTTGAACTCAATTCATTTAGACAATTTTGTTAACTCATTTTCTTCTATTTAACCCTTATTAAAAGGTACTACCATTCCGGTTCAGGGTGGACCTGGGAGTAATGGGGATGAAGGGGTACTCCACACTCACTAGAGCACCAGAATTGAAACTTCACCACATGATGCAGTTTAACGTCTTATCCATGACACGAAGACACCAGCCACCGTCTTCGAGTACATAATATGATAAAAAGGGTTGGGGTAGTACCTGTTAATGTACTATCTATAGGTGAAATAGATCTGTATTATCTGCGTTATTCGGACTATTGTCCCCATCTTCATTGTTATTTGTACAACGTTTCGACCGATATGCCCTCCGGCCTTCTTCAGGTATTTATTGTCGGACTCTGGAACCTTCTCGGACTCGGGAAGCTTCTTTTCGAACTCGTGAACCTTCTTGTCGTAATCGGGAGCCATCACGGAACTTTGAACGAGTCGAGAAGGTTCCGAGTCCGAGATGGTTCCTGAGTCCGACAAGAAATACCTGAAGAAGGCCGGAGGGCATATCGGCCGAAACGTTGTACAAATAACAATGAAGATGGGGACAATAGTCCGAATAACGCAGATAATACTAATCATCAAGCCTCATCTTAAACATTCAGAGAAATGAAATAGATCTGTTTGCAAGTTAATGAAATTATTTCTACCCGTTTATAAAAACCAATTCAAACAAATTTATCACTTACAAATCAATTCACTCCCTCCAAAACGATAACAAGCCCCTCCAAAAAACAAACAAAAAAAAAACAATTTAAAAAAAAGATTTGAATTTAGATAGCCCATCAGGGTTGATATACCAGCCAACAATTCGAAATTTTCCTTCTCCTAGACTGGTTGTCTTATCACCTTACCAACGCTAAAGAACCCGGTCTATCCTACTGTTTATCTATAATTAGGTGTCTGTGGGTGGGGGGGCGGATGGATTTTTCCCTTTCTCAAAGTTATTTGCGCGAAATGAAACCCTAACAGTTTCATCCAGGATTTGAATGTTGAAAATATAAATGGTTAGGATTACAATCAAACATGTAGAAATTAATCCAATGTCGGCATTAAATAACTTATAAAGAGTTGATATGCCATTAAGAAAATAAACTAAACCACACACACACACACGCACACGCACATTAAGATAACACACTTCCAGAATAAACAAAAAATAATCAACAAAAAAATAAAAGACAGATTCCACATTCGAACCATGAATTTAAGGGATAGCCTGTAAAATAGTGTATCCCAAAGTGGGAGGTACTGCATCCCAATCTGGGGGTGGTGAATAGATTTAGGGGGATTTATAAAGTGTGGTGGGGAGCGGTGAGGCAAAAAGTGATGGCAAGGGGGTGACAGGGTGGAATTAACAACAATTAATTAATTATTTCTCTGAATTTCTGAGAGGAGACTTGATAATTAGTATTATTTAGATTATTCGGGCTATTGTTCTCATCTTCATTGTTATCTGAACAACGTTTCAGCCGATGTGCTCTCCGGCCTTCTTCAGGTATTTCTTGTCGGACTCTGGAACCTTCTTGTAATCGGGAACCATCACGGAATTTTGGACCTAACATTTTATTCAGTCCACGGGTGTATCCTGTTCTCATTCCGCTAACCATAGCTGGAGTACAGGTGTTAAGCTGTGTTAATTATTATTCTATGTTTCTGCTGCCCCTGAACCAGGATTGAATAAAGGCGTTAGGTTAAGACAATTTTAAGTGACAGTTATCTCTCGGCTGCAGATTTAATCCTATGTTACTGCTGCCCCTGAACTGGATTGAATAATGGCGTTTCTGCAGGTTTAATCCAATGTTACTGCTGCTCCTGATCTGGATTGAGTTCGAGAGGGTTCCTGAGTCCGGCAAGAAATACCTGAAGAAGGTCGGAGGGCACATCGACCGAAACGTTGAACAGATAACAATAAAGATGAGGACAATAGTCCGAATAATCCAACTATTATTAATTAATAAATTGTTTTTTTTTTACAAAATCTAAATGACAAAAATATGTGCCATAAGTATTAAGGTAAAGGAACACGTATGTAGTTTATACTAAATTGATATGGCATAATAATTATAAATGAATGCATAGTTTTGTTGTTGTATACCCTTTCTTACTTCTTACTTCTGGTCGTCTTTTCTTCTGGCCGGCTTTGCTATTCTGATCGTCTATTTTGGTCTGGTCTAGCGTCTGGTGTTGACTTGGGGATTCCGGTCTGGTCTTCTATTGGGGATTTCTCCTTATCAGAAGCCCTGTGTCATTGTTAGTTTTTAGATAATAAACACAAGACTTCGATTTACTTTTGATCTTATTTTATTGTTAATCCCCAAACCAGACGTCTGCGCAGATCCTTACATCCTACGAGCTCGGCTTCTAACTTCTAACTGACTGAGTGAGACTTACTATCCTTAAACCGAAGACAGGGTCTTCTATGCCTTCCGGTTCTCACGATTTATCCCTGGAAGGCAAGGTGAGAGTGAGGTCAAGCGCCGTCACTCACTCTCAAGGCCATCAGCTGCACTAATCGCCATTATGTTTCTACACTACCTTATATAAGTATTAGGAATCTAATAATTATGTAACATTGTTAGGTAGTCCGAAATCAGAGTTAAAAGTCTGAACATTTGCTTGACGCCTGTATGCAACACATACTGTAGTGCACCAGTTACCACATAATGTGGATTACTGAACGTAGGGATCTACGACTTCTTCTTAGTGAGTTCCAACCTGCTGTTGAGAAGCTGATATCCCTGCACCAAGCACACCCATCCCATTAACAATAACCGTGAAGACAATAAAGTATGTTATGAATTACCATTCCTTATTGCTGACACAGTTAAAAGAGAGAGAGAGAGGAGGGTCAGGTTGTTCTATCGTAAATCACGTTCATGCGCACTGTTCGTTGCTAGCCCAGACATGTCACGACAAAGCCCCAACAAACACGTCCGACCCTTTTCAGGTCCGGCGAAAGAGAGACCGAATCTTCTTTACTTACGTTTGTGGTCCCAGGGTGGGGGGTCATATCCACTTCCGCTCCTCCGCAGAAATACCTGGAACTTCCGTTTTTATATTTAAATCTAGTTCTGGGGTCATTGGTCGGTCAATGGCAGGCACCCGTTGAATGTTTTCCAAGCTTTAACCTCTTTGTGTTCTTATTTCTTTTTCCTCTCTTTCTCCAGAAATGCGATCACCGTTTTCTTTTTAATTCCAAATTTCTCCGTAGATCATAATAATTATGCTACACTAATTTTGTTGTTTTCAATTTGAGGCATAAAAAAATAATGTATGTTTGAATTTGTGTAGGAGGGGGGCGCAAGGAATCCACTGGGAAGCCAAGGAGTCCGAGAAGGTTCCCGAGTCCGACAAAAAATACCTGAAGAAGGCCGGAGGGCATATCGGCCGAAACGTTGTACAAATAACAATGAAGAAAGGGACAATAGTCCGAATAACAGATAATACTAAAAAAGTCTTTGGCATAAAATTCTTATATACCCCTTTGCATATCGGGTATATAATTGGGAATGAGAAGAGGAGAGGTGATGGGCTCTTCTGCTTCTTACTTATTTGGTGGACATTTTCCTTTGGGCTGATTCCTCCGGGCTGGTTGTCTGCCCATTTCTTGTTTGTTAATAACGAATCGATAATAACGAATATAAAACCCCAGTGTTTGAACCGCGCGGATGAAAGGCCAGCATCTTGAGAGCAACGTTCCTTGACGTTTGCTCTCACTGGATTATTGCCGACAACTGCTAACTAAAGCTAATTTCCTTTATCGCGCCTCCCTTCAGCCAATCAGAAGTCAGCATACTGGTCAGCGCGAGGTTAAATACTGTCAATAACTTTACCGGCTTAGGTAACTTTCCATTCAACCTCGTTATTTGAATTTCAACGAAAATTTAGCTACACTTACTTACATAAATCATTGACTACCCATGAATTATATAATAAAATAAACCAACAAGAGTTGGCGTGCCGTAAAATCCAACCAACTAGCCAACCAACTAGCCAACCAACCAACGAACCTGACTCTTTGACGTCTTTCGTGTTCTGCAAGTATGTTGGTAATTTATGTTCTTTTGGTAATTTTTGTTCTTTTTTTTTTTCAAGTAACACCCTAGCTGGGGTCGTTATTTTAATAGTCACCGGGTAGCAATTTTTGAGGCAGGTGACCGGGACGCACTTCCCCATAAATTACGAGTATGTTTTCCTTTTTTTCCTTCTATTTATATTTGCACCAAATTTTAGACACAGCTGATTGGGAACAACCAATATATTTCGCCACACTCCATTATCGATTACTCCCTTGAATAGGTTTTATGATCTTTACAATTGACAGTTCCTTGGCAGGAGCCAGATTTCCTTTCAATTAGGTATGCATAACCCCTTGTCGAGGTCTTCGAGAACAATCTTTTAACTGTAGACCGATCCGTACATCTAATCCTTTTTTGCTCCGAAACTGAATTTAGGAATAATCATTAATAGCAGGACCTGAGGATATACATAATTTTATTAATAATCGAGGTTTAAATAAAGAATAAAATCATGGAGAATGTGACGTAAATAAGATAGGTTTAGCAGTGAGTGATTTGTTTCCTTCCATGTTGTGCATGCTATCAAGAAGACATTTTGTGTTTCCTCGAGTGTGATAGCAGCCCAGCCTTGCTGCGAGCTATGAAGCCACACTGACAAATGAAATGTTCTTAGGCTGGAGACAGATGTTTTTATTTTAAAGTTAGACAGAGCTGATCTAGATGTTTCGGTCTATTTTCTTCGAATCTCTTTAATCTAGCGAAACATGTCTTACGCCATTCTTTCCAATTTGATGCTAGATTTTCCCAAGCACTCAGATTAATATTGAAGCGTTTCAAATTGTCCTTCAATTTGTCTTTATAGCGTAAGAAAGGACGTCCAATAGAACGCTTAGCATTTGGTAATTGTCCGTATAAAATCTTCTTTGGAAGCCTGTTCTCAATCATTCTGACAACGTGACCAGCCAACCTAAACTGAACCTTGGCTGGAAAGGTTTTGATACCAGCAATGTTACATTTTTTATTATTGTGCTATTTTTTACTCTATCATCCCATTTAATATCGCAAATGGCACGAAGACAACGCATATGAAAGGCGTCAAGTTGGTTTATGGGCTTGCGGTAAAGTGTTCAAGTTTCAGCACCATACAGTAGGGTAGAAAGCACGACTGCTTTATAAGGGAGGCGACATTATTTATTTATTGTGCACTGTTTAAATGTGCATTAATATATTCGTAACTTCATGTGTATTAATCTCTTGGTAAAAATAATGCTCATTAATTTCACTAGCAAAATTAAAAACGCCCCCGGGCGATGTAAAAATAGATTTTTGAAATATATTGTCTGAGGGGTGGGAGTTCAAAATTCAATGTCAGCGAGTTTGTACCCTAAGTAAGTAAAATCATCAAATTCATTAAAGGATTAAAAAATAAAACAATTTGAAATATAAACTTTAAATATACTAGCAAATATATGCACCCTCCGGGTGCAAGTATTTAAGTTTTGATATAATAAAATATCATATTAAATTAGAAAGGCTAATGAAACTGACTAAGAATGCAGATAAAAAGATCTGCAACAGAGGGGGTATAATCGAAAAATAGAACAACTTTGAAACTAACTATTCCATCATTTTCCATTACTCCCCTCTTTCATTGGTAAATTTTTCCTAATTTAACTATTTAGTTAAAATAGGAAGTAAAGGATAATATTACAGTTATTTCTTCTTGTAAATAAATTTCTTTTAAGATTTATCCACGAGATTTTTGTTTATATTTCTTAAGATAAAACCAAACAATTAGAAATCAATAATACCAAGCACATATTTATTAAAATAAAATTTTAAATATCAATATGCAAATTAGCCTTCTCGTTCAAACTTTAAACCGCTATTTTGTTGTATTTATAAATACAATTGCATGTTATTAGTACGTAGATATGGTCAACAGTGTTAATAATGTAATACAATTTTTATTATTAACTGAAGGTTTAAAAGAATGAAATCATGGAGAATTTGACGTAAATAATTAAGGGAATTGTGACTTGAGTAGTAATATAGTTTCGATTACAGACAGAAAAACACACAATCTCCATTATAATAAGATATTAAAATAAAACAAACTATATATAGATATATAATACCAGTCATGTATTTATTAAAACTTGTTTTAAAAAACAATGAGGACTGTCTAATGTTGCATGTTCAAATTTTGAGTGTATTTATTCTGTTATGACGATTTTGGGTAATGTGACGTAAGCAGTGACGTAGTTTTTGTTACAGACAAAAACTGGAAGCGAATCTCCATCATTAATAGATATGTATTAATAAACTGGTGATTCCGCCGCTTAGCACCTTTAAGATAAAATGAGTTGGGGGCTTATCAATTATAAGAGCAAATTATAGAATACGCTTGGGGCTTAGTTATGTGCTAGGGCTTGACATGTCCAGCCGATTGATAAGGTCAGGTCTCCAACCACTCGTCTTGTCTAAGTAATGGCCGAAGGGGAGTGTTGAAGGTCACGTAACCAGTTAGGACTCGGGTCATCAACCGCTCAGCAACCAGGATCCTGTCCTCATGTATTACTGGTCGTTGCCACAAGTGGCTTCATTGGTGGGAAGTGCAAACTCGCCCTTTTACAAAGATGCAGCTGAGTGGATATCCAATAGGATTTGTTCAAGACAGCTCGTGTAGAGAAGTTCCCATTCCTGTCTTTTTCTTCAATAATTACGGTAATTCATGAGGAAGTGCGTCCCGGTCTCCTGCCTCAGAAATTGCTACCCGGTGACTATTAAAATAACGTCCCCGGCTATGTCGTCTCAGAATTTCTATTATTCATGTTTGTTTAATGTCTTGTTTTTAGTTTAAATAAACAAGAATTACGACAAAAAAGAAGCGACCCCCCCCCAATACATTTACTTGTCGAAAATATCTATCTCCATTTGTTCATATCTATCTATATTATTTTGTTTGTTTATCTATCTATCTATCTCAGTCTATTCCAAACTATATATCCATCTTCATATCTAAACAAGAATTACGACAAATTACGATAAATGAACAAGAATTACGACAAATTACGATAAATAAGCAAGAATTACGACAAATTTCTATAAATAAACAAGAATTACGACAAATTACGATGAATAAATAAGAATTACGCCAAAAAAGAGACCCCCCCTCTAAAATACATTTAACGCCCTAAGTTGGTTGTTTTCTTTCAAGTAACACCGACATAGCTGGGGACGTTATTTTAATAGTCACCGAGTAGCAATTTCTGAGGCAGGAGACCGGGACGCACTGCCTCATAAATTACCAGAATTACGTTAAAGTCTAAGTGGTGTAGCCATATAATAGCACTGACACGGATTACATCTTGCCATTTCACTGGACTTCTGGTTACTGTTTTTATTCCCAGCATTTAGGTCAATTCCATCTTGCGTTCTTATTTAATTTGGTTAGTCTTTCTAATTAGATATATTTCATTACAATAAAACTTATTATGGTAGAGGCGTGTAGTATCATTTGACAAGGTTAATTTCGCAGGGATTGTTAGCTGTGTACTGTGGCCAAGGCGGTATAGTGTTTGACTATGCCCGCTGAGGTCCCGGTTTCGATTTCTGTCGGAGGGAAGTCGTTAGTATATATCACTGATGAGACTTAATAAAGTCGAAACCATCTGTACGATATTCTACACACCGAGCGATCCTTTGCCGGGATTACATTTGTCAAGTTCATTTTCTATAAGAAAAAGTATCGAATTTTATGCGATACATGCATTGTAAGTGCCTTCAAGTAAAAATTTAATATATACTTTATTCAACAATGCTTCTAAAATAAACAAACATCCAAAAATCTTAAAACTTAAATGCTTACGTCCGGCGGAGGGTGTTTATTCTTGCTAGTACAAATGATATCTAAAATCGATTTGAAATTAGAAGTTTTATTGGATATTTGACCAGTAGATTGTTCCGGAATGAAACTGACAAGAAGAAACGGACAGACGTCGTTGATATTTTAATTGAACATGTTTTTCTTCTTCTTCTTCGTATTTGGTTTAAATAACTGAAGCAGTTTCATGCTAAGTAACGGGATAAAAGACCAACATACAAAACAAGATGACAATTCATTGACGAATATCAAAATATTTTCGGAATCAAAATATATAATAGAAATAATTAAGAATCGGCCATGAAAAAAAAAGCAACCACTCCCCCATAAACAACAAAAAATAACATTAGGGCTAAAAAAATATGTTGTCAAATGAATAGATAAATAAATAAATGTTCAAATTTTAAAAAGACGAACTTTTCGATCACTAATTATTTCCATTATAGTTTAAATATCGATTGAAATTTATTGTTCGTACTTTCGATAGACCACACACAACCACACACACACACAGGCACACACACACACACACCTACCGAGACATATCGGAATTCAATTATGCACACACACACACGCACACACACACACACACACATATATATATATATATGTGAAGAGATGGAAGTGAATCCGACGGTATGTAGTATATTAAGAAAAATGAAAAAAACACAGGTTCAAATGGGTTAAGTGGTGAGTTTATTGGCCGACGCTGCAGTGTTTCGATCTATTAATTAGATCATCTTCAGGGCATAAGATAAGAAATTATTTATCACAGAATAATGAGAAAAGCGAGTGGTAGTCCTTGTTATTCAATCTGTTAAAAAATGTTTTGAGGTTTGAAAAAAGGGGAGACAGTTTGAAATATGACGTCAAATATTTTTTTTTTTTTTTACCGCGTGAGTATGGGACGGTGTAAGTGTGTGTATCGAAAGGAAACATTCTGCATTTTTTAGGTGTGTGGTTGCGTGTGTGTGTGTATAAATCTTTTGCGATAAACGACAGCGGAAATAAACCTCAAGGTTGTGTGTGTGTGTGTGTGTATGCGTGTGTGTGTGTGTGTGTGTATTTGTATGTGTACGCATGGTTACCATTGATAAACGATGGATGTTTCAGGTGGCAAGAGAATAGTCTTTAAACTTTTTTGAGTTGCTGTGTGCGTTTGATGTGTACGATGTAGGGGGAGCGTCCCATGCTCACACCGTAAATAAAAAAAAGAATATTTGACGTCATATAAATGAAGGAACTCGATGTTGTGGAGTACAGGATTCACTTATTTTTTATTATTTGTTATCATAAATTTTCGGGATCGTTAGATTCCCCTCCTCAGATGAATGTCCCTCCTGTTGAACGGGTCCTTTGTCTTTGTTGTTATTGAAAGCGGCCGCGTCTGTAAAATATTTGTAATTACGGAGTATTCCGATATCAGCGTTTAGTCCCCTCACGTGAGTTCGTGGTTTTAAAATCCATTTGTTTTCTGCTTGTTTTCGAGATTGCGTTGTTGGAAATGCATGGTCTATTAAAATACATTTGAGGTGTGTATGGTTGTGTGGTGGGGTGTTAAAGTGAAGTGCTATAATTTGAGTTTTATTGTGGATTTGTGATTATTCATTCTCATTCTAAAAGATGTAGATGTTTCTCCCACATATCCGCTATTTATACATTGTGTACAGTATATATATATATATATATATATATATATATTATATATATATATATATATATATATAATTATTATCATATTCACTCCCATCGAGTGTTTTCACGCCTACCTTAGCCGGTGCTTCACTGGAGGCTGAGCGATATCAAGTCACCTCAGGTATACAGGACTATTCTGAGTACTCGAGCCGATCTTAACAATGTTGTAGATTGGATTGTCTCGAACCAGTTGGAGGGTCAAATAGGTTTGTTTGAAAATTACTTGTATGAGACAGGAATACTTTTCCGTCATCTGTTCCCAGTCTTCAACATCTTCACTAATCACCCCAAGGTTGTTTTTGAAGAGATCCTTAAAACATTTCTATAGATTTATGACTCGGACTCTTGCCGCTTTGTAACTCTCCGTAAAACAGCTGCTCAGGTTGTTGGTTGGATTTTACGGTATGTCAACCCTTGATGGGTTATTTTATACTGAAGACATTTTGTTTTATCCATTTTTGATGGTACTCAATTTCTTTTTTTTTAAACTCGGATTTTTTAAATTATTTTTTTTTTTTTAACTCGGATTTTTTAAATTATTTTTTTTAACCCACAGATGGTACCCTAACAGATACTACCACTCCGGATCAGACTGGACCTCGGAGTAATGGTGATAAAGGAGTGCCCCATATTTCCCAGAACTTCAGGACTGGAACCTCACCACTAGATGCAATTTAACGTCATATCCAGGATATTAAGACCCTCAGCCACCGCCTTCTAGTACATACATGTTACATTTCATAGATAGTCAGTCGCTCTTAATAAACTTAAATCAGCAGATCAAACGTTCCCTTTCTAAGAAATCTTGCAAAATGATTTTAATGTTTTTTTTTAATTTTCCGGTTGTATTTATTTATTTATTCATCATTTAATTCAGTTTGCCATCTCGCTTTACCCTAATCCCAATTATATGACCAGAGCGCAATGGGCGACTCACGGAGTCCCGTTTTGTCTAGTATATATATATATATATATATATATATCTTATTATAATGGAGATTGTGGGTTTGTATGTCTGTAACCGAAACTATATTACCATTCAAGTCACAATTCCCTTTGTTATTTACATCACATTCTCCATGATTTTATTTTTATTTAAACCTCAATTATTAATAAAATTGTTTTACATCATTAAGACTGTTGACCATATCTACATACTAATAACATGCAATTGTATTTATATATACAAGAAAATAGCGGTTTACAGTGTGAATTGGAAGACTAATTTGCATATTGATATTAAAAATGTGATTTTAATAAATATATGCTTGGTATTATTGATTTCTAATTGTTTGGTTTTATATTAATGAATATGAGCAAAAATCTCGGGGATAAATCTTAAAAGAAATCCCTTAACAAGAAGAAATAACTGTAATATTATTCTTTACTTCCTACTTTAACTAAACAGTTAAACTAGGAAAATTTACCAATGAAAGACGGGAGTAAGGGAAAACGATGGAAGAGTTAATTTCAAAGTTGTTCTATTTTTCAATCATACCCCCTCTGTTCCAAATCTTTTTATCTGCATTCTTATTCAGTTTCATTAGCCTTTCTAAATTAACATGATATTTTATTATATTAAAACTTAAATACTTGCACCCGGAGGGTGCATATATTTGCTAGTATATATAATGGAAAAGGTGACGCTGGTGAATATAGTCACAATGGTTAGTTGATGCAAAATTCAGAAAGGTAAGACAGCGATATAACAAATAAAAAGTGCTTAATACGTTAGTAGAGAAAATTTATTGCAATATAGGTACAAGTGATAACCTACTCGTGTTTCACCATAAGGATCTTCAGGGTTAATCCACTGAATTAATTATTGATTAATTCAGTGGATTTAACCCTGAAGATCCTTATGGTGAAACTCGAGTGTTGGGGTTTGCCATAAGGGCATAAGGGTTGGAACAATCCCGTGATCAGCTGATTGATCGGAGGGAGGCTCTCCGACCGCCCGTCTTGCCTAAGTGAGGGTCAAAGTGCAGTATTGCATGTCTCAGCCACCTTAAGCATCACGGGTCACCACCCACGGCTAACAGGTGGCTCCGTTGGGGAGGGGAGGGATTTAACCCCTCTGCAGAGGTGCAGTCGGGGTATTCTAAATCCCCAGCCGACAGGGCTGTAGGTAACTTAACATTCAACCTCCTAATTATTTGCCCAATCCAAATGCATCTGATGGTGTCCGAGGAGCATCTTAATACTGGATGAATCAACTTGTTGAAGTACAAAGGTGTCTGGTATTAGAGTCTGACATTTGATGTTTAGGATCCTCCTAAGACACAATTGATGGAATCTTTCCAAGACTTTGATGTGATATGTAGAACAAGTCTCAGAAAGGGCAGTTAAAATACACGATTCATAGACAGTATGTTTGGTTTTGATATATATATATATATATATGTACACAACTTTTTTTTAGCTATTTTCAGCCGACAGTATATTTGGGAGGATATGTGCTTTTTAATTTTAGTCAGACCTAATTTTTTTGAAAGTTAATTCATTTATGTTTAATTAGGCGGGATTTAAACTACTTAAATGTGAGGCTAAACAAATCGAGAAAAATCAATCTCTGAATATATATTTCGACCTATTAGGTCTCATCAGCATAATAGGTCGAAATATATATTCAGAGATTGATTTTTCTCGATTTGTTTAGCCTCACATTTAAGTAGTTTAAATCCCGCCTAATTAAACATAAATGAATTAACTTTCAAAAAAATTAGGTCTGACTAAAATTAAAAAAGCACATATCCTCCCAAATATATATATATATATATATATATATATATATATATATATATATATGAAAAATAGATGGAAATTAATCCGACAGTATGAAATTTAACATTTTTTTAAAAAACAAATGATGTTATATAATTGCTGACAGAAATCTGTTTCGACCACTTCAATCGATCGGTCATCCTCAAGAGCAACATATGAGAGAAAGATGGAAAAATTAGAAGACAGGGTACAAAATTACTTTTTTAATAGCTGGAATATATCATGAACAATTTTGATACTCATTATACACTTTTATATAATTTTACATCAAACTCTTTTGAGTTTTATTATGAACTATAATGCTTCTGATTTTTAAAAATAGATTTTATTTTATTTTTTAACACAGAACACGCATTTTTTAAAATTCCAGAATTGAATATAGCGTTTTGTTTGTACCCTTTCTTCTAACGGTTATTTTTTCCGTCTTTCTCTCATATGTTGCTCTTGAGGATGACCGATCGATTGAAGTGGTCGAAACAGATTTCTGTCAGCAATTATATAACATCATTTGTTTTTTCAAAAATGCTAAATATATATATATATATATATATATATATATTATATATATATATATATATATGAGTATAGATAAAAGGATATGAAAACACCACAAAATGCTGTTAGAGTGATGTTGCAAAAAAGAAAAAAGAAAAGTTATACAATAGTTTCGAATGTGAGCACTTCCGCCGCATTTTTCTCGGTATATCTTATTGTATTTAAAAACTGTTACAATAAGATATACATAATCTGATGACCGAGAAAAATGCGTATTCTTATCTAATACAAATAATTTTCACACAGTTGTATGGTTTCAAGTATTCTTATCTAATACTAATAATTTATGCACAATTGTATGGTTTCAATTGAACATAATGAAAGGAATGTACAAAAAAGCGAGAGAGAGAGAGAGAGAGAGAGAGAGAGAGAGAGAGAGAGAGAGAGAGAGAGAGAAATCATGATTATTATACTTTTTACATATTGAACTATTCAGCAATAGCTCTTAAGTAAGCATATCAAACGTTGTAATAATAAACGCTGGTAAAAAAATGAGACCGTCCATATCGTCCGAAAAGAAATGTAAAGATGTATATCCTGATTATCTGGTGTTGCTTATCTGCCGAATTCTTATTTCTTGTGAGTAACGTCATTTCAGCTAAATAATGGACCATTCCATTTTTATTATAAACAAAGGGAAGAATTATAGACAGAAAAGAAAAACATAAAAAAGAAAGAAAGAAAGAAAGAGAGTAGGGAAAAGATAGAGATAGAAAGTGAGTATGCGGAAGTGATAACGCTAATCTGTTTCAATTGAACATAATGAAAAGATGAAAAGAAGGGAAAAAATAATCAGAGAGAGAGAGAGAGAGAGAGAGAGAGAGAGAGAGAGAGAGAGAGAGAGAGGGGGGGTAAATAAAGATTATTATACGTTTTACATATTGAACTATTTAGCAATTGCTCTTCAAATGTTGCAATAATAAACGCTAGTAAAAATGAGACAGTCCAAATCGTCCAAAAAGAAATGTAAAAATGTATATCCTGATTATCTGGAGTTGCTTATTCTCCGAATTCTTATTTATTATTAGTGTCGTCGCCCCAGCTAAAGAATGGGCCATTCCTTTTTTATTATAATGAAAGGGAAAGAAAAGGATATGCCACACAGAAAATATAAGATAGAAAGAAAGAAAGAAATAGAGGATATATAGATAGAAGAGGCGAGTGCGCGGAAGAGATAACGCTAATCTTTTTAAATCGGACATAATGAAATGATGAAAATAAAGAAAGGAAAAATGAGCGAGGGAGAGTTAAATAAAGATTGTTATACTTTGTGCATATTAAACATATCAAACGTTGTAATAACTAGATTATCAGGCTGTGGTATAATCACAGGTCCTGCTATCACAAATTATTTGCACAGTTATATGGTTTCATGTATTCCTATCCAATATTGATAATTTCCTATATAAGATATATCAGACCCATAGAAGGGACCCTAATACTCCAGGTCAGAGTGTACCAGTGAGTAATGGCAATGATGGGGTACTGTTGTATAACCTTCTCATTACTTACTTCTTCTTCTGTTCATCTTCTATCTTAGCTTCTTCGTCTTGGTGACTTCATCTTGGTGATCGGTCGCACTTGGCTCATTTCTTCTTCCAATCAGTCCTGTTACCAAGACACCCATTAATCACAAGACCGTGTTATTTTTCTTAAACTTTTATTTCCTTAACTAAACATTTCATGTAACTAAATATCTGACTAACATAACGCGCGTATGCAGAGTGAGTTAGAGTTAAGGCAGGACATCTTCACTGCCCGACTTCCAACTGAAAACTGAGGAGCCAACCAGGTCCCACGTGACTTCACGTATTTCGCGGGCTTTCTGTAATCTTCCATGGAAAGTCCCGCCCGTGATATGAAAAGGGCCATCCCTTCAGAAATACAGGGGGTTGACAATAATCTTATGCAACCGCATAGATTATGTAACAGTACTACACACTCACCAAATCTTCAGAACTGGAGCCTCACCATAAAATTTAGTCTCATACGCAGAACACCCCCTTTATGGAGGGGTGTTACTCATCTGCAAGGGACATAGTTGGCGTATTCTAAACACGCCCAATTGTGAGTGTGTGTGTGGGGGGAGGGGGGGGGGGTCGAAACTGGCGTATAATTTTGTAGTGTCATAAGCTTAGTTTTTTATGCCTGGGCAACATCGGAGGATCTTGCTGAAAGTATTTGCTGTTAATCTTATAAAATTGATTGTTCCACTATACAAAGTGCCCGGATTTAGGACGATAATTAAAGATTTTAAATAAACAAATTTACGGCAAGCTTAACGTCCGACCATTAAAATTCTAAAAACAATAGATTTTTTTTCTCGCGATCGTGAAGGAGCCTAACACAGGGTTGTGGGTGAAAATTAAGTAGGTCATAAAATTCAGGGGAGGGACAACAAAATATTGATAATTTGTATTATCATTTAATTTTTTCCAACTGTTATCCTCATCTTTATTGTTATAAAGCACCACTTATAAAAAGTGTTGAGGCTTTTATATAAGGGCAATAGGGTTAGAACAATCATATGGAAGCTAGGGCTTGATATAATTAGTCGATTGATCGGAGGGAGTCTCTCCAATGTGCCAGTCTCCTTTAGGGGTTTCTTGTCAAACTCGAGAACATTCTTGTCGAATCCGAGAGTCTTCTTGTCGAACTTGGGAGATTTCATGTCGTTATCGGGAGCCTTCACGGAACTTCGAATCGAACCCTTGATTTAATCCACTGAGAAATCTTGAATTCAACAAGAAGGTTCCCGACTTTGACAAAAAAAAAAAAAACTGGAGAAGGCCGTAGGGATCATCGACCGAAACGTTGTATATATAACAATAAAGATGAGAACAACAGTCCGAAAAATCTAAATAGTATAAATATGATAAGTAATATAAACAATGATAAAAAAATTTCAGACAAATGAAATAAATTCACTTCCTTTCTTTTGGTGAGGATTCCATAATTTTTGTCACCATAATTTAGTTTTGGTTTGTTTTGTTTTACGGCATATCAACCTCAGTGGGTCATTTAATGCCGATAAAGTTTTAAAATAAATCAATTTTAATGGAATAATACAATTTTTTTATAAATACATTTTTCTATTTAACCCATAGATGGGACCCTAATAGGTACTACCACTCCGGGTCTGAGTGGACCAGGGAGCAATGGTGATGAAGGGGTGCTCCACATTCCCCAAACCTCCAAAACTGGAACCTCACCATCAGATAGAGTTTAACGTCATTCCCAGGATATGTAGACCCGCAGCCACCGCCTTCTAGCATCCATATGATAAAAAGGGGTGGGGCTTGCCATAAGGGCAATAGGGTTGGGAAAATCATATAGGTGCTAGGGCTTGACATGACCAGCCGATTGATCGGAGGGGGCCTCTCCGACCGCCCGTCTAGTCCAAAGTGGAGTATTGCATGTTATGAACTGCTCATCCACCTGGGCTCTATCCTTAAGCATCACGGGTCGCCACCCACGGCCAACATTTGCAGTTGCATTCTAACGCCCAGCCAACAGGGCGGTTTAGTGATTCTATAATTGGTTCCTTGACGATAGGCTGAAAAAAAACATCAATTATTAGAATAGATTATCTTATTTCCTTGAAGCCAGAAAGGAAACTCTTGAAATTTCTCGACATGGATTAATGTGAAAAAAAAAAGCTAGTTTTTAAACCATAGTTCCTAGGCTACACGGTCGGCTGGGGCGTTAGAATACACCGACTGCACCTCTGTAGTGGGGTAAAACTACCTGCTTAAGGATGGAACCCAGGTGGCTGAGCAGTCCATGGCATGCAACACTCCACTTTGGCTCTTACTTAGGCTAGACGGGAGGTTGAAGAGTCCCCCTCCCGATCAAACAGCTGGTCACGACAAGCCCTAGCACCTATATGATTGTCCCAACCCTATTGCCCTTATGGCAAGCCTCGGCCCTTTTTATCATATATGTCCTAGAGAGCAGTGGCTGAGGGTCTTCATGACCCGAGAATTACGTTAAACTCTATCTGATGGTGAGGTTCCAGTTCTGGAGCATCCCTCCATCACCGTTGCTCCCAGGTCCACTCTGACCCGGAGTGGTAGTACTTGTTAGGGTCCCATTGATAGGTTAAATAGAAAAATGGGTTTATAAAAAAATGAGTATCCTTTACGAATGAATTTGTTGGCATTAAATGACCCACTAAGGTTGATATGCCGTAAAACAAAACAACCAATGGATTTGTGAGACTAACTTTTCATTATCCCCTTCTAGTAAATATATAAAGGGCAGTAAATAATAAAAGCTAGAGTTTTTAAATCTTAGTTCCCAGATGTTTTCCTGTAGAGGTCGCCACGGGTCTATGGTTTAAGCAATAAAAATTGAGCCACATTTTTGGGGGCCAAATCTAGTTGAAATATAACCCGTTGCAGAAATACCCTTAAGTTGGACGAACAAACCATCCACCCGTCCAAAGGGGACTTCGACTTGGGCAAACAGAAACTAGTGACTTGGCTCCTTGCTGACGTTTGACTTCGAAACCCTGACGCAATAGTCAGTTAGTTGGTAAATTGGTTGGATTGTACGGCATGTCAATCCTTGTTGGGTTATTTCATGCCGAAGATATTTTGTTTTATTCATTCTTGTGGGGCATTCATTTTTTTTTCCAAACAGAATTGTTTTAAAACTCATTTTTTTAAAACTCATTTTTTAAATGTATTTAACCCATAGATGATACCCTAACAGGTAATACCACTCCGAGTAAAGTTGACCTGGGAGTAATGAAAATGAAGGTATGTCTCCATATTCCCATATCTCCATGACTGGAGCTTCACCATCTGATGCAGTACCCAGTACCCCACCCCCTTTTGCAGGAGATACAGAGTATCCTAAGCCCTGTTGATAAAGTGATTAAAATATAATTAATTTTTGGTAAAGGTTCCCTATGAGGATTGAAGTAGCTACACGAGGGTTGTCTGCTTGATATTAATGTTAGGTTTGTCACGCAAAGGTCAGTTAGTTTGGCACTCAGATCGAAATCAACGTACGAACAAAGGCCTGTGAGATGAGACCACTAACTATTGTTCTACGGCAGGTGCCACCGATGCTAAACTAGTACAAGGTCGAAACAGTAGGGAACTTGTAGAGAATTGAACTCCTCGCAATACTAATAATAGCTTGCGAGATGAACTTGATAATTACCGCTTTCCACGGCAGGTGCGTGGTCTGTGGGTAAACACTTCCAGATAAGATCAAGCCTAAATGAAAAAAAAAAAAAAAAAAAAAAAAAATAAGGAAGAAAAGTCGACAGTCCTTCCAAAACAACATGGACGACGGAAAAACAAATCGCTCTTGGTAAATAGGAGAGAACCCGGATGTTCATTATTATTGTTTATTTGTTTGTCCTTTTCCATGTGGGGGTCGGAGAATTTCAAATCGCCGAAGCTTCACAATTGTTTGTCCACAGTCTTCGGCAATCATTCATATTGGAAGATGACGACCCCGGCGCCTTCGTCGGCTTAAGACAGAGAACGATAATAAAATAAAGAAAAGAAAAAACGTTCTGTTATTTCAGCAGGATTTTATGCCGTTGCCTGGGATGCCAGAACAAAAACAAAGAGGAAATTCCAAATTTAGATTAATTTCTCTAGCTCATCAGAAGCAAATAGGATATATATATATATATATCATTATTTATATTTTTGCTTGAAGGCAATTACAATGCGTATAACGCATAAAATTAATTATAGAAGATAATAATGACAAGTGAATTTCGGTAAAGAATTATTCGGTGTGTAGAACATCGTACAGACTGTTTCAACTTTATTAAGTCTCATCAGCGATGTGTACTAACGAGGAAATCGAAACCGGGACTTCAGCAGGATAGCTAGAAACCATACTGCCTAAAAAAAACAAAAAAAAAAACAAACATCCAAAATCTTATATATATATATATATATATATATATATGTGTGTGTGTGTGTGTGTGTGTGTGTGTAAGTTGAAAATGAAAGCGAATCCGATGGTATGTTGAAATGAAAAATAAAGGAAAGAAAATGTTGAATGGATGAAACAGGATTTATTTTATTTTATTTTATTTACACGTGTTTCGGCCAGGATGTTATCTATGCATACATGTATTCTATCTGTTATTATTTTAAATACAAAATGAAATGAAATAACAATAATAGAAAAAACTACAGAAATTTGTTAGTATACAAAGAAATAGCGGCCTTAGTCAGAGTAAATCCTTTTTGTTTTAAATGAAATCAGTTGAAAATACGGAGAATTTCCGAGATGTTCGAAAAAAGAACTTTTTTGAAATCGCTTGAAGAAAGTGTTCTAACGCGATGGAGAAAACAGTTATGTTGACGTCATCGTCGCATACGACGGATTTTTGAAAAGGAGAGAAGATGGCTGGAGAATATAAGGAACAAAGTCAGGTGGAATTTTAATATTCAAAGCATGAGGAATATTTGAATAAAAGTAAATGGTAATTTGCTTGAAGCATTGTTAAGTATGTATTAATTTGAAAGAAATTACAATGCAAGTAAAAAAATAAAAACAAAAAGATGTTATTTTTTGTCTTATCGATTTCAAAGTAGAACCTTATCTTCAGAGACGATTTTCGGAAATGGACGCGTTTTTTTTTTTTTTTTTTTTGGTCGTTATTTTTTTTTTATATAACACGCGTCTCGTGGTGTTCTTTTTTTTAAACGTCACGCGCACTTTACGTGATGGACATTTAGCCGTTCATTCAATTTCAATTTTATTATTTTCATCTATTTATATATTTATGTAATATTCATTTGATATATGTATAATGAAATGTACATACTATGTACTATATACTGTGAGGAACGTGTATTTTAATTAATTATGTATTCAGTGTTTAGGTCTAATCTATTGTTTATACTAGGACCTAATTTGGCTATTAATAAACTTTCTCTAATTCTGAGATTACCAATGTTTCGTATTACTGTCTCTATCTTAACGGAAAAACTATTGTCTTTATTTTTGCATTTGATTAAATGTTTGTGGAATTAATACATTAGAATATTTGAATTTTTAAAAAATAAAATTCATGCGTATATTGGTGGTTCATTGATTAATCTGTGATCATCTATATCCTCTGTATATCCACAATGCATATCCATGTAGATGCACACCATAGATTTATAGAATGATTATTTAAAATCCCCAAGAGAGCTCAATGTAAGATAATTAATAAATCAATTTACAGAGCAATATTTACACTTTCAAAATTCAACAGACCTTCATCTGACTATTATAATCTATTCATGCTAAAATAGAGAAAAATTGAAAACCCCTTTTGTCGGTGGACTTTTCATTTAAACAAACCCACATAAAGAATATCAAAGTTAATTAAATATTAGTTAAATATTCATAGACCCAAGCTGATCTGTGAGATTTAATTTTGAATTGTTTCACAATTTAAAACCCAAATCTTCAATTCCTATTTTTATATCTATACATATTTTTTATTATCATTGATTGTTTTTTTATCTTTTATTTTTATTTTTACTATCATATATATATATATATATATATATATATATATATATATATATATATATATATATGAGTGAAAAATTCACTAAGTCATATGGCTATTATAGATTAATTTATTTCAACTTGTCTCTTTATATAAGAGATCAGTATCTTCATATAAGCATGCACATGATGGAGAAAAACAAACCTTCTTTTACTGTCAGCTCTTTATATATATATATATATATATATATATATATATATATATATATATATATATATATATATATATACTTCCATATGAGTAAAAAATTCAACGGCAACTCATATGGTTATTATAAATTAATTTATTTCAACTGGCCTCTTTATGAAAGAGATCAGTATCTTCAGCTTATCTTTTGCTGTCGGCTCTTATACACACACACACACACACACACACACACACACACACACACACACACACACACACACACACACATATATATATATATATATATATATATATATATATATATATATATATATGTGGGCGTGTTTTTGAATAAAGAAATGTCTACCGGAAAAAGATTTTGTATTATTTGGATTATTCGAACTATTGTCCTCATCTTCATTGTTATTTGTACAATGTTTCGGCCGATGTGTCCTCCGACCTTCCTCGAGTATTTCTTGTCGGGCTCGGCAGCCTTCTCAAAACGTTGTACAGAGAACAATGAAGATGAGGACAATAGTCCAAATAGTCTAAATAATCGAAATTATCTAACTTTATCTGAAAAATTCAGAAAAATAGTATCTGTAATTTCTAAATATTTTGGGATTACCATCGTATATATATATATATATATATATATATATATATATATATATATATATATATATATATATATATATACCTACCGCAAAATTCTAACTGAAAATACACACACACTACACAGAGAAAAAAAACAAACAAAAACTTAAAAATAATTGAAGCTTTATATATAAAACAAAAAAAAACTACCCTCAACAAAATAAAATATGAAGTAAGTCAACATGTTCTAAAATGCTTATAATTTTCGCTTACATTACTCCATTATCCCCCCCACCTTATCACAACCCGTGCCCCCCTCAAAAAAAAAATCACCACTGCTTTGTTCAAACTACTACCATTCCAAAAACCTCCCCACTACCAATTGATATTACCCCCCCACTAATTCCTTGCTTCTACTCGTTCTCGTTAAAAACGAGACATGAAAACTATTCCATCGTTTCCCACCTGAGGATGGCAAAGTGTATTGCCGAAAGCGCTAGTGTTGAAACATTTGTGGACTGGTATACCAGTTCCACCCTGACACCAGAAGGATGGCCCGAAGATTGGAAAGGATCAATGAAAGACTTGTCAGACAGGAATTGTCTGTTCAATTCAACGAAACCTGTATATATATATATATAATATATATATATATATATATATATATATAGGAGAGAAGAGGATAGAAATAAATCCGACAGAATGTAGTAGAGATATGAGGAACACAAGGACAGAACTCAGAACGAAAGTGTGTAGGATATATTTCGCTAGAGCTTTAAGCTCAGCATCATCAATCTTTTTATTGATTATCAAAGGTATCATACAAGTGTTTTATAGAGGGGAAAGTGGACAGGAGGTCGGTGGATGGGAGAAGAGGTCAAGTGGTGGTTAGTGGATTTTCTTCTCTCTAGATGGGGAGTGTCAGAATGGTGGATGGTGGTACCACAGGTGTCAGTCTAGAAAATTGGATTGTTTAGGATTGGTTAATTGAATATATGTGTGTGTGTGTCTGTTTAATTGTTTTTTTGTTTATATGTGTTGGGGAACTGGATTTGTCGTTAAGTTATGTGTGTGTGGTTGATATGTAAGATTAAAAAAATTTTTTATATAGGGGCATAGGATAATTAATTGTTAAAATTATAAGTCAGCATATGTATAATGTTATATATTATTATTATCATTATTATTATTCGCTCCTTTTTAGTTTTCACATCAGTATTAGCTGATGGTCTTTCACTGGTGTCTTAGTGACAGCAAGTCTCTCATGTCTCCAGGACTCTTCTGAGTATTCTGGCAGATTGCAGCAGTGCAGTGTTCTGGATGGTTTCAATCCTTCCTCTGATTTCCAAACATTCCAGACACTTTTCCAATCCTTTTGGGACTGTTCCAAGTGCACCAACTACAATTGGTATCACCTTCACTTTCATATTCCATAACTTTTTTAGTTCTCTGGCAAGGTCCAGATATTTGTCCATTTTTTTCATTTTCCTTTAGCTTCACCCTGTGATCTGATGGCACTGCAAAATCCACCAGTTGACAAGTTCTTTCTTTTTTGTTTATCAACACTAGGTCTGGTCTTCTTGCTGGGATAAGGTGATCCGTTTTTATTTCAAAGTCCCAGAGAATTTTATGCGTTTCGTTCTCAAGAATATGCATATACCATTTTTTTGTGTGGTCAAAATTTAATTTTTTGGATAATTCCCAGTGGATCACCTTCCCAACCCAGTCGTGTCTAGTTTGTATTCTCGTTGTGCTAGTTTGCTACATTCGCAGAGTATATGGTTAACAGTCTCATCTCTATTACCGCAAAGTCTACATTTACTATTTTGTTGGGTCTTATCAATTTTCGCTTTGATGTAGTTTGTCCTTATGGCATTATTTTGTGCAGCAATTATAAGTGATTCCGTTTCTCTTTTGAGGTTTCCCTTTCTTAACCATGTCCAAGTCTTTTCGTGTGCAACCTCATCTATTTGTCGTTTGAAGCGTCCATATAATTGTTTTTCTTCCCATTTTTGTTTTCTAGTCTTTGTCGTTTTTCTGTTTGTCCATCTGCCGTTTCTACTATTGTTGGCCGCCATAAGTAGTTTGTCTTTGCTCTTCCTTGTGTAATCTTCAAGTTGTTGGATTGTGGTTTCTACGCATTCCTCTATGTTGGCAAGACCTCTTCCCCCTTCCTTTCTTGACACATACAATCTATCTCTATCATCTCTAGGGTGGAGAGCCTTATTATTATTATTATTATTATTATTATTATTAATAGTGGCGGTATTATTATTGTTGTTGTTGTTATGTATCATATGTATTATAATATTTATCTGGTTGTCTTTACTCTGTTAATATCATCTATGTCTGTTTATGGGTAATCTGTTAGTATCTGTCTGTCAGTCTGTCTTTTTAATTTTTATTTTTATTTAATTTAATTTATTTATTTATAAATCTTTAATCTGACAATATCTATCTATCTTAAATCTGTTGATATCTATCTATACATCTATCTATATATATATATATATATATATATATATATATATATAATATATATATATATATATATATATATATATGATATATATCATAATAGACAATTATAATGCATGTAAGATAATTATAGAAAAGTGAATTTTTAGTCTCTTCAGCGATGTATACTTAGCTTCTAGAGGCTAGTAGACAAATAGTAGTTCAATTAATAAGAATCCTTCACATAGCGGGGCGAACGCGATATTCAAACATTAACATCACGGAAAAAAAAATTTCAAATATACGGCGTTCATCAACTTCTTAAACAACAGATGATTACAATATCGCCGTGGGATAAGTACTATAAAAAAATCACCTAGTACTTTCAATAACTCTGAAGATTGAATTTTACTTCCCAAAATATTTAGTTTTGAAGAAAAAAACAAAAGTTAAATAAATTCAACACATATTGCATTGTAAATTGCCTTCAAAATCTTTATATTACACATACACACAATGCTTCAAAGATACTATAAAGAAACAAACTTTATATATATAATATATATATATATATATATATATATATATAATTATACGTCTCTGTGTATAAATGATCTTATATGTATAAAGGACATACATCGCCTTTGTGACGGGCGTCTGTGTCTCCTCCCCCAACGTTACAATCGCCACACTAAAGTTGGTGCTGTCCTGGTCATAACCGAGCTACTGTCATCTCCACCCCCTAGTGCCGGCTTCTGACGCCTCCCCAACCCTTCAACAGCCACGGGAAATTGACGACATGTTTACGACCGACATCTCATCCCAATTTTGTAGCTAATGTCATCGTCATTTGTCGGCCAGTTTTATTTATTGGGAACCGTTATTGAACGAAGATCGGAAATCTTGTCACTCGACTAAGCCATTAGCTGCGTCTGAAGAGGGCGAGTGTCACCGGGAGTTACTGAGTCTTCCTCTCAGCCCCACAGTAAAAGAAACAACCAAATAAATCGTGTTTTACTGGATGATTCCTTGAGCGGGTCGTGCAGCATCCGTTGTCGAAAAGTCAGAGGAAGATGAAGAGGTTTCTGTACAATGGTCTCTACAATATTGCTCACCTCTCAGGTATTAAAATTTGTGAAACCCTCCTCGATATTATTTTGGATCTCTACTGACAGATTCGTATTTACAGATGTCGCTCTACTAGATCTATCAATCACGTGTCGCTGTAAATTCCCTACAAGTAAGACAATCAGGGATATTTATACCAAAGTGGATTGGCTGTATATATATATATATATATGAAAAATAGATGGAAATTAATCCGACAGTATGAAATTTAACATTATGAAAAAACATATGATGTTTGTTATGTAATTGCTGACAGTACTGTTTCGACCAAATCGATAAGTTGGTCTTCATCAAAGAGCGACATAGATGGGAAGAGAAGATATCCGTTAAAAAAGACTGTTTACAGAAACGAACGCTGAGTTCAATCGCTGAAGTTTTTGAAAAATGCATGTTCTGTTTTCAAAAACTTCAGCGGTTGAACTTAGCGTTCGTTTCTGTAAACAGTCTTTTTTTTTAACGGATATCTTCTCTTCCCATCTATGTCGCTCTTTGATGAAGACCAACTTATCAATTTGGTCGAAACAGTACTGTCAGCAATTACATAACAAACATCATATGTTTTTTCATAATGTTAAATTTCATATATATATATATATATTTTACCAACTCCTCCGCATGAGCAGGATGCGACACAAGGTCAATTTCTTAAGCGGAGTTTACCAGGTTTGAATTCAGAGTTTTCCTTCTCCTAGACTGGTTGTCTAAAGAACCCGGTCTGCCCTAATATTTACACATAGCTGGAGTGAGAGTTGATGGATGCATACCTTTCTCTAGTATTTTGGCGCTATGTGAAAAACCAAACAACCTCGTCCAAGACTTGAACTCGCGTCGATGTGTCCATTTCCTACAACTCTAACCACGCGCCCCCACTTAATTCAACACACACACACACACACACATATATATATATATTTACCAGCCCCTCCGTACGAGGTGGATGCGACACAAGGTCAATTTCTTAAGCGGAGTTCAACAGGTTTGAATTCAGAGTTTTCCTTCTCCTAGTCTGGTTGCCTAACCAAGGTTAAAGAGTCCAGTCTTCCCTACTATTTGTCCATAGCTGGAGGTAGATTAGGATTCATACCTTTCCCAAGGGTATTAGCGCTAAGTGAAATTACCACGTCCAGGATTTGAACTCGGGGCGACGAGTCCATCACCCATGACTTTAACCATTACACCACGCTCTTATAATATATATATATATATATATATATATATATATATATATATATATATATATATATATATATATATATATATATATATATATATATATATATATATATATATATATATATATATTATATATATATATATATATATATATATATATACCTTCTTTCTTTCTCTCCCCACCCTTTCGCTTTGGCTTACACTGGGCTCTAAGAGTGGGATATTTACTGAGGCACAACCACAATGTCGGCTGGGACTGTAGAATCCTCGACTGCACCTCTACAGTGGGGTAAAATCCCACCAATGAGCCGTGGGTGGCGAACCGTGATGCTTAAGGACGGAATCCTGGTGGCTGAACTAATACCAGGAAGGAGAACCTTCTTGTACGTATCTGTAAATAAATGTAATCCCATTTGTTACTTGTATTGTTGTTTTCTTACCATTGTAGAGTTTTCCTTCTCCTAGACTGGTTGCCTAACGAAGTTGAAAGAGCCCAGTCTGCCTTACTATTTACCCATAGCTGACAGGAGTTGAATTCATGCCTTTCCCAAGGGAATTAGCTCTATGTGAAATGCAAACAGCTTCGACCAGGATTTGAACTCGCGATGACGAGTCCATTTCCTACGTGTCTAATCTTTACACCACGCGCTTCCACTAATATAAAGAAATATGTTTGTAAAAAAATTCTGCGGTTTTGAATTGATAATATAAAATATAATTATGTAGAAAAAAACCAGTTTATATGATCTATTTCTTTCAAAGCATCTCTATAACCTTGACAATAAAAAAGAAACTGCATCATTTAATATTTCTTGTTTTCAAGAAGAATTCTTACGTACAACATGGCCGGCTCAAAAAAAAAATTGATATCTTCATATTTTTGTGGATAATTGTTTCGAGGTCTGCTATGTGAATAAATGTTTGACATACATACACACACACACACACACACATACACACACACACACACACACACACACACTAGTATTATGAAAACGAATTAACGCCCCATTCATTGTTCATTTCTATCTTGTTAAATACAGCTTCAAACTCAGCTCTTTTATGACACACCTTGTATTCTTAAAAAAAAAAAAGAAATAACGATCCATTCATTGTTCATTTCTATCTTGGTAAATACAGCTTCAAACTCGGCTCTTTTATGACACACCTTGTATTCTGAAAAAAAAAATAACGTTCCATTCATTGTTCATTTCTATCTTGGTAAATACAGCTTCAAACTCGGCTCTATTATGACACACCTTGTATTCTGAAAAAAAAATAACGTTCCATTCATTGTTCATTTCTATCTTGTTAAATACAGCTTCAAACTCGGCCCTTTTATGACACACCTTGTATTCTGAAAAAAATAACGTGCCATTCATTGTTCATTTCTATCTTGGTAAATACAGCTTCAAACTCGGCCCTTTTGTGACACACCTTGTATTCTGAAAAAAATAACGTTCCATTCATTGTTCATTTCTATCTTGGTAAATACAGCTTCAAACTCGGCACTTTTATGACACACCTTGTATTCTGAAAAATAAAATAACGTTCCATTCATTGTTCATTTCTATCTTGGTAAATACAGCTTCAAACTCGGCCCTTTTATGACACACCTTGTATTCTTAAAAAAAAAAGAAATAACGATCCATTCATTGTTCATTTCTATCTTGTTAAATACAGCTTCAAACTCGGTACTTTTATGACACACCTTGTATTCTGAAATATAGTTTGCAATACAGTTTGCCATCATCAGGTAGGAAACGATGGTATGGTTTCGTGTCTCGTTTTAAGGAGAACGAGTAGTAGCAAAAAATTAGAATATATAATTTCCCGCCTATCCTCCTTCCACTATACCCCTCCCCTTCTCACAACTTGTGCCCCCCTCCCACAAAAAAAATCACTACTGCATTGTTCGCTCGATCATTCCTACAACCTCCCACTACAATTGTTATTACCTCCCACTTCTAATTCCTTGCTACTACTCGTTTTCGTTAAAAACGAGACATGAAACCATACCATCGTTTCCTACCTGATGATGGCAAACTGTATTGCCGAAAGCGCTCGTTTGAAACCTTTGGTGGACTGTTACACCAGTTCCACCCTGACACCAAAAAGATGGCCCGAAAATTAGAAAGGATCAACCAAAAACTTGTCCGACAAGAATTGTCTGGACAATTCAACAAAACTTGTATAAAAGAAAAAATGCTGATAAAATACACTTATTTTAATATATATATATATATATATATATATATATATATATATATATATATATATATATATATATTCGCATATTGTCCTTACTTATATATATTACATATTTGTGTGTCTGTGTCTATTCCTATCTATCTATCTATCTATCTATATATATATATATTTATTTATATATCTGTCTATCAATCCTTCCGCCCTGTCGGCTGGGGCGTTAGAATGCTCGACTGCACCTCTGCAGAAGGGTAAGACTCCCCCAATGGGGCCACCTGTTGGCCGTGGGTGGCGACCCGTGATGCTTAAGGATAGAGCTCAGGTGGATGAGCAGTCCATGACATGCAATACTCCACTTTGGCCCTATCTTGGGCTAGACGGTCGGTCGGAGAGGCCCCCTCCGATCAATCGGCTTGTTACGTCAAGCCCTAGCACCTATATGATTGCCCCAACCCTATTGCCCTTATGGCAAGCCCCAACCCCTTTTTATCATATGGGAGCTAGAAGGCGGTGACTGCGGGTCTACATGTCCTGGGAATGACGTTAAACTCTATCTGATGGTGAGGTTCCAGTTCTGGAGGTTTGGGGAATGTGGAGCACCCCTTCATCACCATTGCTCCCTGGTCCTCTCTGACCCGGAGTGGTAGTACCTGTTAGGGTCCCATCTATGGGTTAAATAGAAAAATGTATTTATAAAAAATTGTATTATCCATTAAGAATTGATTTATTTCAAAACTTTATTGGCATTAAATGACCCACTGAGGTTGATATGCCATAAAACAAAAACAAACAAAAAACAAACAAACAAATCTATCCTTGTAACCTGCCAATAGGAGTTCATGCCTTCAACATTCGTCTATTAACCACACTTCCAGTCACCAAACAGATTAGAAAAAATATTAATCGGGATGTTTATTTTTAATTCCAAAAATATCTAAGTTTTATTTTCTTTAGAATAAATAATTAGAAAAGCTTAAAAAAAAAAGATAAGTTAAAATCTACACATTTCTCTAAAAAGATATTTAAAAGGGGAAAAAAATTCCAAGATAAAAATGAGATTTACGAAAAAAAATCCCGAGCAAAATATAATCTCTCAAAAGAAAAAAAAAAAAAAAAAAAAAAAGAATTATGATGGTATTAGATGAGGATGATATCTATCCGTTTTATACCTACGCTTAAGGTTCATTAAGAAATATCATGAAGCCATTATTTACCACAGGAAAAATAAATTAATTTAATATATATATATATATATATATATATATATATATGAGAAGTAAACAGATGATGTGTTTTGATATGGCTTTTTTAGCCGACAATTTTTGGGAGAATATGTGCTTAATTGAAGTCGTACCTAATTTTGAAAGTTAATTAATTAATAATTAATGAATTAGGCGGGCATGCCTATTCAAATGTAAGGCTAAACAAATCGAGAAAAATCATTCTCTGTATGTACATTTCAGCCTATTAGGCCTCATCAGCAAAGCTATGGACAGGAAGACTGTTTTGTGTGTGATTCGATGCCGTCTTCCTGTCTATAACTCTGATGATGAGGCCTAATAGGCCGAAATGTACATACAGAGATTGATCTTTCTCGTCTGATTTGTTTAGCCTTACATTTGAATAGGTATTCCCTCCTAATTCATTAATTATTAATTAATTAATTCTCAAAAATTAGGTACGACTTCAATTAAGCACATATTCTCCCAAAATATATATATACATTTATGAGTGTGCTGGCTTGGCCATGTCAGGAGGATGAACAAAGGCCGCATCCCAAAAGATCTACTGTATGGTGAACTAGTGGAGGGCACCCGACCGGCAGGGAGACCACGCCTACGTTTCAAAAATGTCTGCAAGAGAGACCTGAAGACATGCCGCATCGACATAGACACGTGGGAGGCTTGTGCAGAAGACCGTGCAACCTGGCGCCTCCTCGTCAAACAAGGAACAAAAAGAAGTGAAGAAGAGAGGAAAAAAGCTGCCACAGAAAAGAGAGCTTAAAGAAAGGAGAAACAGCAGCACCCCCAACACCTACAGAAAGCATCACCTTTTGTTTGCAGCCATTGCACCAGAGACTGCCATTCGAGGATCGGTCTGTTCAGCCACTCACGTAGCTGTAAGTGAGAGAAAAAAACAACAAAACAAACAAAAAACCAACAAAAAATAACAAAAAACCAACAAAAAAACAAACAAAAAACAAACAAAATATTAAAAAAAACAAAAAAAAACAAACAAAAAAAACCAAAAACAAAAAAACAAAAAAAACAAACAAAAAACAACAAAAAAAACAAACAAAAAATACAAAAAAACAAACACAAAAACAAACAAAAAAGTAACAAAAAAACAATTAAACAAACAAACAAACAAACAAAAAAACAAACAAAAACAAACAAAAAACAACAAAAATAAAAAACAAAAACAACAAAAACAAACAAGAAATAAAAAACAAAAACAACAAAAAACAACAAAAAACAAACAAAAAAAAACAAAAAAAAAAACAAACAAACAAAAAAAAACAAACAAAAAATAAAAAAACAATTAAACAAACAATCAAACAAAAAACAAACAAAAAAAACAAAAAACAACAAAAAATAACAAAAAAACAAAAA
>CM042151.1:103651308-103741771 GCA_023376005.1 Doryteuthis pealeii
GTGTAAAGAAAAAGAAGGTAACTATGATGTTTTTTGTTAACCTGTCATTTATTTCTCAATATTTCGGGAAGAAATTCCCATCCTCAGAAGAATACTGGAACTGAAGTTGTCCTAGCGGCTGCTAGATTTCGTTCTGTCTTGGTTCTTCCAAATTCTGTGTGTGTATGTAATATATATATTATAATATAATATATATTATATATATATATTAATATATAATATGAAAATCACTCATCCCCAACTTACATCTCTCTCTCTCTATATATAATATATATATTATATAATATTATATATATTATAATATATATATAATATATTCAAAAAGTGTAAGGGGTTCACGTGTGCTTTATATATTTATAAAAAAATAAATGTACTGTATTTTTTAAGCATGAGTGGGTGGGAAGTCAACTGTATTTTTTTGTTGTCTTATTCCTTCAAATTATTAAATGCATCACCCTATCATGTTTTTAAAAAATACAGTGATATTTATTGTTTATAATCTCTCTCTCTCTCTCTCTCTCTCTCTTTATATATATATATAATATATATTAATATATATATATATATATAAATATATATATATATATATATTTGTAGACGTAGATAGTACTGTATTGTTACTTCGTAGATGTTATCTAAGTGGTATTGAGTTTGGATGGGGTTGACAGGGGGCTTGGGATATATAATATATAATATATATATATTATATATATACACACACACACGCACACACACCACACATCACACACATATACATATATATATATATATATATATATATATATATATACGTATCTAAAATTAACAGAAACTTAAATGAATATATAAATAAAATAAATTTGATAAAACAAAGTAAAACTCATAAAAAAGGTTATTACTATTAAAGTTATGTTATGAAATGTGACATTACCGAATAACTGCAATGATGAACAGTAAACATACATTTCCACATAATTAAATGCATATAGCGCGTATGAATTATGTGTTTCAACTTGTAAATAAATAAATGAAAAGAAAAAAAATGTCACTTCCTTATATGCTTTAAAACAATAAATAAATCGCTACTTCTTGGAGCAGCGAAAAAACACGTTTCATTCTCCTGACTACTCAGCGTTCATAATAGTGTTGCAGCTCTATCAGAAACCAGGCTTCCAGGCAAAGGGGAACTGAAAAAATGGATGGTGGTTACACCTTCTTTTGGTTGGTCTCCCTGAAACTGCAAAAGAGAGAGTCCGGTGTTGGGTTCGCCATCAAGAAATGACATTGTTTTAAATTGGAATCGCTGCCAGTTGGTATTTCTGACAGGTTTGATGTCTCTTCGCTTACCTATCGGAAGGAATAAATATGCGACCTTGCTGAGTTGTTATGGGCCGAACAATGGACTCCAATGAGGAGTTAAGGAATCCTTTTACAGTAACCTTCGTTGGGTGACCTTTCGAATGCTCGTGCTGGATGGTGACACACTGACTTGGGGAAGAATAATTGGTACATGCGCTAGGAAATGTAAACTCTAATGGTCTGTTACTGTGCTGTCTCTTTGTTGTGAATTCAGTCTTGTGTGATTACCAACACGATTTTCCAGCAACGGAATAGTTTCAAAACCTACTGGCGCATCCTAGATCAGGCCACGAACATCTCATTGACTACATTATAGTTCGTGGCCGTGATTGTCGTGACATAAAGCTAACTCGATCACTAGCTATGGGCAATGTTGGTCAGACCACAAGATTGTTGCGCTTGCACTGGCATGCATGTAAGGAAACCTGTTCGAACAACAGAGCTAAACAACCAAGAAAGGTAGATGTAACCAAGTTAAAAATATGAAAATCTTGAGCTCTTTCCAAACATTATCTGAATCCAAGCTCATGTCTTTCAACATTGTGGATGAAGTTGAAGCGACATGGTCTGGTCTGCGGGAAATTCTCTATAGCTCGGCAAAAGAAACGCTCGGGTATGCCCATCGGAAACATCAAGATTGGTTTGATTAAAATGATCCAGAAATACAACCTCTCCTTGAAAACATGCATAAATGTCATCAAGTCTGGATGAATGATAAAAAATGTAAAACAGAAAGAAAATATGCTTTAAATTAGCTAAAGGAAATCACAAGCCAGATTGGGGAAGATGAAGGAAAGTTGGTGGACACCAAAGGCAAATAGGCAGCGTAAGACCTGTTTCGCGCTAAACTAAAGAGCTTTGAACAAAATAGACTGAAGCATAGAGATCGGCTCCGCCTAACTTTAAAAGAAAACATTTAACTCCTGCCTTGGATCCTTTCGTCTTGTCAGTGTGGCTTCATGGCTCGCAAGCAGGGCTGGGCTGCTGTCACACTCGAGGAAACATAAAATGTCTTCTTGACAGCATGCACAACATGGGAGGAATCAAATCACCCACTGCCGACCCTCATCTATCGTTCTCGATAGGAGAGTCCACCATACGTATCTAATATATATATATATATATATATATATATATATATATATATATATATATATATATATATATATATATAATATATAAGAGATTTATCCAAAACTTGGTGGTAAGGGATGATTCTATATGTAATATAATTATTATTAATTACTCTATCTTACTATTAATATTATTTATTATTATTATTTACTCTTTCTTACTATGAATATTATTACCATTATTATTTACTCTTTCTTACTATTTATATTATTATTACTAGCAAATATATGCACCCTCCGGGTGCAAGTATTTAAGTTTTAATGTAATGAAATATCGTATTAAATTAGAAACGCTAATGAAACTAAATAAGAATGCAGATAAAAAGATTTGAAACAGAGGAGGGTATAATCGAAAAATAGAACAACTGAAATTTACTTTTCCATCACTCTCGTCTTTCATTGTTATTTTTTCTAATTTAAGTATTTAGTTAAAATAGGAAGTAAAGAATAAAAGTACAGTTATTTTTTCTTGTTAATGGATTTCATTTAAGATTCATTGAAGAGATTTTTGCTTATATTCATTAAAATAAAGCCAAACAGTTAGAAATCAATAATACTAAGCATATATTTATTAAAATTACATTTTTAATATCAATATGCAAATTAGCCTTCCCGTTCACACTGTAAACCGCTATTTTGTTGTATATATAAATACAATTGCATGTTGTTAGTATGTAGATATGGTTAACAGTATTAATAATGTGAAACAATTTTATTAATAATTGAGGTAAAAATAAGGATAAATTCATGGTGAATGTGACGTCAATAACTAAGGGAATTGTGACTGGAGTAGTGATTTAGTTTCGGTTACAGACAGAAAAACACACAATCTCCATTATAATAAGATTTACTCTAACTTGATATTTATATTATTATTATTATTTACTCTTTCTTACTATTAATATTATTATTATTATTATTTTATATCATAACTATTATTTTTCTTTATCTTTATTCCCCTTTATTTCCTTTTTATCTATTGTCCTTTTATACATCATTATACTCTAATGTTTAAATTTAAAAATTTTTTTTTATTTACTTGTCTATTTATATTTTAATATACTACTCTGTCTTTTCTGTCCTGTCACTTTTTTATCTGTCTGAACACCCTAAGAAACCAACCTTGAGATGTATCTCTTTTTTTCTCATTCACTTCCTGTTTCTATGGTAACAATCCTATACTGTTAAAAAATATTTTTTATTTTTTTTATTTTTTGTTTTTTGTTTGAATTTATTTATTTTTTTAAAATTCAGCTTTTTAGTTTTTTTTGTGATGTGCTTGTCCATAAGTGAATTGAGACCCATCTGATGAGACGAAACTTTGGGGAGCTGTAGTAAATCAACTTAGATTTATATAGGCCCCAATTTTGGCCGAAATAAATTTATTATGGAATTACGGTGTTGAGTTCTTCCTTCCTTTATTGATATATATATATATATATATATTATATATATATATATATATATATATATACCCCTTTTCTTTTTGGTGGGTGTGCATTTAAATGATCTAGTAATGATGCTGAGTCCTTGGAACAGCACAGCAATCTTCACGTTTTCTTTCTACTTTGGTCATTCATGATCTCGGCAGATCTCCAGTTGAACCATTGCCATCGAAATAGCAAATGGAAATATCGGCTGTTGTTGACAAATTAAAACAAGCCTCGTTTTCAGTTTCGGTTTTCTAAGATTGTTTCCCAATAAAAAAAAAACAAAAAGAAAAAAAAAAGAACATGCTGATCGCTTGTATGACGTTGCTCACCGGGAGTTTTTCATCTTCATCTAACTTACCCAAGGGCTAATCTAAATTTTTAAAAAGAAAACTACATAGCCATATACCCATACATACACATACATATACATATATAAACATACTGATATATATATATATATATATATATATTATATATATATATATATATATATATATAATGAAATAAAATGGAAATTATCCTACAGTGTGAATATGATATACTGAAAAAACAAAGGATGTTTACAAATGCATGGGCTCATCAGGAGAGAGTGTGCAAACCGTTTCGGGGCCTTCCTCTCTACGGTTTTAAAAAGTAACACCGGCCCTATTTTATTTTTAATACAGACAGCGCATTTTTTTTTTTGATTAATTCCAACTTTTGACTAGCAGCGTTCTGTTTTGCTAACGGTCATTTCTTCCCGTCTTATTTTTGTTGATGACCGATCCACGTGCGGTCGATGCAGATATTCCGAGGGTCCTCACATCAGTGAGGTAGGGCCGGTGTTACTTTTTAAAACCGTAGAGAGGAAGGCCCGCGAAACGGTTTGCACATTCTCTCCTGATGAGCCCATGCATTTGTAAACATCCTTTGTTTTTTCAATATATCATATTCATATATATATATATATATATATATATATATATATATATATATATATATATATATATATATATATATCTTTGAAATGAAGGAAAACACCGTTATTCCATAATAAATTTATTTCGAACAAAATGAACGGTGTTGAGTTCTTCCTTCCCTTCTAAGATTAATATTGCTCTGTATATAATCTAAAAAGATTATTATACATTGAGCTCTCTGGAGGGATTTAAAGATTCGCTGTATTTATACAGACTGGATCATACAATAATAATACAGTGTGTCTTAGAAATCATATATAGAATCATCCCTTACTACCAAGTTTTGGATACCTCACACACACACACACACACACACACACACATACACACACACACACAACACACACACACACATATATATATATATATATTTAATATATATATATATATAAGTTAAACGTAATGAGTCAGATATACCTACTAATAGTTTCGCTTAGTAGCTCATCAGGGCAAAAATCAAAAGTCAGATTCTTGCCCTGATGAGCTACTAAGCCAAACTATTAGTAGGTATATCTGACTCATTACGTTTAATCTTATTATTTGCTCTACTTAGGTATTGAGCAATTTTTACATTTTAACTTTTGATAATCCTAGTGGTTTATATATATATATATATATATATATATATGTGTGTGTGTGTGTGTGTGTGTGTGTGTGAGAGTAAGTAAACAAACAATATGTATTTGATGAGGCTTTTAGCCGACAATTTTTGGAGGATATGTGCTTAATTGAAGTCATACCTAATTTTGAAAATTAATTAGTTAATAATTAATCTAATTTGAAAATTAATTAGTTAATAATGGATTTAGGCGGGCATATATAAATAAGTTCAAAACAAACGAAGAATCTGGGAATGGCCAGCTAGTGTAATGGTTAGAGTTTCCGCCTGTCAGCTTGGCAGTCGAGGTTTCGAGTCACACACGGAGCAGTCTCCCATGTCTATAATCTTGCTGATGAGACCTAATAGGTCGAAATGTACATTCAGGGATTGACATTTTCTCGCTTTGTTTAGTCTTACATTTGAACATATATGCCCGTCTAAATTCATTAATTAGGGAAATCGTAAGTCTCATCGCTGATGAGACTTAATAAATTTGAAATAGCTGCTGTACGATGTTCTACGTAGGGGGCAACATTTGCAGAGTTCGCTTGTCATAATTATTTTACGCATTGTAACTGCCTTCAAGCAAAAAATATAAATAATAATATACTTTACTCAACAATGCTTCTAAAGCAATTACGTTAATATATATATATAATATATATATATATATATATATATTATATATATATATTTTATCTTCAGATAAAAAATCCTTATAAAACTTTTTTTAACTCCTGCCATCTATGAAAGATCCATCAATTTCTTCACCCCATAATACATCCTGATGAAGGTTTAATGAAACCGAAACGTTTAAACGTCGATAAATAAATTCATCTTATTTTTGGAACACTTGTTTTTTTTCAAAATTTCTTAAATATATATATATATATATATATATATATATATATATATATATTATTTTTAAGAATGGAAATGAGTAAACCTACTCGAGTTTCATCGATAGATTCTTCAGGGTTACTTTTAAATTAATCGAGTTTACGATTAATCTTTGGTGTTATAAACATGCCCGTTGGAATGGGACTTAAATTTAGTAGAGGAACGCGTTCCTCTACTAAATTTAAATCCCATTCCAACGGGCATGTTTATAACACCAAAGATTAATCGTAAACTCGATTAATTTAAAAGTAACCCTGAAGAACCTATCGATGAAACTCGAGTAGGTTACTCATTTCCATTCTTAAAATAAATTTATGCTCTACATTGTATTGAGCACTTTGTATTTGTTTTTTCTCAACCTTAACCTCTGGATATTGTGCGCTTCCAACGATCGTTCTTATACCCACCGGTAAGTTAATACTTATACATATACAAATATATATATATATATATATATATATATATATATATATATAATCTTGAAAGTGTTAAACTGTTGTTAGAAAGTGTTAGTATTGGTAGACAAAGTAAAAAAAAAAGACTACAATAAAAACACACTGATCGCTTGTATGATGATGCTCACCGGGGGTTTTTCATCTTCATCTAACTTCGCCAAAGGCTTTTCTGGATTTAAAAAAATAAAGACCTAATTAACTATATTTTTGTTTTGCAGGTTTCATGGCTACCTATCATTTATAACCAACTGTGTATTTATTATCTCTATTCCGAGTAGCATATACTTAGGCTAGGCGGTCGGTCGGGGACGCCCCCTCCGATCAATCGGCTAGTAAAATCAAGCCTAAGTAAGTTCTAATTCACCAGCTCTGGGAATGTTGTGTACCCCTTCATCATCAGGGTGGGACAGTACCTCAACTTCAACTCTCACCATCCATACAATGTAAAGAAAGGAATCGTCCGTTACTTTCAACGCCAAGCACCGCCCTGTTGGCTGGGGCGATAAAATGCACCGATTGCACCTCTGCAGAGGGGTTAGACTCCCCCAATGTGGCCACCTGTTGGCCGTGGGTGGCGACCCGTGATGCTTAATGATAGAGCCCAGGTGGATGAGCAGTCCATGACTTGCAATACTCCACTTTGGCCCTATCTTGGGCTAGACGGGCGGTTGGAGAGGCCCCCTCCGATCAATCGGCTGGTCACGTCAAGCCCTAGCACCTATATGATTGCCCCAACCCTATTGCTCTTATAGCAAGCCCCAACCTTTTTTATCATATGGCTGCTAGAAGGCGGTGACTGGAGGTCTACATGTCCTGGGAATGACGTTAAACTCTATCTGATGGTGAGGTCCCAGTTTTGGAGGTATGGGGAATGTGGAGCACCCCTTCATTACCATTGCTCCCGGAGTGGTAGTACCTGTTAGGGTCCCATCTATGGGTTAAATAGAAAAATGTATTTATAAAAAATTGTATTATCCATTAAGAATTGATTTATTTCAAAACTTTATCGGCATTAAATGACCCACCGAGGTTGATATGCCGTAAAACAAAACAAAACCAAACCAAACCAACACCAAGCAAGAACCATCAACAGTAATGATCTAGACAGGGAACATTTGAAGAAGGCCGGGGTATGAAACGACCGAAACGTTGTGTTTTTAAATACTATAATAAAGACTAGCAGGACCTGTGGATATACCACAATATAATAATTCAATTATTACAATGTTTGATATGTTTACTTAAGAGCTATTGCTAAATAATTCAATATGTAAAATGTATAATAATCTCGATTTAACTATCTCACACTGTTTTTTTTCCTTCTTTTTATCTTTCCATTATATTCGATTGAAACAGATTAACGTTATCGTTTCCGCCTCATAATCTCCTCTCTCTATCTTTTCTCTACTCTCTTTCTTTCTTTCTTTCTTTCTTGTTATATTTTTTGTGTAGCATGTCCTCTTTTCTTTCCTTTCTTTCTTTATAATAAAAACTTAATGGTCCATTATCTAGCTGAGGTGAAGACTTACGAAATAAGAATTCTGCGGATACGCAACACTAGATAATCAGAATTTACATTATTGTATTTCATTTCGGACGATTTGGACGGTCTCATTATTAACCACAGTTTGTTTCAAGGTGATAACGGTCGTACTTTTAAGGAACACGAATATTGATATATAGATCAGTGCATAATCAAAAGAGAGGTATGGATTGTAAAAATTGAGATACATTAAAATTCCTGACAGAGAGGTAGATGAATAGAAAGAAAAAATATGATACTAGGATGAGTCAAAAGTTTTGCAATATTTTAGTAGCGTGAAGCACAATTCTTTCTTTCTTTCTTTCTCGCTCCTTTCTTTCTTTCTTTCTTTCTTTCTTTCTTGCTCCCTTCTTTCTTTCTTTCTTTCTCGCTCCTTTCTTTTTTCTTTCTTATGTTATCAAATTAAATCCATGCCTGTTTTTTTAAAAATTTCTATTATTTAACCAATCGACCCACTCGTCGCAAACAAAATCGATAATTGATTGAATAATCATCGTTTTTGATGGATTTGTCCGTTGTTGTGTTGCGTGATTGGCAGTGAATGGTCAGTTCGACGGCGTGGGTGGTTGGGCGGGACGGAATACAAGAGTCGGTGGTGGTGTAGTGGTGGGGGTTGGGTGGCTGGTGGGAGGAATCGATTCCATATTCCATTGACAGAGTCAAGTTCTGTGGGGAAATAAACAGATTTCAATAAATGGCGGGCGGCGGCGTCAAAGAAAAAAGTAAAAAGTGAATGTAAAATATACAAGAAAGAGAAAGGAATAACAGAAAAAAAAAGAAAGAAAAATAGAAATAAAATAAAAAAAAGATTATATGAAAAGGCAATTTATGAGGAAGTGCGTCCCAGTCTCCTGCCTCAGAAATTGCTACCCGGTGACTATTAAAATAACGTCCCCAGCTATGTCGGTGTTACTTGAATGAAAACAAACAACTTAGGGCGTTAAATGTATTTTAGGGGGGGGGGCTTCTCATTTTTGGCGTAATTCTTATTTTATTTATCGTAATTTGTCGTAATTCTTGTTCATTTATAGAAATTTGTCGTAATTCTTGTTTGTTTATCGTAATTTGTCGTAATTCTTGTTCATTTATAGAAATTTGTCGTAATTCTTGTTTATTTATCGTAATTTGTCGTAATTCTTGTTTAGATATGAAGATGAATATATAGTTTGGAATAGACTGAGATAGATAGATAGATAAACAAACAAAATAATATAGATAGATACGAACAAATGGAGATATATAGATATTTTCTACAAGTAAATGTATTTGTGGGGTGTCGCTTCTTTTTTGTCGTAATTCTTGTTTATTTAAACTAAAAACAAGACATTAAACAAACATGAATAAAAGAAATTCTGAGACAACATAGCTGGGGACGTTATTTTATTAGTCACCGGGTAGCAATTTCTGAGGCAGGAGACCGGGACGCACTTCCTCATAAATTACCTTTTCATCTAATCTTTTTTTCTTTCTTTCTTTTTCTCTTTTTCTCTTTTTCTCTTTCTTTCTTTCTTTCTATCTTGTTATTCATTTCTTCATTTCTTTTATTTCTTTTTTCTGATCTGTTCTTCTTCTTTCTTTCTTTCTTTCTTTCTTTTCTTTCTTTCTTTCTTTCTTTCTTTCTATATTGTTCTTCTCTACTTTCTCTCTTTCTTTTTTCTTTCTTTCTATTTTGTTATTTCTTTCTTTCTTTCTTTCTTTCTTTCTTTCTTTTTCTGTTATTTCTTTCTAATTTTTCTTCTTTCTTTTATTCTCATTGTTCTTCTCAAATTTCTTTCTTTCTTTCTTTCTTTCTACATTTCCTTCTTTCTTTTTCTTCTCTCCTTTCTTCAGTCAAGTTCTGGGGTGGTGGGGACTAAACCGATTTGAATAAATTGCCTCGTAAAGTTAAAAAAATTAAATGGAAGAAAAAAGGTGAGTGTAAAATCTACAAGAAAGAGAAAATAATAACAAAAAAAGAAAGAGAAAAAAGAAAGATACAAATGAAGAAATAGCACGGGAAGAAAGAAATAAGGAAATGAAGGAAGGCGTTCTGGGAATGAATTTAAAAAATGAAGGAAAATGGAACAAAGAAAATAAGAAGAGAGTGAAGGAGAAAGAACGAAAGAAAAAAAGGGAAAAAAACGACAAAAATGGGAATGAAAAGGGAAAAGGAATGAAAAAAGGAAGAAAGTGGAAGAAAAAGAAAGAAAAGAAAAGAAAAAAGAGAACGAGAAAGAAATACAGAGAGAAAGAAGAGCGAGAAAGAAAGAAAGAAACAAGAAAAAGCAAACCTGATCTAAGAATTAAAAGAATTTTGAAGAAAGAAAATGAAACGAAGAAACACGACAAAAATACAAACTGAAGAAGAATGAAGAAAATAGAAAGAGAGTGAAGGAGAAAGAAAGAAGAGAAGAACAAGAAAAGAAAGAAAGAAGAACGAGAAAGAAAAAAAAACAGAAAGAAAAAAGGAATAAGAGTGAGAAAAAGGGGAACGAAAGAGGGTGATTTTCGGATGCTGTCGTCCTGGTGTCATGCTCTATAATATGCTAGGCGGTGCCCGTTGAAAAAGTGAACGGTGCTAGTTATGAACCGTTTAGCGATTTGAAAGCGTTTTTATCGACGAGTTAATGCAATTAAAATACAAAGAATATCTAAATATTCTGATTTTTAAAAAAAATTCTATTTGTTTAATGTATTAATTGTTTTTATTTTCGAAACTCTGTCGTATTCATTTTAAAAGACGTGACAGTTGTTCTGAATTAAAATAAAATGAAAAATATGGAAAAAAAGACATATTTCAAAAGCGGGGGAGGGGTTGAATATTTACATTTGCCTGTCGATAAAAACCTGGGAGGGGGCTGTAAAATATCGCTTTCTTATCGCATTAACTTGTCAATAAAAATGCCTTCAAACCGAAAAAAAAGAAGATATTTGTCGACAAAAAACGCCTTCAAACCGAATAAATAAATAAAATAAAATAAAGAGGTAGAAGTTAAAATATTCACAATTACTTGTTGATTAAAAAAACAACTTGAGAGGGAGCTGTAAAATATCACTTTTATATAGCATTAATTTGTCGATAAAAATGCCTTCAAGCCGCTAAACGGTTAATAACTATCACGGTTCACTTTTTCAACAAGAGTCGCCTAGCGTATTCTAGTGCAGGAGGCCGGGACTACAGAAGGACCAGGAAAAAAAGAAAGAAAGAAAGAGGAGAAGAACGAGAAAGAAAGAAAGAAAGAAAGAAGAAAAGACAGAAGAACGAGAAAGAAAGAAAGAACGAACGAAAGAAAGAAAGAAAGAAAGAAAGAAAGAAAGAAAAGAAAATAGAAGAAAAAAAAGCATAAGTAATGGGAATACAAAGAGAGAAAAAACGAAGAAAATAGAAAAGAGAGTGAAAAATAAAGAAAGAGGGAAGAAGAAAAATAAATAAAGAAAGAAAGAAAAGAAAGAAAGAAAGAAGAAAGCAGTAAGAAAGAACGAAAACTATAAAGAGAAAGATGAACAAAAAAGAAAGAAGAACGAAAGAATGAAGAAAGAAAGAAAAAAAAAAGAAGAAAGGAAATGAAAGAAAGAAAGAGACTATAAACTGTATAGGAACGTGAATGAAAGAACATAAGAATAGGAAGAAAAGATTGGAAAAAGAAAGAAAGAAGATAAGAACGGGAAAAATGAAAGAAAGAAGAGGAGAAAGAGAGAGAATAAAGAAGAAAGAAAGAGAACTAATGAATGAAATATATTATTGTACAAATAATTTTAAAAAAAACACGAAAGGAAAGGAAAGAAATAAAGAAAGAGTGAATGAATGAAAAATATATGTAAAAAATCAAAGTGTAAACACAATGCTCTCCTATAAAAGGGATGGAGCACTCTATGGCGGTCTTTACATACATACAGATGTGTGTATTAAAACAGAACCCGCTTCGAATTCTGTGGGTGACGATAGCCGCACGGTTAAGCTGTTCGACTGCTGCTGAATCGGTCGGAGTTCTATCCCGGCTGTAGGTAGCTCACAAAATGTCTAGCCACACCGAAGAGACTTGATGAGTCGAAACGCGTGTCTGTGCATAACCCCCCTCTCTCTCTCTCTATATATATATATATGTGTGTGTTTAAAATGAAACTGGAAGTGAATCCGACGGTATGTTGAAAAAAATAAATAAAGGAAAGAAGTATATTAGAATAGATAATATAGGATATTTTTAATCAATTTTAACTTACACGTTTCGCTCAGGAATTTATCCATGTGTACATTTTATTCAAACTATTATTATTTTGAATAACCAAATGAAATGAAAATAATAAATAGAAAAAAATATATAAATGTTCCGCACACAAAGAAAATTCGACCTTCATCAGAATAAATCCTTATTTGAAATTAAATTCGATGGAAAAAGCGGAGAATTTTTGAAATGTTCGAAAATGAACTTTAAAAAAAATTCAAGTTCAGACGAGGCCAAGAAAGACGGTTAATGCGATATGACGTCATTAACCGTCTTTCTCGGCCTCGTCTGAACAACTCTGTGCGATGTTAACATTAAAATTCGTTTTGTGGAGAAACAAAATTTTACCAATCTTTCTTTCGTTTATAATAATACGTTTTATTTCCTGCCATTTGGTTAGGACAGGAAAATAAGAATTAGTGAACAACCTAACCGTTAGGTTGTTAATGTTCACTAATTCTTATTTTCATCTATTTATTTATTTTAAGTAAAACTGATGGAATTTTAAGTTTTCATTTTTTTCATCTTTCTTGAGATAAGGTGGAAAAAGAAAAAGTGAATGAATGAAAGATATATGTAAACATTTAAAGAAATAAACCAAAAAGAAAGAAAAAAAACCGCCAAAAATTGAGAAAAGAAAGAATTAATGAACGTTTCGGCTGATGTACTCTCCAGTCTTCTTCGTGTGTTTCTTGTCGAACTAGGACACGTGGTGCAACAGATATAAGGGTTGAGTTTATACAGTTCTAAGTGACAATCATCTCTAGGTTGCAGGTTCAATCCTGGCCAAGGGAGATAATACCATCTTAGCACTTGTAGTCAGTCATGGTTAACAGAATGAGAACAGTCTACTCCCCATGGATTGAGTAAAGGATTCGGTTCAAAGTTCCGTGAAGGCTCCCGATTATGACATGGAGCCTCCCGAGTTAAAAGAGGTTTCCGAATTCAAAAAGGTTCCCGAGTTCGAGAAGGTTCCCGAGTTCGACGGGAAACACATGAAGGTTCCCGAGTTCTACAGTAAAAAACCCGATGAAGGCCGGGAGGGCTCATCAGCCGAGACGTTTTGTATATAAAAATCAAAATGAGGACAATTGTCCGAAAATTCCAAATAATAGAAAATATTTGTAAAAATTTAAATAGATAACGCAAAAAAGGTGAGAATGAAAATGAAAAAAAAAAAAAAATTAAAGAATGAATGAAAGATATATATATATATATATATATATATATATATATTATAATATATATATATATAATATATATATATCGTTTTAAAAAGATTAGAAAGTGGTGAAAGAAAAGAAGAGAACAAGAAATGAAAAAAAAAAAATCAATGAGTGATTTAGGTAATCCTTAACTATTTCCTCGTAAATTCCTACCATAAAATAAACTGAACCCTCATTTTATGTCCCCACTTTTGTTGTTGTTATTTCTTTTCTTCTTTTTTGGGGGGCTTTGGTACTCTAAAAAAAAACGTCAGATTCTAATCATCGTCGACGAAAAAACAAAATTACGGTCATAAAAGGAGGATCCAATTTATGCCTAAATTGAAAAAACGAACCCCCCACTTTAAAACTAACCATTCTCACAAAAAATAAAAAACTTTTTTAGAATTACACATTTGAAGTGAATATTAAAATAAATAAAATATATTTAGTATTGTAAAATAACGGATGCAAGAAAAATAAAACATTTATTGCAAAAACACGGACATAAAATGGGGGTTCAGCTTATTTTATGGTAGGAATTTACGAGCAAATAGTTTAAAGATTACCAAGATTTAAAGAAAGAACTCAGAGGAAAGAGAGATAGTAAGAACGAGAAAGAAAAGAAAGAATCAAGGAATAATTAAGAAAAAAAATATATATGTAAAAATCTTTTGATCAAAAAAAAACGAAAACTTGAATTAAATAAAAAATAAAAGAAAAGAAAAGAAAGAAAGAAAAAGAAAGAAAGAAAAGAAAACGAGAAAAAAAGAAAAGAAGAAAAGAAAGAAAGAAAGAAAAAGAAAAAAGAAAGAAAAAAGAAAAAAAGAAAGGAAAGAAAAAGAAAGAGTGAAGGAAGAAGGAAGAGAAAGAAGAAGAGAGAAAGAAAGAAGAAAGCGAGAAAAGAAAAGAAAAGACAAAAAATAAAAAATAATTGAATAAGTAAGAAAGAAAGAAAAATTGCTGAAGAAAGAAAAAGAAAGAAAGTAAAAATTGACGTCATGAAATATATTTTTTTAAAATAATACAAAAACAAAAAGTGTCAAGAAAAAAAGAGAAAGAAAGAAAAAAGAAGAACAAAAAAGAAAGAAAGAAAGAAAGAAAGAAAGAAAGAAAAATAAAGAAACGGGATTGGCCATAAACATAGAAGAGAAGAAAAAGAAAGAAAAAAGAAAGAAGAAAGAAAGTAAAATAAGGGAAAGACAAAAAAGAAAAGAAAAAAAGAAAGAAAAAATGTAAAGTAGAGAGGGGAGATGAATAAATGCAGAAAGAAAGAAAGAAAGAAAGAAAGAAAGAATCAAGAGAAGAAACATGAAGATAAAAGAGGAGAATAAGAAAAAGAAAGAAAGAAAATTGTAAGACAACAGAGAGAGAGAGAGAGAGAGAGAGAGAGAGAGAGAGAGAGAGAGAGAGAGAGAGAGAGAGAGAGAGAGAGACGGACAGACAGACAGAGAAAGAAAGAAAGAAAGAAAGGAAAAAGAAAGAAAGAATGGAGAGCGAAAAAGAGAGTAAAGAAGAGAAGGACGAGAAAGAAAGAAAGAAAATTGTAAGACACACACACACAGACACACACACATAGACACACATACAGACACACATACACACTCTCTCTCACAGACCCACCCACACACACACACTCTCTCTCACACACACACACACACACACCCTCACAGACACACAGAGACACACACACACACACACACTCTCTCACAGACACACGCACACACAGACACACACACACACACACACACACACACACACACTCTCTCACAGACACACACACATCTCTCTCACAGATACACACACAGACACACACACACACACTCTCACAGACACACACACACACACTCTCTCTCACAGACACACACACAGACACACACACAGACACACACACACACAAACACAGACACACACACACACACACACACACACTCTCACAGACACACACACAGACACTCTCTCACAGACACACACAAACACACACACACACTGTCTCTCACACACACACAGACACAGACACACACACACATACACACATACACACACAGAGATACACACGTAATCAAGACGTTCGAGAAAAGAAAAAAAAAGAAGAAAAAAAGAAAGAAAGAAAGAAAAAGAAAAACTCGAATAAAGGAAGGAAGGGAGAAGGAAAGAATATGTAAAAACAAATGTTCTTTTTTTCACACCTGGATTATTTGCTTTTCGAAATGAACTCGTCGACGCGTGAACCAAAAAGCCCAACGGTTGGCGGCAAAATAAAAAGCAAAACAAAATGGCGTCCAGATGACTGACATCTGATCAGTTCTCCAATGTAACACACGAAATAGAGAGGAACTTAAATTAAAATAATCAGACGAGATGCATAGATTTACGGTGGACTACACCCACACTAAGTAATATAAAAATAACCATTGGCCCTACCCCTGCCGATAAAGACATGAATATATATTGATAGCCATCAGCAGACAATAATATCGCCCACGACTAAAGAAAAAAAGAAAATAATATCATTATTTTTATGGGTGATCAAGCAAGTGACAAATATATGGACAGGCTCTATGTAAGGAGAAAGGAAGGAGGCAGGGTGAATTTATATTAACAGTGATGTTAATCTTAATCTTTTCTTATCTCTATTTTAATACTCGTGTGTTCTTTAATATAACAATATATTATCTTGCAACGCCCCCTGGTTAAAAAATGAGACTACTAATCGTCCAAGATTAAATGCAAAACATGTAAATCCTGATTATCTGGTGTTGCTTATCTGCTGAATTCTTATTTCTTACGAGTGTCGTCACCTAAATAATAGACCATTTCTTTTTTATTATAAAGAAATAAGGGGAAGAAAAGGGACATGCTACACAGAAAAAGTATAATAAGAAAGAAAGAAAGTAGGGAGATAGATAGAGAAAAAGAGAGAGAGGGGGATGAACGTGCGGACGCGATAACGTTAATCAGTTTCAATGGAACATAAGGAAAAGATGAAAAGAAGGAAAGAAAGGAGGAGAGGGAGAGAAAGAGAGAGAGGGAGAGAGGGAGAGAGAGAGAGAGAGAGAGAGAGAGTGTGGTGTGTGTGTGTGAGAGAGTGAGTGAGTAGAGAGTGAGTGAGAGAGAGAGTTATAATTTAATCCATAGATAAACCCTAACAGGTACTACCACTCTGGGTCGGAGTGGACCTGGGAGTAATAGGGATGACGAGGTACTCCACATTCCCCAGATCTCCAGAATTGGAACTTCACCATCAGATAGAGATTAACATCATTAAGACCCCAGCCATCACCTTCTAACGCATATATGATAAAAAAGGGCTGGGGGTTACAGGGCAATAGGGTTGGGACAATAATATAGGGCTGGGGGTTACCATAAGGGCAAAAGGGTTGGGACAATCATATAGGTGACCAATCGATTGATTACAGGGAGCCTCTCCGACCGTCCGTTTAGCTTAAGTAAGAGCCAATGTGTGTTTTCACGTTATGGACTGCTCGGCCACCAGGTTCAACTATTAAGCATCACGGGTCGTCACCCACGACCGACAGGTACCCCATTGGGGAAGTCTTACCTCTCTGCAGAGGCGCAGTCGGTGTATTCTACAGCTCCAACCAACAGGGCGGGGATGACTTTGTAATATTCTGCAAATTAAAACACTTCCACAGAACAGAAGACAATTGCATCAAAACAAAAAATATAAATATTTTTGGGAGATTATGTGCTTAATTAAAGTCATACCTAATTTGTTAATTAATTAATTATAATTAAATGAATTAGGCGTGCATATCGGTTTAAATGTAAAGCGTAAACAAATCGAGAAAAAGTCGATCTATGTATGTACATTTCAGCCTATTAGGCCTCATCAGCAGAGCTATAGACAGGGCAGTGCTTTGTGCGTGATTCGAACCCTACCTGTCAGGCTGACAGGCGGACACTCTAACCATTACACTAGCAGGCCTTCCCCAGAATTTCTCGTTTATTTTAAACTGATATGTATTTCGCACTTTTGGGTGACTTATAGCATAACAGTATGAAGTGAACAAACAATGTGTTTGAAATGGCAAAGGCCGACAAATTACATATAAATATGTATGCACATTCACTAACACCAGATTTTGCTTTTTGAGCAAAGATAATGATGGTTTGATTTATATTAGTAAATATAATCAAAAAATAAAATATAAATAACAGTATAGTTCTTTTTTTTTTTTTTTTGCATTTAATATTTTTATATTTTAAATAGTAGCATTAATTTTCAGAGTAGTTGGATCAATGGAAGGTCTTATTTTACATCGGGATTTTAATGGGGTACACTGCTAGGATCCAATTCGCGATTCAATAATAATGGGTCTGTGAGACTAACATTTTTTTACCTTCCTCCACTACATAGGCAATGCCGGGTAGCCGCTTTTAGTAAATAAATAAATATGGGCAATAACAAACGGTGTCAAGCTCTCCAGAAAAAAAAAATCATTTTTGCCAAATAGACAAAACAAGCAGGACCTGTGGATATATCATAGTATGATGATTTATTTATTACAACGTTTGATATACTTACTTAAGATGAACTGATCCAGAGTGGTTGTACTTGGTTGTACTTGTCTATGGATCAAATACAGCAGTCTAAAAAAAAATTTTAAATTGAAATTTGGGCCTGGGGGCGTATTTTATTTTATTTTTTTTTTTACTTTGAAATTTTATTTTTGTTTTTTTTGTTCTTTTTTTTGGAGTGGGGCATTATTTTTTTCTTTTTGTTTATTTGTTTTTCTTTCTCATAGGAAAGTTTCAATTCTGATGATATTTTAAATCAACTTATTCTAAAATTCATTGCTTGTTTAAAAACAACATTAAATCTGTTCTTAGAAATACACTAGATTTTCTTCCATTAAAAAAATTCAACAAAGAGCAAGATAGTTGTATACCTTATTTACTCAAGTATTATTTGATAGGGGGCTGGGTTAGCTCAGTCGGTAGAGCGTTCGGCTAGAAACCACAAGGTTCCTAGTTCGATACCAGTCCTCGCCAACTCAGCGTATGAGTAGCACGGAGATCTGTGCGGTAAAGTAAGGAGCTGATGGTAGATGTTGCGCTCCACCTCAGATGCCAAAACAATCTCTTTGGTCTAGCGCTATTGAAAAGGGGATCGACCCCCTCGCTGACTGGCTGATACCGACTTTAGGCCGCCCCACTTTACTTTTACTATTATCTGATAGAGTTCGGTATTATTTGTTGTCCGGAAATTGAAGGCATACCAGTTGGCCTAGCCTAGGCCAATTATTTTTTAAAAACCTTAAAGAAACATCTACACAAAAAATGTAAATATAAATGTAGAATGAACGTGATTCCGTAAACGCTTGGCATAAAATAACCCTAGACGGATTAACATGCCTTTAAAATTGAATGAAATGTAATTGTGTGGCTATATGTTTCAACTTGGGGTCAGTTTTTGCAATTAATCAGAATTATTTAAAACTAGCAAGACCTGGGGATATACGACAGTATGATGATTTAATTATTACAACGTTTCATATATTTGCTTAAAAGTCATTTAAAATGTGATTGAAACAATCGAGTTTTCCATCAAGATGGAATCAAACAAAACATCTTCGGCATAAAATAACCTAACAAGAGTTGACATGCCGTAAAATCAATCAATCAATCAATTAATCGATCAATCAATCTATCTATCTAAGTAAATGTAATAAAATAACTTTTATCAACTGGAAGAGAACATAAAGAAATAGAAAAATACCCCTGAACAAAATATACAAAAAACTTCCCCTAGGCAAACCTCCATGGACCACCAAACAACTTAACGAAGTTGGTACCATCTCTTCATCAAATGGCAAACCTCTGAAATTAGTAGACTGTGGGGATTAAAAAAAAAAAAAAAAAAAAACAATTACCCAGGAGGCACCAGAGAGGAAGAACACTCTGGGCATGCGCAGGGAAAAAGCCCCCTTTCTGAAGCCAAAGAGACCATTCGGCCATTACAACCTAGACCTTGACTGAGAACGGACGCTATTGACTGGTTTGGAAGAAAACTTCCTTTCCAAGAAATAGCTATGTGTTACATAATTGTTAGTATCCTAACACTTATTTACAATAGTGTAGAAACCAAAATGGCTGTTATAAGTTGCAGCCAGCGGCCTTGAAGGATTGAGTGACAAGGCTTGACCTCAGTCCTGATACCGTGAGAATCGGTGGTGAAGACCCTCTTCCGGTTTAGATTAGAAACAGAGTTTAGTCAGATCAGCCAAATCCACGAAGGTGGTACTTCGTGTCTGGTCTTCCATTGGGGATTTCTCTTTATCAGAAGTCCTGTGTCATTGGTTGTTTTTAGATAATAACACAAGACTTCGATTTAACTTGGAAACATATGGAAATCTTATCACTCAGATAGAATAAAACGGGAATTCTCCTAAGCAGTAGCTGAGACAGTACTACTGTACGCTTACACTACTTACAGCAAAGGTGTTAGTTCGAAAGTAAGCGACAGGAGTTCGAACTCGATTACAACGATGTTGCAGCCCAGCACTTTATCCACTAACATCGAACAGGGAATGGAAGATTCATGCCTTTTCTAATGGCATTAGTGCGAGGTGAACTCAGGTTGTCTCTGTGGAATTTTGAACCCAATTCACCAATCCCGATTTTTCATGGTGTTCATATTTAGACTGTTGCCCTTCTTGAATAATAGATATCAGGAGTCATTGGAGTCGGAATTATGGAGTCGGAGTTGGAAGAAATTAGGGGTCACTGGAGTTGGAGTCGTGGAGTCGGAGTCGGAAGCAATTTAGGGGTCATTGGAGTTGGAGTTTTTGGGTCAGAGTCAGAAGCAAGGGGTCACTGGTCGGAATCTTGGAATCGGAGCCAGAAGCAATTAAGGGGGCACTGAAGTCTGAGTTGGAAGTAATTAAAGGGCCAATGGAATGGAGTCGTGGAGTCGGAGTCGGAAGCAATTAAGGGGTCGCTGGAGTCGGAATCAAGGAGTCGGGATCAGAAGAAATTACGGGGTCGCTGGAGTCGGAGTTGGAAGCAATTAAGGGGCCAATGGAATCGGAGTCGTGAAGTTGGTGTCAGAAGCAATTAATTGGGTCACTGTAGTCGGAATCCAGCACTTTATCGAACAGGGAGCGGAAGATTCATGCCTTTTCCAGTGGTATTAGTGCGAAATGAGCACAGGCTGTCTGAGTAGAATTTTTAACCCAATTCACCGATCCTGATTTTCCATGGTGTTAATATTTAGACTGTCGCCCTTCCTGAATAATAAATACAGTAATAATACATCATATATTCATCGAATGCTCATATGCGTCATCGTCGGAGGGTTGGGAAACGCACCGGCCTAGACGTTAAGAAGAGAGGGGGGGGATATTAGTCGATTTTTATTCCTCGAGGCTAAGCCAATTTATGGCCGTTCTGTTTTCAATTATTTCTGGATGAGAGCACAATGAATATATAATCTTGCTTTTCTGCCGCCTTGTATGCGCCACCTGCAAAAGCTTGATTCGTACACATACAAATAATTGATTGAATTAATTCTGTGTTATCGTAACAGACACCCTCGCCCTAATCGAAATAATTAGGAACGGTTTTGGGGTGAATATTTATGTGCAATTATCCTGGGCGGATCGATTGGAAGCAACAAAAAAATGAAAAAATAAATAAAAATAATATCTATCCAAGTTAAGGTGTCCCACCTGCAGCACACCGGTAATCGTGCACTTCAAACTAAAAAGGCAAACTTTACAAATGCCTGTACGCGCAGTAATGAAAATCAATAACACATTCCCTCCCACTCACACACACGCACGCACACGCACACACACACGCACAAATCCAAAAACAATCTGTTAAATCTATTTTTTAAAATTTCTAAAGACTTTTTCTCTCAAATGAAAATTTATTGCATGTACGAATTTAACGATTATCCTTGACTCCGTTTCCCTATAATATCATGTTACTCAACTAGGAAATAACCGAATGGATTATTTGGTTATTTCCTAGTTGAGTAACATGAGTGACCCAGAAAAAACAGAACCCAGATTATTTATTTATTTTCCCATTAAACTAACCCTAAACCCAAACCCTAAACCCTAACCCTAACCCTTGTTGGAATTAAACTTTAAAAAAATTAAAATCAAATTTTATTACAAAATTTGTGGGTTCTGTTTTTTCTGGGTCACCCTGTAATATTATGTTATTCAACTAGGGGTTTAGGGTTGGGGTTTAGGGTTAGTTTAATGGGAAAATAAATAAATAATTTGGGTTCTGTTTTTTTCTGGGTCACCCTGAAATATCATGTTACTCAACTAGAAATAACCCCAGAATTATTATATATCTATTATTATTATACTAAAGCTGAGCGAATCAACTTTTGTCTACTAAAGGCTTTTATACTGTTTGATTTAATTACACGAAAGCTATACTAAATTATTCCTTACTTTTAGGATTGAGTTATGTTTAAAAAAACAACATTTTGATTGGTTCTACTAAGTCGTAATTTTCAATTAAGTAAAAAAAAATGACTCGTCCCTTACTTTACATTCTGCCTATCACTTTCCCCCTCTATGTAATTTCTCTGGGAGAGAGAGAGAGAGAGAGAGAGAGAGAGAGAGAGAGAGAGAGAGAGAGAGAGAGAGAGAGAGAGAGAGAGATGGAGGATTAAACAAAAAAATTCATAAGCAGCAAACCGTAGCTTAAATTAAGTCAAACGTTCTTTTCTTAAAATCTTACAAAATGATTTTAATGTTTTGTCCGTTCGTAAATATTTTAAAAATTCAATTCGCTTTGCAAACTCACTTTTACCTAATCTCAATTATCTACCTAGAGCTCAATGGGTGACCCAACGAGTTACGTTTTGTCTAGTATATATATATATATATATATATATATATATACCAACAGCTCTGGATGTGACACATGGTCAATTTCTAAAGCGGAGTTTAATTTGTTTGAATTAATAGTTTTCCTTCTCCTAGAATGGTTACCTAGCGAAGATTAAAGAGCCCAGTGTGCCCAACTATTTACCCATAGCTAGAGGGAGAGTAGTTGGGTGCATACCTTTCCCAATATATACATATATGGGCTAGTGGTTAGAGTCATGGAAAATGGACTCGTCGGTTCGAGTTCAATTCTTAGACGAAGCTGTTGGCATTTCACATAGTACTAATACCCTTGGGAAAGTTATTAATCCATATATCCCCCCCCTATGGGTAAAATAGTAGGGCAGACTGTGCCCTTCAGCCTTGGGTAGGTAACCAGTCTAGGAGAGGGATAACTCTGAATTCAAAATTCCTGAGGTCGGTCGTTGATTGGGTTCATGGCATTCCTTGATGCACCAATTCTTTCCTATCGACTCTGGCAAAAAGTGCGGAATGGTCCTACACAAGCCAGATATACAACCCTATACTCTACCAGTAGTTTGTGGTAGAGTTTAGGTTCCGTATGAGAGCTCAATGTTTAATTATTGTAAACAGGGCAAAGTTATTTGTGAATAAAAAGGCCTTAAATACCATGGGTATCATGGTTATGGACCATTTCCACTCGTGGGTATCTAGGGCCACGAACTTCTTCAGACCACTGATCTGAAGAAGCTTGTGTGTCCTAGATACCCACGAGTGGAAATAGTCCATAACCACGATACCCATGGTATTTAAGGCCTTTTTATTCACACACACACACACACACACACACACACACACACACACATATATATATATATATATATTATACCAATATAATATATATATATATATATATATATATATATATATATTAGTGATAACAATATATAAATATATATATATATGTATATATATGTATATCAGTGGTAACAGAAATCCACTGCATGTATAGATTACAATATATATAATGTTTTATTCACTAATATAATGAATCTAATACAATTTATATAGCAAATCTCTTCATGTCTCTCTTTTCTCTGTTCTCTTTTGAAACATTTCTTCTTCTTCTTCTTCTTCTTCTTCTTCTTCTTCTTCTTCTTCTTCTTCTTCTTCCAAACGTGTCTCATTCGGTCTCAGCGAAATGGTCATCTGGATAGAATCAAGTGTCGAAAACCTGACATTCACTTTCGTTATCATTGATATATTTTGCCGCCACGAGGTAAAATTGTGCGGGAAAACCGCGGCCATGTTGCTTCTTTTGCGGCCATTATTCTTACACGAGCAGTCCAAACTGAATGTGATTGCATTCGCCCAATAAATGACGCTCGTAAAGTTTGCTTCGCTTGACGTGACCAGCCGATTGATCAGATGGGTCCTCTCCGATCGACTGTCTAGCCTAAGTAAGGGCAAAAGTGGAGGTGTGTTGCATTTCAAGGACTCCTAAGACACCAGGAATTTTGTTTTTAAGCATCATGGCCAACAGGTGCTTCTATTAGGGGTCCAAGAAGGGGGTTGTGACACTAAAATATATCTGATAGTAAGGTTCTAGTTCTGGAAATCTAGAGAATGTGGAGTACCCCTTCACTGCCATTACTACCAGGTCCACTAAAACCTGGATAGGGTCCCATATATCAATCAAATAGATCTGTATAAAAAGCATTCGTATTCGATATAACGGTGGTAAACTGTGTCGTGTGTAATGTGTATATAAAGCTGTGACTAAATATGTTTGGTAATCTAAACATTAGCTACATAAATGAGGGTAACCTCCCCTTGTCTCTTTCACTTTGAGGAAGCCCTATGTTTTGGTCGGCCATTTTCCTTGGTTAGGATACCGGTCTAGGAGAATGAAAACTCTGAATTCAAACCTGTTAAACTCCGCTTAATAAATTGTCCTTGTGTCATGAAGAGGGGTTGGTAAATATATATATATATATATTTATGAATGTCGTTGTGGACTCCATGTATGCTTTTTTGATGGTATCTGTTCGAATCAATACAACTGCATGTTTTAACACGAAAATATCATAAAATGTGTTCTTAATAGTGTTTGCGCATTATTTGAAATGAACTTAATTGTTATTAAGAACACATTTTATGATATTTTCCTGTTAAAACATGCAGTTGTATTGATTCGTACAAATTCGTATTTTCAGTGTAGATTTACAGTGAAATGCAAATGGCCGACCAAAACATAAGGCTTCCTCAAAGTGAAAGAAACAAGGGGAAGTTACTCTCATTTATGTAGCTAATGTTCAGATTACCAATATGTTTATTCTACACATATGTAGATAAAATACATTTTATATATACAATTGAACCTCAGTTTTCACGGATTTGATTATTTAAGAGTTTGATATAAATAATCAAACAGGATTTTTTTCAGGTGGTGCGGGGGTATCTGCAATTTATTGCAGACAATTATAAATGATGAGAATTGATTAAAAAAATTTATAGTTTACTGGAGAAACATTTACATTAAATATGAACGTAAAAAGGAAAGCTATTCTTTATACTTAAAATAAGCCTTCATGGTTTGACATGTCATTAAAATCTGTAGATGAGAATCTAGTTGTCCTGGGTATGACGTTAAACTCTATTTAATGCTAGAGTTTTAATTTTTGAGCTTTTGGGTGTGTGGCGTACCCTTTCCTCGCCATTACTACCAGATCCACTCTGACCCGGAGTGGTATTACATATTAGCGTTCCATATATTATTTAAATAAAAAAATGAGTTTAAAAATGTGTTTAAAAATTGAATTTTAAAAATATGATACTCATTAACACTGAATAAAACAAAACGTTTTCGGTATAAAATACCCAATGAGGATTGACATGTTGTAGGTTAGGGCCAGGCATTGGCTATTTTAGAAGATTGCTAATGTAACAGGACAAGTTTGGACAAAAATTCGTTTTTAAAATTTAGTTTCTATCCTTTTTTTGTTACAGTCTTTTGAATTTGATAATTTTGGATGGTTGGTTGGTTGTTGGATTTTACGGCATGTCAACCCTTGGGTTATTCTATGCCGAAGAGTCTTTCATTCCTTTTTTTTTTTTTCAAACTCATTTTTTTTAATATAATTTGTGAGCTCAATTTTAATCTATTTTAGCCATAAAACTATTCAAATGTCACTGTCGGTTGGGACTTTAGAATAGACAGACTGCACCTCTGCAAAGGGGTAAGAACACCCTCAATGGGGCCACCTGTGAGGAGCGACCCATGATGCTTAAGGAAGAATTCCAGTTGGCTGAGCAGTCCATGACATGCAACACTCCACTTTTGCCCTTACTTAACCCAGGGGCAATCGAAAGGGTCTGTATGATCAATCGGTTGGTCAAGTCAAGCCCTAGTACCTATATGATTGTCCCAACCCTATTGACCTTATGGCAAGCCACAACCTTTTTTATTATATATGTGTTAGAAGGCTGTGGCTGGGGGTCTTAATGAAGTTAAACTCTATCTGAAGTTCCAGTTCTGAAACTCTGGGAATGTGGAGTACTCCTTAATTACCATTACTCCCAGATCCACTCTGACCCGGAGTGGTAGTACTTGTTAGCATCATATCTATAGGTTAAATAGAAAAAAATGGTTTAAAAATAATTGAGTACTGACAGAAAAAAATTGTTATGACACAGATATGCTGCTGTCTGGATGGTCGCGGTTCTTCTTCTGATTTCCTCTTTTGTATATTTAAGACAAATGACCCTATTTTGGGGACAAAAGCACCAAGATATTTTCTGTGCATCTGGAAATATCATAAAAACGCCGATGCAAAACATACTAATCATATATATATATATATATATATATTTGGGAGATTATATGCTTAATTAAAGTCATACCTAATTTGTTAATTAATTAATTATAATTAAATGAATTAGGCGTGCATATCGGTTTAAATGGAAAGCGTAAACAAATTGAGAAAAAGTCGATCTCTGTATGTACATTTCAGCCTATTAGGCCTCATCAGCAGAGCTATAGACAGGGCAGTGCTTTGTGCACGATTCGAACCCTACCTGTCAGGCTGACAGGCGGACATTCTAACCACTACTCTAGCTGGCTTTCCCAGAATCTCTCGTTTATTTTAAACTGGTATGTATATCGCACTTTTTGGGTGACTTATGGCACAACAGTATGAAGTGGTCAAACAATGTGTTTCAAATGGCGAAGGCCGACAGGTAGGGTTCGAATCGCGCACAAAGCACTGCTCTGTCTATAGCTCTGCTGATGAGGCCTAATGGGCTGAAATGTGCATACAGAGATCGACTTTTTCTCGATTTGTTTACGCTTTACATTTAAACCGATATGCACGCCTAATTCATTTAATTAAAATTAATTAATTAACAAATTAAGCATATAATTTCCCCCGCAAAAATTGTCGGCCTTCGCCATTTCAAACACATCGTTTGACCACTTCATATATATATATATATATATATATATATATATATATATATATATATATATGTGTGTGTGTGTGTGTGTGTGTGTGTGTGTGTGAAGTTTTTGCTCTGATGACACAAATACTGGATGACAGAAGTCTTACTTACGACTAAAAAAGCTGGCACATGTTTTTTATCTAGGTCGATTTCGTCTGTCTCGGATTCCATATATATATATATATATATATATATATATATATATATATATAGCCATCCACAGATAGTCCTGTTCGGACATCAGGTCTCTTCAAGGTGGATAGACTTTGCAAGCTAACTCCAGCCGGGATTGAAACTCGACCGATTTTTAATCAGTCAGAGTCTCTAACCAACAAGCGCGATCCAATAGGGATGAGAATTTTACTGATAAATACATATATATGTAAAAGCGCGTCGTGTAATGGTTAAAGTCATGGGAAATGGACCCGTCGCCCCGAGTTCAATTCCTGGACGTGGTAATTGCATTTCACTTAGCGCTAATACCCTTGGGAAAGGTATGAATTCTACTCTCCCTCCAGCTATGGATAAATAGTAGGACAGACTGGGCTCTTTAACCTTGGTTAGGCAATCAGTCTAGGAGAAGGAAAACCAAAAAGGAGAATTCAAACCTGTTAAACTCCACTTAAGAAATTGACCTTGTGTCACATCCTGCTCGTGCAGAGGGGTTGGTATATATATATATATATATATATATATATATATATATATATATATATATGTGTGTGTGTGTGTGTGTGTGTGTGTGTGTGTGTAAAAGCTGTCGGAGAGAGATCGATCTGTTTTTAGGAGTCTTGCAATTTAAGTATATGTTGTACCGGCCGTTCCTACAGTGGAGAACATGCACCGGTTCTCACTATAAATAGTGAGACACCGAGTGGAAAGGAGGACTGTTCCCGTTAACGACAAGCTAGTCGTACATGTACCATTAATTGTAAATACACTTGTCTTATTTTACCCCATCTCGACTTGACTTCTTTTTACTGTTGGGACTAACATCACAACAGTATAATCTACACCCGTCAGCGAATTTCCCTTCCAGAGAGGTCAGCCTACCAGGTCTGGAAAGTGTGTGTATATATATATATATATATATTAAAAAAACGTTTTTTTTAAAAATTGGGCGCTATTATGAAGCATTAAAAATGTATAAATGAATGAACTCGATATTATGGAGTATTGGATTCACTTATTTTTTAATTACTTTTTGTCATAAATTTTCAGGTTCGTTAGATACCCTTTGTCAAATGTTATTACTGTTTAACGGCTTCCTTGTCTCTGTTGTTATCGACAGTGGCAGCGTCTGTGACATATTTGTAATAACGGAGAATTCCGATATCTGCGTTTAATCCCTTCACGTGCGTTTGTAATTTTAGAATCCATTTAGTTTCTGATTGTTTTCTAGATTGCGTTGTTGGAAATGCGTGTTCTAATAAGATGCATTTGAGGTGTGTAAGGTTGTGTGATAAGGTGTTAAAATGAAGTGCTATTGTACTATGCGGGGATTTGAGATTTATAGTGGATTTGTGGTTATTTAGTCTTAGTCTAAAGGGTGTTGATGTTTCTCCCACATATCCAATATTTCTACATTGTGTGCAGTATATATAATATATGATGTTAGCGCTATCGCATGTTAGGTATATATATATATATATATATATATATGTGTGTGTGTGTGTGTGTGTGTGTGTGTGTGTGTTTGAATATATATTTAGTACGCTTTCTCTTTTGGAACACTTCTTCTTCTTCTTCTTCTTCTTCTTCTTCTTCTTCTTCTTCTTCTTCTTCCGGGCGTGTTCCATTCGGTTTTAATGAAATGCTCATCTGGATCGGCTCAAGTGTCGAAAACCCAACATCCACTTTCCTCATTCTTGATATATCTATTTGATGATGAAGTTCCAATTCTGGAGCTCTGGGGAATGTGGAGCGCTCCTTCATCACCATCATTCCAAGGTCCACACTGGCCGAGAGCGGTAGTACCTGTTTCGATCCCATCTATGGGTTAAATAGAAAAAACGTGAGTTTAAAATATGTGTTTAAAAAATCGAGTAAAAAAAAATTCAGTCCCATCAAGAATGAATTAATCAAAATGGCATAAAATAACTCAACAAGGGTTGACATGCCGTAAAATCCAGCCAACCCATTATTTCTTTTTATATTTGCGCCTTACAAAATTATTAGTCGTGTATAGACCAACAACATTGTTTTACCAAAAGATATTCTTCATAATTCGACTTATACACGAGTATAGGCAGTCGAAAGGGCATTGGCCGGAAACTGTATAATTATCGACCAATTCCCTAGGGAGGACACTTCATTTTGTTATTTGTAATAGAACACCATGAAAATTATTTTCAGCAGATGATCAGGGGGGGAGGTGATGAAAATTAATCAAGAGATGTGTTATCTGATTGGTTCAAATAATATCGGGAGTGGGAGTGGGAGTGGGAGTGGGAGTGGTAGTGGGAGTGAGTGTTGGTGCAATATAAGATGACACGTTTTTTTTTTGTGTTCTCTATCAAGGTGGAGAGAGGGACATGAAAGTAAATTCGTATTATTTGGACTAGCAAATATATGCACCCTCCGAGTGCAAGTATTTAAGTTTTAATGTAATAAAATATCATATTAAATTAGAATGGCTAATGAAACTAAATAAGAATGCAGATAAAAAGATTTGAAATAGAGGAGGGTATAATAGAAAAATAGAACAACTGAAACTTACTCTTCCATCAATCCCGTCAGTGAAATTGTTGATAGATTATTAAAAAGGGAGCATTATTGATTAACTATAAAAATTGAAGTGTTTTTGAGGGTTTGACATGCTATTAAAATCCGGGTAGACGAGTGTGTTAGTAGTAGCATGTCCATTTGTTCCGTGAAGAACCTCTATGTGGTGGGTTATTTTTTGAATGCTCTTATATATGTGAGGGAGGGTTCATGGGAGTTGCGTATATGACTATATATGTATACATATAAATGTATGTGTGTGTTTACATATATGTGTGTGAATGTGAGTGTGTGTATGTATCTCGGTACTCGGTAATCTTTCTTTCAAAGATATATATATATATATATATATATGGAAATATGGAAATAAATCCGACAATATTAAGAAATTTGAAAAAACAAGTGTTCCAAAAATAAGATGAATTTATTTATCGATGTTTAAACATTTCGGTTTCTTTAAACCTTCATCAGGATGTATTATGGGGTGAAGAAATTGATGGATGTTTTATAGATGACAGGAGATAATAAAAAAATCTTTATAGAATTTTTTTGTTGTGTAACTGTATTTGTTCAGCGTTATATTTTTGAAAGACGAGTCGCGATCCGATTCAAAAATATAACGCTGAACAATTACAGTTACACAACAAAAACAAATTTTAAAGTTCCAGCGAAATATACTACACATTTTTGTCTGAGTTTTGTTCTTTCATTCCTTATTTTATCTCATTCTGTCGGATTCATTCCAATCCGATTTCCTCATATATATATATATATATATATATATATATATATATATATATATATATATACTAGCAAATGTATGCACCCTCCGGGTGCAAGTATTTAAGTTTTAATATAATAAAATATCATATTAAATTAGAAAGGCTAATGAAACTGAATAAGAATGTAGATAAAAAGATTTGGAACAGAGGGGGTATGATTGAAAAATAGAACAACTTTGAAACTATTCCATCATTTTCCCTTACTCCCGTCTTTCATTGTTAAATTTTCCTAATTTAACTGTTTAGTTAAAATAGGAAGTAAAGAATAATATTACTGTTATTTCTTCTTGTTCAGGGATTTCTTTTAAGATTTATATCCGAGATTTTTGCTCATATTCATTAAGAAAAAAACAAACAATTAGAAATCAATAATACCAAGCGCATATTTAATAAAATTAAACTTTTAATATCAATATGCAAAATAGCTTTCCTGTTCACACTGTAACCCGCTATTTTGTTGCATATATAAATACAATTGCATGTTATTAGAATGTAGATAAAGTCAAAAGTATTAATAAGGTATAACAATTTTATCAATAACTGAGGTTTAAATAAAAATAAATTCATGGTGAATGTGACGTCAATAACTAAGGGAATTGTGACTTGAGTAGTGATTTAGTTTCGGCTTCAGACAGACAAACACACAATCTCCATTATAATAAGATATATGTAAGGTAATCCAAATGACTGGTTGTAAGGGATGATTCTATTTAGGATCTTCAAAATCGCACTGTATAACCATCCTGTATGCTCTTGTAGGAGCAAACATATATTCATTCAAGGATTTTTATAAATCCCTAAAGAGAGCTCAATGTATAATAATCAATAAATTAGATTATATAGAGAGCAATATTTAACTTTCAAAGAAAGAAAAACTTTTTCTTTCTTTGAAAGTTATATATATATATATATATATATATATATATATATATATATATTATTTAGACAGGTATTGTTAATTGTCCCATACTTTTTACCCAAGCGCTTTCAACCATTTCGCTGGTCGTCCTCGGGGGATTGTTGTTAAATGGATACAATAGAAACCTATCACACGTGTGTTCATTGTATAACCTTCTTAAACAATGAACGCACGTGTGATCGGCTGCAATTTATCGTTACCTCGATTAATTCAGTGGATTTAACCCTGAAGATCCTTATGGTGAAACTTGAGTAGGTTTCTATTGTATCCATTTTTTAATAAATTTGCTCTACTTTGTATTGAGCACTTTGTATTTGTTATATCGTTGACTTAACCCCTGAATTTTGTGCACCTCCAACGATCGTGTCCATATTCACCGGTAAGCCACCTTTTATCTTTATATATATATATATATATAATATATATATATATATATATAGATAGATAGATAGATAGATATACTATACAAAACGTAATCCATTGGGTCACCCATTCAGCTCTGGGTAGATAATTGAGATTAAGGAAATGGGAGTTAGCAAAGCGATTAAAAATCTTTTTAAATAAATACCGGGCGAAACCTTAAAATCATTTTGTTAGTTTTCTTAGAAAGGAAATGTTTGACCTCATTTAAGCTACGGGTTGCCGATTGTGAAATTTGACATAGGAATACATTTCAAATTTAAGTAAGAGATTGGTCAGTTTTTTACTTAATTGCAAATTACGACTAATTAGAACCAATTAAAACAGAATTGTTTTCAAACATAATTCAATCCTAAAAGTAAGGAATATTTAATATAATTTTTGTGTCATTAAACTAAACAGTATAAAAAGCCTTTAGGAAGCAAAAGTTGATGAATTCAATTTTAGTATAATACAATCTCTTACTTTACTTTGAAATTCTCTTTTTCAAAAAAAAGAATTTTAACCCTTCATGGTCGGTTAGTAACGCATTTATATATATATATATAAATATATAGGTACAAGAGATAACCTACTCGAGTTTCACCATAAGGATCTTATATATATATATATATATATATATATATATATATATATATATATATAGTATGAATAAAAAGTAATAAGACAAGCAGGAATATTTCTTGTATGTTTTCTCAACTAGTTTCGATCTTAGGTAATCGTCAGGAGAAAATTTCTTATTTGAAGAAATTGTTTATAGATTATTAGAAAGGGAGCATTATAGAAGAACTATAAAAATTGAAGTGTTTTTGAGGGTTTGACATGCTATTAAAATCCGAGTAGACGAGTGTGTTAGTAGTAGCATGTCCATTTGTTCCGTGAATATATATATATATATATATATAATGGACTCTCCCGTCGATTGTCGACGTATGAGGGTTCATACACACAATGAACACCCACACAATGATTTGTTTATAGTGGTGAAGGCTTGTGTTGGACCATCCACACTTTTTGGCACAAGGGTTGCCACAAACCCAATCAACGACCGACCTCAGGAATTTTGAATTCAGAATTATCCTTCTCCTAGACTGGTTACCTACCCAAGGCTGAAGGGCCCAGTCTACCCTACTATTTAACCCATAGCTGGAGGGAATTTTTAATTCAGAGTTATCCCTCTCCTAGACTGGCTACCTACCCAAGGTTGAAGGGCCCAGTCTGCCCTACTATTTAACCCATAGCTGGAGGGAATTTTTAATTCAGAGTTATCCCTCTCCTAGTCTGGTTACCTACCCAAGGTTGGAGGGCCCAGTCTGGCCTACTATTTAACCCATAGCTGGAGGGAATTTTTAATTCAGAGTTATCACTCTCCTAGACTGGTTACCTACCCAAGGCTGAAGGACCCAGTCTGCCCTACTATTTAACCCATAGCTGGAGGGAGAATATATGGATTCAAACCTTTCCCAAGAGTATTAGCGCTATGTGAAATGCCAACAGCTTCGTCTAGGAATTGAACTCGAATCGACGAGTCATATATATATATATATATATATATATATATATATATATATATAGGTGGATGATATAGATTTATATCCAAAACAAGGTATATATATATATATATATATATATATATATAAGTGTGTGTGGGGGAGTGTGTGTGTGGGGGGAGTGGTAGGTTGGTAGGTAGATGTCTATTTGCATCTCATATCACTAACGGGTTTAGAATTATGAAAATAACACAAATCAATCACGCCACATGTTAAGACGATATTAGTCAAATCAAAGCTTCAATATCAGAATTACGCAGTGCCACCTGCCGGGGAAAAAAAACGCCTTCAAGGAAAAGATAACTCATGAATATACACACCTGCCAACCCTCGGCTTTTCGCCTCACTGGATCAACAAACGAATCCACCCACACAATGAGCAGCTGCTTTGGCCGAAATACGACAGAGGGCGCTTTTGCCCAATTAGTAAAACGACGGACTGGGGTTTTAAACACTACTTTAGAATGCTTCTAAAACGGATATATCAAACTGAGTAGCGTCCTAGCGCCGCATAGATTACATATGTATGTTTTGAGGGGTGCGTGGATTACATATGTCTGTCATGGGGGACACGCATAACAAACAACTAAGTCTTTAAATCCTTTTTCTACATTAATAGAACTAGCAAATATATGCACCCTCCGGGTGCAAGTATTTAAGTTTTAATGTAATGAAATATCGTATTAAATTAGAAAGTCTAATAAGAATGCAGATAAAAAGATTTGAAACAGAGTGGGGGTATAATAGAAAAATAGAAATGAAACTTACTCTTCCATCACTGCCGTCTTTCATTGCTGAATTTTACTTATTTAACTATTTAGTTAAATTAGAAAATAAAAAATAATATTACACTTATTTTTTCTTGTTAATGGATTTCATTTAAGATTCATTGGAGAGATTTTTACTTATATTCATTAAAATAAAACCAAACAGTTAGAAATCAATAATACTAAGCACATATTTAATAAAATCAGATTTTTAATATCAATATGCAAATTAGCCTTCCCGTTCACACTGCAAACCGCTATTTTTGTATATATAAATACAATTGCATGTTATTTGTATGTAGATATGGACAATACTAATAAAAAGATGAAGCAATTTTATTAATAATTGAGATTTAAATATAAATAAAATCATGAAGATTGTGATGAAAATAACTATGTTAATTGTGACTCGATTAGTAATATAGTTTCGGTTACAGACAGAAAAACACACAATCTCCATTATAATAAGATAAAGTGATGATTGATATTATTACTTTATTTACTGAAAGCCAATGAATACATATCTAAAAAAACACTTTCAATTAAAACCATGTGTTGATTGAAAGCAAGAGAAGGCACGAGGAAAGACTCACTCTCTTATATTGACTGAGTTAGTCTTCTCCTTCCGCAACTCAAAGGAGGGAGTGAGAGACAATGCGTTGATAACAGACTCTGTTTCTTAACAAGACATAGCGAAAATAAACGACTGTTTTCGCCCAGGAATTTTTGGAAAATACCTGGGGTACTGTAAAAGGGTCGTATGAGAGCGCAGTCTGCATGCGGGCCGCACCTATGCTTGCTATCGATGGTGCTTAGAATACGCTGACTGTATCCCCCTTACAGAGGGGTATCCTGAGTATTACACTAAACGGAATCTGGTGGTGAGGCTTCTGTTCTGGAATACTGAATAGAATAGAGTACCCCTTTCATTACCAATACTTCTAGGTCCACTTTGAACCCGGAGTTGTAGTACCTGTCAGAATTGTGACATCAAATATTTCGACAGCGAGTTCGAACTCCAGTCTTGCCATTAAGTTCCCTTTCGGACAAATACTCTTGGGAAAGGTATGCACCCACTCACCTCCCTAGATATTGGTTTGTTGGGGTAATTTTCATTTACTTGCTACGGTTTCCCATTAGTTGAAGTTGCAACCGATGGTATACAAATGCAGTACCGACAAAATCCAATTCTCTTTCTCTTGGACTCTCCAATCGTCAGAGCTAACACACTTGTGTCTTCGTCCTTTAGGACTGGGAGCTTGTTCTTCCAGCCACAGGTATTCCGTGTGCCAGTTATACGAGCCCTTCTACACCTTATGGTTTCACAGAGGCTCTATGCACCAGTTGTGTATTTTCCGCATACCTGTTACGCGATGGTTCTTGTACACAAAAAGTGACAACATTCTCCATTTTGTAGCCTCAAGACTCTTTTTCTTTAGGACATTCATCTATCCTGTTTTGTATTGTTTCTGCTAGAATTTGCTCAGAAAATAAAGTCTATTTATTATTATTTGGATTATTCGGACTATTGTCCTCATCTTCATTGTTATCTGCACAACGTTTCGGCCGGTGTGCCCTTCACCCTTCTCCAGGTATTTCTTCTCGGACTCGGGAACCTTCTTTTCGGACTCTGGAACCTTCTTGTCGTAATCGGGAGCTATCACGGAACTTTGAACCTAAACTTTTATTCAGTCCACGGGGGTAACCTGTTCTCATTCTGCTAACCATAGCTGGGGTACAGGTGTTAAGCTGTGTTAATTATTATTCCATGTTACTGCTGCCCCTGGCCAGGATTGAACCTGCAGTCCAGAGATAACTGTCACTTAGAACTGTCTTAACCTAACTCCTTTGTCCAAGAATTTCCGACCCAACTTAGATATTTTCCGAATGTTTGTCACTTTTTATCGGCAAATCAATGTAGATATTTTACACCTCCCCACATTTAAAAAAATGTTTTTCCGATTGAATTTGTAAAAATTTCAACTAAAGTTTTACAAAACTTAAAACTCAAATTTCAAAACAATTTTCATATGTTCTTTTTTAAATTTTACAATGCCCCCCCCTAATACAAATATAGATAAAAACTCAGACAATAAAGGGGTAGTTAACCCCCCCCCCCAGAGATTCACATCTGGAACCTCACCACTAGATGCTGTTTACATATTTACCAACCCCTCCGCACGAGTAGGATGTGACACAAGGTTAATTGATTAAGCCAAGATTCGTTGCCTAACCAAGGTTAAAGAGCCCAGTCTTCTCTACTATTTACCCATGGCTGAAGGGAGAATAGTTGGATTCATACCTTTCCCAAGGGTATTAGATGCTTCAATATGAAAATTACTGATTTTCCTTGCTGATAAACATTTTGATCACTGTTTAAAAAATATTAGGATATTTTTTAAACTCAATTTTTTTTAACTCATTTTTTTCTGTTCAACCCATATATGGTATCCTAACAGGTACTACCAGTCCAATTTTAAGCACATTTTTTCTACTCATGTTTTTCTATTTAACAAATTAATGGGACCCTAATAGGTACTGCCACTCCGGGTCAGAGTGGACTTGGGAATAATAAGGATAAAGGGCTACTCAAAATTCCCCCGCCCTGTCGGTGGGGCATTAGAATGCACCGACTGCACCTCTACAGAGCTGATAAGACTCCCCCAATGGGGCCACCTGTTGTCCGTGGGTGGCGACCCGTGATGCTTAAGGACAGAACCCAGGCGGCTGAGCAGTCCATGACTTGCAATATTCCACTTTAGGTTTTTCTTGGGCTAGACGGGCAGTCGGAGAGGCCCCCTCCGATCAATCAGCTGGTCACGTCAAGCCCTAGCACCTATATGATTTTCCCAACCCTATTTCCCTTATGGCAGGCCCCAACCCCTTTTTATCATATGGGTGCTAGAAAGCGGTGGCTGCGGGTCTACATGTCCTGGGAATGACGTTAAACTCTATCTGATGGTGAGGTTCCAGCTTTGGAGGTTTGGGGATTGTGGAGCACCCCTTCATCACCATTGCTCCCTGGTCCACTCTGACCCGGAGTGGTAGTACCTGTTAGGGTCCCATCTATGGGTTAAATAGGAAAATATATTTATAAAAAAATTGTATTATCCATTAAGAATTGATTTATTTCAAAACTTTATCGGCATTAAATGACCCACCGAGGTTGATATGCCGTAAAACAAAACAAACCAAACCAATCATCTACAGAAAGGCATGGACTGCTATAAACAGATTATTAATCATATGGTAATCTGATTTCTCTAGAAGTAAAAATTCATCCACACTGTAGGTGTGTCAGTGCTACTATATGGCCACACCACTCGGACTCTAACGAAATAAAATGAAATTGAATGGTACATTGACAATCAGTAAATTGAGTTCGATTTTTGACGGGTATTTTGTGTTCTCTTTGTACAAATATTGCAAAGGCAAGAACCCACTTCTCCCTTTGCTCTGTCCACTAGAAAGATATATACACAAAAGCCGGCATGCCAAGCAGGCCACCGTGGTTGAGATCGGTGAGTGACGCGTTAGGCAAATGACACTCCTAGATCTATTCGATTTATTTTACGACAGAAGAAATAGTAATAATAAACAGCTGTTACCCTCATAAGGAACCTTGACAAAAGTCTCTCTCTCTCTCTCTCTCTCTCTCTCTCTATATATATATATATATATATATATATATATATATGGTAGAAATGTGAGGAGGTTAATCTCCACATATATATGATGCCCACACTTTTATAGACGTATGTCTCGAGAAACCCACAGGTATCTTTGAAGTTTATGCCATATCAGTGTTACAATAGTTCTCATTTAATTCTCGACTATACACACACACACACACCACACACACACACACACACACATATATATATATATATATATATATATATATATACAATTATATATGTTCCATTTAAGATATCTTGGATCAGAGAGCGAAGAGTGATGGGTTCGAGAAAAACTCTTGTTTAAATCGGAAAGACGGGCTTGAATAGTGAACGCGCGGATACTATTCTGTCCCCCCCTCTCCCCTCTCTCTCTCTCTCTCTCTCTCTCTCTATCTCTCTCTCACACACACCCTCTCTCTCTCTCTCTGTATATATATATATATATATATATTCACAATTTTTCACACACACACACACACACACACACACAGATAGCAGCTCTTTATCACTCTCTCTGATTCTCGTCGTGCCTTCGCTAAAGTGCCGGCTTCATTACTGTCCACGAGAGGGCGCTTTCTCATTAATGGCAGCCTTTCATGTGATCGCGTCGTGCGGTTCGCCTCTTGAAGAAGCATCAAAGAAGCCTTGTATCCTGAGCCTCTTGTCACTGATTTGTGGTGGGTAGGAGAAGCCCTCCTATGTGGGTATGGCCGACAGGGCGTAGGAGAATCACTGATAGATAGGCAGAACCTCCAAGGTGAGAGGCGAGGGCAAGTCGTGTGTATGGCGTGTGTATGTGCATGTGCAGGGCGTATGTGTGGGTATGTGTGTGTGAGTTATTGAGCGCGGAAGATGAATTTGGTGTGTAAAACTGGGGAGAGAGAGGAGGGAGGGAGAGAGGAGAGAGAGAGAGAGAGAGAGAGAGAGAGAGAGAGAGAGAGAGAGGAGAGGAGAGAGAGAGAGAGGGGGTATAGATAGATAGATAGACAGAGAGAGAGGGCGGAGGGAGAGAGAAGGAGAGAGAGTAGGACTGAGACATACGAGAGAGAGGGGGGATAGATAGATAGATAGATAGATAGAGAGAGTAGGACTGAGACATAGAGAGAGAGAGGGGGTATAGATAGATAGATAGACAGAGAGAGAGAGAGGGGGAGGGAGAGAGAAGGAGAGAGAGTAGGACTGAGACATACGAGAGAGAGGGGGGATAGATAGATAGATAGAGAGAGAGAGAGAGAGAGAGAGAGAGTATGACTGAGACATAGAGAGAGAGAGATAGATAGACAGAGAGAGAGGGAGAGAGAGAGAGAGAGAGAGAGAGAGGACTGAATACAGAGAGAGAGGATGGATAGATAGACAGAGAGAGAGACAGAGGGGGAGAGGAAGAGAGAAGGACAGAGAGTAGGATTGAGACACATATATATAGAGAGAAGATAGATAGATAGATAGATAGACAGAGAGAGAGGGGGAGAGAGAAGAAGAGAGAGTAGGACTGAGACAGAGAGTGAGAGAGAGAAGATAGATAGATAGATAGACAGAGAGAGTGAGAGAGAGTGTGTGTGTTTGTGTGTGTGTGCGTGTGTGTGTCTGTGTGTCTGTCTGTGTGTGTGTGTGTGAGAGAGAGAGAGAGAGGGGGAGAGAGAGAGAGAAGGACTGAGACATATGAGCATATATATATATATATATGTGTGTGTGTGTGTGTGTGTGTGTGTGTGAAGATAGATCCAAAGTACAGATACATATATACATAAAACGCGGGCTGAGAGGTAGTAAGAATGACACGTAAGTTGACTGATGTTGATAGAAAAAAAGGTCAGACAGACAGACAGACAGACAGGCAGGCAGATAGACAGACAGACAGACAGATAGAATGGCTTCAAATCTATGCAATAATGCTGGTGTTCCTACAAAATACGACCGTTATCATCTTGTAACACACTCTGGTTAAAAAGGAGATCGTCTAAATTCAAGATGAAATGCAAATATTTAAATCCTGATTATCTGGTGTTGCTTATCCGCCAAATTCCCATTTCTCCTGAATGTCACCACCTCAGCTAAATAATGGAACCTTCCGTTTTATTATTATTATTATAAAGAAACAAAGGGAAGAAAAAGGACATTCTACACAGAAAAATATAACGAGAAAGAAAGAAAGAAAGAAAGAAAGAGAGTAGGAGAAAAATATAGAGAGGAGGTGAGTGCGTAGAAGCGATAACACTAATCTGTTTCAATCGAACATAGTTACAAAATGAAAAGAAGGAAAGAAAGAAAAAATTAGTGAGTGAGAGAGAGAGAGAGAGAGAGAGAGAGAGAGAGAGAGAGAGGAGAGAGAGAGAGAGAGAGAGTTAAATCAATACTTTTTACATATTGAATATTTTGCTATAGCTCTTGAATAAACATATCAAACGTTACAATAATTAAATTATTATATTGTGCTATATCCACAGGTCCTACATTATTAGAAATCAGTAACAGCAAATAATTATTAAACCCAGTTTTGTTAAAATCATTATGCAAATTATTCCCACCATATACTATGTAAATCTTTATTACTTAGAGATATATAACATATATCTCAGTATTTTAAATGCATTAATAATATTTGCGGCAAATTTAACACACCTAGATTTTAATAAAGACATCGTTAATAAATAAGATGCTAATTAAGATTACATAATGACGATTTCATAATATTTCTTAACCAAGGAAATCGTGACGTCAGTGATGACGTCACATTTTTTTCATTGAGTTGTATGGTTTCACTTTTAATCTATACATATATAAAGGGCAGTCGTGTGAATCTGTATGTCCGGAGGAAACTTCGAAAACAATTAACGACAAAGTAAATATGTATACACATTAAATATCCCTAGGGCTTGACTTTTGAGCAAGAATAATAGAGATTTGATTTAGAGTCGTGTAGATAATTAAAAAATAAAATTTAAATGATAACAGCATGGATTCTATTTCTCTGAATGTTTGAGATAAGGCTTGATGATTAGTATTATGTGCATTATTCGGACTATTGTCCCCATCTTCATTGTTATGATAAGAAATATCTGAAGAAGGCCGGAGGGCATATCGGCCGAAACGTTGTACAAATAACAATGAAGATGGGGACAATAGTCCGAATAACGCAGATAATAGTAATCATGGATTCTTTTTTCATTTAATATTTTAGATAGTAGACATTAACATTTCTTTTCAGAGTAGCTGGATCAATGCAAGGTCTATATTTGTACATAGGGATTTAAATGGGGCATCCCATGAGGATTCAACTCACGATTCAGTAATAATGGATCTGCGGGACTAACTTTTAAAAATCCCCCTCTACCCAGGTGACGCCGGGTAGCCGCTACTAAATAAACAATTATAGCTTCTTTCTTTCTTTCTTTCTTTCTTTCTTATTTTTGGATTTTACGGCATGCGAACCCTTGTTGTGTTATTTTGTGCCGAACATGTTTTGTTCTATTTCTCTGAATGTTTGAGATGAGGTTTGATGATTAGTATTATCTGCGTTATTCGGACTATTGTCCTCATCTTTATTGTTATTTGTACAACGTTTCGGCCGATATGCCCTCCGGCCTTCTTCAGGTATTTCTTGTCGGATTCGGGAACCTTCTTTTCGAACTCGGGAACTTTCTTGTCGTAGTCGGGAACCTTCTTGGACACATGGCCTAGTGGATAAAGTAGTTAGGTCAAGACAGTTCTAAGTGACAGTTATCTCTGGATTCCAGGTTCAATCCTGAGTAGAGGCAGTAACATAGAAAAATAATTAACACAACCCCAGCTATGATTAGCGGAATAAGAACAGGATACCCCCGAGGACCAAATAAAGAGTTAGGTTCGAAGTTCTGTGATGGCTCCCGATTACGACAAGAAGGTTCCCGAGTCCGAAAAGGTTTCCAAGTCCGAGAAGGTTCCCGAGTCCGACAAGAAATACCTGAAGAAGGCCGGAGGGCATATCGGCCGAAACGTTGTACAAATAACAATAAAGATGGGGACAATAGTCCGAATAACGCAGATAATACGTTTTGTTCTATTCATTCTTGATGGGTATTGAAAATTATGTAATTTTGATCTTTTTTCGTCTCGGCCTCCTTCCCTAATTTAAGCTATATTCTACCGTGCCGGCGTCAGGCGAATTTCTGACCCAACTTAGAAGGTGTGTCATTAAAGTGCCGAGTTTGAAGCTGTATTTACCAAGATAGAAATGAACAGCCAATGGAATGTTAATTTTTTTCAGAATACAAGGTGTATCAAAAAATACAAAAAATCTCGATACTTTTTTGACACACCTTGTATATACTTCGGCCTATCTGTATTAACTTAAGTTTAAGTTTTAATCTATACATATGTTGACATATGTATATATATATATATATATATATATATATATATTATATATATATATATATATATACGTATTAAGCACTTTATATATATATATATATATATATTGGAGGATATGTGCTTAATTGAAGTCATACCTAATTTTGAAAATTAATTAGTTAATAATTAATGAATTTAGACGCGCATATATGTTCAAATGTAAGGCCAAAAAAATCATTTGAACATATATGCCCGCCTAAATTCATTAATTATTAATTAATTAATTTTCAAAATTAGGTATGACTTCAATTAAGCACATATCCTCCAAAAATTGTCGGCTAAAAAGGCCATATAAAAAAAATAAACACATGTTTGTTTACTTACTTTCATATATATATATATATATATATATATATATATATATATATGAACGTAAACAAATATGGCTATTTTCAGTCGACAATATTTGGGAGAATATGTGCTTAATTGAAGTCAAACCTAATTTTTTAAAAAAGTTAATTCATTAATGATTAATGTTAAATCCCGCCTAATTAATCATTAATGAATTAACTTTAAAAAAAAATAGGTTAGACTTCAATTAAGCACATATTCTCCCAAATATATATATATATATATATATATATATATATATATGTGATAAACAAAAAATGATGTGACAAAAAACATTTCTTGTTCCCGACAAGATTCGACCTTAGTCAGGAGAAAATCTCCTGTGAAAGAAATTGTTTTAGAAAGTTTAGATAAGTTTTCTAAGTGTTTGACAGGTCACAAAAATTCGGGCGAAAAATGTATTAGAAGTAGCGAGTCCATCTGTTCATCGAAAACCATATTCTGGTTAAATTCGATTGAAATTTTCTCATATATACATGAGGAATTTTTGAAAGTTATATAATATATATATATATATATATATATATATATATATATAATATAGTGGCAAAAAAGAAGAAAGGGGTCACTAAGAGTGACCGCCCCCATACCACCCAACGAGGTTACAGAGATGAAACCATCAACATCAATAAAGAGTATATATAAACTCCATAAAGAACAGATCAGCCAGTCCATCCGTTCCGAAGAAGGGGTATAAACGTCCCCGACAAATAAGCGAAATAAAACGAAACTTAACATTCAAAAATTGAGTTTCTTATATTTCACACCCAATGCTTCATATTAAATCCCAAACAATATATATCATAGACAAATATATATATATATATATATATATATATATATATATATATATATATATATATATATATATAAAAACAAATTTTTTTTGTGATGAAACAAAAAAATACAGTGCTCAATCACAAATTGTAAGAGCTAATATTTATCTATTTTACAAAGTTTTCACAGATCAATGTTCATTATAAACAGCGACCCAGGTTTCATGCCATGGGGCAATCATCAGACTGTTGAGCAAGATCCCATGGTGTTTGTTGAAGTTCTTTACTCAATGTCACATATTGGACCGCAAATAACGTCGGTTAGTTCCGCGTGACATTGAGTAAAGAACTTCAACAAACATCATGGGATCTTGCTCAACAACTGATGATTGCCCCTTGGCATGAAACCTGGGTCGCTGTTTATAATGAACATTGATCTGTGAAAACTTTGTAAAATAAATATATAATATATATATATATATATATATATATATATATATATATATATATATTATGGACTCTCTCGTCGATTTTCGACGCATGAGGGTTTGTACAATGAACACCCACACAGTGGTTTGTTTATAGTGGTGAAGGCTTGTGTTGGACCATCCACACTTTTTGGCACAGTCGATAGGAAAGAATTGGTGCATCAAGGTTGCCACAAACCCAATCAACGACCGACCTCAGGAATTTTGAATTCAGAGTTATCCCTCTCCTAGACTGGTTACCAGCCCAAGGAGAATATATGGATTCATACCTTTCCCAAGGGTATTAGCGCTATGTGAAATGCCAACAGCTTCGTCTAGGAATTGAACTCGAATCGACGAGTTATATATATATATATATATATATAGATAGATAGATAGATGAGAGGTATTCAAAACTTGGTAGTAAGGGATGATTCTATATGTGATTTCTAAGACACACTGTATTATTATTGTATGATCCAGTATGTATAATACAGTGAATCTTTAAATCACTAAAGAGAGCTCAATGTATAATAAACTTTTTAGATTATATACAGAGCAATATTTATCTTTGAAAGGAAGGAAAAACTCAACACCGTTATTCCATAATAAATTTATTTCGACCAAAATTGGGGCCTTTAGAAATCTAAGTTGATTTAATAAAGCTCCACAAAATTCCGTCTCATTAGATGGAAAATATGTTCCCCAGGTTATCTTTTACACAATGCTAGGGAACTGTCTTTGAGGTTTTCTAAGATCTATATGACATTTTATTTTGGTCGAAATAAATTTATTATGGAATAACGGTGTTGAGTTTTTCCTTCCTTTCAAATATATATATATATGTGTGTGTGTGTGTGTGTGTGTGTGGTTAATGAGCTTTCAATTAAGTTTGGGAGTTGTTCGTTTCACATTGGGTGGTCAGTGTGTTTGTTTATTTTTATAGGTGTTAGTGACTCCCACGTTTTATTACCAGGATGCGCTGTCAAGTCTTACGTTAAGACCAAATAGATAAAAAGTTTTTTTTTATTTTTTTAATCCATTTCTTTTCCTGTTTTTCGATTTTATGTTAATGTCTTTTTCAATCATTTCAATGAATATGAATTTAGCATCTCCGTTAAAATTGTGATCGTTTGAGTGGAAGGGTTGTTCTACAGTGATGTGTTTATAGTGGTGAAGGCTTGTGTTGGACCATCCACACTTTTTTTGTACAGTCGATAGAAAAGAATTGGTGCATCAAGGGTTGCCACAAACCCAATCAACGACCGACCTCAGGAATTTTGAATTCAGTTATCCCTGTCCTAGACTGGTTACCTACCCAAGGCTGAAGGGCCCAGTCTGCCCTACTATTTAACCCATAGCTGGATGTGAAATGACGACAGCTTCGTCTAGGAATTGAACTCGAATCGACGAGACCATTTTCCACGACTCTAACCACTAGCCCACGCGCCTTTGCTGTGAATCCATGTATTTGCTTCTGTGTCTATAGTTATTCAGTCTAAAATAAAATGGCCATTCTGACTTTCCGACATATTGCTTTTCTCAGTGTGTGCAACTACAGGGAGTGTGGAGTACCCCTTTGTCACCATTACTCCCAGGTCCACTCTAATCCGGAGTAGTAGTAGCTGTTAGGGTCCTATCTCTGTGTCATAGATTTGTTTCCAAATTAATGGAATTGGATAAGAACACACACGCACACACACACACACACACACACACACACACACACATACACATACCATATATACCAACACCTCTGCCCGAGTAGGATGTGACACACGGTCAATTTCGTAACAGGTTCTCATTAGATAATTGAAGTTAGGCAGCAATAAACCTGTTCACTATTTAGATGGGTGACCATTTAAGCAACAGCAGGTACTGTAAGTAAAACCAAATATCAAAATGACTTGATTCAGCATTAAATGACCCGAAAGTGGTTGATATGCCGTAAAACAAAATAACCAACCGTATCATTTGCGTTGAAGTATTTCTTTCTGAGTGGAGCGAAAACGCCTCACTCCATAAGGAAATATTTGAGAGTCTATATGTTTATTATAAAATAGTAATAGATCAACTCTGTCGGTAGTACCAGTCGTGATTCGATCTAGAATTCAAATTGATATGTTCAAATATAACTGTGTGCAAATTAATTCAATTGAATGAGATTAAGGTAATTTGCTTTAGAAGCATTGTTGAGTAAAGTATATTATTATTTATATTTTTTGCTTGAAGGCAGTTACAATGCGTATATCGTATAAAATTCGATAATTAATGAAAATAATTATAACAAGCGAATTCAGCAAATTTCGCCTCCTACGTAGAACATCGTACAGCAGCTGTTTCAACTTTATTAAGTCTCATCAGCGATGTGGGCCGGCCAGCAAGGACCTACATTGACCAACTATGTGAGGATGCTGGTTGCTGCGTGGAGGAACTCCCAGGGGCAATGAATGATAGGGAAGGTTGGCGAGAGATTGTCATGGATATCCGTGCTGCTTGCACGACCATGATGATGATGATGATGATTGTTTTATTCTCCAACCTATTAAAATTAACCCCATGAATGATTTTATATTGAAACCAATTAAAATATAATTAAAATATGTGTAAGCTGAGATTCAAGGATTCAAGGATGTCTGCAAGAATGATCTCAGGTGCTTTGGCATTGCCCCTTCCAGCTGGGAACATTTGGCTCAGGACCACCCTCAATGGCGGCAGAATCTCCGTAGAGGACTGTTCCTGTCAGAAGTCACCCTGACGTAACACCATGAAGCTAAGAGGTCCAGAAGAAAGCAGCGGCAACAAAGCACCGGCACATCAACATCTTCAGGGACAGCCTTCAAATGCAACTTCTTTGGTCGAGAATGTTTTTCAAACATCGGACTTCACACTCACAGGAGGCGCTGTAACTTCAGGGGCACAAAAACTTTATTATAGTCTTCAGAGACTGAAATGCCAATTATCTTTTGATATGCGTTATTATTTAATTTTGGGGACCATATGACCTTTAGGCACCCCTTTTTGATCTCGATTAAGAAAGGACATGTTTTTCATTTACACCGCCAATATCCGGTTGTTTGTTAGGGATTAGTGTTAGGGTTAGGGGTTAATTTTATAATTAAAAAAAATCTAAATATCGTCTGTTGAAACAACCGGATATTGACGGTGTAAATGAAAAACATGTCCTTTCTTAATTGAGATCAAAAAGGGGTGCCTAAAGGTCATATGGTCCAATTTTGGTAATCTTTCTAAATTGGTATAATTTCATTACATTTAAATTTAAATATCAACGCCCGGAAGGCGCATATTCTTGATAGTGTTATCAATCAAAGTAACAAAATTAAACGAAACTTTTAAACTGAATTTGGAGGCGTGGGATTGATATAACATTACCAGAATAATCCCCCGAAGATAACGTGATTACAGCTTCTGTGGGTTTTTTTTGTCGCGGAATGGGGCAGGGCGGGGTGGGGCGTAAGGTCGATGGCATTAAAGCCAGTAAATCAGGTGCGGGGGGGGGTGCTTGTTTTGTAGATTGTTAACGTAAGCCTACTAAGGAATATTTCATAAAATATTTCAAGGAAAAAAAAAGTTATTGTTCAGATGACGGAAAGCGAAATTTGCCTTAGATCCTTGTATTTCTTTTTTTTTTTTTTTTTGATAGTTATTTATTTTCTCCAATTATTTTAATAATGAGGCAAATAATAATAATAATAATAAATAATAATAATAATAATAATAATAATAATAAAAATGTCGGTGATGACAAAAGAAAAGAATATATTTAAAAAATCTTTTTTGAGTGTCCGCTCAAAGAATGAATGGATAAATAATGATAAATTAAAAAAAATATAAAATATCGTCTTATTTTCTCGCCTCCGGGAATGAAGATCTGGTCTTGTTTTTTCTCCCCCTTTTACAAGAAATTTTAAAAGCCTTTTTTTTACTTATTCCCCCCCCCTCTCTCTCTCTCTCTCTCCTTCGTTTTTTATAAATCTTATGGACTTATATCTTCACTGAATCCGTTTAACGATATATATCAATTGCTCTGACGTCATCAAACCACATACACACACACACACACACACACACACACACACACACATATGTATGTGTGTGTGTGTGTGTGTTTAAAATGCTAGTTTGTATGGATCACGTAGATCTTAACAAGGAAATTGAAATCAGAGAGCCGAGTTCACATCCCTGCTAAGACAGATTGTGTTTGCAGATTGTGTTGGCAACCAGTGTAGGAGAATAATAACTCTGAATATAAAATGTCAAAACATTCCACCCGCCCTGTCGGCTGGGGCGTTAGAATGCACTGACTGCACCTCTGCAGAGGAGTAAGACTCCCCCAATGGGGCCACCTGTTGGCCGTGGGTGGCGACCCGTGATGTTTAAGGATAGAGCCCAGGTGGATGAGCAGTTCATGACTTGCAATACTCCACTTTGGCCCTATCTTGGGCTAGACGGGCGGCCGGAGAGGCCCCCTCCGATCAATCGGCTGGTCACGTCAAGCCCTAGCAACTATATGATTTTCCGAACCCTATTGCCCTTATGGCAAGCCCCAATCCCTTTTTATCATATGGGTACTAGAAGGTGATGGCTGATGGTCTACATGTCCTGGGAATGACGTTAAACTCTATCTGAAGGTGTGGTTCCAGTTCTGGAGGTTTGGGGAATGTGGAGCACCCCATTCATCACCATTGCTCTCTGGTCCACTCTGACCCGGAGTGGTAGTACCTGTTAGGGTCCCATCTATGGGTTAAATAGAAAAATGTATTTATAAAAAAAATTGTATTATCCATTAAGAATTGATTTATTTCCACACTTTATCGGCATTAAATGACCCACTGAGGTTGATATGCCGTAAAACAAAAAACACCGTTCACTGGTGATGGCTAGATTTAGTGTTAATTTATTCAAGTAGACATGCTATATTCATATGTTTATGAATAATTCTGGCGAGTGAACAAATAAAGTAATATTTTCAAATCAAATTTTTAATGGTATAGTTGATTTACAATAAAGCATTTTTTTTTCAAAACAATCTATCGCTTAATGGTCTTATTTTTGAGGTTTAAGAATTTACTGAACACCGCTTCTACGGTTGAGAAAGTTCAAGAGTGTTAACAATACTTAGTAAGCAATTATAGCTTCAATTGACTACAATATATTATTATTTATATTTTTTGCTTGAAGGCAGTTACAATGCGTATATATTTTTTTGTAACCGAAACTACGTAATTGTTTACATTACAATACCCTCATGAATTGTGTAAGTTTATCAATGGGTATTTACTTTACATCTATAGTCAAAATCATTAATACATAGAATAAATCTTATGTCTCTATGAAGGTCTGAGTAAGATTTGCCTCAAATCAGCCCATGTTATTAGTGTGTTTAAAATCCTGCAATGTATCATGTATCATTAAGAAATAATATATGAAGTGGTTAATTTTCAAACTGGTTTTTAAACAAAAACGCGTGCCTAGTCCGTCTTACTCGGATGGTTTGTAAGATGGGGGGCAGGTGGCCATACAGCTGCTTCCATGTGGGATTAGAGATCAATAACACCAAGTAATTATTTATTAAACACGTTTTTGTTAAAACCAGTGTGAAAATTAACCACTCCATATATTATGTAAACCTTTATTTCTTAATGATACTATGTAAAAAAAATGCTACATGCAGCTGATTTGAGGCAAATCTTACTCAGACCTTCATAGAGACATAAGATTTATTCTATGTATTAATGATTTTGACTATATATGTAAAGTAAATACCCATCGATAAACTTACACAATTCATGAGGGTATTGTAATGTAAACAATTACGTAGTTTCGGTTACAAAAAGAGAGATACCGAATCTCCATTATAATAAGATAAATTCATACTTGTAGAAGAACAGTAGTATTATACTATTTCTCTGAATGTTTGAAATGAGGCTTGATGATTACTATTATCTGCATCATATACATATGAAAAATGGCTCCTAGATTCGAAAATAATCTTATATAAGGCAGTTTTTTATGTACAATATTCCGAATAACGCAGATAATAGTGTTACATAATTATTAGATACCTAATATTTGTGTGCAATAGTGTAGAAACAAGATGGCGTTTTAAGTGCAGCTGACGGCCTTGAAGATTGAGTGACAAGCTTGACCTCAGTCCTAACCCTATCTTCCGGGGATAGCCGTGAGAACCAGTAGAGAGGACCCTCTCTTCCGGTTTAGGTAGTGAGTAAATTTCAGTCAGTTAGAAGGTAGGAGCCGAGCTCGTAGGTTGTAAGTCGCGTATTACGCGCCGCCGTTCTCATCTGCGCAGATGTCTGGTTGGGGATTTAAAAATAAAGTAAGATCAAAGCAAATCGGGGTCTTGTGTTATTACCTCTAAAAACTAACAATGACACAGGGGCTTCTGATAAAGAGAAATCCCCAATAGAAGACCAGACCCGAAGTCCCCAGGAGAAGTCCAGACCTTAGAAGATTCCAGATCAAGACAAGATGTTATAAGATTCTAAAGACGGCCAGAAGAATAGAGTAAGTAAAGAAGTAATGAAGAGGGTATGCAACAATAGTAGTATTCTAGATTTGTGGTTGAGAATAGAGGAAAGTGTGGATATAACAACACAGACAGCATAAATTCAATTGATATTTCGCCTCATTATTGGATGAAGCTTCTGCAGAACTTTATTGACATAAGTGCATTCTGCTTTTATAGTGAAAAGGTAAAAAGGTGAGGGAAAGTCGGGTAGGTCTGATATGTTTTCGATCCATTCGAGTTGCTGGGCCATTGGGGTGTTCCATGGGTATCGTGATTATGGACCATTTCCACTCGTGGGTATCTAGGGCCCACAGAGCTTCTTCAGACCACGTATATCTTTTATTTAGACCGTCTAAATAAAAGATATACGTGGTCTGAAGAAGCTTTGTGGCTCTAGATACCCACGAGTGGAAATAGTCCATAATCACGATACCCACGGTATTTAAGGCCTTTTTATTCGCAATATATATATATATATATATATATATATATATATATATATATATATATAAGTAAAGTCGTCAGAGTGGCCTAAAGTCGGTATCAGCCAGACAGCGAAGGAGTCTATCCCCTTTTCACTAGCGCTAGAGCAAGGAGACTGTCTGGGCGTCTAGCGCCACTCCTACCATCAGCGCCTCATTTTATCGTACATATCCATGTGCTACTCATACGCTGAATTGGCGTGGGCCGGAATCGAGCCAGGAACATCGAGGTTCCCAGCCGGACACTCTACATATATATATTAGACATAACGTGACCCGTTCGGTCACCCATTGAGCTCTGGGTAGATAATTAGGATTATGGAAAGGTAAGTTTGCAAAGTGAATTAAATTTTAGAAAAATAAATGTGACCAGAAGATTTTTAACAGAAACATTAAAATCATTTTGTAAGATTTCTAAGTTTGACTAAAATTAAATTTAAATGGACCCGATTCTTGTTGAGAAGCTACGGGCTAGCTGCTTATGAAACTAAACATAAAAATATATTTCCTACTCTCTAATCACTCTCATTACACTCATAGAGAAACTAACATATATAACGAGAAGGTAATCAAGATTTAGGTAGAGAGGGAGAAAAAGACAGGCAGAATGTGAAGCAAGGGACTGGTCAGTTTTTTTACTTAATTGCAAATGAGAACTAATTAGAAATGGATTTTTTTCAAACCTAACTCAATCCTAAAACTAAGCAATATTCATATATATATATATATATATATATAATATATATATATATAATATATATATATATATTATATATATAATTGGTTATTTCCTAGCTGAGTAACATTATATTACAGGGTGACCCAGAAAAAAACAGAACCCAAATTATTTATTTTTCCCATTAAACTAACTCTAAACCCCAACCCTAACCCTAAATCTTAACCCTAATCCTCTCCATAATATTACAGAGTTACCAGAAAAAAACAGAACCCACCAATTTTGTAATAAAACTGTTAATTTTAATTTTAATTTTTTTTAAAGTTTAAGTCCAACAAGGGTTAGGGTTAGGTTTAAGGTTAGGATTATGGTTAGTTTAATGGGAAAATAAATAAATAATTTGGGTTCTTGTTTTCTAGGTCACTCATGTTACTCAACTTGGAAATAATAACATTAATTTATAATATATTTTAAATTTGTGTCATTAAACTAAATAAGAAAAAAAGCCTTTTAGCAAACAATCATTGATTCAATCAGCTTTAGTATAATAATATATATGTGTTGCATAATATATGCGGTTGCATAAGATTATTGTCACCCCCTGTATTTCTTAGGGGATGGCCCCTTTTCATATCACGGGCGGACTTTCCATGGAATATTACAGAAAGCCCGCGAATAATGTGAAGTCCGTGGGACCTGGTTGGGTTCTTCAGTTTCAGCTTGGACGTCAGCAGAGAAGATGTTCTACTTAGCTGAAGCTCACTGCATTACGCGCGCTATGTTAGTCAGATGGAAGATGTTAGTAAGTAAATAAAAGCTTACATAAGTAATATGGTTTTGTGGTTGATGAATGTCTTGGCAACAAGACTGATCTAGAGAAGGAGAATGAATTAAGGAGACCAAACCAGAAAGAAACGTTAGAAAGACGCTAGAAGAACTAAGATACCTAAGATGAACAGAAGAAAATTAGAAGTTTGTTTGTTTGTTTGTTTTGTTTTGTTTTACGGCATAATCAACCTCAGTGGGTCATTTAATGCGATAAAGTTTTGAAATAAAGTCAATTCTTAAGGATAATACAATTTTTTTAAAATACATTTTTCTATTTAAACCCATAGATGGGACCCTAACAGGTACTACACTCTGGGTCAGAGTGGACCAGGGAGCAATGGTGATGAAGGGGTGCTCCACATTCCCAAACCTCCAAACTGGACCTCACCATCAGATAGAGTTTAACGTCATTCCAGGACATGTAGACCGCAGCCACGCCTTCTAGCACCCATATGATAAAAGGGGCTGGGCTTGCCATAAGGGAATAGGATTGGGAAAATCATATAGGTGCTAGGGCTTGACGTGACCAGCGATTGATCGGAGGGGGTCTCTCCGACCGCCCGTCTAGCCCAAGATAGGGCCAAGTGGAGTATTGCATAAAAATAAAAGTAAAAAGAAGAGTATACAACATATGTGCGCGCGCGTGTGTGTGTGTATGTGGTGAGAGAGAGAGAGAAAGAGAGAGAGTAAGAGAGAGAGAGAGAGTAGGAGGAGTGTGTGTGTGTGTGTGTGTGTGTGTGTGTGTAATGTAAATACAAAATGCTATCTGCGCACGGAATTAAGTTGATTGTCAAACACATTCCTAACACCTGTCAATTCTGACATGTTGTCATGTCGAATCATCCGTGATCTCTCATTTCGCGCGTAAAATGTCGAATCACGACCCTCACGTCGACAGGAAAAACCGTTGAATGTCCAGAGAAAAAAGAAGGTATTCAATATTGGGTTATTTCCCTAGTTGAGTAATATGATATTACAGGGTGACCCAGAAAAAAACAGAACCCAAATTATTTATTTTCCCATTAAAACTAACAAAACCAAATCTTAACCTTAACCCTAACCTAACCCTAAACCTAAACCTACCCCCCCCCCTATTTGAGTAACATAATATTACGAGTGACCAGAAAAACAGAACCACAAATTTTGTAATAAAATTAATTTAATTTTAATTGTTTTAAAGTTTAAGTCTAACAAGGGTTAGAGTAGCGTGGTTAGGGTTGGGGGTTTATGATTCGTTTAATGGGAAAAGATATAAATAATTTGGGTCTGTTTTTTCTTCACTTAGTTACTCAACTAGTAAATAACCCAATTTGTGTGTGTCATAGGCGCAAGTTTTACATTTCTGTTTGTGCTGAGAATTCCTGTTCCTAAAAGTACGGACCGTTCATCTTGCAACAAATTCTAGTATAAAAATTAGACCATCCAAATCGTCCAAGATGAAATGCAAAGAGTAAATCCTGATTATCTGTTGTCACTTATCCACTGATGAGTGTCGTCACATCGGCTAAATAATGGACCATCCTGTTTTATCAAAGAAAGGGAAGAAATGGATTGTTACACAGAAAAAAATATAATAAGAAGAAAGAAAGTAATTAGGGGAAAGATAGAGAGAAGGGGTGAGTGTGTAGAAGCGATACCGCAAATGTTTCAATGGAACATAATGAAAGAGGAAATGAACGAAAAAAAATGAGAGGGAGGAAAAGCTAATTCAGATTATCATACTTTATAAATATTGAACTATTTTAGCAATAGCTCTTAAACATACGTAATTATAACCAAACGTGTAAATATAAAATCACTACTGTGGGTATATCCACAGGTCCTGCCTATATATAAAAATTGTGTTGATATTGTATATGTTCTGTGCAAAGTTTTTTTCTTTTCTTTTCAAAGTTGATGTCAGAAGATTGTCAGAAATGTGAGATGCCCAAGGAGGCATGACAAGCAATATATAAACTATGCATATGTGGCAGCACAGTTAGTTAATCGAATACGATATTAAGTAGTAAGTCAAACCACATATATGTATAGATATATGTGTGTGTGTTCAGGTAGATAATGTGTGTAATATATATGTATAGATAAGATAGATACATATGTGCGTATGTATACACACATGTGTGTGTGTGTGTGTGTGTGTGTGCATATATATATTGTATGTGTAAGTAGGTGTATATGTTTGTGGTGTCAATAGTTCAGTCCACCCATTAAAACTTAAGAAAGGATTAAGAGTGGTGAAACTCCCAAATTAGAGACGAGAAGTCTGGGGTTTCAATAACTTTGAGAAGTTAACTGGAGGTTAGACCATAATAAAAATTGACCATGTTAGAACAAAGGGATTTTGAAATCTCGTGAGGAATCCGGGAATGGAGTGAGATGAGATCTGAGGATTCTGGGAGATTTTTGAAATGTAAGTCGGTTGAGAGTCGAAGAAGTTAGTTGAGCTTTGGACGCTGAAGAAGTAAGTAATGTCCCCCATCTCGGCAACCATGGGAGAAGTGGGAGATAGCAGCAGATGGAAAAGAATTAGAAGCAATGCAAGTTATATTACCCATCTCTGGCCGTTTCTGAAGTTCACCTGACTGATTTTGTCTTTGTTGTTGTTTGTTCTCTCTTTCTCTTTTGTAATACTTGTTTGTTGTGCACCTCTCGGCGGGTAGGCCCTTGCGAGGTATTTGAGCGTGTTGCAACGTGGACAGGTCTAGAAGTTAGCTAGCAGACGACACGAGATTAACGACCAGAGAGAAGCAGTGCAGCAATATGCAGAGAGATGCAGAGTTGAAGTGCAATAGCGCCCGGCCCGCCGGAGGTGTTACACAATACGTGCTCCGAACATCATTAGATACCATAAAGAAAAGGGTTTCACACTAAAAAGGGCAAGAACCAGAGTAATCCGCGCATTTAAAACAGTCACAAAGATGCAGACTATCTGATACCGTGCACTTCTGCAGAACACCGGCTACAGGCCTGAGTCACTGCTACATAGCTTGGAGGACAGCAAAGAATATGCCTCTATTGAACTCCGGCTAAAACAGAGTTCATGAGTTTAAAAAAGGAAGGAAAACATTCCACACTTGGACGGTAAGCCTCAAGCAGTAGAACAATTCACATACCTAGGTAGATAATATCTCATCCACAGAGAGCGATGGTTCAATACACGAATAGCAAAGGGCATGGTCGGCCACAAATAGATTATCAGTCATATGCGAGTCCGATCTCCCTGACAAGCTGAAGCGACAGTTTCTTCCAGGCTGTGGTTGTATCAGTGACTGCTGTATGCTGCACCACTTGGACCCTAACGAAGCGTCTGAGAATAAGCTAGATGCGGAGCTGCACAAGAATTGCTGCGTGCAGTCTTGAACAAGTCGTGAAAACAGCCACCCCACAAGGAAGCAGCTGTACGGTCACTTGCCCCCATCTCACAAACTATCCGAGGGAGACGGATAAGGCATGCAGGGCCCACTGCTGGAGGACGCAAGGACGAGCTCCTAAGCGACGTTCTCTAGGGAAGCCAACACATGGACATGCAAGTTGTTGGAGCGCCCAGCCAAGGACCTGACATTGACCGCTATGCCGAAGATGCTGGTGCTCCGAAGAGACCTCCAGGTGCAATGAATGATAGGGAAGGTTGGCGAGAGATGTCATGGATATCTTGCTGCATGCGCCGACAGATGATGATGATGACAGTTGAAAATAATGAGTGTGGAAGTCAGCGTGTGATGTCAGCGGTGGGCTAGACGTATACGAATGTGGAAAATTGAAACATTTATTAATGGTGTAAGTTCAAAGTGATAATACTTGAAGATAAAGAACTCGACAAAGGTGATAGACAAAACTTTTATATACAGCCACAAGGACATTAAACAGGGTACATATACATAGCAGGTCGTACATAACATACATACATAAGTAGTAAAATACATATACAAAATAGAGATAATGACACATTCGCTGGAATAGTAAAATACAAAGATATTTAGCGTATCAAAGAGATACCTAAATGTACAATAAAAACGTAGTTACGGATACATGACTAAGGATAGTCACAGATCGTATATGAGACTTAACTAGCAGGGAGTGGCCAGTGTTACGGCCGAAGACCCCAAGGAGAAGGGGCGTAGACAGAGTCGAACCCATAGTGTCACGTAGTCGGGCCAGCAGCGGAAAGAGAAGAGAACATTCAAATTCAGCCGCTTAAATATCAAAGGCCCTAGCGGGAACCAGCGAAACTAAACGGGCAGACAACTCCCCAGGCAAAATCGAAAATAACGCCTACAATGGGAAAAAACGCGGAAAAATAAAATGAGAAAGAAAGAAAGGAAAGAAATGAAAGAAATGGAGTTGGGGAAAGGTAGAGGGAAGGATGAGGAAGTGGAAGCGCATAACGTTAATCTGCTTCAACGAAACAAATAAAAGATGAAAAGAACGAAGAGAAAGAAAAAAGAGGATAGAGTTAAACCAAAATTATTACGCTTTTTACATATTGAACTATTTAACAATAGCTCTTAAGTAAACATATTGTGCGTACACAGGTCCTGCTATTATATATAAATTTAAACCAGATTTACCTAACCATTCACTGCAGGTTGGATGTGATATAAGGTCGTAAATATTGGGCATCTAGCAAGGATCGAACTCGCATATATTAATGGATTATGCGGACTAGCTTGTTTACCATTACACCACGTTGAAGGTCTAATCTGACACTAATGTAACTGACTTAATAAATGAAGATCTAATCCATCCGGTTAGAGCCGGATCCATCGCTAATAATAATTCAATTTTAATTTTATTCATTAAAAATATGTTACTATGGATACGAATCTATTTTCCAGACCTCCTACTAAGTTGGATGGACAAAGTCTTGTCGGAATTCTGTCACGATTTTGTGGCCATTGTTAGGCTACAAGTGAGAAAAATTTACAGTGGAGATTCTTGGTGTTCCTTAATGCTTAGGTAGAATCCTTTGGTTGTTCCTCGATGTTCCTTAGTGTTGGGTAGAATCCTTTGGTTGTTCCTCGGTGTTCTTTACTGTTGGGTAGAGTCCTTTGGTTGTTCCTCGATGTCCCTTAGTGTTGTGTAGAATCCTTTGGTTGTTGCTTGGTTTCTTTAGTGTGGGCAGAATCCTTGGTTGTTCCTCGGTGTCCTTAGTGTTGGGTAGAATCCTTTGGTTGTTTCCTCGGTGTCCCTTAGTGTTGGGTAAATCCTTTGGTTGTTGCTTGGTTTCTTTAGTGTGGCAGAATCTTTGGTTGTTCCTCGTGTCCTTAGTGTGGGTAGAATCCTTTGGTTGTTGCTTGGTGTTCTTTAGTGTTGGCAGTATCCTTTGGTTGTTCCTCGGTGTCCCTTAGTGTTGGGTAGAATCCTTTGGTTGTTCCTCGGTGTCCCTTAGTGTTGGTAGAAATCCTTTGGTTGTTCCTCGATGTCCTTAGTGTTGGGTGAATCCTTTGGTTGTTCCTCGATGTCCCTTAGTGTTGGGTAGAATCCTTTGGTTGTTCCTCGTGTCCCTTAGTGTTGGGTAGAATCCTTTGGTTGTTCCTCGGTGTCCCTTAGTGTTGGGTAGAATCCTTTGGTTGTTGCTTGTGTTCTTTAGGTTGGCAGAATCTTTGGTGTTCCTCGTGTCCTTAGTGTTGGGTAGAATCCTTTGGTTGTTCCTCGGTGTCCCTTAGTGTTGGGTAGAATCCTTTGGTTGTTGCTTGGTGTTCTTTAGTGTTGGGCAGAATCCTTTGGTTGTTCCTCGGTGTCCCTTAGTGTTGGGTAGAATCCTTTGGTTGTTCCTCGGTGTCCCTTAGTGTTGGGTAGAATCCTTTGGTTGTTGCTTGGTGTTCTTTAGTGTTGGCAGAATCCTTGGTTGTTCCTCGTGTCCTTAGTGTTGGTAGAATCCTTTGGTTGTTCCTCGTGTCCCTTAGTGTTGGGTAGAATCCTTTGTTGTTGCTTGGTGTTCTTAGTGTTGGCAGAATCCTTTGGTTGTCCTCGGTGTCCCTTAGTGTGGGTAGAATCCTTTGGTTGTTGCTTGGTGTTCTTTAGTGTTGGGCAGAATCCTTTGGTTGTTCCTCGGTGTCCCTTAGTGTTGGGTAGAAGCCTCTAGTTGTTCCTCGATGTCACTTAGTGTTGGGTAGAATCCTTTTGTTGTTCCTTCATGTCCCTTAATATTGGGTAGAATCCTTTGGTTGTTCCTCGATGTCCCTTAGTGTTGGGTAGAATCTTTGGTTGTTCCTCGGTGTCCCTTAGTGTTGGGTAGAATCCTTTGGTTGTTCCTCGGTGGGCCCTTAGTGTTGGGTAGAATCCTTTGGTTGTTGCTTGGTGTTCTTTAGTTGGGCAGAAGTGTAGTGTTGGTAGAATCCTTTGGTTGTTCCTCGGTGTCCCTTAGTGTTGGGTAGAATCCTTTGGTTGTTGCTTGGTGTTCTTTAGTGTTGGCAGAATCCTTTGGTTGTTGTGTCCTTCGTGTTCCCTTAGTGTTGGGTAGAATCCTTTGGTTGTTGCTTGGTGTTCTTTAGTGTTGGGCAGAATCCTTTGGTTGTTCCTCGGTGTCCCTTAGTGTTGGGTAGAATCCTTTGGTTTTCCTCGGTCCTTAGTGTTGGTAGAATCCTTTGGTTGTTGCTTGGTGTTCTTTAGTGTTGGCAGAATCCTTTGGTGTTCCTCGGTGTCCCTTAGTGTGGGTAGAATCCTTTGGTTGTTCCTCGGTGTCCCTTAGTGTTGGGTAGAATCCTTTGGTTGTTGCTTGGTGTTCTTTAGTGTTGGGCAGAATCCTTTGGTTGTTCCTCGGTGTCCCCCTCCTCGGTGTCCCTGGGTAGAATCCTTTGGTTGTTGCTGGTGTTCTTTAGTGTGGGCAGAATCCTTTGGTTGTTCTCGTGTCCCTTAGTGTGGGTAGAATCCTTGGTTGTTGCCTTAGTGTTGGGCAGAATCCTTTGTTGTTCCTCGGTGTCCCTTAGTGTTGGGTAGAAGCCAGTTGTTCCTCGATGTCACTTAGTGTTGGGTAGAATCCTTTTGTGTTCCTTCATGTCCCTTAATATTGGTAGAATCCTTTGGTTGTTCCTCGATGTCCCTTAGTGTTGGGTAGAATCCTTTGGTTGTTCCTCGATGTCCCTTAGTGTTTGGTAGAATCCGTTCGTCCGTGGCGAATACGTGCAAATGAACGGCTTTCAAGATAGGCGATTAAACAGTTAACTAAACACATATTCGAGCTGTTGATTTGCTGGCTTTAATCCACGAGTCTATAAGTTTAAGTGGTGGACTTCAGCACTCCTTATATTACAAAAATATTCAAGCATTAAGCAATCAATGACATGCACCCCCCCCCCTTTGGCCTTATTATTTGGCTAGACGGCGATCGAAGACTCTTCGTGGGTCACCGCCCTACTTCTACTTATTTCTGTCTGTGCTGTCGGAGGAGGAACATATATGTTTCCGGTTCTTGTATTTGTACACATGGGCAGAATTTGAAGCTTCTGTGTTTTATCTAGTTATTTTGATCACCAATAGTCATTCACTCGTAACTAGCTGACCTAGAACGAGTGCTCTGACCTAACTCACTCAGGGTTAAATTTCTAAAAGGCCGCTTACAGACTCTCTTAACACGATTCTTAAGGATGGATGCAACACTACACTTTGGTTCTTACTTAAGTCGGATTCATAATGTTTGCCTTTCAAACCCTCTTGCATGGGGCAGAAGAGATGATAGTCTGAAGGCAAGGATTATTCCAGTAACGAAGAAGTGAAATCTGCAGTGAAGAAGTGGCTCAAAGAACAGTCAACAGTATTTTACGGAGCAGGGATACACGCTCTCATTCGAAGGTGGAACATTGCTATTGAGAGAAACGGTGACTATGTGGTGAAGTAAGGATGTGATCCACAGAGGGTCAGCTTCACTTTGTTGTATGATACATGTTCTTGTGTCGGTAATAATACCTGTCCTGAACAAAATGGCATCACTTTTTTTTTTACTCACCTTCGTATATATATATATATATATATATATATATATATATATAGAGAGAGAGAGAGAGAGATAGATAGATAGATAGATAGATAGATAAAAGGATATGAAAACAACACAATATGCTGTTAAAGTGAAAACATTTTATATCATATTTATAGCTAATATTGAACAATATTTCGATCATCTTCAGAGCTTGTTTTTTACTCCGGACTCATCGAGAGAGGAGACGAAAGTTTGAAAAAGAGAATTTGTATATTGTCGAATTTGAAATATGTCTTCTTTTTTCAAAAACTGTTACAATAAGAGATACATGACTGTCACTGACCGAGAAACGCGTAGCGGATGTACTTATATTTGAAACCACCACATAACTTTTTTGCAACATCAATGTTTTCGTTTTGAATTTATATTATTTTCGTCTCATAAACGTTTATTGATCAGTGTTCATTTTGAAAGTTCATAACGTTAAAATGTCTCGAGGAAGGTTTTACATAAACCGAAACGTTTAAGCGTCGACATTAACATCATTATAGATCCATTCATACAACTATCCATCAAAACAAACAAAAACTCAAAATACTAGAAGCTTTATACATCAAACAATACAAACCATCCTTGAATAAGATTAATTTTGAATGCAGTAGTCACATTTAAAATGCCTATAGCACTTTTCCTACCAATTCTTCTCCTTCCAGCCTCCATACACCTTAATATAATTTCTACGAATTCTCCTCCAAGTCCCTCTCACGACTACTAACTTGAAAAACGAAAAAACTGGAAAACAAACACATCAGCCCTGATGATGGCACTTCAAAGTGCCGAAAGTACTTGGGATAAAAAAAAAACTTTGGGGGACTCATCCACGGATTCTATCCAAATGTAAAAAAAAAGTTGGCCAGAAAGTTCGAAAAGATCGTTAATAAAATTGTTAAACAGGAAACGTGTCTTTTGTTTAATTCTACATGTATAAATGAAAGAATACTGCCCAAAACACACACACACACACACACACACATATATATATATATATATATATATATATATAGTAAGAAATTTGAAAAAACAAGTGTTCGAAAATTAGATGAATTCATTTATCGACGCTTAAACGTTTCGGTTTCTTTAAACCTTCATCAGGATGTATCATGGGGTGAAGTAATTGATGGATGTTTTATAGATGACAGGAGATAAAAAATCTTTATAAAATTATTTTTTGTTGTGTAACTGTATTTGTTCAGCGTTATATTTTTGAATGATACATCCTGATGAAGGTTTAAAGAAACCGAAACGTTTAAGCGTCGATAAATAAATTCATCTTATTTTTGGAACACTTGTTTTTTTCAAATTTCTTAATATTGTCGGATTTATTTCCATATTTACTCCCATACACACACACACACACACACACACACACACACACACATATATATATATATATATATATATGAAAAAGATGGAATGAACCTCTAGGTTTTTTGAACTCATTTGACTTTTATCTCCGATCACAAACACCACGGACTAAACGGGCTCTGAAGATGATTTTTGTAAAATCGAAATATTGATCAATATTAGCTATGATTATGTTATAAATTGTTTTCTCTTTAACAGCATTTTGTGTGGTGTTTTCATTCCATCTTTTTCATACTCATACTGTCGGATTCATTTCCTTTCTTTTAACTATATATATATATATATATATATATATATATATATATATATATATATATATATACTAGCAAATATATGCACCCTCCGGTGCAAGTATTTAAGTTTTGATATAATAAAATATCATATTAAATTAGAAAGGCTAATGAAACTGACTAAGAATGCAGATAAAAAGATTTGGAACAGAGGGGTATAATCGAAAAATAGAACAACTTTGAAACTAACTATTCCATCATTTTTCATTACTCCCCTCTTTCATTGGTAAATTTTCCTAATTTAACTATTTAGTTAAAATAGGAAGTAAAGGATAATATTACAGTTATTTCTTCTTGTAAATAAATTTCTTTTAAGATTTATCCACGAAATTTTTGTTTATATTTCTTAAGATAAAACCAAACAATTAGAAATCAATAATACCAAGCACATATTTATTAAAATAAAATTTTAAATATCAATATGCAAATTAGCCTTCTCGTTCAAACTGTAAACCGCTATTTTGTTGTATATATAAATACAATTGCATGTTATTAGTACGTAGATATGGTCAACAGTATTAATAATGTAAAACAATTTTTATTAATAACTGAAGGTTTAAAAGAATGAAATCATGGAGAATTTGACGTAAATAATTAAGGGAATTGTGACTTGAGTAGTAATATAGTTTCGGTTACAGACAGAAAAACACACAATCTCCATTATAATAAATATATATATATATATATATATATATATATATATATATATATATATACTAACACACTCGTCTACCCGGATTTTAACAGCATGTCAAACCCTCAGAAATACTCTAATTTTTATAGTTCTTCCATAACCCTCCCTTTCTAATAATCTATAAACAATTTCTTCAAATAAGAAATTTTCTCCTGACGATGACCTAAGGTCGAAACTAGTTGAGAATAAACAACATATAAGAAATATTCCTGATTGTCTTATTACTTTTTGTTCATACTACATATATATATATATTATTATTATTATTATTATTATTATTATAAAATCTACATGTTAATGACCCCTGATTTAAAACGTTTGTCATATAATTCTGTGATTTTTATTCTTTTCTTTTCAAACGAATCTCCATTTTTCTTTATCAGTGCTCTAGTTGCAAATCTGGTAGATTAAAAAAAAAAAAGAAGAAGGAAAAAAACGAAAAGAAAAGAAAAGTCGTCCTCTCCACTCGACTTTTCTACTGAACCGATGAAGCGATAAACAACTCAAGTGAACAATTCTAACTTCTTAATGAGGAGAGCTCTGCGGTCGGCACCGCCATTTTCTCGAAGAATATACCGCTTAATAATCGAAGCGTCAAGAGATTTGCAACAATCTTGCTCGTTAGTAATTGTCGGAAGAGAGAGAGAGAGAGAGAGAGAGAGAGAGAGAGAGAGAGAGAGAGGGGGGGAGAGAGAGAGGAGGGGGGAGAAAAAAGGAATTTTTCCAATTGGATTTGACCGAGACAGCAGTAACTGAAGAAATTCTGTAAGTCTGTAATATTTCGGTAAGGAAGGAAACGTAAAATTCTCATTGTTTCAAAAGATATTAGATGCTTCAATATGAAAATTACCGATTTTCCTTGCTGATAAACATTTTGATGACTGTTTAAAAAATATTAGGATATTTTTAAAACTCATTTTTTTTAAACTCATTTTTTTCGGTTCAACCCATATATGGTATCCTAACAGGTACTACCAGCCCCATTTTAAGCACATTTTTCTACTCATGTTTTTCTATTTAACAAATTAATGGGACCCTAATAGGTACTGCTACTCCGGGTCAGAGTGGACTTGGGAATAATAAGGATAAAAGGCTACTCAAAATTCCCCCGCCCTGTCGGTTGGGGCGTTAGAATGCACCGACTGCACCTCTGCAGAGGGATAAGACTCCCCCAATGGGGCCACCTGTTGGCCGTGGGTGGCGACCCGTGATGCTTAAGGATAGAACCCAGGTGGCTGAGCTGTCCATGACTTGCAATATTCCACTTTAGGCTTTTCTTGGGCTAGACAGGCGGTCGGAGAGGCCCCTTCCGATCAATCGGTTGGTCATGTCAAGCCCTAGCACCTATATGATTTTCCGAACCCTATTTCCCTTATGGCAAGTCCCAATCCCTTTTTATCATATGGGTGCTAGAAGGCGGTGGCTGCGGGTCTACATGTCCTGGGAATGACGTTAAACTCTACCTGATGGTGAGGTTCCAGTTTTGGAGGTTTGGGGAATGTGGAGCACCCCTTCATCACCATTGCTCTCTGGTCCACTCTGACCCGGAGTGGTAGTACCTGTTAGGGTCCCATCTATGGGTTAAATAGAAAAATGTATTTATAAAAGAAATTGTATTATCCATTAAGAATTGATTTATTTCCAAACTTTATCGGCATTAAATGACCTACAGAGGTTGATATGCCGTAAAACAAACCAAAGCAAATCAAAATTCCCCAGAGCTCCAAAATTGGAACTTCACCTTCAGATAGAGTTTAACGTCATACCCAGGACATTAAGACCCTCAGCCACTGCCTGCTCATGCCATATGATAAAAACGTTTGGGGGGGGGTCCATAGGGTTGGAACAATCATATAGGTGCTAGGGCTTGACGTGTCCAGTCGATTAATCAGAGTGAGCCTCTCCGACTACCCGTCTAGCCTAATTAATGGCCAAAGTGGAGTGTTGCAGGTCATGGACTACTCAGCCGACAGGGTTCCATCCCTAAGCATCATGGGTCACCACCATTTTCATGAAGAATATACCGCTTAATAATTGAAGCATCCAAAAGATTTATAGAAGTCTTTGCTCGTTAGTAATTGTCGGAAGAGAAAAAAGGAATCTTTCTAATTGGAATTGGACGAGACAGCAGTAACTAAAGAAATTCTTTGAACAACCGAGACTTTATTTAGAACGATAATGCCACGTGGTGATATTACCTAAACTTATCGGGTAATCTTTTTTTCCATTTTTTGTACCCCTTACACATACTGCTAGTTCATGGAACAATAAGTATATACTTTTATCGATTGGGACACATTTGTGTATTTTTTGGATATATTTTGTCTACAAGTAAGTCTTTTTTCTATTGTGTACCCCTTCCACATACTGCTTGTTTATGGAACAATAAGTGTATGGTTTTATCTGACAGGATTCATTCAAAGGAAAACGTCACGTATGACTTAATAATCGAAGCGTCCAAGAGATTTTCAGCAATATTTGCTCGTTAGTAATTGTCACAGAAGAGAGAGAGAGAGAGAGAGAGAGAGAGAGAGAGAGAGAGAGAGGGGGGGGAGGAATTTTTCCAATTGGAATTGACCGAGAGAGCAGAAACTGAAGAAATTCTTGTAAGTCTGTAATATTTCGGTAAGGAAGGAACCGTAAAATTCTCATTGTTTCCAAAGATATTAGATTCTTCGGTAATTTATGAGGAAGTGCGTCCCGGTCTCCTGCCTCAAAAATTGCTATCCGGTGACTATTAAAATAACGACCCAGCTCAGTCTATTCAAAACTATCCATCTTCATATCTATCTATCTATCTCAATTTGTTCATGTTTATTTATATTACTTTAAATACTAAGATTTTTTTTATTCATGTTTGTTTAATGTCTGTGTTTTAGTTTAAATAAACAAGAATTATGACAAAAAAAGAAGCGACCCCCCCCCCAAATACATTTACTTGTCGAAAATATCTATCTCCATTTGCTCGTATCTATCTATATTATTTGTTTGTTTATCTATCTATCTCAGTCTATTCAAAACTATATATCCATCTTCATATCTAAACAAGAATTACGACAAATTACGATAAATAAACAAGAATTACGACGAGCTGGGGTTGTTATTTTGATAGTCACCGGGTAGCGGTTTTTGAGGCGGGAGACTGGAACGCACTTCCTCATAAATTACCGATTCTTCAATATGAAAATTACCGATTTTTCTTTGATGATAAACATTTTGACGACTGTTTAAAAATATTAGCATATTTCTTTATCGATTTTTTTCAAACCTTTTTTTCTATTCAATCCATAGATGGGATCCTAACAGGTACTATCAGCCCCATTTTTAACACCTTTTTTTTAAACCCATATTTTTCTATTTAACCAATTGATGGTACCCTAATAGGTACTACCACTCCGGGTCAGAGTTGACCTGGGAGTAATGGCGATGAAAGGGTACTCCATATCCCCCAGAGCTACAGAATTGGAACCTTATTACTAGATGAAGTTTATCGTCATACACGGGACATTAATAACCTTAGCCACCACATTCTCGCACTTATATGATAAAAAGGGTTGGGGCTTGCCATAAGGGCAATACTGTTGGGTGCTTGGGCTTGATGTGACCAATCGATTGATCAGAGGGAGCCTCTCCAACCACCCGTCTGGCCTAACTAAGGGCCAAAGGTCATGGGCAGCTCAGAAACCAGGGTACCATCCCTAAGCATCACGGGTCACCACCATTTTCACAAAGAATATACCGCTTAATTATCGAATGTTGTATACCCTTTCCTTACTTCTATTATTCTTCAGCTCATCTTTGGTATCTTACGTTCTTCTTCCAGCGTCTGGACCTAGTCTTGGGGACTTCCTGTCTAGTCTTCTATTTCTCTGTTCTTGCTGGTTGGTCGTCCTTGATTCATTTCTTCTTCTAGGTCAGTCTTGTTGCCAAGACATTCATCAACCACAAAACCATATTATTTATTTAAACTTTTATTCACTTAACTAAACATATTCATCTAACTAACATAGCGCGCGTATGCAGTGAGCCCCAGCTAAGGCATCTTATCTGCCTGACGTCCAAGCTGAAACTGAGAGCCAACCAGGTCCCACGTGACTTCACGTATTTCGCGGGCTTTCTGTAATATTCCATGGAAAGTCCCGCCCGTGATATGAAGAGGGGCCATCCCTTCAGAAATACAGGGGATTGACAATAATCTATGCATAGATTATGTAACACGAAGCGTCCAATAGATTTAAAGGAAACTTTGCTCGTTAGTAATTTTCGAGAGAGAGAGAGAGAGAGAGAGAGAGAGAGAGAGAGAGAGAGAGAGAGAGAGAGAGAGAGAGAGAATCTAACATTTTGGTGGGGAAGGAACCGTAAAATTCTCATTGTTTCCAAAGATATTAGATGCTTCAATAGGAAAATTACCAATTTTTCTTTGAGGATAAAAATTTTGACGGCTGTTTAAAAATATTAGCTTATTTCTCTTTTGGATATTAAACTATTTATTACCTTTAAGCACCCCATCTGCGATCTCGATTCAGAAGGACATGTTTTTCATTTACACCGTCAAAATCCGGTTGTTTGGTGACAGACGATTTTTAGAGGTATTTTTAAATTATAAAACTACCCCCTAACCCCTAACTCCTATCCCTAACCCCTAGCAAAATATTTTTTTAAATAAATACTTTTTAATAAAACTATAAACGAAAGACAGGTTTTATATTAAAATAGATTTTATTTAATCAGAAGAGAAATGCATGCAGATATGTTTATTTCAATAGTATTTTTTTTTAAATAAAAATAGTTTTTTTATTTACAAAAACTTTAAACAAAAAACAAGTTTACACGGGAATAGTATTTTTTGCATAATTCCCTTCCGCTTACTAAATGGTTTACAGTCTTATCTCTGTCACCACACAGTGTACATTTACAGTTTTGTTACAGTTCTTAGTTTTTCACACCAGCATTAGCTGATGGTATTTCCCTGGAATCTGAGTGATAACAAGTCTCCTCAGGTCTCCAGGACTCTTCTGAGTATTCTAGCCGATTGCAGCAGTGCAGTAATCTGGATGGCCTCAATTCTTCCTTTGATTTCCAGATCCTCCAGTCTTTTTCCAAGCTTTTTGGGACCGTTCCAAGTGCACCAACTACAATTGGTATCACTTTGACTTTCATATTCCACAGCTTTTTCAGTTCTCTGGCAAGGTCCAGGTATTTATCCATCTTTTCATTTTCCTTCATCTTCACCCTGTGATCTGCTGGAACCGCAAAGTCCACACATTGACATGTTTTCTTTTTTTAAATTTTTTAAAAATCAAAATTGAAAACTATTTTAGTATAAAAACTTAAGCCTTTGGGTTGTAAATATAGATGAACAAACTTTAAAAAATCTTAAAGTGAAATTCTAATGCAAAAAAAATCATCTGTTGTTTGTAAACAAACAACCGGGAGTTTACAGTGAAAAGCAAAAGGTGTTCCTTTCAAAACAGTTCTCAGCTGGGGTGCTTATTGGTTACTTGGTTCGGTTTTATTTACAGCTTCATATATAAGCAGTGTGTGCAGTTCAAGACGCCATCTTGGTTATTTCTTCTTTCCCTAAATCTCGTTACTCTCCTTAATCTCGTTACCCCGAGATCGTCATTATATTACTGTTGGATTATTTGGTGATATCAGCCGTGCTACCATACACCACTTAAATTTATAGACTAAGCAAGGTCACATGTTTAAAACCTCAGCCAATCAACAGCCCGAATGCGTGGCTGGTTAACTACTTAATCACTGCTACTGAGAGACATCCATTTGCAATCATTGACGAAGGACTTGCAATACTGAGGAGCACCAAGGAACAACCAAAGGATTCTTTACCAATGATATCCACTGGACAATTATAACAATTACACATTAGTATGAGTACATTTTCCAATGAATGCTACACGCATTAATTCTTGAATATCCAAATTGTTCCTGCAATTGTTTTTATCACATTTATTATAGACTAGCAGCGGCTACCCGGCGTCGCCTGGGTAGAGGGGGGGGGTTAAAGTTAGTCCCGCAGATCCATTATTACTTAATCGTGAGTTGAATCCTCGTGGGATGCCCCATTTAAATCCCTATGTAAAAAAAAATAGACCTTGCATTGATCCAGCTACTCTGAAAAGAAATGTTAATGTCTACTATCTAAAATATTAAATGAAAAAAGAAATCGATGCTGTTATCATTTAAATTTCATTTTTTAATTATTTTCACGAATATAAACCAAATCTCTATTATTTTTGCTCAAAAACCAAGCCCTGGTGATATTTAATGTGTATATATATATTTACTTTGTCGTTAATTGTTTTATTTTCGAAGTTTCCTCCGGACATACAGATACACACAACTGCCCTTTATATATGTATAGATTATTTAAGATAGATAAGCTTGAATTGCGACAATATCTGGGATGACAATAAAAAATAGAATTTCTCGGCGTTATAATAGATAGTTATATGAGTACTTTAAATAAGAATCCGTGAAGAGACAGGGTATCGCACGTGCTATCACACGTTGTATGACGAAAATTATATGAGTACTTTAAATAAGAATCCGTGAAGGTAATTTTAAATTCCAAATTAACCACAAATTACTTATGATACAAGCCCTCTGACATTGAATTTTTAACTCCCATCCCATCAGGTAATATTTTTCAAAAATTAACTTTTACACCACCCGGAGGGCGTTTTTTTTAAATTTTGCTAGTATTTGTAATACATTTTTATTTTATTTCGCTATTCTTTTCTCAAAGTTCTGAGGAAATAACATTATTGTTACTAGCTAAAATATTCGCTCTCCACCGGGCACAAATATTTAAGTCTTAATATAAGATATAACTAAAAAGGACCTGTGGATATACCAACGTATAATAATTTAATTATTACAACGTTTGACGTGTTTACATAAGAGCTATTGCTAAATAATTGAATGTGTAAAAAATATAATAATCTTGATTTTAACCCTCTCACTCTTTTTATTTATTTCTTTCCTTCTTTTCATCTTCTCATTAAGTCAATTGAAACAGATTAGCGTTATAACTTCTGCGCGCTCGCCCTCTCTCTATCTTTAGAGTTCAGAGTATAATTCACGTATATTAAGTTTGTTCAGCACTGCCACCTTGATCTCCAAAGAGACGGGCAGCTATTGAGTGCAAGTCCTCACCACTTACTGAAACAAACTTAATATACGTGAATTATACTCTGAACTCTAAAAGATAGAGAGGGGCGAGCGCGCAGAAGTTATAACGCTAATCTGTTTCAATTGAACTTAATGAGAAGATGAAAAGAAGGAAAGAAATAAATAAAAAGAGTGAGAGGGTTAAATCAAGATTATTATATTTTTTTAACACATTGAATTATTTAGCAATAGCTCTTATGTAAACACGTCAAACGTTGTAATAATTAAATTATTATACGTTGGTATATCCACAGGTCCTTTTTAGTAATATTATATTAAGACTTAAATATTTGTGCCCGGTGGAGAGCGAATATTTTAGCTAGTAACAATAATGTTATTTCCTCAGAACTTTGAGAAAAGAATAGCGAAATAAAATAAAAATGTATTACAAATACTAGCAAAATTAAAAAAAACGCCCTCCGTGGTTGTAAAAGTTAATTTTTGAAAAATATTACCTGATGGGATGGGAGTTAAAAATTCAATGTCAGAGGGCTTGTATCATAAGTAACTTGTGGTTAATTTGTAATTTAATTAATTACACGGATTCTTATTTAAAGTACTCATATAACTATCTATTATAATGCCCGAGAAAATTCTATTTTTATTGTCGTCCCAGTATTGTCGCAATTCAAGCTTATCTATCTTAAATAATCTATACATATATAAAGGACAGTTGTGTGTATCTGTATGTCCGGAGGAAACTTCGAAAATGAAACAATTAACGACAAAGTAAATATATATACACATTAAATATCACCAGGTCTTGGTTTTTGAGCAAAAATAATAGAGATTTGATTTATATTCGTGAAGATAATTAAAAAATAAAATTTAAATGATAACAGCATGGATTTTTTATTTATTTAATATTTTAGATAGTAGACATTAAACATTTCCTTTCAGAGGAGCTGGATCAATGCAAGGTCTATTTTTTTACATAGGGGGTTAAATGGGGCATCCCCGAGGATTCAACTCACGATTCAGTAATAAGGGATCTGCGGGACTAACATTAAAAATCCCCCTCTACCCAGCGACGCCGGGTAGCCGCTGCTAGTCTATAATAAATGTGATAAAAACGAAGTACAGGAACATTTGGATATTCGAGAATTATTGCGTGTAGCATTCATTGGAAAATGTGCTCGTACTATGTGTAATTGTTATAATTGTCCAGTGGATATCATTGGTAAATAATCCTTTGGTTGTTCCTTGGTGCTCCTCAGTATTGCAAGTCCTTCGTCAATGATTGCAAATGGACGTTCTCAGTATCAGTGCTTAAGTAGGTAACCAGCCACGCATTCGGGCTGTTGATTGGCTGAGGTTTTAAACACGTGACCTTGCTTAGTTATAAATTTAAGTGGTGTATGGTAGCACGGCTTATATCACCAAATAATCCAACAGTAATATAATGACGATCTCGGGGGTAACGAGATTAAGAAAAGAACGAGATTTAGGGAAAGAAGATATAACCAAGATGGCGTCTTGAACTGCACACACTGCTTATATATGAAGCTGTAAATAAAACCGAACCAAGTAACCAATAAGCACCCCAGCTGAGAACTGTTTTGAAAGGAACACCTTTTGCTTTTCACTGTAAACTTCCGGTTGTTTATTTACAAACAACAGACGATTTTTTTTGCATTAGAATTTCACTGTAAGATTTTTTAAAGTTTGTTCATCTATATTTACAACCCAAAGGCTTAAGTTTTTATACTTAAATAGTTTTCAATTTTGATTTTTTAAAAATTTAAAAATAGAAAACATGTCAATTTGTGGACTTTGCGGTTCCAGCAGATCACAGGGTGAATCTGAAGGAAAATGAAAAGATGGATAAATACCTGGACCTTGCCAGGGAATTGAAAAAGCTGTGGAATATGAAAGTCAAAGTGATACCAATTGTAGTTGGTGCACTTGGAACGGTCCCAAAAAGCTTGGAAAAAGACTGGAGGATCTGGAAATCAAAGGAAGAATTGAGGCCATCCAGATTACTGCACTGCTGCAATCGGCTAGAATACTCAGAAGAGTCCTGGAGACCTGAGGAGACTTGTTATCACTCAGATTCCAGGGAAATACCATCAGCTAATGCTGGTGTGAAAAACTAAGAACTGTAACAAAACTGTAAATGTACACTGTGCGGTGACAGAGATAGAACTGTAAACCATCTAGTAAGCGGAAGGGAATTATGCAAAAAATACTATTCCGTGTAAACTGTTTTTTGTTAAAGTTTTTGTCAATAAAAAAACTATTTTATTTAAAAAAAAATACTATTGAAATAAACATATCTGCATGCATTTCTCTTCTGATTAAATAAAATCTATTTAATATAAAACGTGTCTTTCGTTTATAGTTTTATTAAAAAGTATTTATTTAAAAAGATATTTTGCTAGGGTTAGGGATAGGGGTTAGGGGTTAGGGTAGTTTTATAATTTAAAAATACGTCTAAAAATCGTCTGTCACCAAACAACCGGATTTTGACGGTGTAAATGAAAAACATGTCCTTCTGAATCGAGATCGCAGATGGGGTGCTTAAAGGTAATAAATAGTTTAATATCCAAAAGAGAAATAACTAATATTTTTTAAACAGCCGTCAAAATTTTTATCCTCAAAGAAAAATCGGTAATTTTCCTATTGAAGCATCTAATATCTTTGGAAACAATGAGAATTTACGGTTCTTCCCCCACCAAAATGTTAGATTCTCTCTCTCTCTCTCTCTCTCTCTCTCTCTCTCTCTCTCTCTCTCTCTCTCTCTCTCTCTCTCTCTCGAAAATTACTAACGAGCAAAGTTTCCTGTAAATCTATTGGAACGCTTCGTGTTACATAATCTATGCATAGATTATTGTCAATCCCCTGTATTTCTTGAAGGGATGGCCCCTCTTCATATCACGGCGGGACTTTCTATGGAATATTACAGAAAGCCCGCGAAATACGTGAAGTCACGTGGGACCTGGTTGGCTCTCAGTTTCAGCTTGACGTCAGGCAGATAAGATGCCTTAGCTGGGACTCACTGCATACGCGCGCTATGTTAGTTAGATGAATATGTTTAGTTAAGTGAAGTTTAAATAAATAATATGGTTTTGTGGTTGATGAATGTCTTGGCAACAAGACTGACCTAGAAGAAGAAATGAATCAAGGACGACCAACCAGCAAGAACAGAGAAATAGAAGACTAGATACGAAGTCCCCAAGACTAGGGCCAGACGCTGGAAGAAGAACGTAAGATACCAAAGATGAGCTGAAGAATAATAGAAGTAAGGAAAGGGTATACAACATTCGATAATTAAGCGGTATATTCTTTGTGAAAATGCTTAGGGATGGTACCCTGGTTTCTGAGCTGCCCATGACCTTTGGCCCTTAGTTAGGCCAGACGGGTGGTTGGAGAGGCTCCCTCTGATCAATCGATTGGTCACATCAAGCCCAAGCACCCAACAGTATTGCCCTTATGGCAATCCCCAACCCTTTTTATGATATGTGCGAAAAGTTGGTGGCTAAGGTTATTAATGTCCCGTGTATGACGATAAACTTCATCTAGTAATAAGGTTCCAATTCTGTAGCTCTGGGGGATATGGAGTACCCTTTCATCGCCATTACTCCCAGGTCAACTCTGACCCGGAGTGGCAGTACCTATTAGGGTACCATCAATTGGTTAAATAGAAAAATATGGGTTTAAAAAAAAAGGTGTTAAAAATGGGGCTGATAGTACCTGTTAGGATCCCATCTATGGATTGAATAGAAAAAAATGTTTGAAAAAAATCGATAAAGAAATATGCTAATATTTTTAAACAGTCGTCAAAATGTTTATCATCAAAGAAAAATCGGTAATTTTCATATTGAAGAATCGGTAATTTATGAGGAAGTGCGTTCCGGTCTCCCGCCTCAAAAATCGCTACCCGGTGACTATCAAAATAACAACCCCAGCTCGTCGTAATTTTTGTTTATTTATCGTAATTTGTCGTAATTCTTGTTTAGATATGAAGATGGATATATAGTTTTGAATAGACTGAGATAGATAGATAAACAAACAAAATAATATAGATAGATACGAGCAAATGGAGATAGATATTTTCGACAAGTAAATGTATTGGGGGGGGGGGTCGCTTCTTTTTTTGTCATAATTTTGTTTATTTAAACTAAAACCAAGACATTAAACAAACATGAATAAAAAAATCTTAGTATTTAAAGTAATATAAATAAATATGAACAAATTGAGATAGATAGATAGATATGAAGATGGATAGTTTTGAATAGACTGAGCTGGGGTCGTTATTTTAATAGTCACCGGATAGCAATTTTTGAGGCAGGAGACCGGGACGCACTTCCTCATAAATTACCGAAGAATCTAATATCTTTGGAAACAATGAGAATTTTACGGTTCCTTCCTTACCGAAATATTACAGACTTACAAGAATTTTTCAGTTTCTGCTCTCTCGGTCAATTCAATTGGAAAAATTCCTTTTTCCTCCCCCTCCCCCCCTCTCTCTCTCTCTCTCTCTCTCTCTCTCTCTCTCTTCTCTCTCTCTCTCTTCTGTGACAATTACTAACGAGCAAATATTGCTGAAAATCTCTTGGACGCTTCGATTATTAAGTCATACGTGACGTTTTCCTTTGAATGAATCCTGTCAGATAAAACCATACACTTATTGTTCCATAAACAAGCAGTATGTGGAAGGGGTACACAATAGAAAAAAGACTTACTTGTAGACAAAATATATCCAAAAAATACACAAATGTGTCCCAATCGATAAAAGTATATACTTATTGTTCCATGAACTAGCAGTATGTGTAAGGGTACAAAAAATGGAAAAAAGATTACCCGATAAGTTTAGGTAATATCACCACGTGGCATTATCGTTCTAAATAAAGTCTCGGCTGTTTCAAAGAATTTCTTTAGTTACTGCTGTCTCGTCCAATTCCAATTAGAAGATTCCTTTTTTCTCTTCCGACAATTACTAACGAGCAAAGACTTCTATAAATCTTTTGGATGCTTCAATTATTAAGCGGTATATTCTTCATGAAAATGGTGGTGACCCATGATGCTTAGGGATGGAACCCTGTCGGCTGAGTAGTCCATGACCTGCAACACTCCACTTTGGCCATTAATTAGGCTAGACGGGTAGTTGGAGAGGCTCCCTCTGATTAATCGAACTGGACACGTCAAGCCCTAGCACCTATATGATTGTTCCAACCCTATGGAAGCCCCCCCCCAAACGTTTTTATCATATGGCATGAGCAGGCAGTGGCTGAGGGTCTTAATGTCCTGGTATGACGTTAAACTCTATCTGAAGGTGAAGTTCCAATTTTGTAGCTCTGGGGAATTTTGATTTGGTTTGGTTTGTTTTACGGCATATCAACCTCAGTGGGTCATTTAATGCCGATAAAGCTTTGAAATAAATCAATTCTTAATGGATAATACAATTTTTTTATGAATACATTTTTCTATTTAACACATAGACGGGACCCTAACAGGTACTACCACTCCGGGTCAGAGTGGACCAGAGAGCAATGGTGATGAAGGGGTGCTCCACATTCCCCAAACCTCCAAAACTGGAACCTCACCATCAGGTAGAGTTTAACGTCATTCCCAGGACATGTAGACCCACAGCCACCGCCTTCTAGCACCCATATGATAAAAAGGGATCGGGGCTTGCCATAAGGGAAATAGGGTTCGGAAAATCATATAGTTGCTAGGGCTTGACGTGACCAGCCGATTGATCGGAGGGGGCCTCTCCGACCGCCCGTCTAGCCCAAGAAAAGCCTAAAGTGGAATATTGCAAGTCATGGACTGCTCAGCCACCTGGTCTCTATCCTTAAGCATCACGGGTCGCCACCCACGGACAACAGGTGGCCCCATTGGGGGAGTCTTATCCCTCTGCAGAGGTGCAGTCGGTGCATTCTAACGCCCCAGCCGACAGACCTTGGGAATTTTGAGTAGCCCTTTATCCTTATTATTCCCAAGTCCACTCTGACCCGCAGTGGCAGTACTTATTAGGGTCCCATTAATTTGTTAAATAGAAAAACATGAGTAGAAAAATTGTGCTTAAAATGGGGCTGGTAGTACCTGTTAGGATACCATATATGGGTTGAACAGAAAAAAATGAGTTTAAAAAAAATGAGTTTAAAAAAAATTGAGTTTAAAAAATATCCTAATATTTTTTAAACAGTCATCAAAATGTTTATCAGCAAGGAAAATCGGTAATTTTCATATTGAAGCATCTAATATCTTTTGAAACAATGAGAATTTTACGGTTCCTTCCTTACCAAAATATTACAGACTTACAAGAATTTCTTCAGTTACTGCTGTCTCGGTCAAATCCAATTGGAAAATTCCTTTTTTTTCTCCCCCCCTCTCTCTCTCTCTCTCCTCTCTCCCTCTCTCTCTCTCTCTCTCTCTTCTCTCTCTCTCTCTCTCTCTCTCTCTCTTTTCCGACAATTACTAACGAGCAAAGATTGTTGCAAATCTCTTGGACGCTTCGATTATTAAGCGGTATATTCTTCGAGAAAATGGCGGTGCCGACCGCAGAGCTCTCCTCATTAAGAAGTTAGAATTGTTCACTTGAGTTGTTTATCGCTTCATCGGTTCAGTAGAAAAGTCGAGTGGAGAGGACGACTTTTCTTTTCTTTTCGTTTTTCCTTCTTCTTTTTTTTTAATCTACCAGATTTGCAACTAGAGCACTGATAAAGAAAAATGGAGATTCGTTTGAAAAGAAAAGAATAAAAATCACAGAATTATATGACAAACGTTTTAAATCAGGGGTCATTAACATGTAGATTTTATAATATAATAATAATAATAATAATAAAATAATAAAATAATATATATATATATATGTAGTATGAACAAAAAGTAATAAGACAATCAGGAATATTTCTTATATGTTGTTTATTCTCAACTAGTTTCGACCTTAGGTCATCGTCAGGAGAAAATTTCTTATTTGAAGAAATTGTTTATAGATTATTAGAAAGGGAGCATTATAGAAGAACTATAAAAATTGGAGTATTTCTGAGGGTTTGACATGCTGTTAAAATCCGGATAGACGAGTGTGTTAGTATATATATATATATATATATATATATATATATCTTATTATAATGGAGATTGTGTGTTTTTCTGTCTGTAACCGAAACTATATTACTACTCAAGTCACAATTCCCTTAATTATTTATGTCAAATTCTCCATGATTTCATTCTTTTAAACCTTCAGTTATTAATAAAAATTGTTTTACATTATTAATACTGTTGACCATATCTACGTAGTAATAACATGAAATTGTATTCATATATACAACAAAATAGCGGTTTACAGTTTGAACGAGAAGGCTAATTTGCATATTGATATTTAAAATTTTATTTTAATAAATATGTGCTTGGTATTATTGATTTCTAATTGTTTGGTTTTATCTTAAGAAATATAAACAAAAATTTCGTGGATAAATCTTAAAAGAAATTTATTTACAAGAAGAAATAACTGTAATATTATCCTTTACTTCCTATTTTAACTAAATAGTTAAATTAGGAAAATTTACCAATGAAAGAGGGGGAGTAATGAAAAATGATGGAATAGTTAGTTTCAAAGTTGTTCTATTTTTCGATTATACCCCCTCTGTTCCAAATCTTTTTATCTGCATTCTTAGTCAGTTTCATTAGCCTTTCTAATTTAATATGATATTTTATTATATCAAAACTTAAATACTTGCACCCGGAGGGTGCATATATTTGCTAGTATATATATATTATATATATATATATATATATATATATATAAGTTAAAAGAAAGGAAATGAATCCGACAGTATGAGTATGAAAAAGATGGAATGAAAACACCACACAATGCTGTTAAAGAGAAAACAATTTATAACATAATCATAGCTAATATTGATCAATATTTCGATTTTACAAAAATCATCTTCAGAGCCCGTTTAGTCCGTGGTGTTTGTGATCGGAGATAAAAGTCAAATGAGTTCAAAAAACCTAGAGGTTCATTCCATCTTTTTCATATATATATATATATATATATATATATATATATATATATATATATATATGTGTGTGTGTGTGTGTGTGTGTGTGTGTGTATATATATATGGGAGTAAATATGGAAATAAATCCGACAATATTAAGAAATTTGAAAAAACAAGTGTTCCAAAAATAAGATGAATTTATTTATCGACGCTTAAACGTTTCTTTAAACCTTCATCAGGATGTATCATTCAAAAATATAACGCTGAACAAATACAGTTACACAACAAAAAATAATTTTATAAAGATTTTTTATCTCCTGTCATCTATAAAAAATCCATCAATTACTTCACCCCATGATACATCCTGATGAAGGTTTAAAGAAACCGAAACGTTTAAGCGTCGATAAATGAATTCATCTAATTTTCGAACACTTGTTTATTTCAAATGTTCTTACTATATATATATATATATATATATATATATATATATATATATATATATATAATATATATGTGTGTGTGTGTGTGTGTGTGTGTGTGTTGTTGGGCAGTATTCTTTCATTTATACATGTAGAATTAAACAAAAGACACGTTTCCTGTTTAACAATTTTATTAACGATCTTTTCGAACTTTCTGGCCAACTTTTTTTACATTTGGATAGAATCCGTGGATGAGTCCCCCAAAGTTTTTTTTATCCCAAGTACTTTCGGCACTTTGAAGTGCCATCATCAGGGCTGATGTGTTTGTTTTCCAGTTTGTTTGTTTTTCAAGTTAGTAGTCGTGAGAGGGACTTGGAGGAGAATTCGTAGAAATTATATTAAGGTGTATGGATGCTGGAAGGAGAAGAATTGGTAGGAAAAGTGCTATAGGCATTTTAAAATGTGACTACTGCATTCAAAATTAATCTTATTCAAGGATGGTTTGTATTGTTTGATGTATAAAGCTTCTAGTATTTGGAGTTTTTGTTTGTTTTGATGGATAGTTATATGAATGGATCTATAATGATGTTAATGTCGACGCTTAAACGTTTCGGTTTATGTAAAACCTTCCTCGAGACATTTTAACGTTATGAACTTTCAAAATGAACACTGATCAATAAACGTTTATGAGACGAAAATAATATGAATTCAAAACGAAAACATTGATGTTGCAAAAAAGTTATGCGGTAGTTTCAAATATAAGCACATCCACCACGCGTTTCTCGGTCAGTGACAGTCATGTATCTCTTATTGTAACAGTTTTTGAAAAAAGAAGACATATTTCAAATTCGACAATATACAAATTCTCTTTTTCAAACTTTCGTCTCCTCTCTCGATGAGTCCGGAGTAAAAAAACAAGCTCTGAAGATGATCGAAATATTGTTCAATATTAGCTATAAATATGATATAAAATGTTTTCACTTTAACAGCATATTGTGTTGTTTTCATATCCTTTTATCTATCTATCTATCTATCTATCTATCTATCTCTCTCTCTCTCTATATATATATATATATATATATATATATATATATATATATATATACGAAGGTGAGTAAAAAAAAGTGATGCCATTTTGTTCAGGACAGGTATTATTACCGACACAGGAACATGTATCATACATCAAAGTGAAGCTGATCCTCTGTGGATCACATCCTTACTTCACCACATAGTCACCGTTTCTCTCAATAGCAATGTTCCACCTTCGAATGAGAGCGTGTATCCCTGCTCCGTAAAATTCTGTTGACTGTTCTTTGAGCCACTTCTTCACTACAGATTTCACTTCTTCGTTACTGGAATAATCCTTGCCTTCAGACTATCATCTCTTCTGCCCCATGCAAGAGGGTTTGAAAGGCAAACATTATGAATCCGACTTAAGTAAGGACCAAAGTGTAGTGTTGCATCCATCCTTAAGAATCGTGTTAAGAGAGTCTGTAAGCTACCTTTTAGAAATTTAACCCTGAGTGAGTTAGGTCAGAGCACTCGTTCTAGGTCAGCTAGTTACGAGTGAATGACTATTGGTGATCAAAATAACTAGATAAAACACAAAAGCTTCAAATTCTGCCCATGTGTACAAATACAAGAACCGGAAACATATATGTTCCTCCTCCGACAGCACAGACAGAAATAAGTAGAAGTAGGGCGGCGACCCACGAAGTATCTTCGATCGCCGTCTAGCCAATTAATAAGACCAAAAGGGAGTGTTGCATGTCATTGATTGCTTAATGCTGGAATATTTTTGTAATATAAGGAGTGCTGAAGTCCACCACTTAAACTTATAGACTCGTGGATTAAAACCAGCAAATCAACAGCTCGAATATGTGTTTAGTTAACTGTTTAATCGCCTATCTTGAAAGCCGTTCATTTGCACGTATTCGTCACGGACGAACGGATTCTACCCAACACTAAGGGACATCGAGGAACAACCAAAGGATTCTACCCAACACTAAGTGACATCGAGGAACAACCAAAGGATTCTACCCAATATTAAGGGACATCAAGCAACAACCAAAGGATTCTACCCAACACTAAGGAACACCGACGAACAACCAAAGGATTTTACCCAATACTAAGGAACACCGAGGAACAACCAGGGGATTCTACCCAGCACTAATGGAAACGGAGGAACAACCAAAGGATTCTACCAACACTAAGGGACATCGAGGAACAACCAAAGGATTCTACCCAATATTAAGGAACACCGAGGAACAACCAAAGGATTCTACCCAACACTAAGGGACACGAGGAACAACCAAAGGATTCTACCCAACACTAAGGGACATCGAGGAACAACCAAAGGATTCTACCCAATATTAAGGGACACCGAGGAACAACCAAAGGATTCTACCCAACACTAAGAGACACTGAGGGACAACCAAAGGATTCTACCCAACACTAAGGGACATCGAGGAGAACCAAAGGATTTCTCCAACTAAGGACATCGAGGAAGAACCAAAGGATTCTACCCAACACTAAGGGACACCGAGGAACAACCAAATGATTCTACCCAACACTAAGGACACCGAGGAACAACCAAAGGATTCTACCCAACACTAAGGGACACCGAGGAACAACCAAAGGATTCTACCCAACACTAAGGGACACCAAGCAACAACCAAAGGATTCTACCCAACACTAAGGGACACCGAGGAACAACCAAAGGATTCTACCTAAGCATTAAGGAACACCAAGAATCTCCACTGTAAATTTTTCTCACTTGTAGCCTAACAATGGCCACAAAATCGTGACAGAATTCCGGCAAGACTTTGTCCATCCAACTTAGTAGGAGGTCTGGAAAATAGATTCGTATCCATAGTAACATATTTTTAATGAATAAAATTAAAATTGAATTATTATTAGCGATGGATCCGGCTCTAACCGGATGGATTAGATCTTCATTTATTAAGTCAGTTACATTAGTGTCAGATTAGACCTTCAATCGTGGTGTAATGGTAAACAAGCTAGTCCCGCATAATCCATTAATATATAGCGAGTTCGATCCTTGCTAGATGCCCAATATTTACGACCTTATTTCACATCCAACCTGCGGTGAATGGGTTATGGTTTAAATTTATATATAATAGCAGGACCTGTGTACCACAATATGTTTACTTAAGAGCTATTGTTAAATAGTTCAATATGTAAAAAGCGTAATAATTTTGGTTTAACTCTATCACTCTTTTCCTTCTTTCTTTCGTTCTTTTCATCTTTTTATTATGTTCGTTTGAAGCAGATTAACGTTATCGCTTCCACTTCCTCATCCTTCCATCTACCTTTCCCCAAATCCCTTTCTTTCTTTCTTTCTTTCTTTCTCATTTTATTTTTCCGCGTTTTTTCCCATTGTAGGCGTTATTTTCGGATTTGCCTGGGGAGTTGTCTGCCCGTTTAGTTTCGCTGGTTCCCGCTAGGGGCCTTTGATATTTAAGCGGCTGATTTGAATGTCTCTTTCTCTTTCCCTGCTGCCCGACCTACGTGACACTAACTACCTGTCTACCCACTTCTCCTTGGGGCTTCGGCCCGTAACACTGGCCACTCACTGCTAGTAAGTCTCGTATACGATATGTGACTATCCTTTAGTCATGTATCCGTAATTACGTTTTTATGTACATTTAGGTATCTCTTTGATACCTAAATATCTTGTATTTTACTATTCACGAATGTGTCATTATCTCTATTCTTGTATATGTATTTATACTACTTATGTATGTATGTTTATGTACACTTCTATGTATTATGTACCCTGTTAATTCTTGTGCTGTATATAAAAGTTTTGTCTATCAACCTTTGTCGAAGTTTTATCTTCAAGTATTATCACTTTGAATCTTACACCATTAATAAAATGTTTCAATTTTTCCACATTCGTATCACGTCTACCCACCGCTGACATCACACGCTGACTTCCACACTCATTATTTTACAATTGTCATCATCATCATCCTGTCGCGCATGCAGCACGGATATCCATGACAATTTCTCGCCAACCTTCCCTATCATTCATTGCACCTGGGAGGTCCTCTTCGGAGCAACCAGCATCTTCGCATAGCTGGTCAATGTAGGTCCTTGCTGGGCGCTCCACACTTGCATGTCCATGTGTTGGCTTCCACTAGAGAACGTCGCTTAGGAGCTCGTCCTTGCGTCTCCAGCAGTGCCCTGCATGCCTTGTCCGTCTCACTCGGATAGTTTGTGAGATGGGGGGCAAGTGACCGTACAGCTGTTTCCTTGTGGGGTGCTGTTTCCACGACTTGTTCAAGACTGCACGCAGCATTCTTGTGCAGCTCCCATCTAGCTTATTCTCAAGACGCTTCGTTAGGGTCCAAGTGGTGCAGCCATACAGCAGCACTGATACAACCACAGCCTGGAAGAACTGTCGCTTCAGCTTGTCAGGGAGATCGGACCTCCATATGACTGATAATCTATTTGTGGCCGACCATGCCTTTGCTATTCGTGTATTAACATCGCTCTCTGTGGATGAGATATTACTACCTAGGTATGTGAATTGTTCTACTGACTTAAGAGGCTTACCGTCAAGTGTGGAGATGTTTCCTTTCTTTTTTAAACTCATGAACTCTGTTTTACCGGAGTTCACATAGAGGCCGATATTCTTTGCTGCCTCCTCCAAGCTATGTAGCAGTGATTCAGCCTGTGCCGGTGTATCTGCAAGAAGTGCAAGGTCATCAGCATAGTTTGCATTTGTGACTGTTTGTGCGGGATATCGCCTGCTTCTTGCCCTTTTTAGTGTGAAACCCTTTTCTTTTATGGTATCTAATGATGTTCGGAGCACGTATTGTGTAACACCCCGGCGGGCCGGGCGCTATTGCACTTCAACTCTGCATCTCTCTGCATATTGCTGCACTGCTTCTCTCTGGTCGTTAATCTCGTGTCGTCTGCTAGCTAACTTCTAGGACCTGTCCACGTTGCAACACGCTCAAATACCTCGCAAGGGCCTACCCGCCGAGAGGTGCACAACAAACAAGTATTACAAAAGAGAAAGAGAGAACAAACAACAACAAAGACAAAATCAGTCAGGTGAACTTCAGAAACGGCCAGAGATGAGGTATATAACTTGCATTGCTTCTAATTCTTTTCCATCTGCTGCTATCTCCCACTTCTCCCATGGTTGCCGAGATGGGGGACACCTAACATCTTACTTCTTCAGCGTCCAAAGCTCAACTAACTTCTTCGACTCTCAACCGACTTAACTTTCAAAAATCTCCCAGAATCCCTCAGATCTCATCTCACTCTCATTCCCCGGGATTCCTCACGAGATTTCAAAATCCTTTGTTCTAACATGGGTCAATTTTTATTATGGTCTAACCTCCAGTTAACTTCTCAAAGTTATTGAAACCCCAGACTTCTCGTCTCTAATTTGGGGAGTTATCACCACTCTTAATCCTTTCTTAAGTTTTAATGGGTGGACTGAACTATTGACACCCACAAACAATACACCTACTTACACATACAATATATATATGCATACACACACACACACATGTGTGTATACATACGCACATATGTATCTATCTATCTATACATATATATACACACATTATCTACCTGAACACACACATATATCTATACATATATGTGGTTTGACTTACTACTTAATATCGTATTCGATATAACTAATTGTGCTGCCACGTATGCATAGTATTATAATTGCTTGTCATGCCTCCTTGGGCATCTCACATTTCTGACAATCTTCTGACATCGACTTTGAAAAGAAAAGAAAAACTTTGCACAGAACATATACAATATCAACACAATTTTTATATATAGGCAGGACCTGTGGATATACCACAGTATGATGATTTTATTATTACAACGTTTGTTATAATTACGTTTATGTTTAAGAGCTATTGCTAAATAGTTCAATATTTATAAAGTATGATAATCTTGAATTAGCTTTTCCTCTCACTCATTTTTTTCGTTCATTTCCTCTTTTCATTATGTTCCATTGAAACAGATTAGCGGTATCGCTTCTACACACTCACCCCTTCTCTCTATCTTTCCCCTAATTACTTTCTTTCTTTCTTATTATATTTTTTCTGCGTAACATATCCATTTTCTTCCCTTTCTTTATGATAAAAACGGAATGGTCCATTATTTAGCCGATGTGACGACACTCATTCAGTGGATAAGTGACAACAGATAATCAGGATTTACTCTTTTGCATTTCATCTTGGACGATTTGGATGGTCTAATTTTTATACTAGAATTTGTTGCAAGATGATAACGGTCGTACTTTTAAGGAACAGGAAATTCTCAGCACAAACAGAAATGTATAACTTGCGCCTATGCACACACAAAATTGGGTTATTTACTAGTTGAGTAACATAAGTGACCCAGAAAAAACAGAACCCAAATTATTTATATCTTTTCCCATTAAACGAATCATAAACCCAACCCCAACCATAACCCTAAACCTAACTCTAACCCTTGTTAGACTTAAACTTTAAAACAAATTAAAATTAAAATTAATTTTTATTACAAAATTTGTGGGTTCTGTTTTTCTGGGTCACCCTGTAATATCATGTTACTCAACTAGGAAATAACCCAATATTGAATACCTTCTTTTTTCTTTGGACATTCAACGGTTTTCCTGTCGACGTGAGGGTCGTGATTCGACATTTTACGCGCGAAATGAGAGATCACGGATGATTCGACATGATCAACATGTCAGAAATTGACAGGGTTAGGAAATGTGTTTGACAATCACTTAATTCGTGCGCAGATAGCATTTTGCATTTACATTACACACACACACACACACACACACACTCTCTCTCTCTCTCTCTCTCTCTCTCTCTCTCTCTCTCTCTCTCTCTCACACACACACACACACGCGCGCGCGCACGCGCGCACATATGTTTTATACTCTTCTTTTTACTTTTATTTTTATGCAATACTCCACTTTGGCCCTATCTTGGGCTAGACGGGCGGTCGGAGAGACCCCCTCCGATCAATCGGCTGGTCACGTCAAGCCCTAGCACCTATATGATTTTCCCAATCCTATTGACCTTATGGCAACCCCCAATACTTCTTATCATATGGATGCTAGAAGGCGGTGGCTGTGGGTCGACATGTCCTGGGAATGACGTTAAACTCTATCTGATGGTGAGGTTCCAGTTTTGGAGGTTTGGGAAATGTGGAGAAAACCCCTTCATCACCATTGCTCTCTGGTCCACTCTGACCCAGAGTGGTAGTACCTGTTAGGGTCCCATCTATGTGTTAAATAGAAAAATGTATTTATAAAAAAATTGTATTATCCATTAAGAATTGATTTATTTCCAAACTTTATCGGCATTAAATGACCCACTGAGGTTGATATGCCGTAAAACAAAACAAAACAAACAAACAAACTTCTATTTTTCTTCTGTTCATCTTTGGTATCTTACGTTCTTCTTGCGTCTCTTCTGGTTGATCGTCCTTAATTCATTCCTTCTTCTAGATCAGTCTTGTTGCCAGAATTATCAACCAAAAACCATATTACTTATGTAAGCTTTTATTTACTTAACTAACATCTTCATCTGATTAACACAGCGCGCGTAGCAGTAAGCTGCAGCTAAGTAGAAACATCTCTTCTCTGCCTGTCGTCCAAGCTGAAACTGAGGACCCAACCAGGTCCCACGTGACTTCACGTATTTCGCGGGCTTTCTGTAATATTCCATGGAAAGTCCCGCCGTGATATGAAAAGAAATAACAGGGGGTTGACAATAATCTTATGCTACGCATATATTATGCAACATCATATATATATATACTAAAGCTGATTGAATCAATGATGTTTGCTAAAGGCTTTTTTTCTTATTTAGTTTAATGACACAAATTTAAAAATATATTATAAATTAATGGTTATTATTTCCTAGTTGAGTAACATGAGTGACCTAGAAAAACAAACCCAAATTATTTATTTATTTCCCATTAAACTAACCCTAACCCTAACCCTAACCCTAACCCTAACCAACCCTTGTTGACTTAAACTTTAAAAAAGTTAAAATAATAACAGTTTTATTGCCAAATGTGTGGGTTCTGTTTTTTTCTGGTCACTCTGTAATATTATGGGAAGGTTAGGGTTGGGTTTAGGGTTAGGGTTGGGATTTAGGGTTAGTTAATAGGAAAATAAATAATTTGGGTTCTGTTTTTCTGGTCACCCTGTAATATGTTAATCACTAGGAAATAACCAAATTAATATATATATATATATATTATATATTATATATATTATATAATATATTGCTTAGTTCTAGGATTGAGTTAGGTTTGGAAAAAATCCATTTTTATGTTCTAATTAGTTCCCCATTTGCAATTAAGTAAAAACTGACCAGTCCCTTGCTTCACATTCTGCCTGTCACTTTCCCCTCTCTACCTAAATCTTGATTACTTACTCTTTATATATGTTAGTTTCTCTATGGAGTGTAATGAGAGTGATTAGAGAGTGGGAAATATATTTGTATGTTTAGTTTCATAAGCAGCTAGCCCGTAGCTTCTCAACAAGAATCGGGTCCATTTAAATTTAATTTTAGTCAAACTTAGAAATCTTACAAATGATTTAATGTTCTGTTAAAAATCTTCGGTCACATTTATTTTTCTAAAATTTAATCACTTTGCAAACTTACCTTTCCATAATCCTAATTATCTACCCAGAGCTCAATGGGTGACCGAACGGGTCACGTTATGTCTAATATATATATTGTAAGTGTCCGGCTGGGAACCTCGAGGTTCCGCTGGCTCGATTCCGGTCCACGCCAATCAGCGTATGAGTAGCACATGGATATGTACGATAAAATGAGGACGCTGATGGTAGGAGTGGCGCTAGACGCCCAGACAGTCTCTTGCTCTAGCGCTAGTGAAAGGGGATAGATCTCTTCGCTGTCTGGCTGATACCGACTTTAGGCCACTCTGACGACTTTACTTATATATATATATATATATATATATATATTGCGAATAAAAAGCCTTAAATACCTGGATCGTGATATTAGACGGTCTAAATAAAGAATATACGGTGGGCTGAAGAAGCTCTGTGGGCCCTAGATACCCACGAGTGGAAATGGTCCATAATCACGATACCCATGGAACACCCCAATGGCCCAGCACTCGAATGGATCGAAAAAAACTACCCGACAGAAGACGTCCGTCTGTTCCATTGTTCTAGCACGAATAAAAAAAATGTTAACCCAGGAATTTTACCCATCATCCTCGAGAGGATGTGACACAGAACGGGCAGTCAAGAGGATTGAACACTTATTTAAGTAGTATTATCTGCGTTATTCGGACTATTGTCCCCATCGTCATTGTTATTTGTACAACGTTTCGGCGATATGCCCTTCCGGCCTTCTGCAGGTATTTTCTGTCGGACTCGGGAACTTCTTTCGGAGTCCGAGTAGGTTCCACGATCCGACAAGAAATACCTGAAGAGGCCGGAGGAATAATGCCGAAACGTTTGTACAAATAACAATAAAGAGGGACAATAGTTCGAATAATTCAGCATAATACTAATCATCAAACCTCATCTCAAACATTCAGAGAAATTACAAGTGGTTACTTAAGTAGTTAAAAAATATCCAAACAAAAATATTCGCCCCAGAATCTTCCCCCCCCAAAGCTCTGCTCACGATCCTGATGACCTACTCACTCCTAATGACTATTCTCCTTACACTGACCTACCCCGACTATCAAATTCTTCTGTAATACATTCACACATTTGACCCACACTCCAAATATCAAATTTTCTTCTTCTCTTCTCTTCTTTGACTAAAAAGCAGAATGTACTTATGTCAATAAAGTTCTGAAGAACCTTCATCCAATATATGAGGCGAATATCAATTGAATTTATGCTGTCTGTGTTTTATATCACACTTTCTCTATTCTCAACATAATCTAGAATACTACTATTGTTGCATACCCTCTTCATTACTTCTTTACTACTCTATTCTTCTGGCGTCTTTGGGAATCTTATAAATTCTTGTCTTGGTCTGAATCTTCTAAGGTCTGGACTTTCTTGGGGGACTTCGGGTCTGGTCTTCTATTGGGGATTCTCTCTTATCAGAAGCGTGTCATTGTTAGTTTTTAGAGGTAATAACACAAGACTCCGATTTCTTTGATGTTACTTTATTTTAAATCCCCAACCAGAATCTGCGCAGATGAGAACGGCGTGCGTAAACGCGACTTACAACTACGAGCCTCGGCTCCTACCTTCTAACTGACTGAAACTTACTTACTATCTAAACCGGAAGAGAGGGTCTTCTCTACCGGTTCCTCACGCTATCCCGGAATAGCGGTTAGGACTGAGGTCAAGCTTGTCACTCATCTTCAAGGCCGTCGAGCTGCACTTAAAACGCATCTTGTTTCTACACTATTGCACAAATATTAGGTATCTAATAATTATGTAAACACTATTATCTGCGTTATTCGGAATATTGTACATAAAAAACTGCCTATATAAGATTATTTTCGAATCTAGGAGCATTTTTTCATAGTTATTGATGCAGATAATAGTAATCATCAAGCCTCATTTCAAACATTCAGAGAAATAGTATAAATACATGTTCTTCTACAAGTATGAATTTAGCTTTGATATCTTATCTATAATTGGAGATTCGGTGCTCTCTTTTTGTAACCGAACTACGTAATTGTTTACATTACAATACCTCATGAATTGTGTAAGTTTTATCAATGGGTATTACTTTACATCTATAGTCAAAATCATTTAACTACATAGAATAAATCTTATGCTCTATGAAGGTCTGAGTAAGATTTGCCTCAAATCAGCTTCATGTAGCATTTTTTTTTTTCAAAAATCTATCGCTTAATGGTCTTATTTTTGAGGTTTAGAGAATTTACTGACACACCGCTTCACGGTCGAGAAAGTTCAAGAGTGCTAACAATACTTAGTAAGAATTATAGCTTCAATTGATTCAATTGAAATGTATCATTATTTATATTGTTTTGCTGAAGGCAGTTACAATGCGTATATAATATATTTTCGTAACGCGAAACTGCTAATTGTTTATATTACAATACCCTCATGAATGTGTGTAAGTTTTATCAATGGGTATTGACTTTACATCTATAGTCAAATCATTAATACATAGAATAAATCTTATGTCTTATTATGTAAACCTTTTATTTCTTATGATACTATGTATCATATAAGAAATAAAGGTTTACATAATATATGGAGTGGTTAATTTCACAGTGGTTTTAACAAAAACGTGTTTAATAAATAATTACTTGGGTTATTGATCTCTAATCCCACATGGAAGCAGCTGTATGGCCACCTGCCCCCATCTTACAAACATCGAGTAAGACGGACTAGGCACGCGTTTTTGTTAAAACCGTTTGAAAATTAACCACTTCAATATTATTTCTTAATGATACATGAATACATTGCAGGATTTTAAACACACTAACACATGGGCTGATTTGAGGCAAATCTTACTCAGACCTTCATAGAGACATAAGATTTATTCTATGTATTAATGATTTTGACTATAAGATGTAAAGTAAATACCCATTGATAAACTTCACAATTCATGAGGGTATTGTAATGTAAACATTACGTAGTTTCGGTTACAAAAAGAATTATATACGCATTGTAACTGCCTTCAAGCAAAAATATAATAATAATATATTTCATTTAGTCAATGAAGCTATAATGCTTACTAAGTATTGTTAACACTCTTGAACTTTCTCGACCGTAAACGGTGTTCAGTAATAATCTTAACCTCAAAAATAAGACCAATTAAACGATAGATTGTTTTGAAAAAAAAATGCTTTATTGTAAATCAACTATACCATTAAAAATATTTGATTTGAAAATATACTTATTTTGTTCACTCGCCAGAATTATTCATAACATATGAATATAGCATGTCTACTTGAATAAATTAACACTAAATCTAGCCATCACCAGTGACTGTGGAATGTTTGTTTGTTTTGTTTTGTTTTTTTACGGCATATCAACCTCAGTGGGTCATTTAATGCCGATAAAGTTGTGAAATAAATCAATTCTTAATGGATAATACAATTTTTTTTTATAAATT
>CM042151.1:103741781-103776781 GCA_023376005.1 Doryteuthis pealeii
TGGGTGCTTGGGCTGATGTGACCAATCGATTGATCAGAGGGAGCCTCTCCAAACCACCCGTCTGGGCCTAACTAAGGGCCAAAAGGTCATGGGCAGCTCAGAAACCAGGTACCATCCCTAAGCATTTTCACAAAGAATATACCGCTTAATTATCGAATGTTGTATACCCTTTCCTTACTTCTATTATTCTTCAGCTCATCTTTGGTATCTTACGTTTTCTTTCCAGCGTCTGGCCCTAGTCTTGGGGACTTCGTATCTAGTCTTCTATTTCTCTGTTCTTGCTGGTTGGTCGTCCTTGATTCATTTCTTCTTCTAGGTCAGTCTTGTTGCCAAGACATTCATCAACCACAAAACCATATTATTTATTTAAACTTCACTTAACTAAACATATTCATCTAACTAACATAGCGCGCGTATGCAGTGAGTCCCAGCTAAGGCATCTTATCTGCCTGACGTCCAAGCTGAAACTGAGAGCCAACCAGGTCCCACGTGACTTCACGTATTTCGCGGGCTTTCTGTAATATTCCATAGAAAGTCCCGCCCGTGATATGAAGAGGGGCCATCCCTTCAGAAATACAGGGGATTGACAATAATCTATGCATAGATTATGTAACACGAAGCGTCCAATAGATTTACAGGAAACTTTGCTCGTTAGTAATTTTCTAGAGAGAGAGAGAGAGAGAGAGAGAGAGAGAGAGAGAGAGAGAGAGAGAGAGAGAGAGGGGGGGTCTCTAACATTTTGGTGGGTGGGAAGGAACCGTAAAATTCTCATTGTTTCCAAAGATATTAGATGCTTCAATAGGAAAATTACCGATTTTTCTTTGAGGATAAAAATTTTGACGGCTGTTTAAAAATATTAGTTTATTTCTCTTTTGGATATTAAACTATTTATTACCTTTAAGCACCCCATCTGCGATCTCGATTCAGAAGGACATGTTTTTCATTTACACCGTCAAAATCCGGTTGTTTGGTGACAGACGATTTTTAGACGTATTTTTAAATTATAAAACTACCCCCTAACCCCTAACCCCTATCCCTAACCCCTAGCAAAATATCTTTTTAAATAAATACTTTTTAATAAAACTATAAACGAAAGACACGTTTTATATTAAAATAGATTTTATTTAATCAGAAGAGAAATGCATGCAGATATGTTTATTTCAATAGTATTTTTTTTTAAATAAAAATAGTTTTTTTATTGACAAAAACTTTAAACAAAACACAAGTTTACACGGGAATAGTATTTTTTGCATAATTCCCTTCCGCTTACTAGATGGTTTACAGTCTTATCTCTGTCACCGCACAGTGTACATTTACAGTTTTGTTACAGTTCTTAGTTTTTCACACCAGCATTAGCTGATGGTATTTCCCTGGAATCTGAGTGATAACAAGTCTCCTCAGGTCTCCAGGACTCTTCTGAGTATTCTAGCCGATTGCAGCAGTGCAGTAATCTGGATGGCCTCAATTCTTCCTTTGATTTCCAGATCCTCCAGTCTTTTTCCAAGCTTTTTGGACCGTTCCAAGTGCACCAACTACAATTGGTATCACTTTGACTTTCATATTCCACAGCTTTTTCAATTCCCTGGCAAGGTCCAGGTATTTATCCATCTTTTCATTTTCCTTCAGATTCACCCTGTGATCTGCTGGAACCGCAAAGTCCACAAATTGACATGTTTTCTATTTTTAAATTTTTTAAAAAATCAAAATTGAAAACTATTTAAGTATAAAACTTAAGCCTTTGGGTTGTAAATATAGATGAACAAACTTTTAAAAAATCTTACAGTGAAATTCTAATGCAAAAAAAATCGTCTGTTGTTTGTAAATAAACAACCGGAAGTTTACAGTGAAAAGCAAAAGGTGTTCCTTTCAAAACAGTTCTCAGCTGGGGTGCTTATTGGTTACTTGGTTCGGTTTTATTTACAGCTTCATATATAAGCAGTGTGTGCAGTTCAAGACGCCATCTTGGTTATATCTTCTTTCCCTAAATCTCGTTCTTTTCCTTAATCTCGTTACCCCGAGATCGTCATTATATTACTGTTGGATTATTTGGTGATATAAGCCGTGCTACCATACACCACTTAAATTTATAAACTAAGCAAGGTCACGTGTTTAAAACCTCAGCCAATCAACAGCCCGAATGCGTGGCTGGTTACCTACTTAAGCACTGATACTGAGAAACGTCCATTTGCAATCATTGACGAAGGACTTGCAATACTGAGGAGCACCAAGGAACAACCAAAGGATTATTTACCAATGATATCCACTGGACAATTATAACAATTACACATAGTACGAGCACATTTTCCAATGAATGCTACACGCAATAATTCTCGAATATCCAAATTGTTCCTGTACTTCGTTTTTATCACATTTATTATAGACTAGCAGCGGCTACCCGGCGTCGCCTGGGTAGAGGGGGATTTTTTAATGTTAGTCCCGCAGATCCCTTATTACTGAATCGTGAGTTGAATCCTCGGGGGATGCCCCATTTAACCCCCTATGTAAAAAAAATAGACCTTGCATTGATCCAGCTCCTCTGAAAGGAAATGTTAATGTCTACTATCTAAAATATTAAATAAATAAAAAATCCATGCTGTTATCATTTAAATTTATTTTTTTAATTATCTTCACGAATATAAATCAAATCTCTATTATTTTTGCTCAAAAACCAAGACCTGGTGATATTTAATGTGTATATATATTTACTTTGTCGTTAATTGTTTCATTTTCGAAGTTTCCTCCGGACATACAGATACACACAACTGTCCTTTATATATGTATAGATTATTTAAGATAGATAAGCTTGAATTGCGACAATATCTGGGACGACAATAAAAAATAGAATTTCTCGGCATTATAATAGATAGTTATATGAGTACTTTAAATAAGAATCCGTGAAGGTAATTTTAAATTACAAATTAACCACAAGTTACTTATGATACAAGCCCTCTGACATTGAATTTTTAACTCCCATCCCATCAGGTAATATTTTTCAAAAATTAACTTTTACACCACCCGGAGGGCGTTTTTTTAATTTTGCTAGTATTTGTAATACATTTTTATTTTATTTCGCTATTCTTTTCTCAAAGTTCTGAGGGAATAACATTATTGTTACTAGCTAAAATATTCGCTCTCCACCGGGCACAAATATTTAAGTCTTAATATAAGATATTACTAAAAAGGACCTGTGGATATACCAACGTATAATAATTTAATTATTACAACGTTTGACGTGTTTACATAAGAGCTATTGCTAAATAATTCAATGTGTAAAAAATATAATAATCTTGATTTAACCCTCTCACTCTTTTTATTTATTTCTTTCCTTCTTTTCATCTTCTCATTAAGTTCAATTGAAACAGATTAGCGTTATAACTTCTGCGCGCTCGCCCCCTCTCTATCTTTTAGAGTTCAGAGTATAATTCACGTATATTAAGTTTGTTTCAGTAAGTGGTGAGGACTTGCACTCAATAGCTGCCCGTCTCTTTGGAGATCAAGGTGGCAGTGCTGAAATTTACAAAAAGGAAATTAGGTTTCTATAAAACAACGGAGGCAAACAGACAATAAAATAGCCATTGTGGTAAAAAGCAGAAAATGAACAAAGTTGGTATTTTTAGAAATATATTTCCAATTTTTAGTTTATATGTATGGTTGCCGTACTTCAAAACCATACATTTTTTAAAATCATGTGTAGCACGTGCTTCACGGACCCGCACTGGTCCGGAGTAGCGGCTATTGTTACATAATTATTAGATACCTAATATTTATGGCAATAGTGTAGAAATCAAAATGGCCGTTATAAGCTACAGCCCACGGCATTGAAGGATGAGTGACAAGGCTTGACCTCACTCTCACCTTGCCTTCCGGGGATAAATCGTGAGAACCGGAAGGCATAGAAGACCCTGTCTTCCGGTTTAAAGTTAGTCAGTTAGTCAGTCAGTTAGCAAGTAGGAGCCGAGCTCGTAGGATGTGAGTCTCACCTTCGCAGATCTCTGGGTTGGGGATTGAAAATAAAGTAACATCAAAGTAAATCGAAGTCTTGTGTTTATTACCTAAAAACTAACAATGACACAGGGCTTCTGATAAAGAGAAATCCCCAATAGAAGACCAGACCCGAAGTCCCCAAGAAAGTCCAGACCTTAGAAGATATCCAAGATGATAGAAGAAATACCAAAGCCGGCCGGAATAAAAAACGACTAGAAGTAAGAAGTAAAGAAAGGGTATGCAACACTATGAGAAGCACTGTTCTAGATAATTCTGTATGTTCTCGATTCTTCTTCTGATTTCCAGTTCTACCAATTTCTTTCCTAATTGGTTGATTGGGTTTTACGGCATGTCAACCCTTATTGGTTCATTTTATGCCGAAGATGTTTTTTGTTTTAGTAATATCTGTGTTATTCGGACTATTGTCCCCATCTTCATTGTTATTTGTACAACGTTTCGGCTGATATGCCTTCTTCAACGTTTCGGCTGATAGGCCTTCTTCAGGTATTTCTTCTCGGACTCGGGAACCTTCTTTTCGAACTCGGGAACCTTCTTTTCGAACTCGGGAACCTTCTTTTCGAACTCGGGAACTTTCTTGTCGTAATCGGGAGCCATCACGGAACTTTGAACCTAACCCTTTATTCAGTCCACGGGGGTATCCTGTTCTCATTCTGCTAACCATAGCTGGGGTAGGAGTTGTGTTAATTATTATTATTTTCCGAACGTCTGTTATGTGTAACATTACTTTATCGATGCATCAGCATTTAGAAGATTCAGATGTGTCTTCTCTGCACGGATGAAATTCGTCTCCCTCTCCTAATTAGCACAACTCCTACCCCAGCTATGGTTAGCGGAATGAGAACAGGATACCCCCGTGGACTAAATAAAAGGGTTAGGTTCAAAGTTCCGTGATGGCTCCCGATTACGACAAGAAGGTTCCCGATTTCGAAAAGAAGGTTCCCAAGTCCGAGAAGCTTCCCGAGTCCGAGAAGGTTCCCGAGTCCGACAAGAAATACCTGAAGAAGGCCGGAGGGCATATCGGCCGAAACGTTGTACAGATAACAATGAAGATGAGGACAATAGTCCGAATAACACAGATAATACTAATCTTCAAGCCTCATCTCAAACATTCAGTGAAATGTTTTTGTTTCATTCATTCTGGATGGGTACTTTTTTAAAAACTTATTTTTAACACAAATTTTTTTAAACTCATGTTTTTTTCTATTTAACCTATAGATGAGACCCTAACAGGTACTACCACTCCAGCTCGCAGTGAACCTTGGATTAATAGTGATGAAGGGTTACTTCACATTCCTCAGTTCCATAATTGGAACTTCCCCATAGAGTCAGTCACCGCCTTCTAGCACATTCATGATAGAAAAGGTTGGGGTTTGCCATAATCATATAGGTGCTCGGGCTGGGGGCGCGTGGACTAATGGTTAGAGTCGCAGGAAGTGAACTCGTCAACCCGAGTTCAATTCCTGGACGAAGCTGTTGGCATTTCACATGGCGCTAATACCATTGGGAAAGATATGAATCCAATTCTCCCTCCAGCTATGGGTAAATAGCAGGGAAGACTGGACTCTTTAACCATGGCTAGGTAACCAGTCTAGGAGAAGGAAAACTCTGAATTCAAACCTGTTAAACTTCGCTTAAGAAATTGACCTTGTGTCGCATCCTGCTTGTACGGAGGGGTTGGTAAATATATATAGGTGCTCGGGCTTGACGTGACCAGCCGATTGATCGGAGGGGACCTCTCCTACCAACCGTCTAGCCTAAGTAAAGGTCTAAGTGGAGTGTTGCAGGTCATGGACTGCTCAGCCACCTTACATACTTAAGTATCATGGGTCGCCACCCACGATCAACGGGTGGACCCGTTGTGTGTGTGGAGGGTGATGGTGTTACCCCCCTGCAGTGTATTCTAAAGACTCAGTCGACAGGGCTGCAGATCTTTAGGACTCTCCTCAGTATTCTTAATGCTGTAGTCTGGATGCTCTCGATTCTTCCTCTGATCTTGTGGTGGAGTTACCTGAAGGGGATGCAGTCAGCATATTCTATATATATATATATATATATATATATATATATATATATGTGTGTGTGTGTGTGTGTGTGTGTGTGTGTGTGTGTGTGTGTGTGTATTATACATCACCATGGCCACCAAACACAAATACGCTCTTTCATACGCACACACATGCGTGGATATGGTCATAACGTCACAGTCTACACGCATTTTTATGCACACGCGCATGACAACATACGCACACGTACCAACAAAAAGCGTATTCACGTAAACATGCAACACGAGAATACAGTTATAAAAAAAATACCATCAGTAACATTTTCAAAAAAAAAAATCATTTAACTAAAAATGCCATAACAAGACGACAACTACTTCAGTTCCAGTGTTCTTCTTCTGAAGAGATTTTATCTTGAAATATTAAGAATAAATCACAGGTTAACAAACAACACCATTGTTACCTTATTATTTTTTCTTTACGCCTGCATTGTGATAGCCTTCAAAATCAACCTCCAAACCAAGGGCATCAACTACAATTGGTATACCCGTCACCTTTATGTATAAAAGAAAAATGCATCTAATTTGAATCAATTAAGAATTTGTGAATATCTTAATCAAACCGTTCAGATTCGTTGATAACTGTTAACTTTGTGCAAGAAGGGGAAAAATAGAAAAGAAAAAAAAGAAAAAAAGAAAAAAGAAAAAGAAAAAAAATTCGTCTTTGGTCTGATTGTGATTCCTCGTTGATTTTGCAGTATTTTCAAATTAGATGCGCCATTTATCCAATAGGACCCCAAATAATTGTTCAGATTCCAGATGTCACGTGATTTATGGCGGCAAATTCACGCGCCATCTTCCTGCGAAGAATCACTTATTTGATACGACGTTTGTCTGCGTATTACACTCAGCCTCACCCACCCTGCACCCGGGCTTTTTTTTTTCGGTTCGGGACATAAATCAATGCCTCATTCGAAAGATAACCAGCCATTTACGGGGAACATGATTAGCATTTTGTGCCTTGTTCCCCCACCCTCACCCACCGAACGCTGGACATTCCATGATGGTTAACGATCTCGACTCACACACCATTGGGATATTTAGAATTCGCATATTACTTTTTGTTGTTTTCTCCTTTTCTTTTTGTCACTCACTCTCTCTCAAAAAAAAGAAGGATATCACTCTCTAATGGAGTCTTCAGATTGTGTGCTAAAGTCGACTGTGACCAACGGTTGATTTGGTCTTTGCCTTTTAAGATTCGACGGTTTTTTTTGGGTTTTTTATGGTGTAAAAACGCTTTTTATCTTTTTTTTTTTTGAGGGCATAAAACTTTTTTTCAGTGAGTAAAAATGATAATAATAATAATAATAATAATAATAATAATAAAGTAAAGCTACAAATACTTAGGAATTTTGCGGACAATATCATGCAAGCAGAAATGAAAGGAAAAGTTAAAAAAGAATATCTCAGGAGAACTAGAAAACTTCTAGAAAAAAACAAAAGATCAAAGGAATTAATACCTGGGCTGTTATAAGATACTCAGGGACCATAAAAGGACAGAATAGACAAAGGACGAGAAATGGCCAGGATGAGTAAAGAAGAGGGGAAAGAGAGGAAAGAAACCACAATCCAACAACTTGAAGATTACACAAGGAAGAGCAAAGACAAATTACTTATGGCGGCCAACAATAGTAGAAACGGCAGATGGACAAACAGAAAAACGACAAAGACTAGAAAACAAAAATGGGAAGAAAAACAATTATATGGACGCTTCAAACGACAAATAGATGAAGTTGCACATGAAAAGACTTTGACATGGTTAAGAAAGGGAAACCTCAAAAGAGAAACAGAATCACTTATAATTGCTGCACAAAATAATGCCATAAGGAAAAACTACATCAAAGCGAAAATTGATAAGACCCAACAAAATAGTAAATGTAGACTTTGCGGTAATAGAGATGAGACTGTTAACCATATATTCTGCGAATGTAGCAAACTAGCACAACGAGAATACAAAACTAGACACGACTGGGTTGGGAAGGTGATCCACTGGGAATTATGCAAGAAATTAAATTTTGACCACACAACAAAATGGTATATGCATAAACCAGAATCTGTTCTTGAGAACGAAACGCATAAAATTCTCTGGGACTTTGAAATTAAAACGGATCACCTTATCCCAGCAAGAAGACCAGACCTAGTGTTGATAAACAAAAAAGAAAGAACTTGTCAACTGGTGGATTTTGCAGTGCCAGCAGATCACAGGGTGAAGTTAAAGGAAAATGAAAAAATAAATAAATATCTGGACCTTGCCAGAGAACTGAAAAAGTTATGGAATATGAAAGTGAAAGTGATACCAATTGTAGTTGGTGCACTTGGAACAGTCCCAAAAGGATTGGAAAAGGGTCTGGGAAGTCTGGAAATCAGAGGAAGGATTGAAACCATTCAGAACACTGCACTGCTGCAATCTGCCAGAATACTCAGAAGAGTCCTGGAGACCTGAGGAGACTTGCTGTCACTCAGACTCCAGTGAAAGACAATCAGCTAACACTGATGTGAAAACTCAAAAGGAGTAATAATAATAATAATAATAATAATAATAATAATAATAATAATAATAATAATAAGTGCGTAAAAATGTTGTTTATATTTTTATTGTTTTTTATTTTTATTTTGAGTACGTAAAACATGGATTTTTTTCTGTGCGTAAAAACATTTTAAAATTTTTTCAGTGTGCAAAAATGTTAATTTCACACACACACACACACACACACAACACACACACACATATATATATATATATATATATATATATATATGAAGTGAACAAACAATGTGTTTGAGATGGCGATAGCCGACAATTTTTGGGTGATTATGTGCTTAATTGAAGTCATGCCTAATTTGAAATTTAATTCATTATAATTAAATGAATTAGGTGTGCATATCGGTTTAAATGTAAGGCGTAAACAAATCAAGAAAAAGTCAATCTCTGTATGTACATTTCAGCCTATTAGGCCTCATCAGCAGAGTTATAGACAGGGCAGTGCTTTGTACGTGATTCGAAAGCACTGCCCTGTCTATAACCAAACTTAAACAAGAAATTGTTATTTTTCAAACTCTAGGAAGATAATGTGTGTGTAGACAGTGCCATGAGAGGAACATATTGAAGAATCTCTTATGAGGAAATTATCGAAACGACCCAATATCAGTAGGCAGAAAGAATGGCTAGTGATCACGCTGTGTGTCGGTAGATGTGAGATGCCCAGATTTAATTTGCCATTCTTCAAGTAAAACCTTAAATAATCTTTGCCTAACTGGAAAAAAGAAAAGAAATACCATACGCAACATAACAGAAAAGGCCACAAAGTGATTGTGGTAGAAAAGAAATAGCGTATGGAAAAATAGAAATTAGAAACATACCGAACTGGCGGTAAAACCATCCGTCACAGAGTAAAGCTTTCGTCTATGTGAAATAGGTCGAAACTAATACTATAGCAGAAAAAATATTCATAGGAAAAGTTACCAACGTGGAAGGCCGGAAATAATTGCTCATTGGTCAAATCACAGCCTGTCCACATGTATAAAGGACAACACCCGTTAGCTGAGAGGAACACAGGATGTGCTGACAAACAAACGAGATCAATCTCGGCCGGGTCACTTTAGCGAGGGAGTATGAAGCTGAAAGACCCGAAATCCCTCCAATGAACTAAAGAACATCACTTATGATGTATCCAACTGCATCTTAGAGATGTATTTAAAAAAACAACAAACAAAAACAAATGAAAGGAAAAGTTAAAAAAGAATATCTCAGGAGAACTAGAAAACTTCTAGAAACAAAACTTAACAGCAGAAATCTGATTAAAGGAATTAATACCTGGGCTGTCCCCATTATAAGATACTCAGGACCATTCTTAAAATGGACAAAAGAAGAACTCAGACAGATAGACCAAAGGACGAGAAAATTAATGACCATGCACAAGGCTCTCCACCCTAGAGATGATAGAGATAGATTGTATGTGTCAAGAAAAGAAGGGGGAAGAGGTCTTGCCAACATAGAGGAATGCGTAGAAACCACAATCCAACAACTTGAAGATTACACAAGGAAGAGCAAAGACAGATTACTTATAGCGGCCAACAATAGTAGAAACGGCAGATGGACAAACAGAAAAACGACAAAGACTAGAAAACAAAGATGGGAAGAAAAACAATTATATGGACGCTTCAAACGACAAATAGATGAAGTTGCACATGAAAAGACTTGGACATGGTTAAGAAAGGGAAACCTCAAAAGAGAAACAGAATCACTTATAATTGCTGCACAAAATAATGCCATAAGGACAAACTACATCAAAGCGAAAATTGATAAGACCCAACAAAATAGTAAATGTAGACTTTGCGGTAATAGAGATGAGACTGTTAACCATATACTCTGCGAATGTAGCAAACTAGCACAACGAGAATACAAAATTAGACACGACTTGGTTGGGAAGGTGATCCACTGGGAATTATGCAAGAAATTAAATTTTGACCACACAACAAAATGGTATATGCATAAACCAGAATCTGTTCTTGAGAACGAAACGCACAAAATTCTCTGGGACTTTGAAATTAAAACGGATCACCTTATCCCAGCAAGAAGACCAGACCTAGTGTTGATTAACAAAAAAGAAAGAACTTGTCAACTGGTGGATTTTGCAGTGCCAGCAGATCACAGGGTGAAGCTAAAGGAAAATGAAAAAATAGACAAATATCTGGACCTTGCCAGAGAACTGAAAAAGTTATGGAATATGAAAGTGAAAGTTATACCAATTGTAGTTAGTGCACTTGGAACAGTCCCAAAAGGATTAGAAAAGGGTTTGGAAAGTTTGGATATCAGAGGAAGGATTGAAACCATTCAGAACACTGCACTGCTGCAATCTGCCAGAATACTCAGAAGAGTTCTGGAGACCTGAGGAGACTTGCTGTCACTCAGACTCCAGTGAAAGACCATCAGCTAACACTGATGTGAAAACTCAAAAGGAGTAAAATAATAATAATAATAATAATAATAATAATAATAATAAGGGAGAGTTATCTTCCCTAACGATTCGAACCGGATACTCTCTAAAAAGGAGGGGGACAAAATACTGACGGCCAGAGAGACAAGAACCGGGCCCGATACGTGACACACGCGTATCCTACATCAAGCCGAACTGAATCCAAAACTATCCCACTGTATCCCTTGTCAGTGAGAATAAATAAAACAAATATTGTTATTGTTAACATATTCCCTGTTTTTATTATCATTTCTGTATATCCTACATCTCGGGATATAACAACAACAACAACAACAACAACAACAACTACAACAACAACAACAACAACAATAATAATAATAATAATAATAATAATAATAATAATACAACGGCTAGCAAGATGTGACATTAAGTTTAAGGATAAAACTCACCATTACTTTTTATGTCTTTTCATTTTCTTTTTCTATTAATATATTTATACTCTTGTTCCTTAATCTTCCGACCGTTATCATCTTGTAAATGGAACCGCTCCAAAATGTCAATATGCTCTTGGCGGCAAAACTTCTGGGTGCATCACGTGATTGCAATGTCCAATCACAGAAAGCTTTCCCTCACTTAACTCCACACATAGAAATAAGTGACGTATTTTACAACACTACAAGGTTCAGCTAAGAAAATTCGGACAAATAAATGATGTGTTTATTTTTACTATTTGAAAATCTGGACTGATAAAGTTCACTTCATGCTACAATAAAATAATACAACGGCTAGCGAGATGTGTGATATTAAGTTCAAGGATAAAACTCTCCCTAACTTTCTTTGTCTTTTCAATTTCTTTTTCTCTGATAATAATCACTCTATGTATTTTAGCAACTTCAACACGTGTGATAAAAAAAAATATACAGCATCTCGTAATCTTGAAATCACACTTCAGATTTAATACTTTTACTCATTTAACAATCTCAGAATGTTATAATAAAAAAGAAGAAACTTGTCTAAAGAAAATACAGTCACTTGGAGGCGTGTAGTCAACTTTCAATGGCTACTAGATTATCGCCAGAGAAGAATAGATCAGCAAAGTATGTGGAGAAAAAAAGAAAGGAAGAAAATTGTCTAAACAAATAGCAAAAAAAAAAAAATTAAAAATAAATAAATAAATAGATGAATGAATAAAAGTCAAGCGATAATGAAAATACCCTGTCGCAAAATGTTGGAAGTACTTATGTCTAAGTCAGTGACCGCATGACTGGCACACATTTTTTTTTCTAAATAGTCGATGATTTTGTCGGTGTTTCTGTTTTTTTTTGTCCACAATAATAAAGGTCTCTAGAAGAAGCATAGTTGGTTGCTATCGTTTCCTCGTACGATATATATATATATATATATATATATATATATATATATATATATAAGAGTATTTTGGCAGCATTTTTTCTTTTATACAAGTTTTGTTGAACTGTACAGACAATTCTTGTCGGACGAGTTTTTGGTTGATCCTTTCTAATTTTCGGGCCATCGTTTTGGTGTCGGGGTGGAACTGGTGTAACAGTCCACCAAAGGTTTCAAAACAAGCGTTTTCTTTCTTTCTTTCTTTCTTTCTTTCTTTCGTATGAGTGTGTTTCCTGTAAATATCGCAAATAAAGAGATACAAAAAGAAAACATTCTATATTTTTCTAAAAAAAACTTTCAAATGTTTGAATTTATCCAATTCAAAGAAAAATCCGTTTTTGATTGCGTGACAACAAAAATAAAAATAAAATTTAAAAAAAAAAGAATTGTAAAAGATTGTTTAATCCATATTTATCAAACTGATTATAATTTCCATCCCATAATTATTTTTACGTTTAGTTTATAAAATTGATATGCAAACGCAACAACTACTAAAGGGAATCAAAAGATTTGCAATATTCAAACAACTTGTTTGCTAGCATTCAAAATAGAAGCCATCTTTAAAATTTAAAAAAAAAAACATACTAAAATGGCGGTATAAATTTACTTTACTTTTCAGAACATAAAATCCACCCTTTTCAAATAATACAAATATTCACTTTGTGTAGATTTTAAAATAATCTCAAGGTAACTTAAATTAAAAAGGATTATAACCATATCTTATTATAATGGAGATTGTGTGTTTTTCTGTCTGTAACCGAAACTATATTCCTACTACAGTTACAATTCTCTTAGTTATTGACGTCACATTCTCCATGATTTTATTTTTATCTAAACCTCAATTATTAATAAAATTGTCTTACATTATTAATACTGTTAACTATGTCTACATACAAACAACATGCAATTATATTTATATATACAACAAAATAGCGCTTTACAATGTGAACTGGAAGGCTAATTTGCATATTAATATTAAAAAATCGAATTTAATAAATATGTGCTTAGTATTATTGATTTCTAACTGTTTGGTTTTAATTTAATGAATATAAGTAAAAATCTCTTCAATGAATCTTAAATGAAATCCATTAACAAGATAAAATAACTGTCATTTTATTCTTTACTTCCTCTTATAACTAAATACTTAAATTAGAAAAAATAACAATGAAAGACGAGAGTGATGGAAGAGTAAGTTTCAGTTGTTCCATTTTTTATTATACTCCCTTTGTTTCAAATCTTTTATTATACTCCCTCTGTTTCAAATCTTTTTATCTGTATTCTTATTTAGTTTCATTAGCCTTTCTAATTTAATACAATATTTTATTACATTAAAACTTAAATACTTGCACCCGGAGGGTGCATATATTTGCTAGTTTTTTTAATATCTAAAGATGAATTACTTCATTTTAATTTGTAAGTGAAATTATATATGTTGTTGAGTTAGTTGATATACGACAGCTAGGTACCCAACACGAGCTCCAAACAGAATTAATAAGGTACAAACTGTTATAGGTGATATACCCTATAGACTATAGTGGAATGCGCCGACGGTTACTATAAGTAACAGGAACAATTATGGTTTGAGGAAGCCAATGCGAGTCAGATCGTAACTCTATTTGTCGGACGCAATTCCCACTTTTCTTTACTGTAATTGTCTACTCTTTTGTTAATACATTTTCCTACATTTGTTACCCGTCGTTTTGTATTATTTTGACCCCTTGAAACCTCACAACACAAACAAAAGCTCCCAACAGAATTAATAAGGTACGAGAAAAAAAAAACATATACAATTAACTATGTTTATTGCATATAACTTAAATAACAGTATTACAAAGTACAAGTTATATTTATCAAATTAATTATATCTGTCTTAATTTATATAGTGAGAGAAGAGACTTACCTCGTGCAAAACTGGCGAGGACTTGCTTTGCGTGCAAATCAACCTTGCCTGAGACATCGGAACTGAACGGGTGAACGAGAAGTGGGTGTAGTCAGGCATGCAATATTGAAAAGTTTGAGAGGAGAAGGAAAGCCTCTTTATAGAAGCGCCTGAGGCATTATGGGTAGAGGTTGGAGATAAAACGTCTACTTCTTTAATAAGCCTCTTAGGGGACCATGTTTCCTTTGAATCATGACCAGTTAAGAACTGAATAATATGCATTTACAAAGTCTAATTAACTGCTAATAATCTATTATATCGTGTCCCATTTCATTGCTATATGATTCAGGAGATCTCTCCTTTGTAAACATATCTCTCCCTTCATAGTATAAAGGTTAACCGGAAGCGATAACGTTAATCTGTTTCAATCGAACATAATGAGAGAGACAGAGTTAAATAAAGATTATTATACTTTTTACATATTGAACTATTTCACAATAGCTCTTAAGTAAACTTATCAAATGTTGTAATAATTAAATTATCATACTATCGTATATCCACAGGTCCTGATAATAATAATAATAATAATAATAATAATAATAATAATAATAATAATAATAATAATAATGCCATAAGGACAAATTATATCAAAGCGAAAATTATTAAGACCCAACAAAATAGTAAATGTAGACTTTGCGGTAATAGAGATGAGACTGTAAACCATGTACTAAGCGAATGTAGCAAACTAGCACAACGAGAATACAAAACTAGACACGACTGGGTTGGGAAGGTGATCCACTGGGAATTATGCAAAATAATTAATTTTGACCATACAACAAAATGGTATATGCATAAACCAGAATCTGTTCTTGAAAACGAAACGCATAAAATCTCTGGGACTTTGAAATAAAAACGGATCACCTTATCTCAGCAAGAAGACCAGACCTAGTGCTGATTAACAAAAAAGAAAGAACTTGTCAACTGGTGGATTTTGCAGTTCCAGCAGATCACATGGTGAAGCTAAAGGAAAATGAAAAAATGGACTAATACCTGGACCTTGCTAGAGAACTGAAAAAGTTATGGAATATGAAAATGAAAGTGATACCAATTGTATTTGGTGCACTTGGAACGGTCCCAAAAGGATTGAAAAAGGGTTTGGAAAGTCTGGAAATCAGAGGAAGGATTGAAACCATTCAGAACACTGCACTGCTGCAATCTGCCAGAATACTCAGAAGAGTCCTGAAGACCTGAGGAGCTAACGCTGATGTGAAAACTCAAAAGCAGTGAATAATAATAATAAAGATAGTTGAATCAAAATTGATTTACTACTAACAAGTTAATTGAATGCAGTAGGACCTTGGTTCTCGAACGACTCTGAAGCCAAACAATTCAGAGTTCGAACAAAAAATTGAGTAAAGAAGGCTTCTGTTGTCGAACAGATTTTTGAACTTCGGACACACGAGTCAAACCAATGAAAACGGAAGTCGCCCGAATGACTGCCGAGACAAACCGAAGACAATGATATCCCTAAATGTAACAATAATATGAACATTAGTTACATAAATGAGAGTAACCTCTTTCACTTTGAGGAAGCCGTATGTTTTGATCGGCCATTTTCATTTCGCCGTAAATCTACACTGAAAATACGAATACAACTGCATATTTTAACACGAAAATATCATAAAATGTGTTCTTAATTGTGCTTGCGCATTATTTGAAAAGAACACATTTTATGATTTTTTTTTGTGTTAAAACATGCGGTTGTATTGATTCGAACAAATTCGTATTTTCAGTGTAGATTTACGGTGAAATGAAAATGGCTGACCAAAACATATGGCTTCCTCAAAGTGAAACAAACAAGGGGAGGTTATTCTCATTTATGTAACTAATGTTCAGATTACCAATGAAACTCCTGTTACGAGTGTTGAATGTGGAAGTACGTTCACTTTCAAAGCTGGTAGAGGTTGGTTCGAAACATTTAATCACCGAACTAATATACATATATTTTTTTGTATTTACATTTCTGTGTTATCTGTTGTTTAAATACACGTCTTTCCATATCATAAATAACTGTAGGCACATAAAAAGGCATTCATTTTAGGGTTAAGAATGCATACATCATATTTACACAATTTCTTATGGGAAATATTGTTTCAGTTTTCGAATAAATCGGTTCTCGAATGTAAAGACCTTGTTGTAGAGGTCGCAAATAGTTTAGGTAGAGAATACTGATATATAGTGAGATATCTCTAAAAGCGTATGGTATGCAAAGAAGAAATAATGGACGAGAAAGTTTGGATTAAATCGTTTATTTTAGAATAAACAAAAACTGAAAATGCTGAAAGAAGGAAATTCCCCTTAAGCCGGTGAGTGAAATGGGGGCAGGCGCGTGTGGTTGAATGTCAGTTCTGGCTCTGCGTGGTGTGGGTGTGGGTATATGTGGTAGTAGATAATAAGTCAGGAAACTCTCTGTGGCCGTCAGTGGTAGTTGTAGTTTCGTGTCGGTAGGGTACGATGTAAGTTGATATGGTGACTTGAGTTGACAGTCGTATGGTAAAATTGATGATAGTCGTAGTCACTTCAGGGTTCGCCCGGTGTTGTCGGGTCAGGTGAGGGTAGGGGTATCGGGCCGGCTGTGGCGTAGGGTCGAAGCAAAGTTGAGTTGGTTGGGTAGACGCGGGTGTGCGTGGTAGTGGGTTCGGTGGTCCTTTTTATCTTGCCTGCCGGCCGGCGATACTCGTAGCTTAAAAGCCCTCGGTCAACTGCTTTGGTCCTCAAATGCCGGACATATAGTAACGAGATAGGCTCCAGAAAGGCCTTTCATGATTTTGGGGGGAAGGTTTTTTATTGGTCGAAAATCCGGATTCTGTTTATAATATTATTTTTTATTGTTTAAGAATTCCTTTCAAGCGGAACTCAGTCCTAGCCTATGCGCAAGAACTGTGTTAATTTGGTCAATTTGTTTTAGGGTACCGTTGGAGTAACTTCCGCTTAGCGTCTGCGATTTGTGTGTTTTGTTTTTAATTTGTTTTGTTGGCGAGTGGATGTATTGTGAAATAAGGATTATGAATCATAAAAGATATCTGTTTCTGTTATAACAATACGGAGAAATGATAAAACAAATGCATATGATCAGATGGTAACAAATAAATTTATTCAGAGAATAAATTTGCAGTAATCAACAAAATGTGAATTTTCAAAATAAATAATGTAGATATGATGTGGAAAGGTTTGCTAAGAAATGTGTAATGTAAAATGTAAAAGTTCGTGTGTAGAGTTTAGGAAAGTTCGTCAAAAAATGTGTAATGGTAAATGTGAAATGTTTATGTAGTCGTCAAAGTTCGATCAGATATGGACCAGAAATGAGAATTAAGTTTGTATATACGACCTGCTGAAACGGATTCCTGATGTTGAACGAAGTGGTATGAATAAATTGTAATAGTAAGAGTGTTGTAGTTGTGTTGAGGTAGTGGAATCGTTCGTTCGGTCATCTGTTTCTTGGTCGTGTTCTATCTGGCCGCGAGATCGGATCTGTGTGTTTGTTTGTTGTCGGTGTGTGTGTCGTATCTGACGGCGAGATGAATTCTGTGTAATTGTTGATTTCTTCTCTGTCTTTTATAATTATCAGGTGGATCAAAAAGTAATTAATTTTTTGAGCGCGAATGCGCGGACGTAGTAGAAAACAATGCTAACCTAGCCAATCGAACCTGACTTTTGTATAAACATTTGTTTTAATCACTTTTCCTTAAGTTTGGGGAAAAGATTGTGTTCGTGTGTTTGTTTTAATCTCTTTTCCTTAAGTTTGGGAAAAGAAATATATACATGTGTTTATTCTTATTTTTATACAAAATATAGGATTGTATTCTATAGATCATAAATTTAAATTAGAATTAAAATTAGTGGAATAGATCACTAATTAGGACTGAGCCTATTCTAGTAGTGACCATTCCAAGTGGAGTTTAACAGGTTTGAATTCAGTTTTCCTTTCCCTAGACTGATTGCCTAACCAAGGTTAAAGAGTACAGCCTGTCTTACTATTTATCCATAGCTGAAGGGAGTTTAGTTGGATTCATACCTTTCCCAAGGGTATTAACGCTATGTGAACAGTAGCTTTGTCTAGGATTTGAACTCGGATCGACGAGTCCATTTCATACGACTCTAACCATTACACCACGGCCTCCAACGTAATTTTGGAATGAATTATATTCGAGAACTGAGGTTCCGCTGTAATTGTAAATCACTTTCAGGCAAACATGGATTATCTCCCCTTTTTTCTTCTCTTGTTTGCAAACGATTTCTTTGTACGTCTTAAAAAGTTTGGAATTAATTGTAAAAAAAAAACAAAAAAACATTTCCCTTTGATTAAATTTTTTTTCTTTCTCTTCTCATCTACATTTTTCGGGCCTTAAATTGACAGTTGAAAGACAGACCCAAAATAATTCAGACAATCAACTTAGTAATTTTCCTCAATTTCCTTTTTCGCGCGCGCGCGCGTACGTGTGTGTGTGTGTGTGTGTGTGTGTGTGTATGTGTGTGTCTGTTTGGGTAAATTTGAAATAGGAAGAAAAAAAACATTAATTTTTTTGTTAATCGAAGATTTAATCATCAAATTCGACGATTATTTAAATTCGTTTATTCGTCTTTAAATATTTTAAGCTGATTAGAAGTTGTTTTTTTTTAACTTGTCAAGTTTTTTGTTTGTTTTAACTTTATTATTATTTATCTATTTATTAATTTTTTAAATAGTTGGTATTAATGACTGTTCCGTTTATTGAATCTATGGATGCTCATTATAGATACAATTATAGGGCCAGTTTAGCTCAGTCAGTAGAGCGTTCGGCTAGAAACTATAAGGTTTCCTAGTTCGATACCGGTCCTCGCCAACTCAGCGTATGAGTAGCACAAGGATCTGTGCGGTAAAGTAAGGAGCTGATGGTAGGTGTGGCGCTCCACCTCAGAAGCAAAAAACAATCTCCTTGTCTAGCGCTAGTGAAAAGGGGATATACTCCTCGCTGATTGGCTGATACCGACTTTAGGCTACCCTGACGACTTTACTTTATTTATACTTATATCTTAATAAACGCATGGAAACAGAAGCTTGGTAATTCTTAATTTATTTATATGTCTTTATAAAGTGTGTTTAGTAGGTACCACCAATCAGTTTAGGCCATCTTGAATAAAACGGAAATAAATATTTCCGAACTTTGTTTATCAAAAATCTCGTAAAAAAAAGATCGTACAGGGTTGTTACAAAGAAAAATCGTTAATTCAAAGATCAAATTATCCGATTGGGAAAAATTACATCGTTATCTTAAAAAATAAATAAACCTATCCGTATTACATGCGAAAGGGTAATTTTCAGGCCACAATTTAGACAGAAAAAAATACATATTATTACCCTCTTACGATTATGCATCTAAGTACGGATGGGTGTAACGGACAAACTTTTTTAGCCAAATTTTTTCTATTAAACTGAATAAAATCTTTAAAAACTTTAATATTAATTACTATTAAAATGAATAAAAACTTGAAAAAATTTCATCTTAAAATTTCGCAGTGAAATTGACGTTAAAAAATGTATTCGGTTTTAGAATTAATTTTCAAAATCGAAAATAAAATGAAAATTTGAATATTTTTTCTAAGAAAAAAACTGATAAAATAATCAACTTTTTATTCTAATTGGTCGAAAAAGTTAAATAAAATAATTTTTTACGCTAACAAAAACAAACTTTGGTTACTGAGAAGCGTCTCGTTTCTTTGTATAAAAACAAAACAAATATGTCAGTTTAGCGCTTCCGTATATTCTAAGAATCACACATTACTATTCAACAATAAAAATTACAAATTCTTTTAAAAATATTAATCGAGCTCGGATCGGACCAATGTTTAGTTCACCTGAATTCTAAAATTCATATTTTTAAATATTCGTGAAAAATTCGATTTTTTGACGCAGGAAAAAAAAAATTAATTTATTTCACGCAGAAAAGAAAAATATTAAATATCACAAAAGATTGAAAATCTCGTAAAAATTAATTTCTTAAAAAAAATAAATAAAAAAAAAAAATTTAATAGAAATTACATACCAATTACAAAAGCAAAAAAAAGTTTTCAAATATTAATATTATGACATTTTTTTTTCACTTTTTATTTCCGATTTCATTAATTTTTCCTCAAAAAACTACACCTAAAATTTCATTGATATAGTTATTCAGCCTCTTATCTTTATAGAAAAAAAGTTTAAAAAATTTTCTGACGCGTCATTTTTTTTTTAGCTCATAAAATAAAATAGATGGGGGGGAATAGACCTCGTAAAAAAATATTTCCCCTAATATATTTTAGAAAAAAACTATTTCAGATGTATTTACATCCGATGGTAAACATTTATGTAAATTTTCTTGAAAATCAGATTATTAATTGATTTTTCATAGAATTAAAAAAAAATCCTCTTATCGTAACTTGTTTTTGGCTACGTTAAATTTCAGTTGATTTAACAGTGCAAAAATGAAAACATTGTTTTTCAATCATAATTTTCATTATTTCCATATGCTGAAAAATTTTTTTTTTAAATCATCAGGAGTTTATTTTATGTTTTTTCTTTCGAATGGAAAAAAAATTTAAGAAAATATAAAATTTTCTGCAAGTTTCATTGTGTTAAATATCGGGGGTGGGGGGTGTAAATTTCACAGGGTCAAATTGGTGGTACCTAGTTTTTACGTGGTGCTTTTTACGCCGAACACCGACAAAAAAAGCGAAAGGAAATGGCCGTAAATAAAGACAGGAATCTGGGACGACAAAAGGTAAACAGAACCACAAATAATCCTTTGTAAACAATTCTAGCAACAAGTAACAAATCTAGCTTTAAGTAACTATTTATAATACAAATGATATACACTAGGTACTGGCAATTTTGTCATCTGCTCGGAATTTTAAAAGCGAATTAAAAATAATTAAATCTATTATTTAAAGTCAAACTTTTGTCTAAATCGATAAGTAGTAACATAATAACCATCATTAAAAAAAAAAAGAAAATATTATTACATATGCAGTTTATTTTTAATAGATTTAAAAGTATTTGTTTTGGTCAATTTCGACGCGATCCGCCATTCTGTCTCTTTTTCGATGGTTTTAGGTGCTTGTTTACAATTTTTATGTAACATTCGCGATTGCAAAAAATGTTACCAAAAATCAGGTAATTATCCGATTTTAATGAAATTTTCAGTATTGATTTATCAATTAATGAATTTTATAATGCATCAGTTATTTTATTTCAAAAATTTAATTTAGTATTTTTGCTATGAAAAATTAACATATAAAATTCATTTAAAATGTGAAAAGCCTGGTGTTCAGTTTAAAATCTTATATTTTTAGATTCTTGAAATAAATATGTATTTAATGCAAACCTTATTTTAGACACATAAAGTAATAAGTTTTGAAGAAAAACTCTATTGAAAATTTAGCCCCCCCCCCCCCACTTTTTAAACAGAAAAAATATCGATGTATAATTTTTTCTTTTATAAAATAATAGCCAATTAAATAATCATCGAAATGAGTAAAAAAGAAATCTCCAAAAGCATTTTTATTTATGTTTTTTTTTACATTTTATTTTCTGATTTTCGATACTTATTTTCTCATAGAAAAGCCCCCGTAAAAAATATTTTCTATTCACAACTTCGGTCTTTTATCCCTTTATTTATACTGTAATTAGTACAGAAAATGACCAACTCGCAAAAATGTTACGCCCCAAACTCCACCTCAGACGCTAAAATAATCTCCTTGGTCTAGCGCTAGTGAAAAGGGGATAGACTCCCTCGCTGCATGGCTGATACCGACATTAGGTCACCACGAACACGATTGATCTCTAATAGTACTGTCTTATTCTCCAACGTATTAAAATCAGTCATATGAATGATTTTATACAGAAACCAATTAAGATATAATTAAAATAAACAAATACAAAATAACACCCTCCGGGCGATGTAAAAATAGATTTTTGAAACATATTGCCTGAGGGGTGGGAGTAAAAAATTCAATGTCAGCGAGTTTGTACCCTAAGTAAGTAAAATCATCAAATTCATTAAAAGATTAAAAAATAAAACAATTTGAAATGTAAACTTTAAATATGTATTAAAATAAAATAGACTATATATAGATATATAATACCAGTCATGTATTTATTAAAACTTATTAAAAAAAAAAACAATGAGGACTGTCTAATGTTGCATGTTCAAATTTTGAGTGTATTTATTCTATGTTATGACGCGATTTTGGGTAATGTGACGTAAGCAGTGGCGTAATTTTTATTACAGACAAAAACCGGAAGCGAATTTCCATTATTAATAGATAGATTAATAGAAGAATGTAATCTTTTTATATGCGTTCTTATTTAATTTCGTTAGTCGTTCTAATTTGATATATTTCATTGCGTTAAAACTGAAATACTTACGCCCGGAAGGTGCATATTATTGCTAGTTAATTCAACGTGATTGTTACACTTCAAGGTAAATAACTGTGTATTACTTAAAGAAAGAGTTATTTCCCCTTCCGCTTTTCACTTTTTATATTAATAATAATCGGCGTGATTATTTTATTCCATGACAGACGTCCCTCACAATATATTTACTTAGATGTTATAGTTTTGGAGAGGGTTTCTTTTACGGCATCTCAACCCTTCCTGAGTTACTTAATGCCGAATATATTTTTTCATTCTATCACGCAATTATATAGTTTCAAGTAAATAATATTAATCGTTTGTAAAAAAAAAAAAAAATGGCATATAGTAATTATTCTTAACTAGCGATACCTGTGGATATACCACAGTATGATAATTTAATTGTTACAACGTTTGATATGCTTACTTAAGAGCTATTGCCAAATAGTTCAATATGTAAAAAGGATGATAATCTTAATTTGATTCACTCACTTTTACCCCTCTATTTCCTTCTTTTCAACTTTCATTATGTTCGATTGAAACAGATTAGCGTTATCGTTTCCGCGTGCTCACTCCCTTTCGCTATCTTTCCCATTATCTCTTTCTTTCTTTCTTCTTATTATACTTTTTATGTGTAGCATGTCCTTTTTCTTCCCTTTCTTTACAATGAAAACGAAATGGTCCATTATTTAGCTGAGGTGACGACACTCACAAGAAATAAGAAATCAGTGGATATAACAACACCAGATAATCAGGATTTACATTTTTTGAATTTGGACGATGGACGGTCTCATTTAACAACATAGTTTGTATAGGAGAATGTCCTAATAGGGAATCCCCCTATTGGCTATGGTTGTAGGATACACCGAATGCACCTCTGCAGTGGGGTAAGCCCCCCCCCCCCCCAGTGAGGTAACCTGTTAGGCATGGATGGTGACCCGTGATGCTTTAGATGGAACCCTGGTGGCTGAGCAGTCCATGACATGTAACACTCCACTTTGGCCCTTACTTAAGATGATAAGACGGGAGGTCGCAGGGACCCCCGTCGATAAATCACCTGGTCGCGTCAAGTTTCAGCACGTATATGATTATTCTAGGTATACCCAATTTGTCGAAATATCCGTTTTTACAATACAAATTTAACACCCCTGTTTGAAAAAAAAAACAAAAAATCAGGGAATTATTCGATTTTAATGAAATTTTCAGTGTTGATTTATCAATGAATTAATTTTATAATGCATCAGTTATTTTATTTCAAAACTTTCTGATATTTTTCAGGCTTGATGTGATTGATATTTTTTCTGCATAAATAAAAAGACAAAAGACCGAAGGTGTGAATAGAAGAAAACAAATTTAAGGAATCTATTCTGGTAGTAAATAAGTACCGAAAATCGGAAAATAAAATGAAAATAAAAACTTTTGGAGTTTTTTTTTTTACTCATTTCGATAATTATCTAATTGGCTATTATCTTATAAAATAAATATATACATCGATATTTGTTCCGTTTAAAGTGTGTGTGTGTGGGGGGGGGTCGCTAAATTTCCAATAAATTTTTCGACCCAAAAATATTGGTGATTGATACTAAAGTAAAGTAGTTATTAAAAAAAATGTTTTTAGAATCTAATAATAAGACATTTTAAACTCAACATCATTTTAAATGAATTTTAATTTATCATAGCAGAAATACCTAATTAAAACAGAAAGCTTTGAAATAAAATAACTGATGCATTATAAAATTCATTCATCGATAAATCAATACTGAAAATTTCATTAAAAGCGGATAATTCTCTGATTTTTTTTTTTCAGTCGCGAGTGTTAAATTTATTTTGTAAACACGGATTTTATGGCAACTTACGGGCGGCTATCTTGATCAAAATTGACCGAAAAATAGTTTTAAATGTATTAAAAATAAATTACACGTGTAATATTATTTTGCTTTTTTTTACTGATGCTCATTATGTTACTACTTTTTGACTTAAACAGAAAATTGACCTTAAATAATCGATTTAATTCGTTTTTAAAATGAGAAGCAGACGAATATTTGGGTATCCCAAGATTATCCCAAACCTATTGATTTTATGGCAAACCTCCAATCTGGGTGCTAGAAAGTGGTGGCTGAAGGTCTTAATGTCCTGTGTATGACGTTCCAAATCTGGGATGTGAAGTATCCCTTCATCACTATCAGTCCCTGGTCCACCTTGACCTTGAGTGGTAGTACCTGTTAGAATTAGAGTTAAAATTGAGTTTAAAAATTGAATTAAAAAATGTTCAATTCTCATCAAGAATGAACAAAACGCCTTCGGCATAAAATAACCCAACAAGGGTTGATATTCCGTAAAATCCAATCAACCAGCCCTAATAGGAAAATAGTCTTTTAGTAAATAAAAGTCTTGTGTTTGCTGGTATAATTTTTAAATAGATGTTGTTCTGTAGGCATGCTCAATTTCTCGCGGTTTCTACTAAGGGTGATCACAGGAAATTCTTCTAAAAATCATATAAAATAAACTAACGATTCGATTCTAATAAAACTTTCTGTTTATGAAGTAATAAAAGACGAACTTTTATTGTAAATAAATTTTTACTAAATTGAAAAGGCTAATCATTCTTTTCGTTAGTTTTTGTTTCACACATTGATCCCCTGTACAAATATCTTGGTATTTTTTTTTTCTGTATAAAAATAAATTTTACATTTTTGGAAAGATAATTCATAACGGAAACATATGTAAAAAAAAAAAAAAAAATCGATACTAGACCAACTTTGGTAATAGGGCGTCTTAAACATTGAAACTTAAGTCTTGTAAATAGGAAAAAATATATATCTTTTTTTTTCTAAATTGTTAGATTATTTTCAAGGAATCTTAAACTAAAAGTTCCTGTTGTCTACTTATTTATTTATTTTTTAGGGATTTTAAAAAATGTATCAAATGTAAAATAAATACTTTTGTTTAGTATATAGCAAAATCGTATTTATTTAATCAAAGAATATATTGTATAAAAAATATTTATCTAAAAATGACATAATATAGTACAGTCTTTATAAAAAAATTTTGAAAAAAATATTTGAAATAAAAATTGTCGTCATTTTTATTAATGGAAGTATGTAGGGGACATAATATTCCAATCTATTTTTTGGAAAACTGTTGTTGCTGTGTTTGTTCGAAGAAATTAATTATTTTTGAAATCAACAATAAAAGGAATTAAAAAATATATAACTTGTATAATCATCCATAGAAAATTAGTCGGGTCCAATTATTGGCGTCAAGATGCGATAACTATGTCAACAAAGATTAAGAATTTACGGTGATTTAATTTAAAATGCAAAAAATTAGGTTATATGTTACAGAAATTTTTTTAACGCATAAACTTGGAATTGTTCTTTATATTAAATGTAAAAGAAAACATTAAAAAGTTAATTTTTCATTTTTTATTGACGTTTTAAAATATTTTTAACAATTCGCGCACATTTGTGAAGTCCGTAAATTGAGCATAGCTATTGTTCTGTCTAACACTAAAATGCGTCTGATTGCAATACTCCAGTTCTGGTGATCTTAGTAGAGTAGATTACTACTTCATTACCATTAATCTCAGGTAAAAAAAATGTTTTTAGTCCTCCTGAGGATGTTGTATTGTCCTCGGCCGGAAAACGAAGCTTCCGGCAAAAAGACAAAGAAAAATATAAAAATATATATTTAAAAAAAGGGGAAAACGAAAGCGAGGCTTTCCGGCCAAGGAAGCAGGGTGAAGATAAAGAAATATATAACAAACGTCCGTTATCAGATCAAAAGATAAAGATGCGTAGGCGTGTCGTCAATACAAAAAGCTAGAGGGTCGAGCTGACAGCAGTCAGACGCCAGCCGGCAGCCGAAAGGACATTTCACGTCTCCCGTCAACAAACACCCCTCGTGCACTCATTGTAAGCTCTGTACCTTCACCACCCACACCGAAGAAAATAAAGAAGGGTCCTATCTTTGTACATACGTATCTGTTGTTTATTGAAGTCCAGTAGTCGGTAGTAGCTGACTACTACATACTTCGCCACGTGACCATATATACCCGCAACGACTACTTACTTACACGATTTAGAGCAGCGAAGAAGGCCAGTATGTAACAAGGAAGGCGTACCTTGAGCACCGAAACAGTGAAAGAGGGGAAACATGGCCTATTCTTTACAAAATATGTTGAGCATTTTATACCGAATACGTTTTTTGTTTTATTAATTCTTGAAAAGTACTCAGTTTTTTAAAACACACTTTTAAAACTCATATTTTTCTATTTAACTCATAGATGGGACACTAACAGGTACTACCACTCCGGATCAAAGTGGGCCTGGGAGTAATTGTGATGTAGGGTTACTCCACATTCCCTAGAGCTCCAAAACTGGAACTTCACCACTTGATGCATTATACTCTGGACATTAAGATCTTCAGTCACCGCTTTCTAGCACCTATATGATAAAAATGGCAGCGCGTGGTTTAATGATTAAAGTTATGGGAAATGGACTCGTCAACCAGAGTTCAAATCCTGGACGTGGTAATTTCATTTCACTTAGCGCTAATACCCTTGGGAAAGGTATGAATCCTACTCTCCCTCCAGTTATGGGTAAATAGTAGGGCATACAGGACTCTTTAACCTTGCTTAGGCAACCGGTCTAGGAGAAGGTAAACTCTGAATTCAAACCTGTTGAACTCCGCTTAATAAATTTACCTTGTGTCACATCCTACTCGTGCGGAGGGGTTGGTAAATATATATATGATAAAAAAGGCTGTGGTTTGCCATAAGGGCAATTGGATCGAGACAATCATATAAGTGCTTGGGCTTGATGTGACGAGCCGATTGATCGGAAGGGGTCTCTAAATTAAATATCAAAGTGGAGTGTTGCATGTCATGAACTGCTCAGCCACTAGGGTTCCTTCTTAAAATATCACGGGTCACCACCCACGGCCAACAGGTGGCCTCGTTGGAGGGGGGTCTTAAACCAGTGCAGAGGTGCAGCCGGTGTATTCTAAAGTCCCATAACCCTAGACCAGGGATCACCAAACTTTTTTCACGGTTGGCCGGATAATTGAAAAAATAACGAGCGCAGGCCACATTATTATCTGTCTCTCTCTGTTCATATCTATCTATCTATCTATCTATCTATCTCACTCTGTTTCTATCTATCACATTCTGTTCCTATCTATCTATATATCTATCTATCTATCTTAGTCTTTTCCTATCTACCTGTCTTTGTCAATATATATATCCATCCATATCAGTGTTTTATCTATCTATCTATTACGCTCTGTTTCTATCTATCTATCTATCTATCTATCTATCTATCTCCCACTCTGTTCATATCTATCTATCTATCTATCTATCTCACTCTGTTCATATCTATCTATCTATCTATCTATCTATCTATCTAAAGACTGAAAAAGACTGAGATAGATATATCTGTTCCAATCTATCTATCTATCTATCTATTTCTACTTTTTTCTATCTATCTTCGTATTTGTTTGATTGTTTGTTTGTTAGTCAGAACGAAAGCTCTGGGAAAAAGACGTAAAACAAAATTCATATGTCCATGTTATATTCATGGATGAGTGGCGTAAGATGCACAAATACAAATTTAACAGAAAGGTTTAGTGAGTTTTGTGAAACTGAAGTTTGCCTTTCAAGATATCGTGTAACGTAGCGGCGTCGTCACGGTACTAATTGCAATAGTTTTATCTTCGTTGTAAGGGATGACATTAACACCAAAGTTATCCTCCAGAAGTTTATTGAAATAAATTCAAGCTTCTTAACTTCGAGAGAGAGGGTCAGTTTAATTATTATATTCAGTCTTTAGACTTTCGGTCCTTCGATTAAATTTCTGGGTGACAAGCTTTTTCAGTTGGTAAATATTAAGGCTAGCTTTTCCAATACCAACTACACGAGATCCCGCTCGGCCAACTAACTCGCATCGACTCTCCCGATTACTGACCCCGATCACCTCACTCTCTCTCCGGCTGACTGCCTCCTGGGCTGACTGACCTGTCTCGAGCCCTCGGTTCTTTTATATTCATAGCTACTCCTACGCATTTTTATCTGTTGATCTGATAGCGGGAAGTTGTTATATTTCTTTGTTTAATAAAACTGGAAATTCATATTTCCGTTTGTACAATATATAACACTCGTCAATGGTTTGGAATTGCTACATCCAATCAAGAGAATTGCTTTCAAATGTTTATCAGTCAATTTCGTTCGATGGGTTGATTTTGTAGTCAAGTCCATGAGGATTTAGTAAGCTCAACATCATATTCAAATCTAAATGGTATCAGAACGTCTCGCGTTCCGTACGCTTTAACAAACAAATTCAAGTACCGTCGGTGGGCCTGATAAAATGCCTACGCAGGACGGATCCGGCCCGCGGGCCGTAGTTTGGTAACCCCTACCCTAGACGAATTGACGTGCCTTTAAAATCAATCAGCCAATCAATCAATTTAACAAAAGGATATTTCTTCTACATCTGTCTGTTGAAAAATGTTTCAGTTACCCTGTCTGCTTTCGAAGAACAGACTTTCAAAAAAATCCATTGCAGCAAAATTGTTGGATTGGCATTCATGAAATTATTGGGAAGGAACAGATGGTGGGTGTCGCCATGTCTATTCTTTACAATTTGAAAATAGAGAAATAAAAATATGAAAATAAAAGAAATTATCAACTCCATCTTCTAAAATGAAAATGTCGGAATAATTTGTGGTAATGGTTGTTTTTTAATATCTCTCTCTCTCTCTCTCTCTCTCTCTCTCTCTCTCTCTCTCTCTCTCTCTCTATCTATCTATCTATCTCAATTTTATTATATCTATCTATCTATCTATCTATCTATCTATCTATCAGTCTTTTCCTATCTACCTGCCTTTGTCGATCTATATATCCATTTATCTATCTATCAATCTATCTATCTATCTCTGTTCATATCTATCTATCTATCTATCTATCTATCTATCTATCTATCACACTGTTCTTATCTATCTATCTATCTATCTATCTATCTTGCTCTGTTCCTATCACTCTATCTATCTATCTATCTATCTCACTCTGTATCTATCTATCTATCTATCTATCTATTCTGTTCATATCTATCTATATATATATATATCTCTGTTCATATCTATCTATCTATCTATCTATCTATCTCTGTATCATCTATCTATCTATCTATCTATCTCTGTTCATATCTATCTATCTATCTATCTATCTCTGTTCATATCTATCTATCTATCTATCTATCTATCTATCTATCTCTGTTCATATCTATCTATCTATCTATCACACTCTGTTTCTATCTATAAAACTCTGTTCCTATCTATCTATCTATCTATCTCACTCTGTTCCTATCTATCTTTCTATCTATCTATCTATCTATATATTTATCACCCCCCCCCACACACACATCATCATCATCATCATCATCATCATGTCACTCAAGCAGCACTGATATCCATGACAATCTCTCGCTAACCTTCCCTATCATTCATTGCCCCTGGGAGGTCTTCTTTGCAGCAACCAGCATCCTCGCATAGTTGGTCAATGTAGGTCCTTGCTGGACGACACACATTAGCATGTCCATGTGTTGGCTTCCACAGGAGAACGTCGCTTATGAGCTCGTCCTTGCTTCTCTAACAGTGTACTGTATGCCTAGTCCGTCTCACTCGGATAGTTTGTGAGATGGGAGGCAGGTGGCCATACAGCTGCTTCCTTGTGAGGTGCTTTTTCCACGACTTGTTCAAGACTGCACGCAGCATTCTTGTGCAACTCACATCTAGCTTATTCTCAAGGCGCTTCGTTAGGGTCCAGGTGGTGCAGCCATACAGCAGCATGACATAACCACAGCCTGAAAGAATTGTCTCTTTAGCTTGTCAATGAGATCGGATTTCCAAATGACTGATAATTTGTTTGTGGTCGACCATTTCTTTCCTATTCGTGTATTAACATCGGTTTCTATGGATGAGATATTACTACCTAGGTATGTCAATTGTTCTACTGGCTTAAGAGGCTTAACGTCGTGTGGAGATGTCTCCTTTCTTTTTGAAACTCATGAACTCAGTTTTATCAGAGTTCACATAGAGGCCGATGTTCTTTGCTGCCTCCTCCAGGCTAAGTAGTAGTGACTCAGCCTGCGTAGGTGTATCTGCAAGAAGTGCGAGGTCATCAGCATAGTCTGCATCTGTGACTGTTTGTGCGGGATATCGCCTGCTTCTTGCCTTTCTTAGCGTGAAACCTTTTTCTTTTACGATATCTAATGATGTTCGGAGTACATAGTACGTTTCACACACACACACACACGCACACACACACACACACACATATATATATATATATATATATATATATATATATATATATATATATATCTTTTATAAAAAAAATTGACCAGGATCACTGCGTGTCCTGAGTAGGAAACTAAATTGCATCCAGAGGTGAATCTCCAATTATATAGCTATGGGGAGGATAGAGTGCCTTTCGTTGCCATCACTCAGAGATCTGCTTTGACCGTAATTGTTACTACCTAATAGTGTTCCATCTACGAATCCTATTGAGTCTTTTAAAGGTGTTTATAATAGTTTTAAAACTACATTACTCCTTAAAACAATGATATTGTAATTAAGTATGAAATGTTTATCTGTTTAGGAATGGTTACCTGTTTCATAGTTGGGTCTTTGGTGACTAAACCGGTAAGCCCATAGATTTTGTCTGGTGAGGAGGATGGCTAGATACCTTGCAGGACGAAAAACAAGACCTGTATGGAAGGTTCATATAAACTTGATAATGTCAGAGCCATGCCGTCGGGAACTTCCTGGTGGGGTCATCCAAGGCGGACAGGTCTGTCACCCAGTGGTATTGGAGCTATAACCCGGCAAAAGGGGCTCTGGCAAAAATCATTATTGACGTATTTGTCATTGCGTCTGTGGAAATTCTGCGGCAAACAAGGACATCTCTTTCTCTTTCTCCAATACACCATGCTTTCTTTAAAAAATTGAGTCATTGTAGAGTTGCAGTTGGTGCATTGTAGAGTAAAATATAAACTTATGACGCTATGATTACTGCAAAGTGTAAATATATAAGCCCTAGCCTAAAAAGTCTTTTATCTATACTGCGTTTCAAATTATTAACGAGGTGACATTAAAAAACTAGCGGTCAGAATTTAACGAAATTTGCACTAAATAATGGTAATAGGTATATAAACAGGCTCTATAAACACTGTATTGTTCTGTGTAAAAGGAAACAAACGGTAGTCATTTGCAATATTAACACGATATATATATTTACCGACCCCTCCGCACGAGCAGGATGTGACACAATATCAATTTCTTAAGTGGAGTTTAACAGGTTTGAATTCAGAGTTTTCCTTCCCTAGACCGGTTGCCTAACCAAGGTTAAAGAGCCCAGTCTGCCCTACTATTTACCCATAGCTGGAGGGAGAGTAGATTCATACCTTTCCCAAGGGTATTAGCGCTAAGTGAAATGCAATTACCACGTCCAGGATTTGAACTCGGGGCGATGAGTCCATTTCCTATGACTTTAACACGATATAGACTATAAACGAGTCATTATAATCAAGCAATTATTGATCGCAAATGTGATTTGGCCCCTTCTGAGAAAGATGTAACATCTGAACCTTCCAAAGGCAAATCTATGTTAGAGATATCTCAAATAATTGGAAGATATCACCAAGTTGTGAAAAGATTTGTTGCAACTCCTACAAGGGTACGTTAGAAAGGCGATGAGGGTCACTCGAGAGTTGTTTCTTGGTCACGAATGAAACGTGAAGTGGTAAATAACTCATTGGAGCACTTTTCATAGCCGGTCCACCAAACCAGAGCCAGTTCATGGAGTACTACCTGCCGGTATGCAGGTGTCACACATAATTTTTAAAAATTCGTATAGTTTTTGATGTACGGCAATCGTAAATATAAACTAAAATTGGAAATATATTTATAAAAATATCAACTTTGTTCATTTTCTGCTCTTTGCCACGATGGCTATTTTTACTACCTTTGCCTACGTTGCTCTATAGAAACCTAATTTCCTATTTGCAAATTTCAGCACTGCCACCTTGATCTCCAAAGAGAAGGGCAGCTATTGAGTGCAAGTCCTCACCACTTACTGAAACAGACTTAACATGCGTGTCACTCTCTACTATCGAGCCAAGATTTGACTATACACGGGGGGGGGGGGGTGTAGTTTATATTGATGATAGATTTCTGTATTAAATAAAGCTAATTGTAACATACCTGCATAAATAGGCTTTATTCGAAGTTTAACATTTTTTTTATTTTATACACCGGTCCGTGCATCGATCAAAAAAACCGTCAACCAGTCCACAACTTCCAAATGTTTAAGAAGCACTGCTCTAGAAAGCATCCGGCATCCGGTATCCGCACAGAGCTGACGAACGTAAGTTTTTGCTGACCAGCACTGGTTTGTCCAGGAGTAGGAGTCACGCCGATCATGAATTCGTCCTTACTTCTCGAGCAATGTTCAAAATATCTTGCTTATCTTAATTGGATGGTTTATGTGATGGGCGATAAGTGGCCGTTCAACGTAACTTTTTGTCAAAATTCGGACGATTTTTAATGTATAAAATCTAATAAAAATAAATTGCATATTGTAATGATATTTTTCTTTTTTTAATGATGGTCATTATGTTACTACTTATCGATTCAGACAAAGTTTGACCTTAAATAATAGATTTAATGATTTTTAATTCGCTTTTAGAACTCCTAGCAGACGAATTTATTGCTAATGCCTATGTTAGATAAATAAAGGTATAAAATTTGATTTTTTTTCAGTGTGTTAGGGAGTTCAAAGGAGAGCTACTAAAGTAATGAATGATTTTAAAAACCTTTCGTATGAAGAAAGACGATTGATTTACCAAGTTTGGTTTATCAGCAAACAAGAGGAGATATGATTGAAGTCTATAAACTAGAGATACCCAATTTTGTCGGCTGCTAGCTTTTTAAAATATTTAAAATTAATTAAATCTATTATTTAAGGTCAAACTTTTGTCTAAAATGATAAGTAGTAACATAATGACCATCATTAAAAAAAGAAAAATATCATTACATATGCAGTTTATTTTTAATAGATTTAAAGGGATTTGTTTTGGTGAATTTCGACGCGATCCGCCATTCTGTCTATTTTTCAATGGTTTTTGGTGCTTGTTTACAATTTTAATATAACATTTGGGACGGGGAAAAAATTACCAAGAATCAGGGAATTATCCGATTTTAATGAAATTTTCAATATTGATTTAACAATTAATGAATTTTATAATGCATCAGTTATTTGATTTCAAAGCTTTAATTTAGTATTTTTGCTATGAAAAATTAATATATAAAATTCATTCAAAATATAAAAAGTCTCATGTTAAGTTTAAAATGTTATATTTTTAGATTCTAAAAATAAATATTTATTTAATGCAAACCTTATTTTATTACATCAAAGTACACTTTTTGAAAATAATGAAAATTATGATTGAAAAACAATGTTTTCATTTTTGCACTGTTAAATCAACTGAAATTTAACGTAACTAAAAACAAGTTACGATAAAAGGATTTTTTAAAAATTCTATGAAAAATCAATTAATGGTCCGATTTTCCCGAAAATTTCCATAAATGTTTACCATTGGATGTAAATACATCTGAAATAGTTTTTTTCAAGTCACGTGAGATACCCAATCCGCCATTTTGTCTCTTTTTCAATTGAAAAAGAGACAGGCTTGTTTACAATTTTAACGTAACATTTGCGATTACAAAAGAATTTACCAAAAATCAGGAAATTATCCGATTTTAATGAAACGTTCAGTATTGATTTATCAATTAATGAATTTTATAATGCATTCGTTATTTTATTTCAAAACTTTAATTTAGTATTTTTGATATGAAAAATTAATATATAAAATTCATTTAAAATATGAAAATCCTGATGATTTATAAGGGTGTTGCTACAATACGTAGCATTTTTGTGTAATTCCCATCTGGGCTTATTGCAAGCGTCTTGTTAAAGTCCAAGTGGTGCAACCATACAGTTGTACTAATACAGCTACAGATTAGAAGAATTCCCGTTGTCTGTGATTTCAAGAGAGTGTCTATGAAGATTTTTGAAATGTTCCATCCACTTCTAAAGTCTTTCTTCTTCGCTGGCAATTGTTAGTCAGATGAAACAAAAATAGTTTAAAAAATAAAATAGTTTAATATATAATATATAAGACATAGTGTTGATATATGTTTGTTTTATCTTATTTTATTTATTTCATTGTAAAA
>CM042151.1:103781781-103784281 GCA_023376005.1 Doryteuthis pealeii
GCAGCAACCTCAAAGTTGATTGAAAAGACCGAAGACTTACGCTTGAAGCTGAACCCAAGCTTTGAAGTTCAACTTGACAAGCTTATACATAAACACCAGGAGCAGTGTAGTCATTAGTCAGGCTTTATATTTTCTACTACCATTTTGCTTTTTGCAAATAAGATATATTTCCTCTTACAGGGAATTTCTATTTGTGCTTACTATCAAAAAGTAAGAAAGTATTTAAGTTTTAATGTAATGAAATATTATTAATTGACTTGTCTTTATTTTCCTACCGAACATTCAGTGTTGGGTTACTCGATTTTATATTTATATTTAATATATATTTAAAATGCTTCAGGTCTTCATAACCTTGATAGTTCTATAAACTGTTAACAAATACATGATTATAATTGTTTGTTTTCCCTTGTCTTTTGTTTTCCATCTTCAATCAGAATGAGAGATTTCGTTGTTTTTATGTTCATTGTTTTACAGACTCATCAAATAGAGTTGTGATGGTTTTGATTTTGATATTTGATATTTCAAAAGAAAACAAAACAAAAAGCCAAACCGAAATGAAAAAAAAAAAAAAAGGATAAAAAATATTTCCAAGAAAAAACAAAGAGAGAAAGAAAGATGGAGGAAACTAGATCAAAATGAAAAATGTAATTATTCAAAGCTACAGGATAATTTCTTATCAAATTTACAAATAATTATTTCCCCCTCGGATTTCTAATTAATGTACATCTACTTTGCTGAAATAAAGTCACTGTAAAAATGGTGAATGGAAGTTCTTTTCATCTGAATCAGAACCCAGGAAAATAAATTCAACTCATAATTAATGTCTAATTAGTTAAATGACCCTCCCCCCAAATTCTGAGAATGAGAGTAAATATCTCCCCAATTCTTTGGTATACAACAAAAGGATGATCCTATTTCTTGTTCACTGATAGTTATGTAAGCTACCAGAAAAAGGTTTAGAAAAAGATAGTTGGTCCATCCGTGCTCAAGTAGAGGTACCAAGAGTGATGTATACAAATTTTTCTTTCAGGAACCGCCACTTTCAACGTGATTTGACCATAAGCTTGAATATCGATAGATAGACACCAAGAGCAGTGTAGACATTAGTCAGAGTTTATATTATTTACTACACTTTGTTTTTTAAATAAAATTTATTTTCTGTTACATGGAATTTGTATTTAATTTTACATGTGCCTGAAATTTCTATGACACCAAAAATTGGCCACCTCCTCCAAAAGGGGCAGGGCTGAGTTTATGACCCAGTGCCTGAGGTGCCTCAAAATAGGTATTCATACAATTTTTAAACACTAGCCACGTATGAGTTTCGGTTTATGCGCGGTACCCCACTAAATGATCCTTGTGTTATGATGGGATGTCAGTAAATGCTTACTACGATGATTGGCGTGTGGGGGTGGGGTGGGTTGTGGGTGATCAGCACACATGCTACTCACCCTCTTGTTTTACAATATTGATTGACACTGCCCGATAAAAAAACAGAAGTCCCCGTGTTCACCATACGGATTGTGATGGATTAGTAAAATATGTGGTAACAAAAAAAAATTTTAAAAAATAAAAAACGATTAACCCCTCCTCCACAAAAAAAAAAAAATAACGGTTAGGATCAAAAGTCCGGACAATTCTTGGAATAAAAATGACTCATCCCAAAATGACAAAATGTTCTTTCCTTTTTGTGAATGTTCTTCTTCTTCTTCTTCTTCTTCTTCTTCTTCTTCAATTTAATTATTTATTAAGTGTGCAAAAACTACCAGCGCTGGGTCTTTTTTATAAACTAGAGACTGAATACACAGTTGAAAAGCGATTTCTCGCCGGAAACTTTTGCACATGCCTAATAATAATTTTGCTTTATTCTTCCACTTCAGATGTATTCCCTGTTGTAATTTCTTCTTCTTCTTCTTCTTCTTCTTCTTCTTCTTCTTCTTCTTCTTGACTTTTCTCTATCAATGCGAACCTGTAAGCCTTTCCATTAGCCCCTAAAAAAGATTAAAAAATAAAAGTACAATAAAAATACAGTAAAAAGAAAGGCGAATTAAAAGCGTCAAATACACTTAGCAACAAATATTTTACAACTGAGGTAAATCCAAAAATTTAACTTCACAATCATTTTTTACAGGTACAGGTCAATACTTGTAGAACTTAAAGAGCTAAATAGAAATTGTATTTAGACATTAAATCAATTGGGTGTGAGTAACAGATGATGACCCCAGGATCAATGGTATTATGTTGTTAAATAATAGATTAACCGTATCTATTATTTTGAGAGTAGCATAGAATTTGGAAAGTAAAATAGAAATTGAACTCAAAGACATTAAGTCAATTGGGTTAGGATAGTGTTGACATAGAGTACATGGCGATTGGTGAATATCAATTTCTTGCCTATGTGATCATCAGACCAAGTTGGACTGATGATCGCATAGGTGATAAATTGAAAATCACCAAGCGACGTTGACTCTATGTTTACTCTGCTTAGATATATATGCTC
>CM042151.1:103786781-103804281 GCA_023376005.1 Doryteuthis pealeii
TGCTGGTCGACCCACACTGGCGTGCCCATGTGCTAGCTTCCACAGGAGGACGTCGCTTATGAGTTCGTCCTTGCTTCTCCAGCAGTGTCCCGCATGTCTTGTCCGTCTTACTCGGATGGTTTTGGGTGATATGTGGCAGAATTGAAATGTCACCACTAAATACAGTTTAACGTCACACCCAGGAAACTAAGACCCTCAACCACCCACTTCTAGCACATATATAAAAAAGAAAGGAAAATCATAAAGGTGCTAAGGATTGACGACAACCAGTGGTGGGATCTCCCCAACCGTCCATTTAGCCTAAGTAAGGGCCAAAATCATGGACTGTCCAGCCATTTGGATTTCTTCCTTAAGCATGACAAGTCGCCATCTACGGCCAACAGGTGACCCCATTGGCGCTTTTTTACTCCTCTACAGAGGTGTATTTTACAGCACCAGCTGACAGGGCAGATAAGAAGATTTTGAAATCTCGTGAAAAGAAATCAAGTGATGAACACAGTAAATATTCAACCCTAACACTCCACCCCCACCCCCACTGAGATAAGATCTGATAGGTAAATGATTATTGTCAGGTGTCCCTTCTCGCTGAAAATAAAACACTTATTATCCCACAAATAGTCGAACATTCCTTAGTACAAATGATCTTATGAACAAAAGTTTAAGTCCTCTGATGACACCGTGCACGTGTAACAATATATATATATATATATATATATATATATATATATATATATATATATCAAGTGGGATAATTTGAACGGTAGGGGTATGAATAAAGTAAAGTATAAAGAGATAAGATAACGAACGTGAGGTTCTTGTCATATGACGTCATATACCTTGAAATTTTAAGTCACACGACGATTTAACTGTTAACGAGGGGGACACCACTTGAGATGAGAATAGATTAAATGGTTGGAGAATTTTAACTCATACTTAAGAGATAGAAAACAAAAAGAGATAAATGACATGAACAAAACTATTAAAAACGAATGTCACGTATAACAGAATATATATATATATGAGTAAAGAAAAGAAATGTAGATGGATAAAATGAATTTAATCGATATCACATTAATCGATATCACTTACACATGTGTTTCGGTCAGTTTATGTGTGTGAAAATATTTCGCACACATAAAAGAATCGACCTTCATCTGAGTGAACATTTATTTTGAAAATAAATGTTCATTCAAAATAAATGTTCACTCTGATTAAGGTCGATTCTTCTATGTGTGCGAAATATTTTCACACACATAAACTGACCGAAAAACAAGTGTAAGTGATATCGATTAATGTGATATCGATTAAATTCATTTTATCCATCTACATTTCTTTTCTTTACTCATTTTTCCTCATATTGTCGGATTCAATTCCTCTTCCTTTTCACACACACACACACACACACACACACATATATATATATATATATATATATATATATATATATATATATGGTACAGGAGAACTTATATAACACCAAAAGTGGAGGAATCATATGTAATTAGGGAGGTAATTTTATTATGGAATAAAATATAAAATAAATGGGATACACGAAGGCCTTTTCGACCGGTACTTTTCAAGTGTATACACGGCGACGAATAAAAGTCAGATGTATAAGATAATTCATAAGAACGAATGGGGTGAGCCAGAGGGGTACAAATAAAAAAATTTTTAAAATAAATTTAAAAAATGGGAAAGAAATGGGGGGGGTATGTATGAACCCTAGATCGAAACAGGGTTAGAAGTGTCTCCTAGTAAATAGAGAGAGTGTTTTGGAGTTTGTCTGCACAGAGTAGGTCGAAAAAAAGAAATATAAACAGCTTCGAGGATAGTTAAATACTGTTTAGACCTGGCTCTGTGCAAGACGGAGAAACACTCGTCTGAGTAATCGGTTCTACAAGCATTTATAGATAAATGCTCGGCTATGGCCGAGTCAAATGCTTGGGAATGCCAGGATGTATTATTAGTAATAGCATTGCGAAGTGTTCGGGGAACATGTTGCTTTATTCTAATTTCGAGCCTCTGGGATGTTATGGAATATGAAAGTGAAAGTGATACCAATTGTAGTTGGTGCACTTAGAACGGTCCCAAAAGGATTGGAAAAGGGTTTGGAAAGTTTGGAAATCAGATGGAAACCATTCATCTGCCAGAATACTCAGAAGAGTCCTAGAGACCTGAGGAGACTTGCTGTCACACAGACCCCAGTGAAAGACCATCAGCTAATGCTGATGTGAAAACTCAAAAGGGGTAAATAATAATGATAATAGAAAATTATAAAATATTTAAGTATACAAAGAAAAACAGCCTTCATCAGGGTAAAATGTTTGATATTTGAAGTTAAAATAGTCAAAATACAGAGAATTTTGAAGTGTTCGAAAAAAGTTTTTTTTTAAATTTTTTGAGATGCTTACTATTGGAGAAATAGAGTGATGTTTGATGACAGTTAAAGAATTAAAAATATTCGTCGAAGAATGACATTTGAAAAAAGGGGGGAATTTTTCATTTCAGAAGTAATATTATTGACTTGTACAAAGAAAATGTTAATATTGGATTAATTTTTTGTTTTAATTAGTGAATACGTGTATTTATATTGGTAATTTAGTTATTTGTTTGTTTTTAATATCATCTTAGTGATGATTGTTAAAATTTTTCCCATCATAATAAAATAAAATAAGATAAAGTATTTTTCGTTAGGGGCTAAAAAGAAAAAAAAAGAAGTGTGGGGGGAAACGTATTCTTAAGTGGTTGCTTTCTTTAAGTTCTTTGAATTTTATATCTCTTCTATTTTTTCTTTATGTTTATTTCTAAATGTTTATTTCACCATGCTTCGAATAATCCAATATATTTAATTATTTTCGGGATTGTAATGTCCTCAGAGTCATGAAGAAGGGAGACATTACAATCCCGAAAATTCACCACTATTACTAAATGAAAGAAACTAAAAAAAAACAACAACAAAAAACGAGTTTTCTTATATTTTCTCAGATTAATATATTATGGTAACGTTCCAAAAGCACCGACTGATATTGGTATCACCTTTACTTTCATATTCCACTGGTTCTTCAACTATCCGGTAAAATCCAAGTATTTGTCTATCTTTTAATTTTTTTCATTTCTACTATGCTGGAATGGTAAAATCCATGAGATGACAAGTCCTTCTTGTTAACTAACACTAATTAACAAGAAGAAAGTCTTCTGGCCGGGACTTGGTGATCCGTCTGTATCTCAAAATCCAAGAGAATTTTATGAGCCTCATTTCCTAGGACTGATCATCATTTTCTAACACCCTTTGGTTAAAAATGAGGCCGTCCAAATCGTCGAAGATGAAATGCAAAAATGTAAATCCTGATTATCTGCCGTCGCTTATCCGCCGACTTCTTATTTCTTAAGGGTGTCGTTATCTCAACTAAACAACCATTCCGTTTTTATTATAAAGAAAGAAAGGGAAGAAAAAGGACATGCTACGCAGAAAAATATAATAAAAACTAAAAAAGAAAGAGAATATGTGAGCGCACAGAAGCGATAACGCTAATCTGTATCAATTGAACATTATGAATAGGGGAAAAGAAGGCAAAAAAGAAAAAAAGAGTGAGAGAGAGTTAAATCAAGATCATTTTACTTTTTACATATTGAAGTATTTTACTCTTAAGTAAACAAATCAAACATTGTAATAATTAAATTATAATAGTGGTATATCCACAGGTCCTGCTAGTAAATGTTAATGCAATATTTAAATGCTGGGGTACAATAGTATAAGGCCTGTGGCATCAGCACACTCTTATATATATTTACCAACCCCTCCGCACGAGCAGGATGCGACACAAGGTCAATTTCTCAAGCGGAGTTCAGCAGGTTTGAATTCAGAGTTTTCCTTCTCCTAGACTGGTTGCCTAACCAAGGTTAAAGAGCCCAGTCTGTCCTGCTATTTACCCATAGCTGGAGGGAGAGTAGGATTCATACATTTCCCAAGGATATTAGCGCTAAATGAAATGCAATTACCACGTCCAGGATTTGAACTCGGGGCGACGAGTCCATTTCCCGTGACTTTAACCATTACACCACGCGCTTCCTACAGCACACTCTTATATGGCAGCGAAACCTGGACCCTGTACTCCCACCAAGAGTAGCGGCTGAATAACTTCTACCTTCACTATCTTAGACGTATACTGTGTATCACCTGGAGGGAAAGGATTACTAACACAGCAGTCGTGAAGACTGCGTCGTCTATTGAGACAGCGTCGTCTTCGCTGGCTGTGCCATGTCCGACGGATGGTCGATGGGCGAATGCAAAAGGACATCCTCTTTGCGGAACTTCCATCTGGCAAGAGACTGATTTGTCGCCCCCATATGCGATTTAAGGATGTATATAAATATGATCTCAAGTCCTTTAACATCAACCCTGCCAGCTGAGAAAATTTGGCTCAGGACCGCAGCGGGCTATTCATGTCTGAAGTCCCCCTGGCGTAATACAATGAAGCAAAGAGGACAAGGAACAAGTGATAGCAACAGGACAGCATTAACATCTTCAGGACAGGTCTTCACATGTGACATCTGTGGTCGAAACTGTATTTCATGCATTAACCTTCACAGTCACAAAAGGCGTTGGGCTCGAACATAACTCTAGGGAACGAGGAAAAATCGATGGTCCCGGAGACTGCGATGCTGAGAATGACTCAAATGCAGCGATCAATCTTGAGTTGTTCTGTAATTTATTTTTGCCTATACAGCAGCATATTTCATAAAAAGAAATCTCTGTCAACAGAAGACGAGATTGCAAAGGAAAAAAGAATTTTAATTACAATAGACCCCTCAATTTCTACAGATCTTTCTTTTTAGTTCAAAAAATTGGTTGGTTGGTTGGATTTTACGGTATGTAAAGCCTTGTTGGGTTATTTTATACCAAAGACATTTTGTTTTATATATTCTTAATAGGTATTGAAAATTCTTTTTTTAACTCAATTTTTTAAACACATTTTTTAAAATTCATTTTTCTATTTAACCCATAGATGGGACCCTATCGGTTACTACCACTCCGGGTTAGGGTGAACCTGGGAGTAATGGCGATGAAGGGGTACTCCACACTGAGAGTGAGCGAGGCAATGAAAACTGTAAATCGCTAGAAAAATATTTTTCAAGTGTAATAAAATCTAATATATATTCAATGCATGATATGCTGAAGGCCCAATCAAAAGGTCTTTGCGTGAAACTAGCTTAATTGCCGACAAATAGGGCGGCTTTTAAGCTAATACACTATATCACTACTCAAGTCACAATTCTCTTTATTATATATATATAACATTCTCCATGATTATATCTTTATTTAAACCTCAATTATGAATAAAAACCAAACCAGGAAAGACCGAAAACATACAGCTAGTTATGATAAAAAGGAAATGACACGTGATCGAACTTAAAGGCCCCCAGTGGTTGTATATACGAGTGAGTCAAAAGGTAATGCCATTTTGTTTAGGACAGGTATAATTACCAACACAGGAACATGTATCATACATCAAAATGAAGCTGGTCCTTTGTGTATCCCATCTCTACTCCTCCACATAGTCACTGTTTCTCTCAATAGCAATGTTGAGAGGATGTATCCCTGCCCCGTAAAATTCTTTTGAGACACTTCTTCACTACAGATTTCACTTCCTCGTCACTGGAATAATGTTCGCCTCTCAAACCCTCTTTCATGAGACCGAAGAGATGATAGTCTGAAGGCGCTAAATCTGGTGAGTAATCTAGAGTGAAGAAGTGGCTCAAAGAACAGTCAACAGAATTTTACAGGGTAGGGATACGTGCTCTCATTCGAAGGTGGAACATTGCTATTGAGAGAAATGGTGACTATGTGGAGGAGTAGGGATGTGATCCACAGAGGACCAGCTTCATTTTGATGTATGATTCATGTTCTTGTGTTGGTAATTATACCTGTCCTAAACAAAATGGCATTACCTTTTGACTCACCCTTGTATATCAAATGTTTTGCCGCTTAGCATACACGTGCTTGGAAGTGCCATCTTTGTGACTCATATCACTTATCTTTGTGTTTCCCTCTTTTCGTTTTTGTCTACCTTTCGTATCGACCAATGAGAATGTTCAACGACAGACGCTTCCCAAAAATAAATAAATGAAATAAGAAATAAAAAAAGAAATAGCGATAATATTTAAAATATGGTCCAAAGGTCACAGTTTAAAATCTGGAAACTATAAATATTCCCCCTCGGTCAATGTATATTAGATAAGATCAGGTCAAGTGAACAAATTCTGGGTCGCCGATTCTAAAATATCTCGAAGGTGACCTCGATATTCGCGTGAAGAATTCCCGGCGGCGAAATTTTCCATACACGTGCGCTTTTGTTTCGGGAAATTATTCAAAACTTTGAATGCAATGTCATCCTGTTCCAAATAACATAACTAAAATAATTCAGTGATAACACAAACATTATATGAATACCTCTCACATATATATATATATATATATATATATATATATATATATATATATATATATATATATTTAACTTTCCAAGAAAGAAAAAACTTAACAAACGGTCATTCCGTAATAAATTTATTTCGACCAGAAACTCAAAAGGCTTTTAACATTTCTTAAAGAAATTTGCAAAACTCCTTAAGAGTTCAGTCTCTTCGGACGGACATTACAAATATATATATATATATATATATGTGTGTGTGTGTGTGTGTATATATATATATGTTGTTGAGGGATCCACGTGTGTTTCTCGTTGATATAAGTGTGGTTATATATGTATATATATTCGTCTATTGGTGGTATGTATTTCTTGTTTGGGCTTTAGTATGAAGCATTATTAGAAACTTGGTTTTTAAGTGTTATTTTGAATTTTTAATGTTTCACACTAAAGCCAAACAAGAAATATATACCACCAATAGACGGATATATATATATATATATATATATATATATATATATAGTGTAATTGAGAAGTAACTCCCTACTTTAAACTATTTATATTTTTATATGCAATTACATTTTTCTCAATTCTTTAATGTATGTTCCTTAATATATGGCAATTAAATCTCTGTTACTGTTGGTGGTACTCCCCCACATTTTACTATTGTTGTTTATGAATTGCTGAATCACCATTTTTCTGGGAGATGGATGGGTAGATGTGGTCTGCGTGAGTGGTCGATCAGAAGCCCTGATTGAACACCCTGCGACTTTTTTCTTTGGGGTTGGTTCAAGGAACAAGTCTACTCTACGAAACTAATGACTTTGGAAGAACTTTAAGGAGTTCCTGTGAAGATCAGTTGATGCGATTTCCGAGCGGCTTGAGAGGCTGGAGATGAATCTTGGTACCCATATAGAATTTTAAATAAAACTTCATGTTATGTGTGTTCTTCTCATATTCATTTTTTGTAAAAATAATGATTCAGAAATAAATTATAAGATTTTTTAAAATTGGGAGTAACTTTACAATCACCCTGTATATTGGAAGGCAGAAGTCTATGATAAAAAGAAAAAGAAAAAAATGACAATAAATGAAATATTATTCGGCTTGGGATCTAGCATAAGTTTATTATTTTGTTTTGTTTTACGCCATATCAACCCTTCTCGGGTCATTTAATGCCGAATAAAATCATTTCGATAAACAAAGTGCGCTTAAAATCGTGCATTATATCTTATATATCGCTAAGAATAAATAAATAATTTAATGAATAATAATTTATTAAATAAGGATAATGATAATAAATTAATAAATAATTACTTGGTGTTATTGATCTTTAATATTATTGTTTTATTCTGCAATGTATTAAAATCAATTCTATGAATGATTTTATATAGAAACCAATTAAAATATAATCTGAGTTAGACTTGCCTCAAAACAGTCCATGTTATTAAGGCATTTATAATCCTGCAATGTCTTTTATATATTGTTAAGAAATAAAGATTTACATAATATATGGTGCGGTTAATTTGCATACTGTTTTTAACAAAACCGAGTTTAATAAATAATTGGTGTTATTGATCTCTAATATTTGTTTTATTCTCCAACTTATTAAAATCAATCCTATAAACGATTTTGTATAGAAACCAATTAGAATATAATTAAAATAAGAGTAATCGTTTTATATGTGTTCTTATTTAATTTCGTTAGTCTTTGTTATTTAATATATTTCATTGCATTAAAACTTAAATTCTTACACCTAAATGGTGCATATTATTGCTAGTTTTTGATAATAAATTTGCACACACAAATTTTACCTGGCAATTTCAAAACATCGTAATTTTTCAACAAAATATGATAGATTTGTATATGTATTTATGAAATGAGGCTTGATATGAATGATTATGATATTTCGGACTGTTGTCCTCATCTTTATTGTGTATAAACACAACATTCAGGCCACTGTAACTTCCGTTTTAAGTGCTTTTATTTATTATTCTAATTACCTTAAAATAAGTCATCTATAGACGATTACCCATGAATTGAAATGCAGTTTCGGAGCTGAAATCATTACCACTACTTCAAGGTGGCTCCAAACAGCATAAATGCCACCAGAAGTATTGACATTTCCTGTTCTTGGTGAGATTAATGGGGTTAGGTAACTGATTACATTATTTACGACATTTTGAAATTTCAGTTTTTAGAATAAGTAACTTCCTCCATTTAATTTTGCTTGAGGCCCTTTTGAAACCACGTTTAAATTCATGGGTAATCGTCTGAAGATGACTTAAAAAATCACCGGAGGTCACAGTGGCATAAACGTTGTATTTATCTATACATATATAAAGGGAGGTTGTGTGTATGTGTATGTCCGGAGGAAACTTCGAAAATAAAACAATTAACGACAAAGTAAATATATATACACATTAAATATCACCAGGGCTTGTTTTTTGAGCAAAAATAATAGAGATTTGATTTATATTCGTGAAGATAAGTAAAAATAAGATTTAAATGATAACAGCATGGAATTTTTTTCATTTGATATTTTAGATAGGAGACATTAACATTTCTTTTCAGAGTAGCTGGATCAATGCAAGGTCTATTTTTTTTACATGGGGATTTAAATGGGGCATCTCATGAGGATTCAACTCACGATTAAATAATAATTTACCTGTGAATGGATTCTTATTTTTGTTTTATTTTTATATCACGTTCGAGTTATAACGTGATTTTTCATCGTTTCCACCTTCTTTAAGTAGTATATGTACATAATACTATGTTACTATGAAAGTGTATATTCTAAATGTTGTTTTTAAAAAAAGAAATGAAATATTTGAAATGGTACATATATGTACTACTACGTACATCATTATTCGTAGTCAACGTGTTAATCTGAGAGAGGAGAGAGAGAGAGAGAGAGAGAGAGAGAGAGAGAGAGAGAGAGAGAGGGGGGGGGCAGGGGGAGAGCAACGTAAAATATTGATAAGTAGATAGATAGGTAAAAATAAAAGAAAGAAAAATCAAGATTTTCTGGTGGAGTCCCCGTGGCTGATTGGTTGGTTGGTTGGCTGTTTTATTTTACGGCATATCAACCCTTTTCGGGTCATTTTAATGCCGAATCAAGTCATTTTGATATTCGGTTTATTAACAGGAACCGCTGTTGTTTAAATGGTTACCCATCTAAGTATTAAACAGGTTAATCGCTGCTTAACTTCGGATCGTGATAGTAAGAACTCCAGTTTCAGGATGAAAATGCAAGCCAACAAAAGTAGTTCCGATGAAAAGCAACGAAAATTAAGTTGAAGAAATCCTAGTTGAAAGATTAAAGATGATCTGATCTGTAGTGGTAGTACCTGTTCGGGTCCCATCTATAGGTTTAATAGATCTGTTTAAAAGTATACACATTTGATAGGACTATGTGCGAAAAGGGGGGGGGAATCTCAAAACAAACGGAAAAATAATTTTGATGTTTCGGACTGTTGTCCTCATCTTTATTGCGGTATACAAAAACACAACGTTTCGACCGCTATATCCTACGGCTTTCCTTAGGGGTGTATGACGTCATTATTTGAATAAGATCTTCAAAAGTCTTCGACGCCTGTTTGATCAACTCTCAAACAATCAAAATGATTTACCCGATTGGGTCATTACTAGCTCTTGATCTGGGGTGGTAGTATCTGTTAGTGTCCTATCTATAGGTTAGATAGATATTTTTTTAAGTATACGTATTCGATGGGACTGGGTACGAAAAAAACTGAAAACAAACTAAAATATCTAAAAAAATATAAATAGAAAGATACAATGAACGTGATTCCCTGACTTCTAGGCATAAAATAACTGTAGACGAGTTGATATCTTTGGGATTATGTGTATGTCTGTCTGTAACGGATCTTATGTCACCCCGAATGTCCCAATTCCCTTAGTCATTTACGTTATATTCTTAGTGGTTATTAAGTAATCATTATTCAATCTTAATTAGCATCTTATTTATCAACAATGACTCTATAAAGGTCTTGCTGAGATAGATCTGCCTCAAAACAGTCCATATTATTAATGTGTTTAAAATTATGCAATGTGTGTTATATATCATTAAGAAATAAATATCTACATAGTATATGGTGTGAATAATTTACATACTGGTTTTAACAAAACCGTGTTTAATAGATAATTACTTGGTGTTATTGATTTCTAATATTATTGAAACGTATTAAAAGCAATCGTATGTATAATTTTATATTGAAATCAGTTAGAATAAAGTAAAAATAAGTAATATTTTTTGTGTTCGCATTTAATTTCATAAGTCTTTCTAATTCAATATGATATATCAAAACTTGAAGATGGCCCACGATAGGGCAGAAAGTACTTGGTCTATGACATATGGCAAATACATCAGCCAATTTTCGCCAGATATTACAAAAATAATCCGGCAATACGAAAAAACAAAGGACAAAACTTGCAGACAGAAAATGGCTACAAGAAAAAATGCTGCCTAAATACACACACACTCATAGTTTTTTAGTTCTATTATCTTTTATCGGGAGATAAGTATGGGAAATATCATAAATCAATTGGATCCAGACTCAAAAAAGATCGCAAGAAAACTGGAAAAAATAATAATCCAAAAAATACAGGAATACTCCGTGTTGTTCAATAACACATGCCTAGAAAATAATTTTACTTCCAAAAACACAACATTATATATATATATATATATATAATATATATATATATATATATATATATATAAACCTTAATTTTGTTAGATATATAAAATTTCAAAATCAGATTGAATCAGATTTGAAAAAAGCCGAGAGCTGAAATAAATTCCTATCGGAAAAAATGTAAGTATTTATTATATATATATTCTTATATATTTTTTATTATTCATATTTGTTATTATGTTATATATTCTAATCCGTAATATATATATATATATATATATATATATATATATATATATATATATATATATATAGGTATGTAAACTTTATTTATATGTACGTTTGAGTTCTCTATTTTTTAAAAAATCCTATCACAGAAATATTTGATATTATTCCACACACACACACCACACACACACACACATATATATATATATATATATATATATATATATAATATAAGGGATATCTACTGAGTCAGACGAACCTACTATTAGTTTCGCATAAAGCTCTTCAGGGCTAAAATCTGACAGATTTTAGCCCTGAAGAGCTTTATGCGAAACTAATAGTAGGTTCGTCTGACTCAGTAGATTATCTTTATTACTTGGCTCTACTTAGGTATCGAGCACTTTTTACAGATTAGCTTCTAGCGGTTATATGAATATATATATAGCTATATACATATATATACATATAAATTGTTTTTTCTTTTGGCCAAATACTATACCAATAGATTATTTTTTTGGTACGAATATCTTGTCCTTTTCTTTTTTTCAAAAAATTTTTTCTTCCTGGTTGATGTTTGGTAGTATATTTTACAATCAAACTCTCTGCCGGGTTTTTTCTCTCCGCAAGATCTACCAACACGCTTGGTATATTAAATATATATATATATATATATATATATATATATATATATATATATATATATATATATATATATAGATATAGATATAGATATAGATTATATATATATAATGTAAGTATTTAAGTTTTAATGTAATTAAATTAGTAACACTAACTAAATTAAATAAGAACACATATAAAAAGATTACACTTATTTTAATTATATTCTAATTTGGTTTCTATATAAAATCATTTATAGTTTGATTTAAAAACGTTGGAGAATATTAGAGATAAATAACACCAAGTAAATATTTATTAAACCTGGTTTTCTTAGAACCAGTATGCAAATTAACCATAACATTATTTTTAGTGATATATGAGACCCATTGCCGGATTTTAAACTCACTAATAACTCAGATTTTCATTGAGACATCATTAATAAATAAGATTATTCTATGTAATATCAATGATTTTGACAATAGATTAAATACTCATTGATAAACTTACGCAATTCTCGAGGTACTGTGAAGAAAACAGTGACGTAATTTCGGTTGCAGACAGATAGCCACCGAATCTTCATTAAAAAGATATATTGAAATAATGTGGACAAGTAGCCTATTGTCGTTGCCAGCCGGACAGCGAGGGAGTATATCCCCTTTTTATTAACGCCAAATCGAGGAGATTGTTCATTTTGTTTCTGAGGTGGAGCGCCAAACCCATCATCAGCTCCACACTTTACCGGCAGGCTGTGGTACTCATGGGCTTATTTGGCGAGGGCCCGGTATCCAACCCGAAACCTTGGGTTTCCTAGGTGGATACCCTACCAACTGTGTTAAATATTCGAACAAAAAGATAGGTATACTGAAAGTAATGCCTGTTTGCTTTTTCTTTTATATATTTAATCAAAATGTAATGCGTTTAGAGTAGCAAATAGAAAAATTCTTACCGCATATCTGAAATAACGTTTTTTACTTTTTGCATAACTTAGGAATCAGAAACTGTGAACAAGAACTAAGTACGTGATTCTCTTCACATTCGCAGGAAGCTCTCAGAAATGTGCAGGGTGGGGGCGAATACTTGACGTGGGTAATGTGAGAAGACAGATGAATAAAAATTTGAAAAAAAGAAGAAGAAAAGAATATGAAACAAGTGGTGAAAATGAACTGCAGACGGGAATACCATCAACAGCTGCTAGCAACTACAAGAAAGAGTTCTTTTTTTTTTTTTTTGGTTTTTCCAAATTAAATATGACAAGTGGGCTGGAGAAGTGATACAATGGCACGCTACTGGTGGAGGAGACTGCTTTGAACAATGCCATGAGATTGTCAAAATGTTATTCTACCCATGTATATAGTTAAACACGTCTCAGGTTTAAAAATGACATATTACAGGCATAAATTTCAGTACGACTATCATCCACACACACACACACACACACACACACACACACACATATATATATATATATATATATATATATATATATATATGAACGATGGTTTTACAGAAATTTATGCCTGTAATATAAGTCATATATATATAATATAATATAATGATATATATACAATATGATATATATATATATACACACACACACACATATATATATATATATATATATACATATATATAATAATATAATATAATATAATAATATATATAATAATATACATATGCTATAATTCCTATAATATATATAATATATATATATATATATATATATATATATATATATATATAATATATATATATATATATATATATATATAATATATATATATATATATATATATATATATATATATATATATAATATATATATATATATATATATATAATATATAATATATATATAATATGTATATAACATATATAATATATATATATAATATATATATAATATATATAATATCTTATTATAATGGAGATTGTGTGTTTTTCTGTCTGTAACCGAAACTATATCACTACTCAAGTCAGAATTTCCTTAGTCATTTACGTCACATTCTCCATGATTTTATTTTTATTTAAACCTCAATAACTAATAAAACTGTTTGACATTATTAATACTGTTGGCCTTATCTAAATACTAATAACATGCAATTTTATTTATATATACCACGAAATAGCGGTTTACTGTGTAAACGGTAAAGCTAATTTGCATATTAATATTAAAAACTTGATTTTAATTAAATATCTGCTTAGTATTATTGATTTCTAATTGTTTGGTTTTATTTTAATGAATATGAGCAAAAATCTCGTGGATAAATCTTAAAAGAAATTCATTAACAAAAAAAATAACTGTATTTTATTCTTTACTTCCTATATTAACTCAAGAGCTAAATGATGGAAGAGCAAGCTTCAGTTGTTCTATTTTCGATTATACCCCCTCTGTTTCAAATCTTTTTATCTGCAATTCTAATTAGTTTCATTAGCTTTCTAATTTAATCAATATTTCCATTACATTAAAACTTAAATACTTGCACCCGGAGGGTTCATATATTTGCTAGTATATATAATATATATATATATATATAATATATATATATATATATATATATATAATATATATATATATATATATAATATATATATATATATTATTTATATAATATATATATAATATAATATATATATATATATATATATATATATATATATATAATATAAATATATATATATAATATAATATATATATATAATATATATATATATATATATATATATAATATATATAATATAATATATATAATATAATATAATATAATATATAATATATATATATATATATATATATATATATATATATATACAAGGTGTTTAAAAAATAACTATATTTTGACTCAGCATATATATATATATATATATATATATATATATATATATATATATATATATTATATATATATATTATAAAATATATATATATTATAAATACTAGCAAATATATGCACCCTCCGGGTGCAAGTATTTAAGTTTTAATGTAATAAAATATCATATTAAATTAGAAAGCTAATGAAACTAAATAAGAATGCAGATAAAAAGATTTGAAACAGAGGGAGTATAATCGAAAAATAGAACAACTGAAACTTACTCTTCCATCACTCCGTCTTTCATTTTATTTTTTCTAATTTAAGTATTTAGTTAAATAGAAATAAAGAATAAAATGACAGTTATTTTTCTTGTTAATGGATTTCATTTAAGATTCATTGAAGAGATTTTTGCTTATATTCATTAAAATAAAACCAAACAGTTAGAAACAATAATACTAAGCACATATTTATTAAATCATTTTTAATATCAATATGCAAATTAGCCTTCCCATTCACACTGTAAACCGCTATTTTGTTGTACATATAAATATAATTGAATGTTATTATATGTAGATATGGTTATCAGTATTAATAATGTAAACAATTTTATTAATAATTGAGGTTAAAATTAAAATAAAAATCATGGTGAATGTGACGTCAATAACTAAGGGAATTGTGACTTGAGTAGTGATTTAGTTTCAGTTACAGACAGAAAAACACACATTCTCCATATATATATATATATATATATATATATAAATATATATATATATTATGAATATGTATACTTTCAAATAGAAAGAAAAACTTAATAAACCATCATTTGACTACTATGAATTTATTTCGATCGGTAACTCAATAAATGAGCCCAGTTTTGTCTGCATTTATATAATCCGAACAATCTTTACATAATCTGAGGAAACTGGTCTCCGGTCGAAATAAATTCATAATACCCAAAATGACCATTTGTTAAGCTTTCCTTCTTATTGAAAGTGTAAATATTGCTCTGTGTATAATTAATTTATCAGTTATTACACATTGAGCTCCTCAGGGATTTGTAAAAATCTCTGTATAGAAGATATATATGATACCAAATACAATTATCCCCAGCTTACCACTCAATCGGATACTATATATATATATATATATATATATATATATATATATATATATATATATACTAGAATATAGATGTACTAGAATACAAAGATAATAATAAGAATGATAATAATAAAAAATCAAGAAAGAGAAACATCATTTGGTTTAACCCTCCTTACAGCAAAACCATTAAAATGAATGTGGGGAAGATATTTTTTACTATTAAAGAAAAAATACTTTGATAAATCATCTACATTGAGCAAACTGTTAAATGAGAATAGTTTTAAGATTAGATAATGCTGTATGAACAATATTAAAAAATCATCGACAATTTTAAATGAAAATGACAATAACTTTGATAGAAGCAACTGTTTCGATAAAACAAAATGCCCTTAAATGGCAATTGTTTAACCAATAACATCGTCTATAAGGCCACATCAAGAAAAGTGAAAATAAAAACGAGGAACAAACATACATTGGTGCCACTGAAAAATATTGGAAAAATAGGTCGTATAACCACAACAGAAGATATGCAAACAGTACGACCTTATCCAAATATGTATATTAAAGACACAGCGGGCAAAACACCTATGATAAAATGGGAAATTATCAAAAAGGCCCAAGCGTACAAAGGTTTAACGCAACTGTGGACTTTGCATTGAAGAAAAATTGTGTATTCTACAAAATGCGAATACAAATTTATTGAACAAGAGAAGCGAACGCGTTTCCAAATGTTGACATTTAAACATATGTTTATTATGTTAATTACCACGCGACCCTAATTAATCTCAAAAATTAATCTGGACACCGCATGCATTAAGACCTAAGCATGTTTTTTTTAAATACAACTTTAGCGATATAACATTCCATCGTGTGAACACGCTTCACGTTATATACACGCTAAACAAGCCACTGTTTCTTTTTTAAATCTTAACATTTTGACCGTCTGATGATTGCAAGTACGCATGAAACTGTTGTTACGGGATATTAATCCATAATATTTAATCTCTGATTTCATATATATATATAATATATATATATATATATATATATATAGTTGTAGAAAAGTTTTTCTCTCTAGCACGGTTTCGGTGTTCAATGTGCACCTTCCTCAGGAGAACTAAAGAAATTTAGGTAGCTAATATTATATATACTCGCCTGGTTTAAGATTATTTTTTTTTATCTATGTCTCCTAAAAATAAACTTTTGTCTCTAAAACTAAAGCTTTTTCCTTTGAAATTAATGATTAGTTTACCATATGTTCACCCGGCAAAATAAAAACAATAGAATATTGCAATATTACGAGATATATTGAGCCCTTGTTACGGCAATGAAAACGTGGTATTAACTTTTTGATCAATATATATATATATATATATATATATATATATATATATATATATATATATATATATATAATGCAAAAGTCCAGAGAAGAAATTTTCCTTACGACACAAAAGTTTTATTTAAACAAAACCAAGTCGCAGTTTGAGAGCTCAATGTGTGCTCTTAATGTTAGAGTCACAGAGCAAATATATAAGTAAAGAAATAACAAAAGACTTAGAGATTTAGCATTATAGTCTATTTCAGGGAGCTTAGACAAATTGTCTAAATCTCCCGACTCATCATGCGATCGTACAATTAAGGAACAAGAATATTACAA